>OY757019.1:97719504-98319504 GCA_963580285.1 Lucinisca nassula
AAAAATGTCAATATTCCGCTGTTAGTAAATGCGACGTCGTACATGTAACGTTATGGGACTTATCTAGCTAATTTGCATATTTAATCCACTAGTGGATTATCGAAAATAATACATGGCGTTATTACACTCTCAGACATGACGTCATATGATAAAATCAATTTAACCCCCCCACCCCCCGCAGTAAAAACATTACTAACCTTTCCAAGGGGGTTCTTCTGCTGTGGTTTGTTATTGTTATAGTTTGTGTTTGCATGTACGTACTGCTTATATCTTTTTAGTTTGGATAGCCGTTTGGCCATTTTGTGGGGAAGTATAACGTAACTATCCTTTTGGCTTTCCGCTTTTTGCGATTTCATTACGGTGGGATTCTTTTATGTTTATGTTTATTTCCCTTTTGTGTCTTGGAGGGCCTTAGATAATTGTATCGATTCCTGATCATTGCCTTCATTTCTATCTGATAGACGTCATTTATTTCCAATTGATTCATTAATGTGTTAGAAAAACCTTTGCGCAGACCAAACGAATACATGTTGATGAAAGTGAGGGTGAGGGTTGGGATCCCGTTAAGTATACCAAAATCCACCAGTTTGTGTTACTGACCGTTCAAAGTCGGTGCTTTTGTTGTGGTTCCTTCCTGTTTAATGTTTGTTCTAATGGTGTTTCTGATTTTACACCACCTTATGTATGTTGTTTCCTTTCAGCTACGTTTGGATTATTTTAGTGATCACCTGTTCGGGAAAGAGCTGCTGACTCGGTTTACCAGCTGTCTATTTTAACTGCCGTTAATCTATGTTTCGACTACTTTCCCTTGTGGAGAGGGGTTTAGGACCTGATCGCACCAGTTCCTGTTAGTTTCAAAATTCAATACTGGACTTAACTTACTTCTGCAACAGTGCCTATTGGAACGTGAAGTTTATGGTGATTTAGTATATCATATCAGAAAAAAATATATGTCTGCAATGATTTCAGTACCCAATTTTGTAACGTAATTCTTCGAAATAAAAAGATTTTGTACACCATACGACAGGCTCCATTTATGAATCCAATCATGGTTGATAGCATTGCTTCCCTCTTTATTTGCTCGCCGGCGAGCCGGGCCTCAGACTCTATGAAGGCTCCGGCCTGAAGACTTACTTAAACTTTTTAAGTAATGTCGGTTTGTGCCTGATGCTCTGTCTCTGATTTGGCCCACCGGAGTTTAACTGTTGGCTTTCTCTTGGTCCAGCATTCAGTAATTTAATGCCGCCGAGACCTCATCGTTGTTTCGTCTCTGTATTCGATGGGTTTTATGTTTCCGGAGGTGTTGCGCTAATGAGTTAGAAACTCTTCATGCGGGCTGAAAAAAAACTGATTTGTCTGAACCACGACAGATTGTGGCCGCGTAAAATCGATATAAGACCCCAGTAAAAATTTTAACTGACTATTCCAAGGAGGTTCTTCTATTTTGGTTTATTATTTTAATCGTCTGTCTTTGCATGTATGTACTGCTTATATCTTTTTTATTTTCGACAGCCGTTTGGCATTGTGGAAAAAGTAACTGTCCTTATGGCGTTCCACTTTTGGTGAAATTATTTGGTGGACGGTATGAGAAAATTGTATCGAATCCTGATCATTGCATCCACTTCCTTTTTGGAAAGATGATAAACTGAAAGAAGTATACCTTAACGGACGTATGTATCTTGAGGATCCTTCCGCAGGTTTGTTGTGCTCTGAAAATATCAAAACAGAACATAATTTATTAATTTTACCTCGACTCCGGACACCATTGTAAGCACAACAAATTGGCACATATGTTAAGTAACACAACTATTAATATCTTTGTTTTGTGTAGTCATATATACAGTAATTAGTTGTCGTTGCTATATAATAGTCGTTTACTCAAGTTCCTAACTTGATTGCGAATCAGATTAGTGCATACACAAAGAAACAAAGACTATATTCGTATATTTGTATAGTACATTGTCTAGAGAAAAGACACAGATAACCGGAAAAGGCTCTGAATGGACTAGGAGTTTGTGCAGTTTAGTTTGCTTGCGTTGTCCCGCTCCTCTAATGGAATATCTATAAATGGGCTGAAAAGAAAATTATCAAATTAAAACGAACCTTATTTGAACTGTTGTTAACAGAGTATGAATAACAATGGCGCTAAAAATACTATAATCTCTCAGCCACAATCTAGATATACGACTGTAAGTTGAAAGCAAATCAAATAGTCACACATTAGGCAACAAACAGTAAACCATATGTGTATTATACACAATCGTTTTGCGATTGTGTAGAAGTGTATACTTTATGAAAATGATGATAATGATGATGCAAATGATGATATGATATGGGTGATGATGACGATGCTTCTGTCTGTTATTGTTGATGATGTCGTTGCTATTGATGATGTTGTTATTGGTGTTGGTGATGATGATGATAATGAGGAGGAGGACGAGGAGCAGAACGACGACGACGATGTTAATTCAAAGTAGTTTAGGTCGTAGTACCAAAGCGTTAATCCAAAATCGTTAATCCATAGACAAAACGGCAAATATCAATGTTAGGATCAACAGACATGGACTCCAGAAGAGTGTAATCAGGCGTCCGCGGATATTAAGCATTACTTGGTAAGCAAGCTTCGCCCACCATGCCCATCGACCCAAACGAAGAAAAGGTGTAAATGCCGGGAAGGGTATGTCCGAGATTTTGGAAGTCTTCCTATGGCTTTCCATTGGCAAACATATCAGAAATAATTCTGGAAATGGCCACATTGTACGGATCCACAAGATCATGGTGCCTCCCATAAAACTTCTTTAGTGTTGATACCAGTTTGGTTTTTTGATACCCCTGGAATAACAACCTGGTAGTGAGCACCTTCCCACGTTCCATAAAGTCCTGATACTTTGAACAGGCTCTAGCATAACGGATTAACTGTGAAACGTAAACTCCATATGCTGGTGCAGACGGGATATTACTGCTCAGGAAGGGAAAGTTAACAATGGGAAAATTGAAGTCATCTCGTTTATCGTACAGGCTAGTGGTAAGCTTCCCGTTGTCCATATAGAGATAAAAATCCAAGTATGAGGAGGAGGTTGCAGTCTCTGTAATTGCCTTAATTTCAAGTTCACGTGGATAGATGAATTCCAAGTACTCTGCAAATTTAGCATTTTTCAGAGACAATAAATCATCTATATATCTGAAGGTGAAATTGAATTGTTGTGCAAGGCGTTTCTTGCCTGCTTTAAGGAGGCATTGTACAAACTCCGCCTCATACGAGTGCAAGAATAAGTCGGCAAGCAACGGTGCACAATTAGTACCAACTGGTATGCCAATTGTTGGCTGAAATAATAGGCCACTGAACTCCACGAAAATATTGTCAATTAGATATTCCAGCATCCTTATGACATCTGTATCAGTGTACTTTTGTGGTGCATCAGAGTGATATCGAACGAAGTATGTATCTTTGTAGCCAAGGACAACATACTGGTAGCGACGGTTACCATTCTTGCGGAAAAAACATTGATTTATGATTTCCTTGAGTTTAGATTTCAATTTATCACGAGGAATAGTTGTATAGAGCGTTGAGAAATCGAAAGATTTTATGCTGTTTACTGAGAGAAAAGACTGACTGAAGATGTTCTAGAAGCTCTTTGGAGTTTTTCAAGATCCACATCTGATTCACACCACTCCTGGCATATGCAGTGTCACAATATTTCTGAAGGCCATCTTTAACTGCAGTAAGGATTCGTGTTAGGATCTGTGAAAACCACGCAGTTGTATGTATGGTGGTGCCTAATGTGACCAATTACGCCTCGTACCATGATATCTTAATTCACACCAAACTAAGTTGTTTATAAACTCGTTTGACGTATATATTCAGATTCATTTCAATCCAACAAAAGTCTATGGATCCCTTTAGAGGCGAACGCAGACCCCTGGAGCGAAAATATTTACTTTAAAGCAATACGAAGTCACAATAAATTTCCTTTTTCTAACTCTGCATTAAATATGTCGTTTGAATCTATTTGTCTAAAATAATAATAATGATAATTTCCGACTGGCATCAAATGAATATCTGCATAAAACAAAAATACAGATCTTACATTTCTGCTTATGCTATATGAGTGCCCGATGGACCCGAGTACATGTAAAAGTGAGTGAGTATTGAGGCAAATATAAGTCCTCTCCAAATGGATTTGGGGCCTTATTAACCCTTATAGTCCAGTAGAACAGCACATATACCTATGCAGACAGTCTAGATCCGGATGAGACGGCTCATAAAGAGTGCACTGTTTGCTGTCAAGTGAGTGAATTAAATTTGATTAAACCTCAAGAAAAAACGTCCATATTATTTTGAACCTCTTAAACTCCACTTACATATAGTACAAATATGGTTTACAGGGATATAAATTATTTTTCTATTTTTTGTTTTGAGCAGTTATATGAAAATTATCAGAAAATTTTCATTTTTTGTGGTAAAATTTTCCATATATTTGAAAAGCGTGTTTTCGTAATGACTGGATGTGTCCAGATTTAAAAAGGAGAAGTAAAACAAAGTTCAGGAATCGATACAATTAACTTACTCTACCCATCAAAGACACCAAAGGGAAAGTAACACAAACATGAAGCGACCTAAGGAAACCTAAACAAAGGAAGGCCATAAGGACAGTTACTTTCCCACAAAATGGCCAAATGGCCATCCAAAATAAAAAGAAACAAGTGATACACACAGTAAGTAACAAAGAACAACATAAATAAACCGCCACAGAAGAACCGCCTTGGAACGGTCAATGGAAAGAATTCCACTTGCGGGCTTAAATCGATTTTACATGGCCATAATCCTCGCCCTTAACTCTGTCGCGGTATACACTAATTTTGTTTAGTCCGCATGAAGACTTCCTAACTCATCAGTGTAACATCTCCGATAACATACACATCAAAAAACTACAGAGATGAAACAAGGTTGAGGACTCGACAGCATACAACAACAGAATTGCTGGAGCAAAAGAAAACCAACAGTTAGACTCCGAGGCGCCCGACCAAAGACGGAGCATCAGGCGCCAACCAACATAAAGAATACTAAAATAAAATTCCATTTATGTTTTTACGCTAGAACCGTCATTTAATCAAAGATGGAAGTGTCCACTTCAGAAACTTAAGGGTGAAAGGTTTGATGATGGAATATTTTATTATATACTTCTAATGTTTCTTTTTCTGAGTCTGCTGCATAGAGCTACCGCAACTGTAACAGCCATAATTGCAACAGTCCAACCAACGGCAGCAATGGCCACTAGAGCTCTTAACAGGCCTGACACACGAAATACTGTCTCTTCGTCTATTGTGCTGTCGGTCGTCAAGGTGAGATTGTCTGAAAAATAGAAGTACGTTATTTATAAGTTTGCAGTTGTACACATTTTTTTAATGAAAGAAGGATGTACTTTATTATGGACTAGATTTTGAACAGTTTAATAAAATGTACATATAAATTTGCACAAATTATCTAGGTTAGCAATTATATTTAAAATATAATTTTAAAAACGATATCCTGACGAGTATCAGTATAATGAAAATAGACCCGTTCTATTTTCACGTGCCCTTTCATGCAATCAAATGTCTGTGAATAAAGCAAGTCCAGTGTTTTACATTCTAAGAAACGATATCTAAATGATTTCTTTCTTTGGTTTAAATGTTATAATTTCTGTCACATTGAAGGTCCCCTGCCCACTGACAGATCCAATTTGCTAGAAAAATCATTTCAGTGATTGGATTATCAGATGCAGTTACATACCGGTCACTCGTTTACGAATGTTTTTTATAAGAGCAGCCAATATATTATGAAAACGAAAGTGTTTAATATAAAGATGATGTTTCCTGATTACCAATAATTCCTTTACGCATATGTTTTATACAAGCAGTGACCGAACGGAACCCACTACCTCTCGAACTCGATGCCAAGTCCGATGCCTTATGATTACACCACACCATTTTATTCTATTCCAATACATATGTGTCATAAGGATGGCCCTTTTCAAACATGGCACCTACCTCGAACATATACACGTCGGTATACACTGATAATACCTGAATATACAGGTTTTCTATACGTTGGAAACATGATGTTGCGCGCAAAGCAAAACAGAGAAAAATCTTCATCGTCAAT
Source organism: Lucinisca nassula (assembly GCA_963580285.1). NCBI lineage: Eukaryota > Metazoa > Mollusca > Bivalvia > Lucinida > Lucinidae > Lucinisca > Lucinisca nassula. Next base: position 97,725,650 of record OY757019.1, read on the forward strand.
TACATTTACGGAAATTCTGGCACCTGCAAAATACGTAAATGTATATAAAGAATTGTTTTATACATAACAGCATTACGCAAACACGCCTATACAAATACATTGCCATCTTTATCGCCGAAAAAAAGAAAATTTTATGATGAAAAATTGTGATATTTTTCTTATTTCTGTTCCAAATATAGATTGTGTGCACTCGTTAGAACCGCCTCATCGAGGCGGCTCTAACGAGTACCCACAATCTATATTTAAGAGCTGAAATAAATAATAAGGTATACCCCCGGAAACCCCAGTTTTACTATATAAAAGTGGGGTTCAAGGGGGTCAAAAATATATAGGCGTATTTTCGTGATTAGTGAAACCAATGCATATCTGAAACAATTAAAATGATATTTTCACAGTGTGAAACGATATGATATTTTTGCATGACCATGTTATCTTCACGGTAGCAGCCAGCGCTACAATTTTGGCTAAAGTCACATATAAAATGAAAATAAATTTTTTATTTTATTTTTTTTTTTTTTTTTTTTTTTGATAAATACCAAAATATTTCATCGAGTGTGTTGAAAGCATCAGAATTTTTACTCGTCCTGTAAGTATTACAGATCATCATTCACGTTATTATGACAGAATTTGTTTTTGTCGATTTAACAATTTTGTTTTTCAGAAAGACTTCCAGTAAGGAGCTATATAAAAGTCAATAAAGGATCTCTTTTCTTCAATAATTCCAAGAAAGAAAATTGTATACATAAGATAGTGATAGAATCACCACATCGAGGCGATTCTAACAAACAGTCACAGCATTTGTTTCTTGCATTATACAAATGCTGTGACTTAAAAGAGTCTTAAATATACAGAGGATCTTACACTCGTGGTCATTTCATATGAAATTTATGAAACATGCATTGGATGCATGTGTTTCAGTCGGTAATTTCAGCGGAATTTCCTCTTACAATGGCGAAAGGTTGTGGGTTTTGAAGGAAGCAACAACATTATTGCCGATTTTCAGCGTGTTAGAATCGAAATAGATCAGCTCTAATCTGTGATGTGACGGGTAATACATCAAAGTGCTTCCTTCAAAACCCCACAACCTTTCGCCATTGTTAGAAGAAATTCCGCTGAAATTACCGACCGAAACACATGCATTTATATCCTTTTCTAACGTTTTCGATGCGAGAAAATGACGTTTCACCGTCTAACGTCAAGGAAACCGACTAGTGGCGTCATAAATTAGCAGTTTTTAATGACTCTCTCTCCCGAGCTGTAATTTGTTGCAGAATGAAACACAGTTATATAGGCGCGATGTGTTAGAATTATCATTTGACCACTTTAAATTGGATTTTATCGTCTTTAAATATGATATTTTTTCGACAAAAAATGCATGGTTGACATAGACGTCATCATGACTTAGGCCTACTTAATCCCACCAAAGTGTTATTACACGTGTGTCCATACGATAGTTATTACACGACGTTATCCACTGCTTATCAACGGCGTCATATGATAATTCCTCTTGAGCTAAGACATTGTTCAATAGCAACTGTCATAGTAACGAGTTCTGTCGATATATCAAATGTCGATCAAAATTGGGTTGACTACAACTGCAGTCACAAGGCATTACGAAAACACGCCTATAAATATACAGTGTATATTTTAACGGCGTAAAACGAAAATGAGAAAATTGTGATATTTTTCTTTCTGCTCAAATAACAGATCGTGGGTACACGTTAGAACCGCCTCATCGAAGTGGTTCTAACGAGTACCCACAATCTGTATTATAGAACAGAAATGAGCTAAACAAGGTTTACCCCAGTTTTACTATATAACAGTGGGGTTCAAATGGGTTAAAATTATATAGGCGTGTTTTTGTGCTGGAATGCATTTCAATACCACGTGGACACTTGTGTTTTCTCCGCCTTGTGCAACTGGTTGCCTACGACCTATAATCGGGGCTATTTATGAATATACCGTTTTTTCGTCGTTAAAATGTGCCACACCGGGAGAAAACCGGGGCCAAGGTAATTAACTTTTTTCATGCTCAACTCACTTGAGCATAAATTTTTCCCGGGTCATAAATTTTGAAATGCCAACAATTGTTGGCATTTTAAAATTTACGACCAGGACAAATAATCTCCTTTGTTGGTTTAAACAAGGGTTTATTGATATGTACAACGCAAACATACAAAAATGACACAAAAGATCAGATAACAAGCTAGCTATAACTAATGTGAAATCTCCTAGACATTCTTTGTTGATTTTAGCATCAAAAGTGTCTTATTTGTTTGTACTTTAATGCTTATGAGCATTTCACATTTCATGCTAAGCTGAGTTGAGCATGCAAAATGTTTTATAACCTCGGGGCCAATTTCATGAGGAGCAGCCACCAAATACTGAAATCAGTCTGTGCTACGTGGAGTCTGATCGGAGAATTTACCTAAGCCATCTTTAGACCTTTAGCAATCATCAAGTGAACAAGTCACGTGAAATTAATAACCTCCTAAACCCCACTTTATATAGAGAAAACTGGGGTTTATGGGGGTATACATTATTTTTCTTATTTCTGCTCCAAGACATAGGTTGTGGGTACTCGTAAGAACCGCCTCAATGAGGCGGCTCTAACGAGTACACACAACCTATGTTTACGGCATAAAAAAGAAAAGAATCAACGGATTTTCATCAGAAAAGTAGCCATTTTTGGGGTGTGTAAAAATGCACTATGTTGCACGTGTTTGTTATCGTAAAGGAAATGAAGGAAAAATAGGAGACACTGCTTGGAAACACAGCTACTGCTGATAAACAAAAAATTGTCAAAACATTCAAAGCAGTCTGCGTGACTAAATACGATAAAGTAACCTACATGAAACTTAAAGATTTGTGCGAACAGAACGTTGCCAGATTCCTAATGGATCTCAGTGAAACAATATTATTTTCTGATGTAAAACATGCATTACCTGTAAAAAGTTTTGGAGCGTTTTGTGTCGATTCATTTGTCCACCAAATTTGGGCTGTAGGATTAGCATCTACAAGACAGGTGAAGTTGACAGAAGATCGTTTACTAACAGTGAGTGGTCCAATAATTGACAGCTGTGCTGGGGGATCTGTAATATAGACTTGCTATGACGGATTCTATGACGGTCCAAGCCTAAAGGTTTACAGAGTATTAGAGCGATCTAATTCAATGTAACGTTGGTTGGTGCCTGATACTCTGCCTCTGGTTCGGCCCATCGGAGTCTAACTGTTGGTTTTCTTTTGCTCCAGCATTTCAGTAGTTTCTTGCTGTCGAGTCCTCACCGTTGTTTCATCTCTGTGGTTGTTTGATGTTTTGTGTTCAAGGAGATGTTGCACTGATGAGTTAGGAGGCCTTCATGCGGACTGAACAAATTATTTGTCTAAATCGCGACAGAAGTAAGGTCGAGGATTGTGGCCCCCAGTGGAATTCGTTTCCGCTGACCTTCCAATGCGGTTCTTCTGTTGCGGTTTATTTTCGTTATGGTTTGTCTTTGGGTGTTTGTGTCGCTTATTTTATTTTATTTTGTATTGCCTATAGGCCATTTTATGGGAAAGTAACTGTCCTTTTGGTTTTCCGCTGTTGATGTTTCCATTGGGGTCTGTTGTTTTATGCTTGTGTTTCTTTCCCTTTGGTGTCTCTGATGGGAGCTGTGGGTTAATTATATCTATTCCTGATCATTGCCTCCACTCCTATTTTGCTGTCAGTATAGTGTGTCACGTGACATTTTGTGACTATTGATTCCATTGTGGAATTTTGAAAATATTTGAGGGTCACTGATTAGGCCTAAATGGCCGAAACTAGCTTGTCTGGCCCAGAAAACATGTACACTCTATATCTTCTAGTTCTGTAGTGTATTCCTTGCTCCCAAAGGATAACCCTTTTATAGAACATATTTGACGTCACTGCAGCTGGTGTCTGGAAATGTGTGGCGGCCGTAAAATGTCTCCCTGCCCTACGTCATAGTGTATTTTCTTGTCCTTTGGGATCATTGATTCCATTGTGGAATTTTCAAAATATCTGAGGGTCACTGATGAGGCCTAACTGGACGAAACTAGCTAGTCTGGCCCAGAAAACATGTACACTCCATATCTTCTAGTTCTGTAGTGTATTCCTTGCTTCCATAGGATAACCCTTTTATAGAACATATTTAAGGTGTATTCATTACATGGACTTGTTAATGTGATGCTGCTAATATCTTTATACTTTGAATTCTAGGGGAAGAAACTTTCTTGTTGATGGTCTAAATACAGTGAAGTTGCTTTATGTTGGTGCTTCTTTCCCTTTGTTGTCTTGGATAGGAGGTGCGAGGTTAATTGTTCTGATTGGTGATCAATGTCTTTTCTATTCCCCACCATGTGCTTCGTGTCAATATACAAGGAAATTGTCAATCCCCACACGTTCAGAGGAACAGATTCGGTGATGCAACAACAGTTTTCATTGTCCTGGCTGGAAGTGGTCAGTCAGATAAATAAAGTAAAATCACATCCACCTTTCACACCGTATGTCAACGTACACCGGCTATAGCGACGAGTGAAGCGATGGATTGTTTATGCGATGCGCTTCCAGGTCAGTATTTCTCTCCTATTATTTTTCGTATTTTTTCTGATTTGACTAATAGGATATATCGGTGACATTCTTTGTGCGTTTGTGCATATTTATGACTATGAAATAGTGAGGAAAATTCTGCTGTACTACAATTGACAAAAATGACCCGCCTAATCATAGATAATTTCCAAGACCTTCACCTGTCTGCCTCAAAATGTTTATTTTAAACAAAAATGTCACTGTTTAGGATCAATATACGCTTATTATGCCATTTATAATGCATTTAGTACTTGCAAGCGAAATGTTACTCCACATTTTTTCTTGGTTCTGTCGGTATTATGGTAAAACAAAAAACCCTTAGTGCACGGAGCTGTTGTAAAATAAGTATACAAATTATTGCAAAACACTGTACGAGCTATAGCTAAGATCGAAAATAGAAGTAGAGGCAATGGTCAGGAATCGATTCAATTAACCCACAGCTCCCTTCAGAGACACCAAAGGGAAACACAAACATGAAGCAACAGACTCCAACGGAAACACCAACAGCGGAAAGCCAAGAGGACGGTTACTTTCCCTCAAAATGGCCAGACGGCTATCAAAAATAAAATAACATAAGCGACACAAACACCTAAAGACAAACCATAACAAAAATATCCGCGACAGAAGAACCGCCTTGGAACGGTCAGCGGACGGGGCTTAAATCGGAAAGTAGCTTTTAGTGACGAAAAGGGGATTTTTTTTCCTAATATAAGATTAGAAGCCTCAGTGGTGCAGTGGTTACGCTACTCGCCTTGTAAACCAGGATCGATCCCGGGCTTCTCCAGACTTTCGGATGAGTCTTTAAACCGAGGTCCCGTCTTCGTATGACCTTAGCTGTTGGTGGGACGTAAAAGCCAAACACTCACCCACTCCTAATATTAGATCTATATAAAAAAGAAGTGAAGGTAATAATCAGGAATCGATACAATGAACCCACAGCTCCCATCAGAGACACCAAAGGGAAAGAAGCACAAACATGAAACAACAAACCTAATGGAAACATCAATATCAGAAAGCCAAAAGGACAGTTACTTTCCCACAAAATGGCCAATAGGCTAACCAAAATAAAATAATATAAGCATCACAAACTCCCAAAGACAAACCATAACAAAAACAAACCACGACAGAAGAACCACCTTGGAACGGTCAGCAGAAACGAATTCCACTGGGGGGCTTAAATCGATTTTACGTGGCCACAATCCTCGCCCTTACTCCCGTCGCGATTTAGACAAATACTTTGTTCATTCCGCATGAAGGCCTCCTTACTCATCAGTGCAACATCTCCGTGAACACAAATAATCAAACAACCACAACGGTGATGACTCGGCAGCAAGAAACCACTGAAATGCTGGAGCAAAAGAAAACCAACAGTTAGACTCAAGTTAATTCCGGTGACGAAATCATGTAACTACTGCCAATAATTTTTCTCTGTTTTGTTTTATAAACCAAACAATTTAGGAAACGTTACTTGTTTCAACCGTCTAGAACCGTTCTTAAAACGCATGCAAATAATGGGTACTTATAGACTAAGACCCAACTCAGAGTTTGAAGCATAAATTAATATTCAACCTGTTACCTGGCTGGCTTACGCTAATCTTATCAAAGTAGAAGTAAAACAAAGATCAGGAATCGATACAATTAACTTACTCCACCCATCAAAGACACTAAAGGGAAAGAAACACAAACATTAAGCGACCAGACCATAATGGAAACCTAAACAAAGGAAGGCCATAAGGACAGTTACTTTCCCACAAAATGGCCTTATGGCCATCCAAAATAAAAAGACACAAGTGATACACACAGTAAGTAACAAACAACACCATAAATAAACCGCCACAGAAGAACCACCTTGGAACGGTCTTATCAAAGTAGACAAATACTAACGGTCTTATCAAACCCAAATTGAAATAAATTGTGGCTTCTTTAAAAAGTATCGAATAGAAAAGCCATGTCGCGGAAAAGAATAGTAGTCGGGACCACGGACCAAGCACCTTAAACAAATTTTGTTGGCATCATATTTGTTGGCACTTCACTTCAATGCAGCGAGCTGCGATTTTGGAGCACATGCAGATTATATACTCTGCCTAAAATGCATAGAGGAGCTTCCAAGTTGATGGGCCGGGAATGTTAGTCAAATTTTAAACACCCTTGGTTTCAGCAGACCTGGCGCTAGCTTTTGGGAAGCTTATACGTGTCCATTGATATGAATCTCGGCACAAGCAAACATGTCTTCAAAGTTTACGACGAGGTGAGACACAAACCAGCATATGCAGCAACAAAAACTTAGTAAATCTTGAAATTTTGTGTATAAAAACCAGATCAACTTCTGCCTAGGCAGCGAAAATGAAAGGCGCTGATCAGTCTGCGCGGTTGTGCACCTGATCTGCGCATTTGCTGTTCGCATGTGCAAAAAAAAAAAAAAACATTTTTTCTCATACTCCGGATAACATATTATTGACTTTTTGGGGTTTGATAGTTTTGTTTTTTGAAGAGAGGAAAAGTGTAATGATATACATGTAGCATGAAATTGCCAAAAGGGCCATAAATCTGGTGGAAATCAGTCGAGCACGACGTCAATAAAATATGCATCTTTAGGTCATGGGAACAATAACTTGAAAATTTCACCAACAATATTGTGTCTAAGACGGACGGACAAACCTGTTCAGTCGACTTCGACTAACGTCGGGGACAAACATCACATCAAACTATCAAATTGAACAACCTGGATCCGCCTGCTATTTAGTTGTATCTTTAAACATAATATGAATGTCTTCCCCAGGACCATTCACGAGCAGTAAACAATAATGGGACCCGCAAGGTATTGTCATTGAGAAGGAACTAGAAAGCGTGCATAAACGCACAGTACAATTAGTAACAGGAAGCTACACACTTGAAACTGGGAGTAGGACTGGCATTCTCACACAATTAAAATGGGAATCCCTCAAGAAAAGCAGGAGCTACAACATACACATACAACTATACAAAAGTTTAAACGCTAAAGCCAGGTTTACCAACAGATGACCATATCCCCTTAACTCGCAGTGGTAGGAATCACCACTCAATGTCATTTCAGACACCCATTGCTGGCATAGGCATTTATACAGACAGCTTCTTTCCCTGGACTATAAGGGATCGGAACGCCCTTCCAGAATTTGTAATTTGCTCTTGCAATTTCAGATAACTGTGTTGCTAACTTTACTTCTCTTGTGAGAGGTAGAGACTAGATTCCCCAAAACCGGTCCAGGAGAATGATTGTCAGCTTGGCGTTTCGCCAGTAAACTATCCTGTCCTTTTCAGGGACGGGCCACTCTAGTACGTGGGCCTGACAATTATTTGTTTTTTAAATCGAAATAAACTAGTCAATTTCTAGATGTTAACAAGTTTTGCTATGAAGAACTTATTTTGCTTTCGACCGTACACTACAAACAGGAGATTTTGCTATAAAACGTATACTACAATTCTATCGACCGTACACCTGACGGCTAAAAAAAGAGAGAAATAAAATACAGCTTTAAAAGCAAGTTAGGGATATTCTTAGTGTCTCGCTAATCTTTTCTGCACTTCTATAATATTTTTCGATTATAACAGTTAATATATTCAAATAAAATATCTAGAAAGCAAGGAAATTCGTGACCGATTAATGAAAATAATCAGCGATTATTATTATTATTATTATTATTTTTTTGTTTGGGGGGGGGGCAGCTTTATTGTCGATTTTTTCTAACCATTTGTGGTAAGTTAGAAATAAATATACATGCATGATGTATCAGCAACAACACAAATATATGCTTTCACCGAGCGATAAAAGATGGAGAAATACTGACCTGCTATCAGGTTCGTGTAAATATTCTCTCGCTTCACTGATTCACTGATCGATATATCCGGTGTTCGTTAAATAAGTTGTTTCAACGCGATCTAAAAATAAGTTTGATATTTCATCCGGCTGTCGTTGATTGTTGATTTAGAGTATTAGCAGAATAGCAACTTTGTTATAGCCATCAATCAGAGTCAGGATCGTTCGTTTACGACAGCACACAATAGCAATGATTCAACAAATGATCAGCAGAAAATTGAAGTGAGTATCAGTAGAAAAAAGAAAATAATTCTCAGAGGAAATTGATACGGAATTCTCCGCCTGTAAGACATCGATATACCCAGCGATTCACCCCAGAACGCCATGAAAACAAGAAGTCCGTGCTGTTGATAGGCGATTCTGTGCTGAACCGAATCATCATGAAAGGACTGCACACGTCGGTGCATAAACACTCTGTTTCCGGCGCGACAATAGAGACACTGCTGTCAGACATCAACCTGTATGACATGGCGCAGTTGAAACAATTATTTTATACGTAGGTGGAAATGATCTGTCAAGTGGCAAAACAGAAGTGGCGGCAATGATCAGGAATCGATACAATCAATCCACAGCTCCCATCAGAGACACCAAAGGGAAAGAAACACAAACATGAAACAACAGACCTAATGGAAACATCAATATCGGAGAGCCAAAAGGACAGTTATTTTCCAACAAAATGGCCAAAAGGCTATCCAAAATAAAATGTCATAAGCGACACAAACACCCAAAGACAAACCATAACAAAAATAAACCTCGACAGAAGAACCGCCTTGGAACGCTCAGCGGAAACGAATATCACTGGTGGGGGTGCTTAAATCGATTTTACGTGTCAACAATCCTCGCCCTTACGTTCGTCGCGATTAAGACAAATAATTTGTTCAGTCCGCATGAAGGCCTCCTAACTCATCAGTGCAACATCTCCGTGAACACAAAAATCAAAAAACGACAGAGATGATACAACGTAGAGGACTCGACAACAACAAACAACAGAAATGCTGGGGCAAAAGAAAACCAACAGTTGTCTAAATTGATCCAATGGGCCCGACCAGAGACCGAGCATCAGGTACCAACCAACATAAGCCTTCACGTTGAAATAAATCATAGAATCCGAGGCCTGACCCACTGGCGTGCAATTAAAGAGGGAAGCAAAGTTGTCACCCGTGATTGGGTTAACTACCATGCATGCAGTCTGTCGTATAACATTTATGTTGTACCCAATCTTTTTATATCGAAGAATGATTTTACGCAATTGGGTGCTGAAGTCATTGTGGTATAAGTTTTTTTTTCTAAATTTATATACTAAGTCACCATAATAATCGGGTTCCGATAGACCTTGCTGCAGAAGAGTTCAAAGTCCAGTATTGAATTTTGAAATTAAATCCGAATGACGTCTATAAAATTATTGCGTAGTTTATGGTTCCGATAACCCTGATTAAGAAGTTTAGCCGTTAACAATTTATTACGAGTGTTAAAGCCAGTTCCATGAATACACTGGACTCTATTTTACAGGAACAATTAGACCAGTTTATTGCACTAATTAAGTCTGGTAACCCAACCTGCAAAGTAATTGTTTCAAAACTTGCACCACGGGGTGACGTGGATGTTAAAATTATAAATAATGTGATTGAACGAATTGCCCTCCACCACCAGTGCGATATTGCAGACAATTAGAGGTCGTTTTTCGACAGGCATGAGAAGTTAATAATGCGGGTTTTCAGCGAAAATGATTCTATGCAACCCTCTAATTCAGGGACTAAACGAATTCTGGGGACAATAAATGATATAGTATATATTGTCAGGGACTTTCAGAAATGTGTTTTCTAGCGTTCTTCTGCACAATCTACGGTTTCTTGCCGAACTATGGCCCAAGACTAATTAGGCAACAGTCACACGGAAGAAATGGGAGGCGCGTAAATTGCTATGAACTATCTCAAAGCACTTCTGAGTGTAGGCATCAAAAGCCAATTAAGTGCTGGTATTGTGGGTTATCCGGACACAAGCAAGCATTATGCTGGAACTTGGATTTTGGCAAAGAGGCCGGTCCTGTAAATAGGTTAACGCCCAATTGCTTTCAGATACAGAATGGTAACATGTTTTCAGCTCTAGAGCGTTTGTGTTCAATTTGCAATGAATTTATCTGTAACTGCCAAATTGATACACAGCAGGACAAAAACTCGGTTGTTTCTTCTAACTGTATTCATGTTTATGATTCATCGCAATTATTTATCGATTCGAATTCTGCCCCTAGCAACTATAGGGGGACAGAAGGCAAACATACGACAAATGATATTAACGAAGTCGAGGGTCATAAAAATCAGTAAGTCACCTGTTTTAATGACAATAATGATAACAATAATGATAGTTTTATTGCTTATTCTGTTAGTACTCCATGCCACGCCTAAGTTCCTAGACTTAGTACGTCTCCCCGTACATCAACCATAGTGCAGTTTATATTTCACTTTTGGTCCTTTGAGATCAGCGTGAATATTCTGAGAAATCAGAAATAAATTATTAGTTTAGACTCAAATTCTAGACAGGTTTTTAATTATTTGGACCTCATTTTGATTTATATCAGTCTTTGAATCGACTGCCTATTCGAAATTCGCAAAACTGCAGTATGCTTCCTCTGGCTTTCGTTGCCGGATCATTACAGGGTCACTGATGAGGCTTTATTAGCCGAAACTACGTAGTATGACCCATCTTCGTTCTTATAAATATTTTCATTGCTCTTAAAGGAACTCATTTTTGATTTTTATTTATAGCGGACATACTATTCAGAACACAAGTACTCAAAGCAACGATGCTTATGAAAAAAGCACTATTATCTATAACAATGACGGTGAATGCACATCTGATAATTTTTTACTCAAATTTGCATCACTGAACGTGTGTGGACTCAAACGTAGAATTCATTTTCCTGAATTTGTAGATTTAGTGAACAAATTTGATTTATTTTGTGTCAGTGAAACAAAACTGGATAGGTATGATGAAATTATATACCTGGCTATATTTTCCTTTCACATATTAGAAAACAGAAATGTATTCGTAAAAGCGGGGGTATCGGGATAATTGTTAAACGGTCGTTGTCCACACATGTTTGAATCTCATTCAGACTACATCTTATGGCTAAGTATTAGCAAACGAGCGCATGGTACTGATGGCGATATTTATGTTGGGGTAGTATATATACTGAGAGGCAAAAGTAAGTATACAGGTTACTGAACGCTGATTTACGCCCCAATGTCTCCCTCTGTACAAACATGTGTGGCATCATAAATAAGAACAACCACTTTCACATAATTTGCAGCATTTTTCGTTACAATTGATTAAAGGATATTGAAATTGCGTCACTTGAAATGGACAAGGGGTCTAATCCAATTTTTGTCTTGAGTGGTTTCCCTTTAAACATGTGTTTCGGATAAGTGTGATTCAATAGATGATTTTTCGGCAACAGATTTAAAGAAGGGGAACTGATTGGTAAGAATATATCCCATATTTAAATTATACACAAGGTAAATTGCATTATTTTTTGCCCAAAGAAAAGTCATTTTCGCCTTTTACGTGCTTCCTTTGATTAAATGCTTTATGTTTCTTTTGCATTTTTATTGGGGATTAACTTTTCTTTGAGCAATTTTAGAGGGATCACTATGGAGTAAGCATAAAAATGCCGAGGAAAACAAAAGTAATGCGAAAATTTCAAATGAATATTTCTTACACGATTTGAGAAAAAAGACTCATTTAATTCACTATGATTTTAATTGAAAGGGAGGTAATCCGGAACACGCTGAAATTCCAATTTAGTTTTAAGCTGTTTGTTTGGGTTTAATGGCAAGGTAATGATGGCGTTTAATCGATGAACATTCATGCATGAGTTTTGCGGTGTGCGCAGATTTGAATGCTATGTACAACACGAGATTTTGTTGGCAATATTGATTATCAATGAAGGGCAATAACTCCATCATGGATGACTGCAACAGGAAAAGAATTTGGAGTTTTGCAAACTTAGACGTTTGGGAAAAACGGACATAGGCATGTTTTATTACAGACAGCAATGCAAGATCCGGTATTACACATCAAATACTGTATACTTTTTATTGCCTCTCAGTATATTTCCCCAAGTGACTCTCGATTTTATAGTGGAGATGAAATTCAACAATTTAATGTTGAGGTCATAAACAAATGTTTTCTCAAACAAGAATGTTTTACTAATGGGAGATTTCAATGCTAGAACTAGTAACAAAATAGATGTAGAGGCAATGATCAGGAATCGATACAATTAACCAACAGCTCCTATAAAAAAAAACAAAGGGAAAGAAACACAAACATGAAGCAACATACCCCAACGGAATCACCAACAGCAGAAAGCCAAGAGGACAGTTACTTTCCCCCCAAATGGCCAAAAGGCTATCCAAAATCAAATAATATAAGCGACACAAACACCTAAAGAAAAACCATAACAAAAATAACCGCGACAGAAGAACCACCCTGGAACGGCCAGCGGAAACGAACTCCACTGATTAAGAAGTTTAGCCGTTAACAATTTATTATGAGTATTATTATCGCGACGGAAGTAAGGGCGAGGATTGTGGCCACGTAAAATCGATTTAAGCCCCCCCCCCCCCAGTGGAAATCTTCCACTGACCGTTCCAAGGCGGCTCTTCTGTGGCGATTTATTTATGTTGTTGTTTGTTACTTACTGTGTGTCTCACTTGTGTCTTTTGGTTTTGGTTTTTGTGGGAAAGTAACTGTCCTTATGGCCTTCCTTTGTTTAGGTTTCCATTATGGTCTGGTCGCTTAATGTTTGTATTTCTTTCCCTTTGGTGTCTTTTATGGGTGGAGTAAGTTAATTGTATCAATTCCGGATCTTTGTTTTACTTCTACTTAGAGTCAGTTACATCACTACACACTCTGGCAAATCGAATAAATTGTGAAATATAAACGCCATAGGATGGCGCACGTGGGACATCACCATCCAAAAAAGGAAAGTTTACAATCTCAAAATCAAAATCATCGCGTTTATCATAAATTTTGCAAGAAACGAACCCATCCACAATATATAGATGTAAATCCAAAAACGGGGCCTCGGTATCAGAAGAATTTGCCATATTTAACTGAAGTACTGGGGGTACATTTGACTGACAAAACCATCGAAATAGGTATTATCAATAATTAATAAATCATCCAAATATCTAGAAGTGGAGCTAAAAGCATCAATGATTCAGACTGGTTATCAGCAGAAAGGGACATCATGAAGTCTCTCTCATAACAAATCAAAAACAGATCAGCCACAAGTGGTGCGCAATTAGTACCCATCGGAATACCCACAACTTGTCTAAATAACTTAGTACCAAATCTTATGTAAATATTGTCAAGTAGAAAGGTGAGAGCTTCACACACCTGACATGACCATATGCTCTTCAGAAGTGAAAAACGCATTTCTTATATTACATGCAAGATAGAGTGAGTCTTCCCTATGAAATGTCCATTCAATTAAATCAATAAGTTTTTCTTTTATAAGATTATGAGGACGTGTAGTGTAAAGGGTCGAAAAATCATAAGTAGACAAACTTGAAGCACGAAAACGCCTAGATTTCAATTTATTTAAAACTTCATTAGAATTTTTTGTAGGCCAAAACAGATTTCTACCTGATCTTACGACTACTTTGTCGCAATATTATCATCATATGCTTTTTGATGGCAGTGAAACATGAAGTTAATAATTTGGAGAGTTCAGTAGTAGTACAAGCGCTTGAATATGCGATAAACCGTGCTTTGTATGGTCTTTTATGAAGTTTAGGTAACCAATATAACGTAGGAAGCTTATCTTGGCCTTCTGTAAGAAGACAGCAATTTTGTTGGCTGAATGTCAAATATGGTCATCAACTAAAGCCCTCTCTACAGCTAAAGGCTGAAGTTCATAGGCCTTAGTACCACCAAGTTCTTGCTGAAGAGTGTTAACGTAAGTCTGACTTTCTTGAAAGAGGGGATTTTTTTCTCACAGCACTTTGAGTATGATAAACCTTTAAATAACCACTTTCAAGATTTAACTTTACTTGAAAACATATAATCTATCAAAAATTAGAGTATCCCAAGATAAAATTTTCAATAATGAAGGCAAAATGCTTATTGGTACATGTAAATCAAACAATTTATTTATCCTTAATGGTAGATGCGGCTCTGATAAAGATATCGGAGCTATCACTTTCCGTAATTAATCTATAATTAATTACACCATAGTGTCCCTTGAAACTCTTTAGTTTTTTAAACTGTTCAGTAATACGGAACTTGATTGCTTGTTCTCGGACGGCCATTTAATGATCACTACATCCATGTTATTTTCTGAAAAACTAGTTTTACTTGAGAAAAAGGTAGATCGGCCAAGGGCTAAGAATCCCAAACTGCCAGAAAACAAAATGCATGCGTTTGTTGAGGATATGAATATTTCCAAAATAAATGAATTCAAAAATGTGATTGCTAATGTTAAAAATAATAACACTTTTTAGACCAAGTAAAAATGGACGGTATTTCTTTGCAGTTTTCACAAATTTTCAGCGATTCCGCCGACCTTTGTCTAAATGATGACATGTACTCTTACCACAGACGGGGTAAAAAAACTTGGTTTTGGAAACAATGTAACAATGCAAGAAAACATTATCATCTAGCGAAGACAAAATATTAAAAAAAAACCTTATGTGCGACAAGACTTAATCTTCAAAATGCCAACAAAATTTATAAGTAAAACTGAATTACTTCATCAACAAACAAAAAAATCAACGCAGAATAAATTGAGAACACTAAAAAATAAAAATCCAAAAGAACATTGAAAAGTAATAAATAGCCTAGATAATAAAAAATGATATCAGCAATATTGAGCTTAATGCATTATATTCCTTTTTCAAAGACTTGAACAATCAATCAGACTTTGATAATGACGCTTGCGATAATGATATAAAATTTGTCATTAACAATGATGATGTAATTTTAAACTTGCCAATAATAGAAAATGAAATTTTAAAATTTATAAAAATTTTAAGCAATAATAAAGCCTGTGGTAACGGTAAAATAATCAATGAATATATAAAAACCACCTGTCATATAATGTTATCTGTATACCCAGCGTTTTTCAGTTTGGTATTAGAATCTGGAATAATGCCAGAGTCGTGGCTTGAGGGTATCATAAACCTATCTATAAGAAAAGCGGGGTCTTTAACTAGTAGAAGAGTATCGCCCTATTACAATACTGAGTTGTTTTTGAAACTTTTGCACTTCCGTACTTAATTAGAGGCTTAATAGTTTCTTGAATGAAGATAATATCTTAGAGGCTTGGTTCCGAGCAGGATACTCAACCTATGATCACATTTTCGTACTCCACGCACTTATTGAAATGTTGAAGGTTAAACAAATAAAACTATTTCGTTCCTTTAAATATTACAGTAAAGCTTTTGATTCTGTCTGGAGAGTAGGTCTGTGGTCAAAATTATTGAAAAGTGGCATCAAAGGGAAGTTATTCCGTTTTATTTTCAATATTTACAAAGGAATTTAATCATGCATTTCATTAAATGGGAACCAGTCAAGTTTCTTCCCCTGCCTGAGAGGGGTGCGCCAGGGGGAAACGTATCGCCTGTTCTTTTCGCATTGTTTTTAAATGACTTAAAATGTTATGTTTTCTAATGGATACTCCGGCATATAAAAAAAAACCTCTGTTCTGTTGTATGCCGATCACACTGCCATCCTAAGCACTAATGAAATAAACTTTCAGAAAAATCTTGACATGTTTTACGAGTACTCTAAATCAGGGAGACTGGATATCAATTTCGACAAAACTAAAATACATATCTTCGGAACCCAGAATGATGAACGTTATTGCTCTATCTATCTATCTATCTATCTATCTATCTATCTATCTATCTATCTATCTATCTATCTATCTATCTATCTATCTATCTATCTTCTTATACTGAGTCGTCATATTTGGCCATTACCTCAGTTGGGTGGGTGGCTAAATTTAGCACAAAAAAAATCATCTCTGGATGACTCCTTAAAACTATTTACACTCCAAGTACAGAGGTATCCTAAAACGCATACCTCTGAGTCTCAATCTTATACTGTGCGGGCTTTGAACTCCTCTGCAGTCTTGGCATTCACCGCAGAAGATGGAAGACTATTCCACTGAGGAATAGTTCTAGGGAAGAAAGAGTTTTTCAGGGCATCACTATAGGACTGGTACCTACGATACTGTGAGTTATTTGCTCTTGATGCCCTTGTCCGGGTTGACACTGTTGCAGGGGTCAAATACCTATCCTTGTTAATTGATACTGTACCAGAATGTATCTTGTAGAAGAAGGTTAATGAGGACTGCTCACGACGGGTCTCCAGGGATGGCCACTCTAGTTCATCAAGCATGTCACCGACGCTACTTCTATTTCGCCATCGTCTGCAGGTCCATCGAGCAGCTGTCCTCTGCACCTTGTCCACCTGCTGAATCTGAGTTTTAACATATGGATGCCAAATGGGTGAAGCATATTCAAGCTGAGGGCGAACCAATGTTTTATATGCAACATCCTTTGTCTGCCGAGGTGCAAAAGCCAAATTACGTCTAAGGAATCCTAAGGTCCTAGTTGCTTTAGATGTTATTTCAGAGATATGTTGACCCCAATCGAGATCGTCAGTGATGGTGATACCAAGATATTTGGCGGAATGAACTTGCTCCAAGGTTTGCTGGTGTAGTGTGTAATCATGCTTAATTTGCTTGTCCTGAAGGTGTCGTGATACCCTCATTGAATGGCATTTGGCTACATTGAACTTCATCTGCCAATCTGCTTCCCATTGTGCAAGTCGATCAAGGTCATCTTGTAAAATGTGACAGTCAGAAGAAGAATATATGTCCCTATACAGGACACAATCATCAGCAAACAAACGGACAGATGACCTAATTTTATCAGGGAGATCATTGATGAATATCAAAAAGAGGACCGGTCCAAGGACCGAACCTTGTGGGACACCAGATAGAACAGGGACTGGATCAGACGCTTGGCCGTCAAGTACAACTTGTTGAGAGCGCCCGGAGAGCCATGAGCTAATCCAATTATGTGTGGATCCTCTTATCCCATAGTAGTCCAATTTGTTCAATAGCCTTCTGTGAGGTACCTTGTCAAAGGCCTTGGCGAAATCCATGATGATCAAGTCAGTCTGTTTGTGGCCACGATTTATGGCCCCATCCAGATTACTCACAATGTCATGGAAGAATTGAACTAGTTGAGTTTCGTAAGACCTTTGACTTCGAAAACCATGTTGACAGTCAGCAAGAATGCTCTCAAAGGCTAAGTGTTTGTTAATGCTGCTGACTAATATATGCTCCAGGGTTTTGCAACAGATGCATGTTAGCGACACTGGTCTATAATTTGCTGCATCATATTTTTCACCTTTTTTATAGACCGGGGTAACATTGGCTTGTCGCCAATCATCTGGTACAGTGCCCTGGGCAAGTGATTCATTGAAAATAAAGACCAGCACAGGAGAAATTTCAGCACTACATTCCTTAAGGACCCTGGAATTCAGGTCATCTGGCCCAGATGCCTAATGTATTTTGAGCTTACCCAACAGTTTAGCGACCCCCTTAGGGTCAACTGTTATGTCCCCCATAGTAGGGAACGTACTATTGCCTTTAGATGGTAGCTCACCGTCAGTTTCTCGCGTAAATGCAGATTGAAACTGTTTTTTGTATATGTTGGCCTTATCGCGCGAGTCTGTTTTCAAAATTCCGTTTTCCCTTAACGAAGTGATCCCAAATGCCTCCTTTTTTTAGGGATTTTACAAATGACCAAAACTTTTTAACCTTACTATTCTTCTGGGGGCTATCGGGATCTATGTTGTCATCTTCGAAGGTAAATATGCTGGAAACATGCTTCCAATATGCATCTCTAATTACCTTTTGTACATGTGCTCTGAACCTTTTATAATGGTTCTTAATGTCTGGGCTGCTAGACTTGCGAGCAGGAAAATACATCCTATTACGTCTTCTAATGAGGTGTTTGATCGTGTTATCGATCAATGGTGCACTATACTTGGTTTTGGTCATTTTTGTTGGAATAGACCTTTCCATTGCCGTGATTAATTCGGACTTAAAACTGACCCACATGTCGTTGACGGACATGCGTGAGAGGTCAGAGGAAAGGAACGAATCCTTAAATCGCGCCATATGGTCTCGCAGACCATCCATATCCGCACGTTTGTATAAAAATATTCTACGCGGGGCTTGTCTGATTCGTTTAGCTTTTATATCGTATTCTACAAGGACTATGTCGTGATCAGCCTTGCCGATCGGGGGCATCCCCTTAACTCGACTAACAGGGGATGGAGAATTCGTGAATAACAAATCAAGGGTTTTATCTTGCCGGGTGGGTATGTTTACTACTTGGGTCAGGCAGTGATCTTTAATTATGTCCAAAAGTTGTTGCTGCGTCTGCCTTTTATACACCCCATGGGGTACCTGCATGTTGCTCCATTCTATATCTCCACAATTGAAGTCTCCTCCAACCAAAATTTGAGCATTTGCATTTGATATTATCCTAGACAAAGATGAATTGAACGCCTCAAGATATTCTGGATCAATCTGATCTGGTGGGCGGTAAAAGGAACCAAGGTACAGAGTCCTACATCCAAAAATATTCAATTTACACCAAACTAATTCACAGTTAGTGTCCAACTCCGGAGATTCTGTGCAGAGTAGGTCTCGCTTAAAAGCTACAAAGACACCACCATGTGCATCCCCAACTCTGTCTTTCCGGATTGCATCAAATGATTCTGGGAAAATTTCCGAGTTTTTAATCTCTGGGGTTAACCAGGACTCATTCCCCAAAATGATGTCTGGTTTTGCCGATTCGATAATTGTTTGAATTTCAGCCTTTTTATTCTTTATTGACTGACAATTCATAATCAATATTCTAAGGGGATGATTAAGGACCGCCTTTTTGGTCTTTGGATTAGCTTCTTTAGACTGCTTCACGATTGGCGAAGAAGCTGCAGTGGGTGGGCCAATATTGTCTGGTATCGGGCTGTCAGGCTCGGACAGTGATAATAAAGGATCGAACTGATTGTAGGTATCTATGGAAGATGAAGTGTCAAACAGAGATGTGGAAAAGTTTGGCATTCCACATTTCTTACAATCCCATGCAACATTTACATTTGATGATTTATTATAAAGGCTATACATAGTTGATGACATGCCTTGACAGCTTATGTGGTACCAGCCATTACATGTGTCACAGCAAATTCCTCGGTCTTCCCAACCAACACTTTTAAGACAGAGCCCACACGGGAAATGTGTACTGTCATTCCGGGAATTCGGACCAGGATTTGTTTCGATATCCCATGCATTACCTATAATGACTGCAAATATGTACAAATAATGAAGTTTATTTGATCCTGGAAATTGAAACAGTGCACAAATGGGGGACATGGAACATAAGGTTATGATGATTAGCTGTTGTTCCATTGAAGTCTGCATAAACTGGGAAGAAGTTTGGTGGAATTTCCTGTAGGTCCAATTCTCTACTATCAAGAAGTGAGGTCAAACGTGTTGCCAACAGCAAGCAACACACTCCAAACAGGATGTCAAACACAAAGTGAACTCTTATCATGATTGAGTGGAGTTGTGACTTCCTTGGATAAGAAGGGCTAATACCAATTAGTGGCTAGGAAAATCTCCTGTGATGGGCAGTTTCAATGAATCACTGTTTGTTACTTAATTTTGTTTATCTAATTGTTTACATTCTCCGCCGGGCAGGAACCGGAACTCTTAAATGGGTGAAAAAATAATTTCAATTTGCCAGGACTTTAAATATGTAGGGGTGTATTTTACCAAAAGAAGAAGTTTTTGTAAAGCTAAAAATCATAACTACGACTAAGCTAAAAAAGCTCTGCACCTTTTGTACAAAAGAATAAGAACCTTAAACCTACCAATTGACCTACAGCTACGTCTCTTTGAACATACTATTTTGCCAATATCTTTGTATGGATGTGAAATTTGGGCATTTGAAAATAACGCAGTAACTGAAAAACTTCTAAATGGTTTTTTAAGAAACATTACATAATCTAAGAAATCTACTCCCATATATAGGCTATACGCCGAGCTTGGTTACATGCCCGTTGCCATTAAAATAAAAAGCCGCATGAAAGGCTTCTGGTTGAACATTGTAAACGGTAAAAAAACTAAGTTATCAAATTAAGGCGTAACTGTACCTAATTTAGTGACACAGAGGCCTTTCTGATATTTAATCTTCATCAGTGTGTCTCAACCCAAAAGTTCTGAAACCGAAACGGATGATGGACAAGACTCGGCAAACACAGCACATCCCCCTCCGAGCACACACCGACCGACGTAGCTCGCGAAACAGGTCAACTGGAGGCATCAGGCAAGAGACGCCCACCCGCGGACTTATAGGCGTCCCCAACCTAGCCAACATCAGCAAACATGGCCTACGCTCCACGGAAGTCCCGGGCATCAGGAAGGAGATGTCCAAAGTAGCGAGACTTGCAAAATTTAAAATATAATAAAAAAGTGGCAACCAAATCCGCTAAGATGCATGTCTCACCTGACAAGTCAGTCTTAGTTTTAGAAAAAATTGAATTTTATACTGCAAAAATTGAAGATATAAAATAGTTATTTAAATCAGTACCTGAGTACTGACATCAACACTGCAGTATCAACCTCAGCACTCGGGAACTGATACTGAGCTGATGATACCCTCGGGGACGAACGAATCATCCACCAGCAGAGATACCGACCCAGTGGTTGCAATTTAGGTGTAACTATACTTAATTTAGTGACACAGAGGCCTTTCTGATATTAAATCTTCATCGGTGTGTCTCAACCCCAAAGTTCTGAAACCGAAAAGAATCGGATGATGGACAAGACCCGGCAAAATTATTATACAATATTCTACATGACGAGTATAACAAAGGCAGTTGTCATCACAAGTGGATACATTGCATAAAAGAAAAACTTATCTCTGTCGGGCGATTCGACCTTTTCAACAAGGATGTAATTGAGAACCCCGAATTATTTATGTCAAAGATATTTAGAACTTTGCATGATCTCTACGTACAGAAATGGCACACTAAAGTTAATGCTTCCTCGAAAGGTAGAACGTATTATCTTTTTAAACAAAACATAATGTAAGAAGTTTACCTAATTAAGCTCAACAAAAACACTGTTCTACTCGTTTAAAGTTTCGATTCAGTAATCATCGCCTCCCAGTTTAAACTGACCGCTTGGAAAATATTCCTCTAGAAGAGAGAAAATGTCACATATGTAAAACAAAAGATATTGGAGATCAGTTTCATTATCTGGTCGTTGAGAGAAAAGAGCATCTTAAACCTTATTTCTATAGGAAACCTAACGATATACAATTTAAGGAATGATTTAACATCCAAAAATGTTAAACACCTCCTTATCTTTCGAAATGACTACATTTCGATCATAAAAACACACCTATCCAAATATATTGAAAATCTTACAACGAATAATGAAGATTTTCAGACGAAAGATTCTGATAGTTTTCTTTCATATTTCTGCCCGGGCATGGGTTGTCTGTGCTCGTTGGAACCGCATCGGAGAGGCGGTTGGAACCGCATCGGCGAGGCGGTTTTAACGGATGACCGCGGCTTGTGGGTTTGGGCGGAAACATGAAAAATAATGTAAACCCCTGTAAACCCCAGTTTTACTGTGTAAGGGTGAGCATAACTTCTGTTCTGTACTGTTCTGGTAAACCTCTTACGTATAAGCCTGCCCAGGAAAAGTGTAAATAGGTAAACTGACCGGCTTAAAAATGACCTAAATAGTGTTGAATGGTCCGTTAAACTCCAATACAGAATCAGAATTGTTTACTTGTGATACGATCCTTAGAAAACAAACTTGATAAATTCTGTATACATTAACCTTGACACCGAAGACTGTCAAACATAAGATCGTGATAAAGTGAGTCTGTTTTATTAGCAAAGGTCCATGAAAAGAACCATGCCGAACGAAAACGTATCTCTGGGCATGCGCACAGCAGAGACTCGGATCAAACTGCTCTACAGCTGTGCACTTAGTAGACGTATTAAATTCTTCGTTGTGCTGACAGTGGAGGACACATTCTGACCTGTGTGCAGGCTGG
This sequence comes from Lucinisca nassula, assembly GCA_963580285.1. Lineage (NCBI taxonomy): Eukaryota > Metazoa > Mollusca > Bivalvia > Lucinida > Lucinidae > Lucinisca > Lucinisca nassula. The sequence continues at coordinate 97,748,250 of OY757019.1, forward strand.
TCTTAGGTCTCTTTCATCCAACGTGTCCGGAGTCGGATTGCCACTTGGCGCTGGTCAAATGGTGTTAATTATGATCCTATTACGCATAACACTTCATATCTGGGTCATTTAAGCAATATTATACTTTTTGACAGAGATTTCTTCGTCCATGATGAAGCTTGCGATTTGGAGGACTGTACGTTATACATGTAGCACACCGATAGTGCACAGTCTTTCATTTCTCTAGTCGGTTAGTTTTCTAATGATTTGTGATAAAAGTCTTATTTACACTAAAAATGGGGTGTAGGTGCTCGTTAGAATCATCAAGTTGAGGCGGTTCTAACGACTACCCACAGTCTGTTTAAGTGCAGATATAAAACAAAAAATGTATACCCCAGTTTTCACTATATCATGTGGGGTTTATGGAGGGTGGGTTCATTACACGGACTTGTTAACATGACGAGCAGCTATATATAAAGTGAGGTTTATGGCGGGCGCGGGGTTCGTTACACGGACTGGTTAACATAACGGGCTTCTATATAAGGAAACCGGCCCCGATAGCTCAGTTGGTAGAGTGTCCGCTCCGGGGAACGGGAGGTCACGGGTTCGATCCCAGGCCGCGACACACCAAAGTCGTTAAAAATGGTACTAGCTGTTCCTCGCTTGGCACTCAGATTTACGGGGTAGAGCTAGGACTGGTCGACCCAGTGTCAGGATAATGTGACTGGGTGTGGTATCATGGAATGTGTCTGGGACATGATACTTCAGTGAGGCAGCACTATAAAAGTGAGCATTGAGCTCACTGTGGCAACCAGACACCGTCGTGATATGACTGAAAAATTGTTGAAAGCGACGTTCAACCCGAATTCACACACAATTCTATATAAGGAAGGGTTTATGGGTGTGTTATTTACTGGGAATGGCTTACATGACGGGCATCAATATGAAGTGGGGCTAATGGGGGTGTTCGTTACACGGACTTGTTAACATGACTGACATCTATATAAAGTGGGGCTTATGGGTTGTTCGTTACACGGTCTGGTTAACATGACGAGCATCTATATAATGTGGGCTTTATGGGGCTGCTCATTACACGGACTAGTTAACATGACTGACATTTATATAAAGTGGGGTTTATAGGGGTGTCCGTTACACGGACTAGTTACATGACGAGCGTCTTTACAAAGTGGGGTTTAAATGGGGTGTTCGTTACATGGACTAGTTAACATGACAAGCATCTATACAAAGTGGGCTTTATGGGGTTCTTCGTTACACGGACTAGTTAACATGACGAGCATCTATATAAAGTGGGGTTTATGGGGTGCTCATTACACGGACTAGTTAACATGACGAGCATCTATATAAAGTGGGGTTTATGGGGGTGCTCATTACACGGGCTTGTTAACCTTATGAGCATTCAATAGAGACACAGCAACGACTCTAATTATGCTGCACAGGTTGATCTGAGTCTGTGCTGTGCGGCTTATTTATCAAGTAAATGAACCGTCGTACTTTAAAACCTACAATAAGTATACAAAGGCTGATCAAAGTCTTCGCCGATTGCATGAGCCTTGTACAACATCTGGACTATCGAAAGCGAGATGAGCGAAACAATACGATACGACGCCCGTACGACAGAGTGCATTCTTTCATATCTCCAAAATATCACTTTTTATTGAAATAAGTGATATTTTTTCTTATTTATACAGCAAACATAGGTTGTGGGTGCTCGTTAGAACCGCCTAAATGAGGCGGTTGTTACGAGTACCACAACCTATATCTTGGAGAAGAAGTGAGAAAATTAATGAATATCCCCGTGAACCCCGGTTTTCACTACATAAAGTTGGGTTAATGAGGGCTGTCAATTTCACGGACCTGTTCACGTGATGTCTCTTGCCGTACTGGGAGTCTATGCAGGCTGATCTGAGTCTTTTCTTGTCGCACAGGTTTCATTACAGGTTCGGTCGTGCGTTTTATCGTGCGCTGGCTAATATAAAACAAATATCTTACATTGTACATTGATATATATGCGTCTGTTATAGGCAGCTACAAAGTCCTTCGTCTCACAAGAGTAAGTCCTTGTGTGTGCCCTCTGAAGACTTGGAATAGTTAGATTGTAACTTTGGTATACTTCATATGTCGTTGGTATACTGACGTCGCCCTGAAGCGTATCTAATATCTTCCAAAAAACTGAGATGTTTGGATTTTCAACAAAGACACATGTTAGCTGGAGGCTTGTTCCTTCGATTAAATGTAGACTGTTCACGTTGACCTCTTCATTGTTAAGTTCTACACGGAAGCTTTCTGCAAACCAAAATCAAAATCACGAAAGCACGCCCATATAAGAACCCCACTTTTATATTAGCACTGAGGTTTACAAGGGTAAATCTATTTTTTTCTTTTTCTGCTCCAAAATATACATGTAGATAATGGCTACTCGTTATAACCGTCAAGATAAATAAATAAATAAATAAATAAATCATAAAACTTGAAAATGCTACGTTCTTGCATAAATATCTATGCGCATGGATGTTTGATGTCATTGTCAAATGAACCGAAAACCTTGCTCAAACAGCAAAAACCACGTTAAAATCAGGAAATTCGCGTGCTGTTTGAACATGGCTTTTGATAACATAAGACTGGCCTTGCTTTGTTTACTTTACGTTGAGCGACGTAACAATATCGCCCTGAACGTAGCGTTTTAGGGTTCTATAATGACGTCAGATGGTTACTGCGTAACAACGTCATTGTAAACAACATTCTGATCTGGTCGCCATGTTGGTTCGCCGGTCGCATTTGAAGAGTTTATATGGAATTTATATGGAGCTTTTGGGCGTTTTCGTCAAAATTTGCTGTCGGAATCGTAAGTTATGCAAGAACAGTGATCACCCATGGATATGTCATTGAATTAACATTTGCCGGATCCCTCGGAATATATTTGAACATTCGGCCTGTCGGCCTCATGTTCAAACAGCTTCCTCGGCTCCTGGCGAATGTAATGCATGAAAAACCATGGTTGATCCCTATATTCTTGCATAAATATCTAAATGCATGCACATGGCTGTTTCAAGCCATTTTCTTGCATAAATATCAATGCGCATGGCTGTTTGAAGCCATTGTCAAATGGACCGAAAGCCGTGCTCAAACAGCAAAAAAATTTGTTCAAATAATATTTCGCATGCTGTTTGAACATGGAGTTTGAGCTTTTGATATCACAAGATTGGCCTTTCATTTCATTTCATTTCAAGGCCTTCTATAGGCCGAGATAACTCACAAGTATAATCTTTCACAAGTAGTGTCTACGTAATAACTCATAGTATAGAGGATTAATATTTTTTTCCCTCCCTCTTTCACCCAACATGATCAACAGGGTTAAGATATAGATAAGATCATTAATCATGCACTCGAAATACATATTTATTGTTGCACTACATCCTACAAAGAGACAATTATTATTATTATCATTATTATTATTTTCAAGTGTTCAGGGGATACTCATGCAATCATATCACATTTCCAGCTTCTTTTGACTCCGCTGCATCTGCACCTCTCCTGGGCTTCATCAGTAACCACCCCGGCACCATTGCAATCTGAGGATTGGCCTTGCTTTGTTTACGTTACGTTGAGCGACGTAACTCTATCGCCTGAACGGAGCGTTTTAGGTTTCCATGATGGCGTCAGATGGTTACTTCGTAACAGCATTCTGAACTGGCCGCCATGTTGGTTCGTCGGTCGCATTTGAAGATGTTTATATGGAGCTTTTGGGCATTTTCGTCAAAATTTGCTGTCGGAATCGTAGGTCATGCAAGAACAACGATCATCCATGGTTATTTCATTGCATTAACATTTGCCGGATCCCTCTGAAGATATTTGAACATTCGGCCTTGCGGCCTCATGTTCAAACAGCTTCCTCGGGAGCTGCCGAATGTTAATGCATAAAAGCATGGTTTCAAAGCGGCAACGCTACGCCGCTCAACGTTACGTAAACAAAGCAAGGTCCATATGGCGATATGAAAAGTTCAACAGCTCGTGAATTTCATAATTTGAACATGGTTTTGTTGTTTAAACACGGCTTCTAGCCCCTTTAAAAATAGCTTCAAACAACTATGTTCAGAGCGATTAATGCAAGAATGAGGCTTTCATTTTCTATTAAACAAACACAGAACGTCCATTTTATGAATTAATTTGCACGCTTAGAGAAGAATTGTAGGCATTCAGAGTTCAGGATTAACACTGTGTCGTGTGAATTCTATGTGATTAAGCTGCATGTATGCACATCCTTAAGAATTTATCCGGTGTAGCTGTACAAATGGCAAAAATACTATGGCTTCGTCTCTACTAAACTCCGTTCAGAAAATCTGAATCATCGATTTTTTTCGTTTCTCGCTTTTAATACTCATACAGCCCATACATCACTATGGGAAAGTTTTAGACCTATAGAAATATAGATTTAGCAATTTTCTCCAAATAATCACAGCCTTTCCTAGCTGTCGCAGAGGCATACGACTTGCTAAGAAATCGGCGGAGGGTGAGGTCTAAAACTTTCCCATAGTGATGTATGGGCTAAAATGAGTATTAAAAGGAAGAAACGAAAAAAATCGATGATTCAGATTTTCTGAACGGAGTTTTTTTTTTTTTAATTATATCGAATGGTTTATAAGAATTGTACATGGGTGTGAATGATGGATAGAAATATCCATCCCGACGGTGCATGAGTGAATGTTTGAGTTTTACGTCTCACCAACAGCTAAGGTCATACGGAGACGGGACCTCGGTATAAAGGCTCATCCGAAAGTCTGGAGAAGCCCGGGATCGATCCTGCCATCCCTGGTTTACAAGGCGAGTAACATAATCACTGCACGACGGAGGCTTCTTCCACCCCGACGGCCATTGTCCGGCATCACGAGGGACAGACTTTTCGATCCAACCCTCACACCCATGTAAGATTCTTTTTCTTGTATAATTTCATTTCTGAGGGTTCTTTTTTTTCATAATGCAGTCAGTTCGCTTGTCGACTTCAGCCATATTTTGATGACAATAATACGACGTTTTTATGTCACTTTCGTGCAGTGACGTCAAAGTTAAGGACGGCATAGGATGCGCATTGTACGGACTTGTTCACGTGGTGAAGTAGATTTCCAGCAGGCTCACATCGCTATGGGCATCGTCAAATCAACGTCGGTGCAACGTCACCCAGATGTTACGTTGTATAAATGTAATGTCGCTGCACTGACGTTGATGTGACGTCATAATTACGTCATGTGCCCGCTGGGTTAAGCCATACCTGATTTTTCTGAAATAAGAGCAGCAGCCATCATGTAAACGTTTCCAATAAACAGAAATAATGCACAATAGTATTGCATGACCAGTGAAGCTTTAAAATATCTAAAATCGCCTTCGCAGCTTTTGTTTTCAACAAACACAGCTTCGGTAGGCCTATACAAGAAAGTAAGTTTTCTGAAAGATCAAGTTTGCGTATCGATAGGATTCATTTTATTTGTATTGATGTAAAATACCTTTTAAAATGGCTGCTGTGTTCTTTAACCGGACAAAACACAAAGGAAACTCCATCACAAATGCGGGCTATAGTAGGTTTCATGTTGTGCGTATCACGCCCAGTTTTGTACCTGTTTTGTCTTACCCGCTTTGTTCTTTTGTAAGTACAGCCGAACCTTTCGAACCATGACTTCATTTAAGAAATGAAATTTATTTTTCTGCAGTTCATGGAAGTATGAACGCAGTGGGTTGCACGCAAAGTAGTTCGTGTAAACTTTGCTAGCGACCCGCTGTCGTTCATACTTTCATGAAAAGCAGACAAATTAATTAAGTTTATTTTTTATAATTACATTATTTGCCCCTCATCACTGGGCGAAAAAAATGTTTATAGGGTGAACTATTAAAGCTGAAAAACATTTACACGCTATTTTATTTCTACAAAGAGCGGAGCAGCGTGACGTCATCAACGCTCGTAGAGAACATGGTTTAGAATGACGTCACTTGACATCATTGAAAATCATGTGATTCGATGCGTTCATTGAAGTATGAGCTACATTGTTTTCTATAGGTTTACATTAGACTTTACACTGGAAATGTAAATATTACGAAAATACGCCTATTCATGTGTTCAGGCGCCCCCACCCATCGGGGCCTGGAGAAATAGATTGAGCTGCAGGGTGCTTCCGCGCTGAGCTGAAACCGACCGAACTTGAGTACTGGTAAACAGCTTAGGTCTAAGTCTGCCCAGGAAAACTGATGCGAGTCGGACCGCTCCTTAAACCCTGGCGGTTTCTATGGGCGGTAGGGCTTGAGATGTTATTTCATCTCAATGTCGGGTAAAACTCCCACAAAATCTGAAGCAACGTCTCCAAAGTGACCTTAATAGTGTTGACGGGGCGTAAAACCTCAACTAAAGCAAACAAACAAACAATTCATGTGTTCAAATATATTGAAAATTTTACTACCTTTATTTAGATAAATATTTTTCATATCTCTGCTACAAAAAATACATAGCCTGATTGTGAGAACTCTTTAGAACCGAGGCGGTTATAGCGAGTACTCACAACCTATGCTTGTTGAGCAGAAATATGAAAATAATGTATACCCCTGTAAATCCCAGTTTTACAATATAAAAGCAGGGTTGCAGGGGATCAAAATTATACAGACGTTTTCGTAAAATACTGCTCCAGGCAAAGGCAGTTCTTACCACTCAGGGTAGATAAGAAGGGCAAAACATATGTTTTCGATGTTATTAAAAATAAATGCATATAGTCATTTATTTCTACTATCGCTCTCAAGATAAAATAAGAACAATCCCGTAAATTATTCCGAAATATATGGAGCATTACGAAAACATGCCTATACAAATACATTGTGTTTTTACCGCCTAAAAATGAACATTTTAGGATGAAAAATTGTAATATTTTTCTTATTTCTGCTCAAGATATAGATTGTGGGTACACAATGAAACCGCCTCATCGAGGCGAATCTAACAAGTAGCCACAATCTATAATTTAAAGCAGAAATAAGAAAATTAAGGTTTACCCCCTGTAAACCACAGCTGTTTACCCCAGGGTCAGAATTATACAGGCGTATCCCTTTAATGTTCTCCCCATCATCACGTGAACAAGTCCGTGAAATGAACACCCCACTCATCGAAGCGGTTCTAACGAGTACCAACAATCTATATTTTAGAGCAGAAATAAGAAAAATAAGGTTTACCCCCATAAACCCCATTTTTGCATATATAGGAGGACTGTTCAAATATGAATGCAACTAAGCACATAAAATGGTTTCCGTGATAGATTTCGATGAAAAAATTATTTTGTCCCCTCAAAGTATTCCCCTTAAACAGATATACAAACTTTCAGTCTTCTGATCCAATCGTTGAATGCATTTTGGTAGTCTTTTCGAGGTATACTATGAAGGCACTGGAATATTGCAGAACCGAGGTGTTTGCGCTGTACAAATTTTCGACCAGAAAGGTATTTTTTCAGCCGCGGAAACAAAAAAAAGTCACAGGGGGCACGGTCAGGGGAATACGGGGGTGAGAGAGTTCAACAACCTTTTCCTGCTTCAGATAGTCTTGAACAATGACCGCCTTGTGCGATGACGCATTGTCATGTAGCAATCTGACATTGGCCAAACCAGTTGCGGGTCTTCGTTCTTTGAAATATTTCTTCAATTTTCGAAGAACTTTGTTCTTGTAAAACTTCGCATTTACAGATTTGCCTTTAGGCACAGCAACCTGAATAGCAGGGCCCTGATTTGAAAAGAATATGGCATACATTACCTTCTTGACGCTGATGGTCCGCTTTGCAATGCATGGTCTTTTGCAGTACTTTGTTGCCCATATTTTGTTCTGAATCTTTTGTTTTGGCTCAAAAAAGTGAACCCATGTCTCGTCACCTGTGACGACATTAGCGCAAGACCGTGCAATGTAATTTGGAAACTTTTTAAGCAACTTCTTGGAGCACTGAACGCATGTCTCTTTCTGCTCATCTGTCAACAGATGGGGAATCCATCTAGCACAGATCTTTCTCATTTTCAAATCCCGTTTCAGAATTGTATGAGCTGCTCCTAATGAGATGCCAACCATACTGGCTATTTGCCTAGTGGTGTATCGTGCATCGGTAGCAACTATTTCTTTCACTCTAGCAATCATCTTGGCAGATGTTGCTCTTTTCGGCCGACGATCATGTGGTGCATCTTCTGTTGAGCCTAGCCCACGGCTGAATTTCTTACACCAACGAAAAACTGTCGGAAAAGACATTTCATTATGCCCATAAACCGAACTTATTTCATCAAAAATGTTTTTGCTACGTATACCAAGAATACAACGATCCTTAATATAGGACCGTATTTCAACGGCGTACTCTGACCTTCTTCCAACCATGTTTTGTATTAGTATACAAGAGTAGACAGTGTTTATCGAACGATATACATGGCTAAAGTGGACGGATTTTAACAGGTTTGGTATCAAAGTTTTTCTACGCTGTGATATTTATTTCCAGGTGATTTTCGCATTAGTGCATGAGAAAACGTTCTACTTGCATTCATATTTGAACAGTCCTCGTAAAGTGGGGTTTAGTGGGGTGTTCATTTCACGGACTTGTTCACGTGATGATGGGGATACGCCTGTATAATTCTGACCCCCTCGAATCGCACTTTTATATAGTAAACCTGGGGTTTCCGGGGGATAAACCTTAATTTTCTTATTTCTGCTTTAAAATATAGATTGTGGCTACTTGTTTGATTCGCCTCGATGGGGCGGTTTTATTGTGTACCCACAATCTATATCTTGAGCAGAAATAAAAAAAAATATTACAATTTTTCATCTGAAAGTTTTCTTTCTTTGTCGGTAATATTTACTATGTGTTTTCGTAATGTAACACCCCTTTTACATAGTCAAACTGGGGTTTAGAGGGTTAAACCTTATTTTTCTTATTTTTGCTCTTAAATATAGATTATGGGTACTCGTTTAAACCGCCTCATCGAATATAGATTGTGAAAACTCGTTAGATCTGCCTCGATGAGGCGGTTCTAACGTGTACCCACGGAAGGGGCACAGGTAAACAGGTTATCCGTTTTAATGTCCTAGTTTTCATTTTGCTCGAGTGTCCACCTTTTTGCCGCTCGATTGTCCATTTATTTTCGCTCGAATGTTCTGTGAATCCGTTCGAATGTCCTTCGCAAATATATTGTTTGATCAGAAATAAGAAAAATAACACAATTTTTCATCTTAAAAGATTCGAATTTTCGCCGGTAAAATTTACGATGTATATGAATAAGCGTGTTTTCGTGAAGAAGACAGAATTCTAAGCAGCGATGGCTGTTTACCATTCATCACCTCAACATGTCCGTGAAATGAACACCCCCGTAAACACCATTTTATTTATAGAAAACTGGGGTTTACGGGGTATACATGATTTTCCTTATTTCTTCCCCAAAACATATGTTGTCGGTACTCGTAAGAACCGCCTCAATGAGGCGTTTCTAACAACCCACAACCCATGTTTGCAGTATGAATAAGAAAAAAAAATAGAATTTCTACAGAAAGGTAGCCATTTTGTAGATGGGCCCTTATTTTGGTACTTATCGCCTATGCGAGCAGCGAAGGTTCAGGCGAGCCTGCGCATCCGCGCAGTCTCGCCAGAACCTTCGCTGCTCGCTCATACAAGCAGTGAATCGAGAGGAACCTTAAGACAGAAAGCCATATCCCTGGCCCCTCTGAATGGCTGGGTATGCGCAGTTAAAATTTGTCATGGCGGAATGCTCGAAGACACAAATTCGCTTGGCGGGGCTCAGATGTGAAAAAGTGCACTATGTCTCACGGGTATGTTTTCGTAATGAATGGTTTAGCCATGGAGGTTTCACCGGCTGTACGTTTATGCAATATGGAATGGATGAAAAATAAGCCCTAATGGCACTGCATGGCGTCAAGTCAATGGACGAATTTATTTTCTAAGAAGGATGCTGTGCATTCTTACCTTGTCTTGGACTTTGTTTCTCCTGCTTTTTAGTTCACATGAGCAATAATTAATTTGTTTGATTGTTTTTGAAGTTAAACGACTTTAGACCGTGACAGACTTTTTCTGGGCACGCTTATACGTAAGCCTTGACCAATACAGTGCACTTTCTTTCTTCAGGATCTGACAACTGCCCTTCTCGAATCATCGGGAGGGAGACAATCACTTTATTTGATCTTGTTTGAATTGAAGTTTAACGTCCCTGTCAACACCAATTAGGCCATTTTGGAGACGTTGCTTCCAAGTTTGTGGGACTTTTACCCGAAATTGAGATTTGATTTTTTTTTTTTGTTTGATTTGTGGTTTAACGTCCCCGTCAACACTGTATAGGTCATTTTTGAGACGCTGCTTCCTATTTTGTTGGACTTTTACCCGACATTGGGATGAAATGACATGGTTTGTCTTTGAGTATGTGTTTCGCTTATATTATTTTGTTTTGGATATCCAGTTGGCCATTTTGTGGGAAAGTAACTGTACGTTTGGCTTTCCGCTATTGTTGTTTCCATTAGGGTCTAGTTATTTCATGTTTGCGTCTCTTTCCCTTTGGTGTCACTGCTGGGAGCTGTGGGTCAATTGTATCAATTCCTGATTATTGCCTTCACTTCTATGTTGCCACTTTCAGTGAAACATCTCTTAACAATACATTGTATCTTCTGCACATATTCAAACTTTAAAGTGAAGCGACAAAACTTATCATTTATCGGACAGTTCACACGTTATCTCAACGGAGTGAAAGCTTAGCTTTTGTCCGAAAGTATACCTGTCTCTTATTTAGATGTATCATATGATGTCATGTGTAAGCAGTGGATAACTTCATGTATTAAAAATCGTATGACAACGCGTGTAATAGCACTTTGGCCGGATTAAGTAACGTCATAACGACGTCCATGTCAAGTATGCATTTTATGTGGAAAAATGCCAAATTTAAAGCGATAAAATCCAATTTAAAGTGGTCATATGATAAACAGAATCTTACACTCGTGGTCATTTCATATGAAATTGATGAAACGAGCGTTCGGCCACTCGTGTAAGATCCTCTATATCATCTAGCGCACCTTTGACTTTGTTTGATTTGTATGTTCTTGGACTCATGAGTTAGAAAACCACAAAATTACTTCCGTTAACCACAGCAGAACTAATTGTGAGTACTGTGGCCACATAAAATCGGTTTGTTCTCTCGATATGTTAAATTTTGACTGGCCGTTCAAAGCCCCTTAGTAAAGTATTCACTGGCGGTTCAAAACATTACATGTGTGTCCTGGTAAGATATTTTACTTTGGATAGCCTTTTGGTTATTTGTTTTGGCCATTACGAAAAAACGCCTATACAAATACATTGTAAACTTTATCACGGAAAAAAAAGAAAACATTAAGATGAAAAATTGTGATATTTTTCTTATTTCTGCTCAAAATATAGATTGTGGGTACTCGTTAGAACCGCCTCATCGAGGCGGTTCTAACGAGTACCCACAATCTATATTTTCGAGCAGAAATCAGAAAAAAATAAGGTTTACCCCTGTAAACCACAATCAAAATTATATAGGTGTGTTTCCGTGATGGCTTTCTACTTGTAATGTTTAAGGAAAATGGGAACACCTGGCAGATGTTTCCACCATTTTTCAAAGGGTGACAACTTTCGGGACTTCCTGTCCGCTTTCCTGTAAGCCCTGTCCCACTGAAAAAGGGGTCTATAGTTAAAGGAAAGAAATTGATTTCTTTAAGAGTTGACCAATATTGACATGGGAAACAGAAATACTTTTGCAGGAGTTGCCTCCCCCGAATGTGTATCCATTCCCCTTTAGTTTTGGTACCGTTGCTCTATGCGCGCACTTCTTTACCTGCGGGGTCTTTGATGGAAGGTTTCAAGAAATTGTATGAATTATTTACTGATCATTGCCGCATAAACTGCATAAACATAATATCATAATAATAGCAATTCCATTACGTATACGTCCAATAGGGGCTATTTGGAAGCAATGTCCGTTTCACAGACGGCGGTCCGAAAATATACTTGTTAGGTAACCTCCAATGTTTGTCCTATAGCTATGCAAAACGTTTGACCGCATGCTAAAGGCCTGCAAATGAAGCCACCAGAAGCGACCAGAAGCGACACATTCTCATCTACCGTATCTATGTCGGGTTTACATAGTAACTTGTACCTCGCTGGCCATGTTTCTTTTTCCTTTGTTCTTGCAGTTCTTTCCATTCAATGTCTTTTCTCTGCGGCGACTGATAGGATACTAATCGGCAAAACACGCTCTTGTTTATGTAAACACTGAATCCGATCGTCGACAGAGTAAGCCGAATGTCAACGAACAGCAGTTGAAATTCGGAATCATTGTAGATCTGACTGGAACGGACTGATCGTCGAATGGGGCGCAACAAGCGAAAACGGGTCTTCAAGCATATTCGCCAAGCAAATACTCAGATCAGTTTGCAAATCCGCGAAGTCTGATGAGAATCGTCGTTTTGCTTTACAAGAAGACCCTCGTTATAACTACAGTATATATTCCTTCAAAGATTGCCGTTGAAAAGATAAAGAATCTGCCATTATAAAGAATCCCACAAAGGAGTATGATTGGTAATAAAGGACCTTTTCCCCTCAATGACTCCTAGAAACAAAATGTGTAGACATTTGTTAGAATCGCTTTGGCGATTCTAACAAATGACTATAACATCTTTTGGTTCGTGGTGTATTCGATTTAACAGAAGAATCTGTTCGAAGTATGGTTTCAAAATAGGCTTTTCCTCGTACATCATCACAGTGCAGTTTATATCCCCCCACCCCCGATTGAGCTGAAAACATTGATTTATATGGGCACAGAACCGCAAAATTGTATGGTTCTTACAAGTACTTTCTACCTATGTTTTTGTGTAAAATCATACTGATAGAAGTGAAGGCATTGATCAGGAATCGATACAATCAACCCACAGCTCCAATCAGAGACACCAAAGGGAAAGACACACGAACATGAAACAACAGACCCTAATGGAAACACCAACAGCGGAAAGCCAAAAGGACAATTACTTTCCTCACAAAATAAAATAACATAAGCGACACAAACACCCAAAGACAAACCATAACAAAAATAAACCGCGACAGAAGAACTGCCTTGGAACGGCCTCGTCCTTACTTCCGCCCCGATTTAGACAAATAATTTGTTCAGTCCGCATAAAGGCATCCTAACTCATCAGTGCAACATCTCCGTGAACACAAATAATCAAACAACCACAGAGATGAAACAACGGCGGGGACTCGACAGCAAGAAACCACTGAAATGCTGGAGCAAATGGAAACCAACAGTTAGACTCCGATGGGCCTGATTGCCCGACTGTTTTATATAAAGTCGGGTTTACATGCATATTCTTTTTCACAGCATCATGGAAAGAACACAAGAAATAGGGTACAAACCTTATATTAAATCATTTAACAGTTGAAATAAATAAATAAATAAGAAAATGTTCTAATAATCATTAGATTATATATAAATGAATAGAAAAATAAAATAATAATAATAATTATTATTATAATAAAACACATCACGATAATACATCCGTGCGGCATACGACATTTTTGATATCTCAAAAACAGTTAATTTGTTAAAGTAAACTCATCAATACTTGAAACATAGTTTTTATATTCTCGTTAGAACCGCCTCATTGAGGTGGCTCTAACGAGTACCCAAAACCTATGTTTTGGAGAAGAAATGAAAAAAGATGAATACCACAGTAAACCCCAGTATTCTCTATATAAAGCAGTTTTTAATGGGGTGTTCTTTACAATCAAGATAATAATAAAGAAAACAAAACATTTATCATACATGTAGGCATTAATGTATCTTCACGGTTATTATTTGATTTACAAGACTGAATTCACAATAGCATTTAAATAAACAAACGCATGTTACAAAAATAATAATAATAATAAAAAACATCCTTGTGGTATTCCAGCAAAACAATGTGCGAACAGCGAAATGTCAGATTAGCCTATATCTGAGTAATTGTAATAAGATATACATGTATATTATAAAAAGGTTAATTTTTAACTTTTTTAGGAATTTCGTGACGAAGTCACATGGGTTTCTTTCTTTGTTTCTTTCTTTCGTTCAGCTGTAAACATACAAAACAAACAACTGTAATCATAAATCTTATTGCTAGCAATGTTTATTTAACTTTGCGAAGTAAGTATAAAGAATGATAAAAAATCTAAACAGATCATGAAAATCAATAATTACGCGAATAGATGAAAAATTAAATACATAAATAAGATGCAGATCAGACACTGCATTCTTAGATTGATTTACATTCAAAGGAGATGCCCAGGCGAAGATGTGTTGATTTCACAGTCGATTAAAAATGACTCGCTTTCGGGTTTACACGCGTGTGTAAACAATAAAGCTTTTTCTGAATAAGCTCAAAATTTAATCGCAAAATGTCGACATTAAATATTTTTTTAAATATTATAATTGCTATCAAAATGCACAATATTGTAAATACAGGCGTTTTTTTTGCGATATTAACAGAAAGTGCAGATTATAACCGTTAAAGAAGGGTACTGTCGTTGTTTTTTTCGCAGTTTTGTATGCTTCATGTAAGGATTAAGGCTCGTTAATTTGAAAATAAAAATGCCGGCAGCTAATTAAATAAAAGTTCCACTTATTTGATATCTTTATGAAGGAATTGAAACGGACAATTAGATTAAAATGGAACTTGTTCGTCAAATTAAAATGAATAAGTTATATTTGTTTAAAAATTGTTTTCCATTAAAGTGCCTGTGTTACAACGCATAATGAAGTAATGTAGTAATTTCTTCATTTTGATTTTTTTTTTATTTCATTATGCGTTGGCGTAGTCGACCCGAAATGAAGTAAAAAAATTATTTCATTTCGCGTTGATATGCACCATATCGACGCAAAATGAAGTAATGATGGAAGAACATAGCTGTCTACGAAAGAAGACCAAAGACTTAGGAAGCAATACAGGTAAATTCCAATATAAAGACCACATTTGAGACAGTTCAAAAGTGGTCTTTAAGACTACATTTGAACAGTCCCAAAGATGGTCTTCCACAAGAGCACACTGAATGTCGCAATTACAAAGAAAATGTAACTTTAACCTTCAAAATATGCTTTAAAAACAAAATTTGTCTTAATTTTAGGTGGTCTTAATCAAAGGAGCTTGAAGTTCTGTCAGAAAAACATGTCAAAATAGCCCAAATCGACTATCATACATAGCTTCGCCTTGAAGTTCTGTCAGAACAACATGTCAAAATAGCCCGAATCGACTATCATACGCCTTTGGCGAAGCTATGTATGATAGTCGATTTGGGCTATTTTGACATGTTTTTCTGACAAAACTTTGGCGAAGCTATGTATGATAGTCGATTTGGGCTATTTGACATGTTTTTCTGACAGAACTTCAAGCTCCTGTGGTCTTAATAGCGGAATTGAACTGTATTTGATTATGTTAGTAGAGTTAAAACTGAACGCCTTACGGCATTTTGGTCTCATGTCTGATGTTTTTCCCTCATTTGTGTTTTAAGGCTCAACACATGATCATGTAATGCACACAATAGTTGGGTGGGGGACCATATTGGCTTGGACCAGTCCATAGCCCAGTTGTTTGTCCATCTATGCATCTTAAAAGGAGTGCGAGTGTGTTTCAGTTTCCGTCCCACCAACAGCTAAGGTCATACAAAGCGAACTTGGTTTCAAGACTCATTCATACGGAAACGGGATCTCGGTTTCAAGACTGGGATCGATCCTGATACCCCGGTTTATCAGGCGAGTAGCTATAGCATAACTTCATTATGCGTTGTATCAAACGTCTCCAAAATGACCTAAATAGTGTTGATGGTGCCGTTAAACCTCAATTCAAACAAACAAACTGTCGACGCATAATGAAGTAAAATTAATTATGCCACCTATCACCGCAAAATGAAATAATTCTTTCATTTTGCGCAAACCTCTTAGTATCGACGCATAATAAAGTAAAAACTACATTTTATTTCATTTCGCATCGACTATGCCAACGCATAATGAAGTAAAACTTTCAAAATGAAGAAATTACTACATTACTTCATTATGCGTTGTAACACTCCTGCTATTTCCAACAAGAGATTCTGTACAGGTAAGCCGAGAAGGTCAGCGCACAACAAAAGGCTTAATCCTTTGTGGCAATGGCATCAATGTCCAAAATTGTTGCGGATGCTTGTCCTTTGGGATCATAGAGTCCATTTAGAAGCATTTTGAAAATAGAGTTCTGCTTAAGCCGGTGTAAAGGGGGTTGCCGGTGCTGCACTTTTCAGTGTTGGCAATGAGCAGGCTCAATAAAATCGAGTCTGCTATTTTCGTTTATTTAGTGTATTCTTTGCTTCCAAAGGATCTAACTAATAAGAACTTCATTTCCATCCCAAGGTATTCCTGCGCCGATTAGAACTGAGGCTAAGCATTGAGTGAAGGATTCTTTCCACTCCTTCCATCGGAATAGTCATTATAGTGTCTTTTTTAAAAAGAGTCGGACGGTACTTGGATGGCCAGAAGGTCGTTTTCTGACATAGATTGTGCACAGGCTGACTTCGAAATGAATCATTACGAAACCACGCCTATACAAATACATTGTAAGATTTACCGCATAAAAACACGAAAATTTTTAGATGAAAAATATCGATATTTTTTTCTTATTTCTGCTCAAAATATAGATTGTGGGTACTCGTTAGAAACACCGCGATGAGGCGGTTCTAACGAGCACCCATACTCTATATTTCTTTTTATTTTCTTATTTCTGCTCAAAATATAGATTGTAGGAACTCGTTAGAACCACCTTATCGAGGCGGTTCTAACGAGTACCCACAATCTATATTTTAGAGCGCAAATAAGCAAAATAAGGTTTACTACTGTCAACCCCAGTTGTACTATATAAAAGTGGGATTTAAGTGGGTCAAAATTATATAGGCGTGTTTTCATGATGTCATCCTCACGATAACACAACCGTGTGGTATAGTACAGTCTTTCATATCTCCAAAATACCTCCTTTTTCCGATGAAAATTTGTGATATTTATCCTATTTATACTCAGAATATGGGTTCTCGGTGCTCGTTAGAACCGTCACACTGAGACCGTTCTATTGAGCACGCACAACCTATGTATTGGAGCACAAATAAGCAAAATATTGTATACCCTTATAGACCCTATATAGTTTTCTCTGTATAAAGTGGGCTTTAGAATGGTGTCCATTTCATGGACTTATTAACATGATGCCGTCTGTCTTGTCGCGGCCCACATTACGGAAACACGCCTATACAAATACAGTGTAAATTTTACTGCCGTAAGAATGAAAAATTTAAGATGAACAATTGTGATATTTTTCTTATTTCTGCTCAAAATATAGATTGTGGATACACGTTAGAACCACCTCATCGAGGCGGCTCTAACGAGTACTCACAATCTATATTTTAGAGCAGAAATAAGAATAAACAAGAGCATCGGTGAAACCGAGGGATGCTCAGTAGTAGGAGGGTTATTTTAGTGAAATAATCCTATACACTTTGAAGTTTGGTAAGATTTGTTTGAAGACAAAGGTTATGGGTACTCGTTAGAACCGTCTGAATGAGGAGGTTCTAATGAGTATCCTCAGCCGATGTTTGAAGTACAAATAAAGAAACTAGGTAGTGATTTTCAACATAGAATGAAAAAAGGAGAAATGTAAGGCCCCTTCCCTGCAAGGGCCTGTAAATCTTAAACGATAAGGCTAAGAAACTCAGTTTTGTGTTCCCTAGTAAGTGATTTTTCAATGGAAAATGTCACAAGGAATACACATGTGAAACATGACAGCCCTATTACCCATGGTTATAAAATAACAGGAGATATTTTTTTCAAAATATGGGAGATAATTCAGTGAGCGAGTGAGTTTTAGTTTTACGTCCCACCAACAGCTAAGGTCATACGGAGACGGGACCTCGGTTTAAAGACTCATCCGAAAGTCTGAGAGATAATTCAGTGAAAATAAGCAATATAGTTATGGCCGTTTGTCAGAATGTAGGATTTTGTGATTTAAGTATGTGTGTGAAGTTTCATGAGAGTAGGACAAATACTTTTAAAATTTTGACTGGAGTTTAAGTTGTTTGGGTATGGCACAAACACACACCCAAAAGCAATTAGTCAGGATGTAGGTCTTGTGATGGTAATTATGTGTGTGATGTGTCATGAGAGTAGACAAAATACTTTTGAAGTTATCACCGAGGTTAAGGTTTTTGGTTTAGGTGTGACAAACACAAGAGTTATTCTCCTTTGTCAGAATGTAGGTCTTGTGATGGTATGTATGTGTGTGAAGTTTCATAAGAGTAGGGCCAATACTTTTGAAGTTATGACCAAGGTTAAGTTTTTTGGTTAAGGCATGACAAACACGCGTTCCGTGGCGTCTGATCTGGGTCTGCACTGTTTGCCACTTACCCCTTTTGGGGTTTCCGGTACCAAATGGGTTTAACCAAGTCTAAGAATTCCCTAGTTAGTGATTTTCAACAAAGACTGCAAAAATAAGGAGAAATGTAAGGCCCCTTCCGTGCAAGGGCATGTAAATCTTAAACCATATGACAAAGAAGCTCAGTTTTGTGTTCCCTAGTAAGTGATTTTCAATAAAGAATGTCACAAGGAATACATATGTGAAATATGAAAGCCCTATTACCCATGGTTATGAAACAACAGGAGATATTTTTTGAAAAAAGGGGAGATAATTCAGTGAAAATAAGCAACATAATTATGGCCCTTTGTCAGAATGTAGGTTTTGTGATGGTAAGTATGTGTGTGAAGTTTCATGAGAGTAGGACAAATACTTTTAAAATTTTGACCGAGTTTAAGTTGTTTGGTTGTGGCCTGACAAACACACACCGAAAAGCAATATAGTTATGGCCCTTTGTCAGAACGTAGGTCTTGTGATAGTAAGTAAGTGTGTGCCGTTTCGTGAGAGCAGGGCAAATACTTTTGAAGTTATGACCGAGGTTAAGTTTTTTGGTAAAGGCGTGACAAACACACGGACAAAAGCAATATGGTTTGTCAGAATGTAGGTATTGTGATTGTTAGTACGAGTGTGAAGTTCCATGAAAGTAAGGATAATACTTTTGAAGTTATAACCGGTTAAATGTTTTGGTTTAGATTTGAAACTGACTGACAAATTACTATAGGGCACCCCAAATACTGTGTGGGGCCCTAATTAAGAAGGGAAGTAACTCCGTAAATACTGTTGGCAGGGTTATGCTTCTTGCATCCTGCGATTTCTCTCATAGCCCCCTATCAGTGTATCAAGTTTCACTAAATTACCTTTGAAACTTTTAGAGATATGCTCCGGACAAGCTTAATATAGCAAAAACTAAAAAGGGAAATAACTCTGTAATTACTTGTGATAGAGTTACAGTTCTTGCACTCTGTGCTTCCTGTGATGGCCATCTATCAATGTATCAAGTTTCACTTAAATCCCTTCTATACTTTCAGAGATATGCTCCGGACAATCTTTTCATTGAAATAGTTAAGAAGGGAAGTAACTCCATAAATACTGGTGACAGGGTTATGGTTCTTGTATTCTCCGATTCCCCTCATCGTCCTCTATCAGTATATAAAGTTTCATTTAAATACCTTTAATACTTTTAGAGATATAGAGTGTGACGGACGGACGGACGGACGGTCGGTCGGTCGGACGGACAAAGCGGCGACTATATGGCTCCCCCTTCGGGGAGCATAAAAATGGGTTACCCCTGTAAAATCCAGTTTTACTTGGTTCAAGGGGGTCAAAACTGTATAAGCATGTTTGGGTGATGAATAAAAGGTCGTGGACGTAACGCAAGTTGTTGTAATATTTATTGTGCTTCGATTCAGAACAAAAGCACTATTCTATTAAAAGTATCAAACTGAGTAAGTGGTCTTACAGAAATGACTCTGTTTAGGAGATGAAAATGATTGTGGTTTACTGATAAGCGATATCTGTTTAAAGTCCTTGTATATCATAATATGATGTTAGTAATAAAGTAATTTCGTATTGGCCTAGTTACAGGTCCGAGGTCTGCTGTATTGGCCCGAGGCCGAAGGCCGATGCCAATCACGACAGCTGATCGAGGACCTGTAACTGGGACAATACGAAATTGCTTGATCAATGACAATTTTATTAATTGACACAATTTAAAAATCATGATTATTGATTCTTTGACCTCACTTGACCTCAGTTAATATTGGTTGACCTTGTGTTAATACGGATGACCTCCGATCAATACAGGATAGTCAATTTATAGTATCACGTTAACACGTCCTTGTAATGAACTTGTAAATCCCACTTCATACTGAGAAACCTGGGATTTTCATGGGTTAAGTCTTCATATTAGTTTGGGGTGGGGTGGTGGAGGTCAGGTGTGGCAAATGTGGCGTGTCTTGCAATACTGGGCATCCGACTGATATTGGCATTTATCAGTCGCCCACTATATTGATTGCATTGCAGCACATTGACCGGATAAAGATATGCTATTTCAGGACAAGTGAGTTTTATCACGTCAACGTGACATTCCACTTTTACGAATGAACCGGACTTCTGGAAAAAAAAAATGAAAAGAATGGTTGAAAAAAAATATTATGGGAAAAATATAGTCAGCTGATACTGAAAATATCGACCGCCAGAATGCTGGGACGCGCTGAGGATCATCAATAATTGATCGTAAATTGCTAATTTAAGAGTGTACAAGGGGTTAAACTGATAAATAGCATACCAGATTCGTGTCATTTGATATCAAGCCTCGCGATTCTACAAGCGTTCTCGAAGCCTTGCCTGATAAACTTGATATCATAAGACACTCACCTGGTATTCTCTATATAGTTGAACAAGGTCTGCTGCCCTTGCAGCAGGTTAGAGTAGAGGTGGGCTGTTGTTATTTCATCTGTTTCTTTATTTCCATAGAGGATCTTACATGAGTGTTCATTTATTATTGAATTTATTAAACGAGTTGGGGAAAAGGGATAAAATGCGAGGCTTTGTCGAGCATTTTATCCCTTTTCCTCAACGAGTTTAATAAATTTAATAATACATGAGCACGAATGCAAGATTCTATTTATCATATACCATTTAAAACGCATTTTATTCACGATTATTTTATAAAAATGTCACCATTCCGCCATTAGTAATCGCGACGTCGTTAAGGACGTCGTACATGTAACGTTACGGGGCGTATCTAACTAATTTGCATATTTAATCCACTAGTGGATTATCGAAAATATTACATGGCGTTATTACCCTCTCAGACGGGACGTTTTATGATAAATTTATTTTCTATGTCTTCTTTTTCTCCTCTTTTCCTCACTTTTATGTCCTCTACTATCTCTTCTATTTTTTTTCTCCCTTTCTCTGGGAGACGACACAAAATGGCACAAAAGGGTTGATTTGTCGTTAAAACCAAATCAATCAATCAATAAATCAATCTATCAATCTATCAATCAATTAACCAATCAATCAATCAATCAACCAACCAATCAATCTTATTAGATTGCCCCAAATCGTTGATTGTGGGCACTAGTTAGAACCGCCGCACTGAGGCTGACACAATCAACGATTGTAACAAAAATTAAAAAAAAATATTACGAATTTTCATAAGAAACAAAAATCTGTTAAAGAGGTACGAGGAATGCACTGTGTCACACGGGCGTGTTATCTTTATGTGAAAAGCCCGGGTAGCGGCAGATGAAGCACGGCCTAGACTGTACAGATGGACTGCAATATGACAATGGATCTGAAATAAATAAAACAGATAAAGTCATTGAAGGATAAGTGTTTGTTAATGTTTTATAAAAAATATATTTTGGGTATTCATGAGAACCGCCCCGGCGAGGGGGTTCTTATGAATACCCACACTATAGGTTTACAATGAGAAATATAGAAAATGATGGGCTGCAATATGATAATGGATTTGAAATAAATAAAAACAGATAAAGTCAGTATTTTGTGCGGAGTCAAGGATAAGTGTTTGTAAATGTTTCCTATAAAAATCTATATTTTGGGCATTCATGAGAACCGCCTCGGCGAGGCGGTTCTTATGAAAACCCACACTATAGGTTCACAATGAGAATAGAAAATGATGGGCTGCAATATGATAATGGATCTGAAATTGATAAAACATATACAGTCAGTATTTTGTGCAGATTGAAGGATAACTGTTTGTCAATGTTTCATAAAAAAAACTATATTTTGGGTATTCATGAGATCCGCCTCGGCGAGGCGGTTCTCATGAATACCCACAATATAGGTTTACAATGAGAAATATAGTAATTATCATTCAGTTATCACAAGATACCCAACTTATCTGAAATAAACTAAATAACTCTTTGAGGTCCATATACCGCTTATAAGAATTTCTTGCTTGCCAGAGAAAGAAGTTCCTACGTTTACCCAAGGGATACAAATTGTTTCTATTACCGATCTTCATATGAACAGGCAACAATTAAAGTAATGCGTAAAAGCGCGGTCCAGAATCAAGGTACGATACTCCCAAAAGATTCTGAAAATTCTTCTAAAAGTACCATTTCCTTTCGGATTTTGATTTTGGTTTTACGGTCCTTTCAAAATTATTTCACTTATTTTGACCCGATCGGTGATCAGTGGTGGGCGAAAAAAAGAGTACCCGGAGAAAAACACCTGACCTCCCATTGCAGAACTTGGTGTCTCATAAGTAGCCCGAAGAGGCGTCACCCACACATTGCAAAAACATGCCTATACAAATGAATTGAAAATTACACCACCAAAACAGTGAAAATTTTCAGATTAAAATTCTGATACTTTTCATATTTCTGCTCAGAAAACAGATTACTTGTAGGAACCCCCTCGTCGAGGCGTTTCTAACGAGAACCCACAATCTTTATTTTTGAGCAGAAATAAATAAATGAACTATACCCCTGTAAATCCCTGTTTTACTATATGAATGTGGGGTTTAAGGGAGTCAAAAGCATATAGGTGCGTTATAGTGATGAGCGGTGAGACCTTATGATTAAGAGTCGACTTTTACCCATTAGGCAATGTATCCTGTTATCTCAGGCACATAGACAAAAAAAATGACTGTAGAATAGATGTAATGCGGCAAATAGCATGTTAGTTTGTCGCCCCTTTTCTCCAGTGGTCAACTTTGCCACGCGTTGTTGTTGCATACTTCGGTCTCTGAAGTCGTCATCCCTTACAAAGGTGTGTAGAGCCCGTTGTTTTATGTCCATATCTCGAACTTCCGTAATCGAACTTTTCATCATGAAAACACGTCTATATAAATTTGACCCCCTTTTACCCCGCTTTTTACAGGCCCCCGCCCATCGGGGATTGAAGTAATATATAGGCTGCATGATGCTTCCACGCAGAGCTGAAACTAACCGAACACGAGTACTGGTAAACCGCTTGAAGGATCTAAGCATGCCCATGCAAAGCGGTGCGAGTCGGACCGCCCATGCTTATAAACCTCTTGGTTCGTCATTTCATCTCAATGTCGGGTAAAAATCCCACAAAATTGGAAGCAACGTCTCCACAACGACCTGTACAGTGTTGACGGGTTCGTTAAACCTCAGATCAAACAAACAATTTACCCCAGTTTTATACAGTAAAACTGGGGTTTACAGAGGTTTTTGTTTTGTTTGATTTGAGGTTTAACGGCCCCGTCAACACTGCATAGGTCATTTTGGTTACGTTGCTTCCAATTTTGTCGGACTTTTATCCGATTAGATTTTGTACCTGTAACTTTTCATTTTTTTGATGGCAAAACTTTCAATATATTTGAATAGGCGTGTTTTCGTTATGGGCCTTCTATAAATGTCTTTTTATCATATCCATGAAAGAAAGCATTATGCCACATGAGTATATAGTCCTATTGTATTCTTATTCTTGCATTCGTTGTCCGTTAACATCATCTGAACAATCAGACTTTTTATCTGCAAATTTTTAATTTTTGGTGATAAAACTTTCAATATATTTGAAAAGACGTATTTTCGTTATGGGCTTTATATAAATGTCTTTTTAGCATATCCATGAAAGAAAGCATTATGCCACATGAATATATAGTCCTATTGTATTCTTATTCTTGCATTCGTTGTCCGTTAACATCATCTGAACAATCAGACTTTTTATCTGCAAATTTTTAATTTTTGGTGATAAAACTTTCAATATATTTGAAAAGACGTATTTTCGTTATGGGCTTTATATAAATGTCTTTTTAGCATATCCATGAAAGAAAGCATTAGGCCACATGAGTATATAGTCCTATTGTATTCTTATTCTTGCATTCGTTGTCTGTTGACATCATCGGAACTACCAGACTGCAAATTTTTAATTTTTGGTGGTAAAACTTTCAATATATTTGAATAGACGTGTTTTCGTTATGGGCTTTCTATAAATGTCTTTTTACCATATCCATGAAAGAAAGCATTAGGCCACATGAGATATAGTCCTATTGTATTCTTATTCTTACATTCGTTGTCTGTTAACATCGTCTTCACAAGTTCTTGTACCGGGTAATAATCACCGTTGTAAACCCCACTTTACATGCCTTTTATAGAGAAAGTTTGGGATTACAGTGTATATATTATTTTTTCATTACGAAAACACCCTTATCATAGAATAGAATAGAATAGAATTTTATTTACTGCACAACTATACCCTATAAGGGTTAAAGGCAAGCAAATACAAACATGACATAATACATTCTTCAGTGATATGAAAATAATTTTATAAATAAATAAATAAAAATAATAAATAGATAATAGTTAAAAGAAAAAAATATATATATATTAATAATAATAATAGCCTTGAGTCATAAGAGCCATGACATGCTATGATATATTACATTCACTTACAAATAATCCAATTGTTTTTAAAATAGTATCGTCTGTAGATGCCATAATTTTGACGAAATGCTCTTTTTTTAAGATTGTAATAAATGATTATTTAAAACTGCCATGTACTGAGACATTTTATTTCGCAGATCATTATACTTAGAGCAATCACAAAAGAAATGTCGTCGTTGAGAAGCAGTGGATAACGTCGTGTAATAAAAATCGTATGACCACACGTGTAATAACATTTTGGCGGATTTAAGTAACGACATGACGACGTCCATGTCAACAATGCATTTTTGTGGAAAATTTGTCAAATTAAAAGGCGATGAAATCAAATTTAAAGTGGTCATATGATTAACAGAATCTTACACTCGTGGTCATTTCATATATTTATGAAACTCGCCGAAGGCTCGTTTCATAAATTTCATATGAAATGACCACTCGTGTAAGATCCTCTATTTCTACAAATACTTTGTAAACTTTACCACAGAAAACAGAAAATTTTATGATGAAAAATTGTGATACTTTTTCTTATTTCTACTCAAAATTTCGATTGTTGGTATACTTTAGAACCGCCTCATCGAGGCGGTTCGAACGAGTACCCACAGTCTATATTTTGAGCAGAAATAAGAAAAATAAGTTTTACCCTTTTAAACCCCAGTTTTATTTATTATATAAATATGGGGTTCAAGGGGATACAAATTATATAGACGTGTTTCTTCATGCGGGATTACAGAGTTTATATAATTTTTCTTATCTTTACTCTTAGACAAAGGTTGTGGGTGCACGTTAGAACCGCGCAGCCATTGTTTGGACTATAAATAAGAAAAATAGGACAACTTTTCACCACAAAATTAACCAATTTAGATACTATATTGAAATATTCATACATGTACCTTCATTTCCGACTTTGATCATATCACGTTAAAAGCTGCGCCGCTCTTCTCATCGGATGCCTTCATCTCGACCGTTTCGACCTAAAAGGGTAAAAATATCTCCTAAATCTACGAAACTCGTTCAAAATAAATAAACGCCATGCGGTAGCCATTCGTACATATGCAACATATTACAATGTACAAGTTTCTAAGGATAAAAAGATAAAAATATACGCATTTAACTTGTCGAAGGCTCATTTAATCAATTTCTTATGAAACTAGATCCATCACAGTCGTAAACAGGGCCCAGCGAAAGCATGTTTGAAAGTGTCTGTGCGTGGGGTGGTGAGGGGGGCGTGGGAGGGGGGGGGGGGGGTGGCGACGAATTGGTAGTAAAGTTTAGACTTGCAATGGGGGTTGCACTGTCGGTAGTCTCAGTGGGCGCTCTGACGGTTTCTTAACCCTTGTCTTCCTCCTCATATATAGCTGGAGTTCATTTCAAAATTTAGTGGTGTCAGGTTGCGTTTTCTTCAAAGTTTATTAGAAAAATGGCTGAAAGTTTTGCAAGCAGTGGAGGCCCTGATCAGACGCCGCGTTCAAGGCTGCGACGTCTGATCAGGGTCTGCACTGTTTGCCAGGCTACCCTTTTTTGAGTGTCTGGTACGAAATGGGTTGATCCATATAATACGTCTATTGCGCTATTGCAATTCAGTACAGGGATATATATTAATAAGTCAGAATTTATGAAAGCTAGCGTTGTAGCCCTTTGCTACACATGAGCGTTTGGTCGTTGAGAATAATTTTAGCTAATTTCATTCGCAAAGTTTGCATGGTTATAGAACTATGGCCAATGTTAAAGTTTTTGTGCGTATTTTCACTGTCAATACGTACAGCAAGTATGAATGGAATATCTATAACAGTTTTGAAACTAGACAAAAGTGCCCAGTGGGGCACGTATACCCCCGGCCAGTGCCATCACCTCAGCTGAAACAAGAACTACAAAGGGAAATAACTCTAAAAGGCCTGACCCCTTGGCCCTTATTTTCTTTCCCACAATACAACTAGTCATACTGATCATGTGTGCAAAATTTCAAGTTTCTATGTGAAGCAGTTCCTGAGATATCTTTGACACAAAATAATTGTTTACGGACAGACAGACGGAAAAGACAAAAACTATATACCCCCATTGCATACTTCGTATGCCGGGGGTATAATTATGAGTGAGTGAGTGAGTGTTTCAGTTTTACGTCCCACCAACAGCTAAGGTCATACGGAGACGGGACCTCGGTTTAAAGACTCATCCGAAAGTCTGGAGAAGCCCGGGATCGAACCTGCGACCCCTGGTTTACAAGGCGAGTAGCGTAACCACTCGACCACGGAGGCTTCTTTTTGAAATTATGAAGAAAAATGTTAAAAAAATCCTGAAAATTTGAATTTTACGAAGGGTCATAACTCTAACAGTGTTGAGCTAGAGTAACATGAATTTCCTTAAAGTGAATTGTTGTTGTGACCATATAATTAAAGTTTGAAGTTGATGCGTTGACGGTTTGAAAGTTATTTACATGTGCGTATATTCACTGTCAATACGTACAGCGAGTGTGAATGGAATATCTATAACAGTTTTGAAATTATGAAGAAAAAAATGTGAAAAATCCTGAAAATTTGAATTTTGCGAAGGGTCATAACTCTAACAGTGTTGAGCTAGAGTAACATGACTTTCCTTAAATTTGTGAATTGTTGTTGTGTCCTTATAATTAAAGTTTGAAGTTGATGCGTTGATGTGTTGACGGTTTGCAAGTTATTTAAAAAAAAAAAAAAAAAAAAAAAAAAAAAAAACAATAACATGAAAAATGTGGACGGACAGGCGGACGGAAAAGGGCATTTGTCAAAACTAATTAAAGTAAGCGTTTCCTTTTGCTACAAATGTGCGTTCTATCACTATCAATAAGATCACCAAGTTTCATTGGAATATCTACGTATAAAGGTTTATAAAGAAAATATATGAAAAACTGCTGAAAATTTGAATTCTACAAAGGGCCATAACTCTAACAATATTGTAGCTGAAGTAACATAATTTGTTACCATGGAATTGTGTATCGTTGTTGTGACCTTATGTTTAGCGCTCGAAGTTGATGAGTGAAAGGTTTTCAAGTTAAGAAAAAAAAAAAAAACGATAAATGTGGACGAAAGGACGGAAGTTCTCACGGATGTATACTTATGTGGCTATTTTTGGCAGGATTGATACTTAAGTGACTCCTTTTAGCCACTGAAAAGAAGTATTTTCTTTGTCTAACGGAATAAATCCCATTGACTTACATTGATTCTGTCCATTTACATAGCAACCTAACTATACATGTGTTGGTGCGGACGGACGGGTGATTACCATAGTGCACCCGCCAAAAAATTGAAGGGCTATAATGACTACTGGAGCGAGAACCTCTAAGTAATAAGTCTAATATCGACTGAAATTACAGTGTTATATAGAGGATATTACACGAGTGTTCTTTCATCAATTTCATATGAAATGACCGCGAGTGTAAGAAAAACGATTCAAAACTGATTGTTATTGCCAAAGAAGTTAAACAAATTAACATCACCTGAACAAGTCCGTGTAATGAACAATCCTTGAGATCCCACTTGATATAGAGAAAACTGGGGTTTACAATTGTCTCCACTTCTATTTTACAGAGGTATTCATTAATTTTATTATTTTGCTTCATGAAATTCTCGTAGGTTGTCGGTACTCGTTAGAACCGCCTCACTGAGGCGGTTCTAACGAGGACCAACAACCTATGTTTGGAGCATAATAAAAGGAAAATACCACAAATTTTCGTCTGAAAAATAACCGATTTGAAGATGCGAAAAAAATGACCATTTCACATGGTTGTATTATCGTATCGACAGAAAGCATAGGATTGATTTGATTTGTGTTCCATTGATTGAACCAGGAATCGTTTCTCAAAACCATTATTTTTGTCTCAAATAATGCCAGACCAATATATGCGATGCGAAGATCTGGCTCAGAAGTTATAATTTTTTCTTATGCTTAGCTCACTCGAGTATGAATTTTGTCCTGCACTTAACATTTTAAAATGCCAGCAATTTTTGGCATTTTAAAATTTATAAGCAAGACAAACACGATGCTTTGCTGGAATGAGCAGCAATGTTGCCTCGTTTTGTTTAAGAAATAGATCAGCTCTAAGTGTGATTTGTTGTGTAATAAATCACAGTTTGGAGGTCAGTTGTAAAGTAGACAAAATCACAAGCGCGAAGCGCGCGTGATTTGTCTACTTACAACTGACCGACAAACTGTGATTTATTACCCAACAAATCACACTTAGAGCTGATCTATTTCGATTCTAACACGCTGAAAATCGGCAATAATGTTGTTGTTTCCTTCAAAATCTCACAACTTTGCGCCATTGTTAGAAGAAATCCCGCTAAAATTATCGACTGAAACACATGCATTTATATCCTTTTCTATCCTTTTCGATGCGAGAAAATGACGTTACACCGTCTAACGTCAAGTAAATCGACTAGTGACGTCATAAATTTGCAGTTTTTAATGACGTCACACGTCACGCTCTTCCGAGCTGTGATTTGTTGCAGAATAAAACACAGTTATTTTGCATTGCCTATATAGGCGCGCTGTGTTAGAATTACATTTAAAGCAATTTTGAGCATATCAAATTTCAGGCTCAAGTGAGTTGAGCATGCAAACAAGTTTTATAACCTGACCGTCTGATCAGAAATCATATTCAACAGGAAAACACGCCTATATAATTTTGACCCCCTTGAACTCCACTTTTATATAGTAAAACTGGGGTTTCCGGGGGTATACCTTATTTTTCTTACTTCTGCTCTAAAATATAGATTGTGGGTACTCGTTAGAACCGTCTCGATGAGGCGGTTCTAACGGGTACCCAGTACCCACAATCTATATTTTGAGCAGAAATGAGGAATATATCACAATTTTTTATCTCAAAATTTTCATTTTTTGTTTCGGCGGTTAAGTCTACAATGTATTTGTATAGGCGTGTTTTCGTAGTGCAATGAACATCGTTGCTAGCCCCACTTTATACAAAGAAAAGTGGTCTTTACATATGTGTTTTTTTATTTGATTTTATAATATAGATTGTGATTGTGGCTACTCATGAGGAGCCCGAACCGAGTACCGATAATATATAATAAGAACAGTGTTAGGAATCTTTGTCACGGCCACGCATAGAAAACACGCCTATATAATTTTGACCCAATTGAACCCACCATTTTTATAGTAAAACTGGGGTTTACAGGGGTAAATCTCATTTTTCTTATTTCTGCTCTAAATTATAGATTGTGGGTACTCGTTAGAACCGCCTCGTTGAGGCGGTTCTAACGAGTACTCACAATCTATATTTTTAGAAGAAATTTGAAAAATATCAGAAAGTTTCACCGTAAAATTTTCGTGTTTTTTTTTTTTCGGCGGAAAAGTTTACAATGCATTTGAATAGGCGTGTTTTCGTAATGACGCCGAATGGAGTGTTACCTAATCATTATAGAAGCCTCCGTGGTGCAGTGGTTACGCTACTCGCCTTGTAAACCAGGGATCGCAGGATCGATCCCGGGTTTCTCCAGACTTTCGGATGAGTCTTTAAACCGAGGTCCCGTCTCCGTATGACCTTAGCTGTTGGTGGGACGTAAAACTAAAACTCACTCACTCACTCACTCACCTAATCATTACCCGCCTACAAGTCCGTGTAATGAACACCCATGTGACCCCCATTTTATATTGAGAAAACTTGGATTTACAAGGGGGATTCATTAATTTTCTTATTCTCTTATTTCTTCTCCAAGACATAGATTGTTGGTACTCGTTAGAACCACCTCAATGAGGTGGTTCTAAAGAGCACCCACAATCTATGTTTTGAGTAGAAATATGGATTTCCTTTAAAAATGTGGAACATCAGATATGACATATCGTGATCAAATCCGCCAAAGGACACCCCCTAAAACTCACTTTGTATAGAGACAGGTGGAGTTTACGAGCGTATACATTATTTTTCGTATTTGTGCTCCAAGACATAGGCTGTGGGTGTTCGTTAAACCTGCCTCATTGGGTCGATCCTGATTAAGGCGGTTCTGACAAGCACCCACAACCTTTGTTTGCAGTATAAATAAGAAAAAAATGTCACGGGTTTTCTTCAGAAAAGTAGCCATATCATCGTAATGAAAAACGCCATTGTACGATATCTCTGAATATTTTTTCAGCCGAATGCGCGTCTGGCTGGTTATAAGGAGGTTACAGGCCCGATCCCAACACGATCGGCACCATTCTTTCGTTAAGATTGATATTGAAATGTATTCTATTGTCATTTCCCCCCTTTCGCTGATACAAGAAGGGCAGTTGTCAGTCTGTACATCTTAACCGCTTGTGTACAAGCCCGCCTAGGAAAAGTGTGGTCAGAGAGACTAACCGGCTTCATACGACCTGACTAATGTTGTCTGTTTTGTTTCTATGGCGTTTAACGGAACGAACAAATTCACACCTAGTGAAGATTCCAGTATTGTGCTCATAATCGCATCGTTTAGGCAAGCGATAAATGTTCTTTGTCAAAGGAGGCATATACTTTATCATTGTTAGTTAAAGTTACGTATCAAATTCAGTTGAAACGTAAGCTAGACTATCACTCGTATCTAAATTAACCCATTTAGTACCAGAAACCCCAAAACGGGTACTCCGGCAAACAGTGCAGGCCAGATCAGACGCCGCAGAACGCGGCGTCTGATAAGGGCCCCCGCTGATCAGGGCCTCAAAATAAACGAAAACACAATTTGACACCCCTAAATTTTGAAATGGATTCATGCTCTCTCTCTCTCTCTCTATATATATATATATATATATAAGGAGGAATATTCCATTTGGAACAAAAAGTGTTAATACGCACAAAGCAGTTTTGAATCTGAGACGGCAAGGATATCGACACTTTACTCTTTCGCCCCTGAGTTTCTGATGTCGACTCTTCCATCTGTGTGGCCCCCGCCCATCGGGGCTTGAAGAAATAGATGGACTGCATGGTGCTTCCACGCAGAGCTGCAACCAACCGCACACGACTACTGGTAAAGCACTTACAGGATCTAAGCCTGCCAAGGCAAAGCGGTAGGTCGCACCGCCCATGCTTATAAACCCTATTGGCTTCATTGGACGAAAGGGCTTGAGATGTCATTTCATCTCAATGTCGGGTAAATGTCCCACAAAATTGGAAGCAGCGTCTCCAAAATGACCTACACAGTGTTAAAGGGGACGTTAAACCTCAAATCAAACTAACTATCTTTTATCTGTGATTTTCGACGGCTCGATTATTCTGAATATGAGTGATTTACATGGTAGCAGACAGAGTAGATCTAGATGGACTGGCTCAATATGACCCATTCTATCTGGATCAACAATGTTTGAAATAGAGGATCTTACATGAGTGCTCATGTATTATTGAATTTATTAAACGAGTTGAGGAAAAGAGATAAAATGCGAGGCTTTGCCGAGCATTTTATCTCTTTTCCTCAACGAGTTTGATAAATTCAATAATACATGAGCACGATATTCTATTTATCATATGACATTTAAAACGCATTTTATTCACGATCGTTTAGAAAGATGTCAATATTCCGCCGTTAGTAAACGCGACGTCGTTAAGGACGTCGTACATGTAACGTTACCGGACGTATCTAGCTAATTTGCATATTTAATCCACTAGTGGATTATCGAAAATATTACATGGCGTTATTACACGCTCAGATGCGAAGTCATATGATAAAGGTATCTTCACCAACCTACAGGCTTGGAAGTGTACTGGTTCAAATTACATTGTAATATAATTATTAGCACAGGATTGGATTTTCAGCCGTTAAAGGGACTCAATTGGTCATTGCAATTTTTATATGACTTATTAACTGCGTATTTGGTCCCGACCATCGGGGCTTGGGTGACATTATGCTTCCACGGAGAGCTGAAACCGACCGCACATGAGTACTGGCTAACCGCATAAAAAGTGAAAGCCTGCCCAGGCAAAGTGATGCGTGTCGGACCGTCCATGCATCAAATCCCATTGGTTTCAGTGGGCGACATGTCTTGGTATGTTATTTTATCTCTAT
The DNA here is from genome assembly GCA_963580285.1 of Lucinisca nassula. Taxonomy (NCBI): domain Eukaryota; kingdom Metazoa; phylum Mollusca; class Bivalvia; order Lucinida; family Lucinidae; genus Lucinisca; species Lucinisca nassula. Next base: position 97,781,093 of record OY757019.1, read on the forward strand.
GTTGGGTCATCACATTAACAAGTCCGTGAAATGAACACCCGCGTAAACCTCAATTTATATAGTGAAAGCTGGCGTTTAAGGGGGTATACATTATTTTCCTTATTTCTGCTCCATGACAGAGGCTGTGGGTACTCGTTAGAACCGCCTCATTGTTTGGAGTCTAAATGGGCCCCGTCAAGCGATTTTGGTACTTATCGCCTATGCGAGCAGCGAAGGTTCAGGCGAGCCTGCGCATCCGCGCAGTCTCGCCAGAACCTTCGCTGCTCGCTCATACAAGCAGTAAATCAAGAGGAACCTTCAGACAGAAAGCCATATCCCTGGCCCCTCTGAATGGCTGGGCATGCGCAGTTAAAACTTGTCATGACGGAATGCTCGAAGACCCAAATTCGCTTGGCGGGGCTCAAATAAGGAAAGTGACAAAATTTCATCAGAGTATTAAGCTTTAAATTTGCAGTTTTCCTGTGATTTTGCATCTTCTAAGATCCTGTTTATGTTAAATGAGTTCAATACTGTTGAATCACCATGGTTTTACGCCAAAGTCATTGCCATTGTATGACGTCGTTGTCACTGACGTCATGTGACGTTGATGTCATCATGTTTTTTTTGTTTTTTTTTTGGTTTCGGTTTTACGGCCCTTTCAAGATTATTTCACTCATATCGAGCCGATCGTAAATCAGAGGTGGGCGAAAACCGGAGTACCCGGAGAAAAACCACGTGACCTTCCGTTGCAGAACTTGGCGTCTCATCATGTTTTATTGTTTACAATAATGACCCTTGAAAAGGTCGTAATAACCGAAACTAGTCTGGAATAAAATTTAAATTAAGAACTTGAAGTTTGATCTCTATTATTTAAATACAGTCGAACTTCAATGGCTCGAACACCTTTGGGACCTCGAAAATATGTTCGAGACAGGGGTAGTTCGAGCCACTGAGTGTTACTGTCAGAAGTCATAACGTTTAAAGACTCATCCGAAAGTCTGAAGAAGCCCGGGATCGATCCTGCGACCCCTGGTTTACAAGGAGAGTAGCGTAACCACTGCACCACGGATGCTTCTAAAATATGTTCGAGACAGGGTTAGTTCGAGCCACTGAGGGTTACTGTCAAGAGGCATAACGAAATACTTTAAGACATCTTTTCGGTGTTCTATAATGAAAATGTATGATGTGTGTACTCATTAGAATCGCCTCATCGAGGCGATTCTAATGAGTTCGCATAGCATACATTTGCAAGATAAAAGACTAAAATCTCCTTAATTATCCTCCACTATTTCTTTTGTAGAGGATTTCGCTAGAGGCTCAAGAATGGGTTCGACACATCCATGGTAAACGAGCCATCGTTGTTCGAGCCATCGAGGTTCTACTGTACATGTATCAGAAAAATAACCGTTTTGGCAATATGAAAGAATGCACTGTCAAAGGGATGTGTTATCATAAAGTAAAAGTCCCACAATATAGGGATTAGTGTCTCCAAAATGACCGTAATAGTGTTGACGGCGACGTAAAACCTCAATTCAAACAAAAACTGGCTGCGTTATACGAATAGTGTCAGTAATATCGAGACTCCCATTTCCTATTTGTATATGGTTGTGTTAAAGGGATAACAGTCTTGAAAATTGTCTTTTTTTGTGGGGGTGGGGGTGTAAATTGGCGGTTTTACGGTCGGATATTTCTATTTACGGCCACGCGTTAGTGGAGCCGTAAAACTGAATTTGCGACCGTAAAACCGACAATTTACCTCCCAAAATGACAATTTCCAATACAGTTTTCCCCATTCTAATGCATTTATTCATTTGTTTTGTTTAAAAAACCGTCCTATTTGCACAAAATCGGCAAGCCAAGTGAGCTGCATAAAACCAAAATGCCAGCCAATGAAAAGAGACTTTGCGTGCAGTGATGACGTCGGATTTCCGACAGTATATCGCAGAATATACTGCCGGAAATTTTGGACATTTTCCAATCAGACGTCGCGGCACTGAAATTGAGGTTTAACGTCCCCGCCAACATAGGTCATTTTGGAGACGCGAATTCCATTTTTTGTGCGACAAAGTGGGGCAATTTTCTATCTGTTTTGTAGTCCTCATTTCCAAATGCAATCTAAAAAGTTAAAAGCTGTATTTCACTTCACTGCAGCTAGTGTTCAGTGCCGTATGGCCATAATGGTGGCGGCGGAACTTCTTCCAGTACATTACGATAACACACCTTTACAATTACATTGACACATTTATCGCCGAAAAAAATGAAAATTTTCAGATAAAAAATTGTGATATTTTTCTTAATTTTGCTCAAAATATAGATTGTGGATACTCGTTAGAACCGCCTCATTGCGGCGGTTCTAACGAGTACCAACAATCTATATCTCAGAGCAGAAATAAGACAAATAAGGTTTATCCCTGCAAACCCCAGTTTCACTATATAAAAGTTGGGTTAGAGGGGGTCAAAATTATATAGGCGTGTTTTCGTGATGACATTACGCTAACACACCCGTGTGAAATGATAATTCTTTCACACCTCCAAAATGGCTACTTTTCGGAAACAAATGTGTTATATTTTTAGCTCACCTGAGCCGAAGGCTCATGTGAGGTATTAGTATACCACGAGCCGGCGTCCGTCGTCCGTCGTCCGTCGTCGTCGTCGTCCGTCGTCCACACTTTCAAAGAAGTATATCTCCGGAACCAGTGGGCCAATCTTGATCCAATTTCATGTGAAGCATTATCAGGTAGGGGGAAAGGCTGCATACTGTTTTCGGGCAGATCGGATTGGAACTCTGGTTGCCATGGCAACAAATAGCTCCCATAGACTTAACATAGGAAAAAGTTTGTCATCACTCTAGCTCCGTCAATTTTTTTTCTGATTGTCTTCATTCTTGCAGATAACGAGGACAGGCATGAAATCTCGATCAAGTTCGATTTTGGGCTGAATCGGATTATTCACTCAGGAGTTACGTGCCCTTGAGCGTTGAAAAAATTGCCTATTGACTTAACATGGGGAGAATGTTGTCATCACCGTAGCTGCTTCAATTATTTTCAGATTGGCTTTATTCTTGCAGATAACCAGCACAGCCATGAAATCTCGGTCAAGTTCGATGACTGGCAGAATCGGAGCATTCACTTAGGAGTTACCTGCCCTTGTGTGTTTTTGCAAATTAGGGTTAATGGGAATTAGGAAAAAGCTTGTCATCACTCTAGCTCCGTCAATTTTTTTCTGATCGACTTCATTCTTGCAGATAACGAGGACAGGCATTAAATCTCGATCAAGTTCGATTTTGGGCTGAATCGGAGTTTTCACTCAGGAGTTACGTGCTCTTGAGCGTTGAAAAAATTGCCTATTGACTTAACATGGGGAGAATGTTGTCATCACCGTAGCTGCTTCAATTATTTTCAGATTGGCTTTATTCTTGCAGATAACCAGCACAGCCATGAAATCTGGGTCAAGTTCTATAACTGGCAGAATCGGATCATTCACTTAGGAGTTACCTGCCCTTGTGTGTTTTTGCATTAGGGTTAATGGGAATTTCAAAAATGTATATCTTAAAGACTACTTGGCCAACTTTGATCAAATTTCATGTGTCGCATTATTGGGCAAGTGGAAAGGCTTCATCAGGTTTTCAGGCAGATCTGAGTGGAACTCTGGTTGCCATGGCAACATCTAGCTCCCATAGACTTCACATAGGAAAAAGCTTGTCATCACTCTAGCTCCGTCAATTTTTTTCTGATCGACTTCATTCTTGCAGATAACCAGTACAGGCATAAAATCTCGGTCAAGTTCGATTTTTGGCCGAATCAGATAATTCACTCAAGAGTTACGTCCCCTTGAGCGCCCGAAAAATTGCCTATCGACTTAACATGGGGAAAATGTTGTCATCACTGTAGCTGCTTCAATTTTGTTCGGATTGGCTTCATTAGCTCACCTGAGCCGAAGGCTCATGTGAGGTATTAGTATACCACGAGCCGTCGTCCGTCGTCCACACTTTCAACGAAGTATATCTCTGGAACCAGTGGGCCGGCCTTGATCAAATTTCCTATGAACCATCATCAGGTAGGGGGAAAGGCTTATTAGGTTTTCGTGCAGATCGGATGAGAACTCTGGTTGCCACAGCAACAAAGAGCTCCCATAGGCTTAACATAGGAAAAAGATTATCATCACTCTAGCTCCGTCAATTTTTTTCTGATCGACTTCATTCTTGCAGATAACGAGGACAGGCATGAAATCTCGATCAAGTTCGATTTTGGGCTGAATCGGATTATTCGCTCAGGAGTTACGTGCCCTTGAGCGTTCTTAACATAGGAAAAAGCTTGTCATCACTCTAGCTCCGTCAATTTTTTTCTGATCGACTTCATTCTTGCAGAAAACGAGGACAGGCATGAAATCTCGATCAAGTTCGATTTTGGGCTGAATCGGATTATTCACTCAGGAGTTACGTGCCCTTGAGCGTTGAAAAAATTGCCTATTGACTTAACATGGGGAGAATGTTGTCATCACCGTAGCTGCTTCAATTATTTTCAGATTGGCTTTATTCTTGCAGATAACCAGTACAGCCATGAAATCTCGGTCAAGTTCGATAACTGGCAGAATCGGATCATTCACTTAGGAGTTACCTGCCCTTGTGTGTTTTTGCATTAGGGTTAATGGGAATTTCAAAAATGTATATCTTAAAGACTACTTGGCCAACTTTGATCAAATTTCATGTGTCGCATTATTGGGCAAGTGGAAAGGCTTCATCAGGTTTTCAGGCAGATCTGAGTGGAACTCTGGTTGCCATGGCAACATCTAGCTCCCATAGACTTCACATAGGAAAAAGCTTGTCATCACTCTAGCTCCATCAATTTTTTTCTGATCGACTTCATTCTTGCAGATAACCAGTACAGGCATAAAATCTCGGTCAAGTTCGATTTTGGGCCGAATCGGATTATTTGCCTTGGAGTTACCTGCCCTTGACCATAAAAAAATACGTTGTGACCACGATAGCAACTTTATTTTTATTCAGATCAGCTTCAAACTTGCAGGTAACGTGGACAGGCATAAAATCTCAGTTAAGTTCGAATCGGAATATTGACCTCGGAGTTACATGACCTTGAGCGACAAAAAATCTGCCCATAGACTTTACATAGGGAAAATGTTGTGACCACGATAGCGACTTGAATTTTTTTCAGATCAGCTTCAAACTTGCAGGTAACGAGGACAGACATAAAATCTCGGTTATGTTCGATTTTGGGCCGAATCGGATTATTTGCCTTGGAGTTACCTGCCCTTGAGCATAAAAAAATACGTTGTGACCACGATAGCAACTTTATTTTTATTCATATCAGCTTCAAACTTGCAGGTAACGAGGACAGGCATAAAATCTCGGTTAAGTTCAATTTTGGGCCGAATCGGTATATTGACCTCGGAGTTACGTGACCTTGAGCGACAAAAAATTTGCCCATAGACTTAACATAGGGAAAATGTTGCGACTACGATAGCGACTTGAATTTTTTTCAGATCAGCTTCAAACTTGCAGGTAACGAGGACAGACATAAAATCTCGGTTAAGTTCGATTTTGGGCCGAATCGGAATATTTGCCTTGGAGTTACCTGCCCTTGAGCATAAAAAATACGTTGTGACCACAATAGCAACTTTATTTTTATTCATATCAGCTTCAAACTTGCAGGTAACGAGGACAGGCATAAAATCTCGGTTAAGTTCGATTTTGGGCCGAATCAGAATATTGACCTCGGAGTTACGTGACCTTGAGAGACAAAAAAATTTGCCCATAGACTTAACGTAGGGAAAATGTTGTGACAGAAATAGCGACTTGAATTTTGAGCTCACCTGAGCCAAAGGCTCCAGTGAGCTGATAGTATACCAAGGCTCCGGAGTCTGTCGTCCATCCGTCGTCCACACTTTCAATGAAGCATATCTCAGAAGGCAGTCGACCAATCTTGTTTAAATTTTATGTGTAGCACCATTGGGCAAGGGGAAAGGCTACATTAGGTTTTGGAGCTAGTCTGGTTCATTTGTTCCTTCATTCTTCTTTCTCTCCATATAGAGATAATAGACCAATGTTAAATTTTTAATCAAAGATTTCTCAGGAACTATAAAAGCTAGAAGCATCAAATTTGGTATTCAATAGAATAATGATGACTTATTTTGTGTAAGAGACATTGGGCTTTCTCAGCTTATTTGTTCATCTGTTCTTTCATTCTTCTTTCTCTCCATTTTGACCAATGTTAAATTTTCGTCAAAGATTTCTCAGGAACTATAGAAGCTAGAAGTCTCAAACTTGGAATGCAATGCAATAATGATGACTTATATCCTGTAAGGGTCAATGGGCTGGATTCTATTAGCAGATTTAGTAGTCAAGTCTGTGAATTGTTAAAACTTAAGTTCCTCAGGTGAGCGGTTTAGGCTCATTGAGCCTCTTGTCTTATTTATTATACTCGACATTTAGATTGTTCGTGCTTGTTAGAACTGCCCCATTGAGGCGGTTCTTGAGTACCCACAACCTATGTCTTGGAGCAGAAATAAGCAAAATAATGTTTACACCTGCAAACCCTAATTTTCTTTGTATTAAATGAGCCGGCGCACGACAAAACCTACAATAAGATAAGTGCGCCCAGCGAAGACTCAGATCAGCCTGCACATACGCGCAGTCTGATCAGAGTCTTCGCTGTGCGCTCTAGTGATAACTAAGGGCCCATTGCTCCTTCCTGCAGCAAGAGAAGTCTCTGGTTAGACTATATGGATGCACAGGCTGATCAGACTTTTCGATGTGCGCACTTGTCTTATTATAGGTTTTTTCTTGCGCTGGCTCAATTTAATGGGATTAGAAAGGTGTTCATTTCACTTGTTTACATGATGAGGTACTCAGTGGAACAGAAATCGTTGCGGAGAAAGCACATCTTTATAAAGTATTTTGTCTCCCATATACAGTCGAACGTCAATGGCTTGAACACCTTTGGGATGAATTTTGTTTGATTTGATTTGAGGTTTAATGTCCCCGTCAACACTCTAAGGGTTATTTTGGAGACGTTGCTTCCAATTTTGTGGGATTTCTACCCGAAATGGAGATGAAATGACATCTCAAGCCCTGCCGCCCAATGAAACCAATAGTGTTTATAAGCATGGGCGGTCTGCCTCGCACCGCGGTTCCTGGACAGGCTTAGATCCTCAAAGCGGTTTACCAGTACTAGTGTGCGGGCCGGATTCAGCTCTGCGTGGAAGCATCATGCAGCCCATATATTTCTTCAAGCCCCTATGGGCGGGGGCCGCCCTTTGGGATGAGAAAATCTTTTCGAGACAGGGGTAGTTCGAGCCACTGGGAGTGCGGGCCGGATTCAGCTCTGCGTGGAAGCATCATGCAGCCCATATATTTCTTCAAGCCCCTATGGGCGGGGGCCGCCCTTTGGGATGAGAAAATCTATTCGAGACAGGGGTAGTTCGAGCCACTATGAGTGACTGCCAGGGGGCCTAACGGGGCTAATTTTGGGACATATTTTCATCGTTCTATAATAACAAATGTATGCTGTATGTACTCATTAGAATCGCCTCATTGAGGCGATTCTACATGATGAGGTACTCAGTGGAACAGAAATCGTTGCGGAGAAAGCACATCTTTATAAAGTATTTTGTCTCCCATATACAGTCGAACGTCAATGGCTTGAACACCTTTGGGATGAGTTTTGTTTGATTTGATTTGAGGTTTAATGTCCCCGTCAACACTCTAAGGGTTATTTTGGAGACGTTGCTTCCAATTTTGTGGGACTTCTACCCGAAATGGAGATGAAATGACATCTCAAGCCCTGTCGCCCAATGAAACCAATAGTGTTTATAAGCATGGACGGTCTGCCTCGCACCGCGGTTCCTGGACAGGCTTAGATCCTCAAAGCGGTTTACAAGTACTAGTGTGCGGGCCGGATTCAGCTCTGCGTGGAAGCATCATGCAGCCCATATATTTCTTCAAGCCCCTATGGGCGGGGGCCGCCCTTTGGGATGAGAAAATCTATTCGAGATAGGGGTAGTTCGAGCCACTGGGAGTTACTGCCAGGGGGCCTAACGGGGCTAATTTTGGGACATATTTTCATCGTTCTATAATAAAAATGTATGCTGTGTGTACTCATTAGAATAGCCTCATTGAGGCGATTCTAATGAGTACACACAGCATACATTGACAAGGCAAAAGCCGTAAATCCCGTTATTATCCCACACTATTTCTTATTAAGACTAATTCCCAAGGGACTCCAGAACGGGTTCGAGTCAGCCATGGTATACGAGCCATCGGTGTTCGAGCTACCGAAGTTCTACTGTATAGATTTTTACTTAACAGAAAAAATGTGTGCCAAAGGAGCGAATTTCTTTCTGGAAGAGTACTACCCCTTTTTTGAAGAGACTGGGCAAACATTTAGATGTCTCCCTTGTTAATATGACAGAAGTATGATACGTTTTAAAAGGTTTTGTTAGTTTAAACAATAGTTCATTAGTTATTATATACAATCATGTAAGTACAAACACTACATTAAAGGATTAGATGACAAGCTTATATAAGCTTATGGTAATCTTCTCCTGTAAAGTTTTTGTTGTCGAGATCATTTGAAATCATTACGAAAGCCGTGTGATACAATGGTGTATTTCATTTGTCTTCCCCTCCCCTTCCTGCATTGTCCAATCAAAATACATCTCAAATCTCAACTAGAAAGTGTTTGCCAAAATGATACCAATCAATAATTGCTTGATCTACTTTTAGAATTCTTTACTTGTCAAACTAACTTGATGCAAATAAGGCGTAACTATACCAAATTTAGTGACACAGGGGCCTTTCTGATATTTAATCTTCATCAGTGTGTCTAAACCCCAAAGTTTTGAAACCGAAACGGATGATGGACAAGACCCGGCAAACACAGCACACCCCACTCCGACACACACCGACCGACGTAGCCCATGAGACAGGTCAACTGGAGGCATCAGGCAAGAGACCCCTACCCTAGGACTTATAGGCGTCCTCCACCGAGCCAACATCAGCAAACATGACCCACACTCCACTGAAGTACCGGGCACCAGGAAGGAGCTGTCCAAAGTAGCGAGACTTGCAAAATTTAAAATATAACAAAAAGTGGCAACCATATCCGGTAAAATACATGTCTCACCTGACAAGTCCGTCTTAGGTTTAGAAAAAATAGAATTTTATACTGCAAAAATTAAAAATATAATATAGTTATTTAAACCAGTACTTTATTACTGACGTCGACACCGCAGTATCAACCTCAGCACTAAGGAACTCATACTGAGCTGATGATACCCTCGGGGACGAACAAATCATCCACCAGCAGAGATACCGACCCAGTGGTTGCAATTAAGGCGTAACTATACCATATTTAGTGACACAGAGGCCTTTCTGATATTTAATCTTAATCAAACCAATTCATTGAAACTGTGAACTGTCTGCTGAACAGCCGATGTACATAAAATCAATCGATTTACATAAAATCATAAATGCAAAACTTATTTCTCTGAAAGAGGACTTGAATTAAATTGTTTTCTGCTCCGAATTATACGTAGCTGTTGAAAATTTAAAGTTCAGGTTTGAGCGATTCCTGATCTATGGGTTAGGTTTCGCCTTTGAGGTGGCTCAGGCGACAAATCCATGTGATAATTAAAGCACTGAAGCACCGGCTGGTCGATTGTCTCTGAGTGTAGGATGGAAAAAATGTCCTGGTGCCAGTTTCATCAAAGAATTTACGACGTATTTCCGTCTTAGATAGATCGTACGAAGGTCTTACATCCTGTTTCACCAAATGCTCGAGCTCTGCAATGATTGCACATTTCGTCGTATTTCTGAGATGAATATTTAGACATCGTACATTGAAATTTCCGTCAAAAATAAATAAAGGCAGCATTGCTCGTTTAAATCTTGGAAAAAATGTTTATCATCATACCAATTATAAACAAAATTAATAAACAAGAGGCCCATGGGCCACTATGCTCACCAGAGCTCAGGTGGGCACTGCCCATTGACAGCCATGTACATGTATTTTAACATGACATCATTTTAATCTACCAATTATAAATTAGTTCTGAATAGTTAGATCCTTTTGAAGCACAGAATACACCAAATAAACGAAAATAGCAGACTCGGTTTTATTGAGTCTGTTCATGACCAGTACTGAAAAGTGCTACACCGGCCACGCCCTCTAGCACCGGCTTAAGCAGAACTCTATTTTCAAAATGATTCTAAATGAACTCAATGATCCCAAAGGACCAGAAAATATAATCTGCACTATGATGGATGTATGGGGAGACTTTTTACGGCCACCACACGGCACAGCACCAGCTGCAGTGAAGATAAATAACTTCTGAATAGTTAGATCCTTTTGAAGCAAAGAATACACCAAATAAACGAAAAAAGCAGACTCGGTTTTATTGAGTCTGTTCATGACCAGTACTGAAAAGAGCTACACCGGCCACGCCCTCTAGCACCGGCTTAAGCAGAACTATATTTTCAAAATGATTCTAAATGAACTCAATGATCCCAAAGGACCAGAAAATATAATCTGCACTATGATGGATGTATGGGGAGACTTTTTACGGCCACCACACGGCACAGCACCAGCTGCAGTGAAGATAAATAAGTTCTGAATAGTTAGATCCTTTTGAAGCAAAGAATACACCAAATAAACGAAAATAGCAGACTCGGTTTTATTGAGTCTGTTCATGACCAGTACTGAAAAGTGCTACACCGGCCACGCCCTCTAGCACCGGCTTAAGCAGAACTCTATTTTCAAAATGATTCTAAATGAACTCAATGATCCCAAACGACCAGAAAATATAATCTGCACTATGATGGATAAAGTCTCCCAAATGAACCCCTAAATCCAAATGAGCATCCATCTGGACTCAGTATCTAAAACATTAGGCCTTTTAAGTAGAGGGTGTAGCGCATGGACAAAATGGAGCCCTGGCTGGTATCACTAAATGCTTCTTATCATAAGGAATAAGAATAAATATGGTGTAGCAGTGGGGATCTGTATACCAGAGTTATAAGGCCTCTTAAGCGGTGGAGGGGTTGGGGCATGTCCTGTTGATCCCAGGAAAGCCCAAGATTGTTGTCCCTATAAGGACCAAGAATATATATACATATATGGTTTATTGGATGGGAATCTGAATGGTTTCTGATATATGAGGCCCTTCTATCACGTGGAGAGGAGAGGAATGGCCCCTGCGACCCCCAAGTGGGTGTGCTATTGATAAGGAACAAGAACATATATGATTATGGGGTGGGGATTTGAATGGTTTCTGAAATATATGGCCTTTTAAAGTGGAGGGGCGGGGCGCATTGCTGTAGCACAAAGTGACCCCCAGGTTGGTGTGATTGAACAAGTCTTATCATAAGGAACAAGAATATTATAGTTTATGGGTGGGGATCTGAATGATTTCTGAGATATATGGCTTTTAATAAAGTAAAGCAGTGGGGCATGACCCAGGCAGTCCGGATGACTCCCAAGCTAGTGTTATTTGAATGTGTCTTATCACAAAGAAGATAATTATATATGGTTTAGGGGTGGGGCTCTGAACAGTTTCTGAGATATATAGCCTTTTGTGAAGTGGTTGGGTGGGGCAAGGCCGAAAGACCTCCAGGTTGACGTCAATGAATGTGTCTTATCATAAGGAACAACAATATATATGGTTAGGGGTGGGATCTGTAAGGATTCCAAGATATTGGCTCTTTGATGAAATGAAGGGGTGGGGCACGATTCCGGCACATCCTGGAGGACCCCCAGGTTAGTGTCAATGAATGCGTCATATCATAAGAAAGAAGAATATATAAGGTTTCGGGATGGGGATCTGAATGGTTTCTGAGATAGATGGCCTTTTGTGAAGTGGAGGGGTGGGGCAAGGCCCCAGCGCACCCAGGAAGACCCCCAAATTGGTGTCAATGAATGAGTCTCTTCATAAGGAACAAAAATATATAGGGTTTAGGGGTGGGGATCTGTTAGGTTTCCAAGATATTGGGTCTTTTATGAAATGGAGGGGGTGGGGCATGACCCCGGCACAAGCCGGGGGACCCCCAGGTTGGTGTCACTGAATGCGTCTTATCATAAGGAACAAGAATATATATGGTTTTGGGGTGGGGATCTAAATGGTTTCTGAGATATATGGCCTTTTGTGAAGAAGAAGGGGTGGGGCAAGGCCCAGACACACCCTGGGAGACCCCCAAGTTGGTGTCAGTGAATGTATATTTTCATAAGGAACAAGAATATATATGGTTTAGGGGTGGGGATCAGTAAGGTTTCCAAGATATTGGGCCTTTTATGGAATGGAGGGGGTGGGGCATGACCCCGGCACGTACCGGAGGACCCCCAGGTTGGTGTCACTGAATGCATCTTATCATAAGGAACAAGAATATATATGGTTTTGGGGTGGGGATCTGGATGGTTTCCGAGTAATATGGCCTTTTATGAAGTGGAGGGGGTGGGGCATGGCCCCGGCTTAACCTAGGGGACCCCCATGTTGGCATTGAAGCATATGGCTGAGAGACATTTACTCAAGGAACATTTCTATAAAAGTTTTGTCAAAATATCTGCAATAACTTGGCAGCAAATGCCATTTTTCAATTTTCCCCATTATAAGTCTATGGAAAATCTAAGTTGCCATAGCAACCAAACTAAAGAGCCGAATTTCATAAAAAACACAAAACCTGTAAAGGCAAATATGGTGAATATTTTCATAAACTCTCAGCCTCATAGAGCGTACGGTTTCTGAGGAGATGATTTTTTAAGTATTTTTTTTCTATTTTTTTCAATTTGGTTTCCATGGTAACCAATACAAATGAGCAGTAGGCCTAAAATCATATGGCAGATAGTAGATTACCTAAGGAATATTTCTATGAAAGTTTTGTCAAAATATCTGCAGCTGCTTGGCAGTAAATGCCAGTTTTCAATTTTCCCCATTATAAGTCTATGGAAACTCTAAGTTGCCATAGCAACCAAACTAATGAGCCAAATTTCATAAAAAACACAAACTTTCAATCTCCCAACCCAAGGATGCTACAGATGAAATTTGGGCCCAATCGGCCTAGCGGCTTCAGAGGAGATGTCGTTTAAAAGTGTTGACGTCACCAGACGCAGACGCAGACGACGCAGACGCAGACGCAGACGACGGACAACTGCCTATCCTATAAGCTCCCCCGGAGCCTTCGGCTCTGGTGAGCTAAAAAATACTAAGTCTGGGACATTGACCTAGAGTTGTGGTTTTACGGCCATTTCAATATTGTTTCTTTTATTTCGAGCCGATCATTAATTAGATGGGGGCGAAACCAAAACGGAGTAGCCGGATGATCGACCTGTATCTCTCATCATACCAAATACGAACTAAATCAATTATACAATTTTGGAAATGTGAGCTATTATTTAAAAAAATGACATTAAAAACTTTTGAGTCCGTGACCTTGACCATTGGGTCATGGGCATGGCTGCGGGTTTGCTGAAAATTATGAGTCCGTGACCTTGACCTTGAGATCATGGGCATGGGCGCGGGTATGCTGAATAAAACAACTTTGCTTCCCTCTATGATTGCACACCGGTGGGTCGGGCTTAAGATTATATGACGGTTCCAGCGTAAAAGCATAAATGGAATTTTATTTTATTTTAGTATTCTTTATGTTGGTTGGCGCCTGATTCTCCGTCTTTGGTCGGGCCCCTCGGAGTCTAACTGTTGGTTTTCTTTTGCTCCAGCAATTCTGTTGTTGTATGCTGTCGAGTCCTCAACCTTGTTTCATCTCATTAGTTTTTTGATTTGTATGTTCTCGGAGATGTAACACTGATGAGTTAGGAAGCCCTCGTGCGGACTAAACAAAATTGGTGTATACCGCGACAGAGGTAAGGGCGAGGATTATGGCCATGTAAAATCGATTTAAGCCCCCCAGTGGAGTCCTTTCCGCTGACCGTTCCGGGGCGGTTCTTCTGTCGCGGTTTATTAATGTTGTTGTTTGTTACTTACTCTGTGTATCACTTGTGTCTTTTTATTTTGGATGGCCATTTGGCCATTTTGTTTGAAAGTAACTGCCCTTATGGCCTTCCTTTGTTAAGGTTTCCATTATGGTCTGGTCGCTTCATGTTTGTGTTTCTTTCCCTTTGGTGTCTTTGATGGGTGGAGTAAGTTAATTCTATCGATTCCTGATCTTTGTTTTACTTCTACTTTAGATGTGTATCAATTACTGTACCAAATATGAACCAAATCCATTATATGATTTAAAAGAAACAATATGAGCTCTGAAATAATTTCAACATTTAAAGTTTTCTAAGCCCATATCTTGACCTAGAGGTCGTAGGTGAGGGCTAGTGTATTACTGATTAAACCTTAAGCCCTACACCTATTATCACAATTATTCCAGCAATCACATTGTCTGGACAATATGAGCTCTTCAAAGTTTAGGTTCTTCCTGGTACAATGCCTTAAGGTACAATGCCTTAACCTCTTGTTACATGATCACGTGCGTAACCCCATACGGAAGGACGTCACACATGTGCGTACATGTACGAAAACCTTCACCGGCCCCCGCCCATCGGGGCATGTAGAAATAGATGGGCTGCATGACGCATCCACGCAGAGCTGAAACCGATTGCACACGAGTACTGGTAAACCTCCTAAAGGATCTATGTCTGCCCAAGCAAAACGGTGTGAGTCGGACCGTCCATGCTTATAAACCCTATTTGTTTCATTGGGCGACGGGGCTTAAGTTGCAATTTCATCTCAATGTTGGGTAAAAGTCCTACAGAATTGAAAGCAACGTCTCCGAAATGACCTATACAGTGTTGACGGGGACGCTAAATCTCAAATCAACCCAACCAACTAACGAAAACCTTCACGAAATCATGCCGATGGCGAGCTGGGGGTGGTGGTGGAATCATAGTGTCCTGATGTTTTGTGTTGGGGGCTCTGATTATTTCCTTAATCAAATATGTTGTTACGTTGATTATTCTGATTCTTCTCCCTTTTTGTTTGTTCATTTTTAGTTACGAACTCTTCCAGATTAATGTTTGTCATGTTCGTGATTCTGATTCTTTCCCCGATTATGTATATTACTCCTTTCAGTTAGGTTTGGATATTCTGGGTCACCACCTGCTTGGGAAAGAGTTGCTGACTCGGTTTGTCTGTTGTCCGTTTTGTTTACTGTCGTCACTAAGTGTTTCGACTGCATTCCCTAGTGATATTGTGGGAAGAATTTGGGATCTGATTGTATCAGTTCCTGATCGTTTCTCTTTTTAATTTGCGTACTGTCATTTCGTCTATGTAGTGTATAATTTTGTAGGCAATTGTATTACTGTGTATACCTATAGAACTTTGTTTCAAGTCAGGTGCTTTGTTATATAAAATCAGTAGTGCTGATAGATGTATGTTGCAAAGGAATTGAATTTATTTTTTCATTGAAAGTAAGATCCTCTAGACGGCCTGACAGACGAACAATAAATACTTGCCACAGACCATTGCCAACAACAAACCGGAGCTGAAACTACGAACACTTACAGTGACTCCGTCACGTAACGTTATATGTGGTATCCTTATTACACAGCGGTGTGTTAAAATCGTGCATAAACTTTGTTTTAAGTTTATTCGATAAATTTAATCTTGTATTCATGCTCCTCCATTACTGAATGCGAGAATATGTAATACATGTAAAAAGCTCAGCGAAGTCTCACATGTTATCCCTTTTCCTCAACGAATACTATAAACGTGTACTCATGAAAGAGATCCCCCACATTAACTGACAAACGTGCTTGTAAATTATAACAACATTAAATCAACGCTAGTCTAACGCGACGACGTCCACCAGACAGACCAACTCGACAGTGGTGAAGTCGGAAGGGGTCCAGATAATTAATAACTGTGTCTTACGATAATGAAATGGAAACACAAGTTTGAATCAACAAAGAATCAAAGTTGATTCAATGTTGTTTTTACTTAGCATACATTTTTGTCCATAGGAACAATAATTTTAAAACGTGTTATCTATTATACTCGGCTATTTCAAGACGGCACGCGATCGCCCATGTGACAATTAGTGGCCCTGATTAAGCGCATATTCAAAATTTCGAATTATTTTAGTAAAACGCAAGTTTAGCTCGTACGAACACTTTGCGATGTTTTGATGAAACTGACGTACGCAGTTCTTTAAAATGTGCGTTCGAACAATTTAAGATTAATCGTACGATATTTATTGATGAAACTGGCCCTTGCAGAACGAGAACTTAGACTGTTGCGTTTAAACTTTAAATTCCAGTACTGTTAGCAACCAGTGTATACCCTGATGAGAGGCCCCGTACTGCGGCGTCTGATCTGGGTCTAGACTGTTTGACAAACCCAACACATGATTCCAGTCAGGATTCTATAGTTTACCTTCCTATGCAAAACTCTGGCCTACCAGCAATAAGAACTGCACTGCCATTTTCTAGAAATAATTGTTATCTGGATTTCACGTGTCTTTCACAAGAAAGTGATAGACACGTGGACTTCAGATCTGAAAAACTACTCGTGTCGATTAGCTGGGTCGATTGAATTAACAATCGACCCGTGTCGATTGAAAAACAATCGACCATACTCTGGCACAAGCTGCATCTGTCAATGTTTTCCTCCATATCGATTATGGCGGAGAATAAGACTTTTGGAAATTTGGCGTTTTATTTTCTTTCAATGAGACATAACGAACGACTAGATATGATTTTTCCACTCTATACACAACTTTACCTCGTGACGTGATATAGGAAAAACGTACTAATTTGATTGAAAGCACTTTTTTTAAAATGACAAAATTCTTTACATCAGATACAAAAATAAAAAAAGTATGCAGTTTGGTCTTGTCAAACTATGTGTGATGCTTTTAGATAACATAAACATTCGATATGGAACAAAGTTACATAGACAAATCGAACGTATTCGAGTGGGTACTAACTGTGCTCCCCTTGTAGCTAATTTATTTTTGTTTTGTTATGAACGAGAATTTACGATGTAACTTTCTAGTTAAAGTCAGTCTGACATTATTGAAGCCGTTAACTCTACCTCAAGATATTTTGGTGATCTTTTAAATATTGACAACCCTTATTTTGAAGGAATGGTCAATCAAATCTATCCATCTGAGCTGCAGTGAAACAAAGCCAATAAATCTGATATCGAAGCCCCGTTTTTTGGATTTGCATTTGAACATTTCAAATGGTTTTGTTTTACTACAATTGTATGATAAGCGCGATGATATTGATTTTGCGATCGTTAACGTCCCATTTTAGATGGCGATATCTTACGGTGCTTATATTTCGAAGCTTATTCGCTTTGCAAGAGTGTCAAGTCATGTCGCTGATTTTAACATTCGTAATAAAAGTTTAACTGCTTAACTGCTACATCCGGGATGTCGATAGCATATACTTCAGAGACATTTTCTAAGTTTTATCGTCGACACAATCAATAATTTCTAAATTTAAGGTTTGATTAAATAGACTTTTCCTGCAGGGGATGTCACAGTCTGAATTATTTTGGCGACGAAAAAAAAACAAATTATGAAAAAATAAAGGCAAACCTTACTTTTCGGAACAATTTTAAAATATCATTAAACGTTTCAAACGTATTGTATATAATATAAATTCTATTCAACAGTCTGCATGCATTGTGTTTGACCCAATCACGGTCAGGCATTATGCTTTACTCTTAAATTGCACGCCAGTGGATCGGGATTCAGAATCCTTAATGGCTTTGACTTAAAGCTGTTTATTAGTTGGTCGGAGTTGTAACTTTTATGTTTGTTGCTTGGTCCAACGGGGTTCAACTGTTGGTTTTCTTTTGCCCCAGTGTTCTTGTGGCGTTGTATCCAGCACTGGATGGCTCAGCGGGTTTTACTGTCGAATGCTCATCTTTGTGTCAACTTGGCTTTATTTGTGATTTCTTTGTTTACCGAGTTGATTCACTGATGTGTTAGAAAACCCCGCGCGTGAACCAAACAAATACTTGATTGAACCATAGTGAAAATGTGGGTAAGGGTTGGGATCCCGTAAAGTTAACTTAAACCCTATATTAATTTTTACTGACCGTTCAAAAACAGAAGTGAAGGCAGTGATCAGGAATCGATACAATTAACCCAAAGCTCCCATCAGAGACACCAAAGAGAAAGAAACACAAACATGGAATGACTGGACCCCAGTGGAAACATCAATAGCGGAAGGCCAAAAGGACAGTTACTTTCCCACAAAATCGACAATTAGCTATCCAAAACAAAAAAAAAAATATAAGCGATACACACACTCAAAGACAAACTATAACAAAAAGAAACCTCGATAGAAGAACCGCCTTGGAATGATCAGTGAAAAGAATTTCAATGGGTACGCCACCGCAATCCTCGCTTTTGCTGTGGTTTCTTCATGTTTTGTGTTGCTGATGTTGCTGGTTCTGATTCTTGCCCTAATTATATAATGTTGTTACGTTGATGATTCTGATTCTTTCCCCCTTTTGGTTGTTCATTTTTAGTTACGTTTGTCTATCCAGTTTAATGTTTGTCATGGCGATTTTGATTCTTTTCCCCATTATGTTTATTGCTCCTTTTAGTTAGGTTTGAATATTCTGAGTCACCACCAGCTTGAGAAAGAGCTGCTAACTCGGTTTATATGTTGACCGTTTTGTTTACTGTCGTCACTCTATGTTTTGACTTTTTTGCCTAGTGATAGTATGGGAAGCATTTGGGATCTAATTGCATCAGTTCCTTATCGTTTCTCTTTTTAACTTGCAATTTACGTAAAATTTTGTCCGCGATGGATCTTGATGAAACTAATATGCAAGATACTTCTATATACCCGCCTTGGCATGAGCACAATTTTAAGCTGACCACGCAGTGTATTGTCATGTGACTTCCTGAATTCTGAGAGAGGTGGTAATCTAGTCGTGTTGATTTAGAGCAGAGATATAAATGATCTTATGAAATTAATGACATGCAAATACCGCACCAGCAGCGAGCACAATATACTTCTCCCACTGTAGAAGTAGGTTTTTAGCTCACCATGAGCTCGATCAAAAATCACTTAGCTAGGCAATCAAATTTGTACATATACAAATATGTATGTATCTTATACTCCGCCTCTCGCTTCTGTATCAAATAGATCTATCAAACTCTCAAGGATTAGAAGTTTTTAGATGCCACCACCCACTTGTTGTGGAGTGGGGAGTGCAAACAAAGATGCATTTTACATATAATGAAAATATAAGATAGTGGGTGCTCTTTAGAACTATTACTTTAAGGCAGTTCTAACCAGCACCCACAATCTATATCTTTGAGTTGAAATAGACTACAAATGTAGACTGTTGTAAGCAATATTTGGTTTTGGAGACAAAGGAAAAAAAGAATGCATACCATTATACACCCCACTTGATCTTTATATAAAGTTTGGTTGCATTACGAAAACAGGCCTATACAAATACAGTTTAAATTTTACCGCCGAAAAAACCCCGAAAACTTTGAAATGAAATATTGCGATATTTTTCTTATTTCTGCTCAAAATATTGATTGTGGGCACACGTAAGACGAGTACCAACAATCTATATTTTAGACCAGACATTAGAAAAGTAAGGTTTACTTTAATTTGAAAATTAAAGAGATAATGTTGGTTGGTGCCTGATGCTCTGTCTCTGGTCGGGCTCATCGGAGTCTAACTGTTGGTTTTCTTTTGCTCCAGCATTTCAGTGGTTTCTTGCTGTCGAGTCCTCACCGTTGTCTCACCTCTGTGTTTCTTTGATTTCTGTGTTCACGGAGATGTTGCACTGATGAGTTAGGAGGCCTTCATGCGGACTGAACTAATTATTTGTCTTAATCGCGACGGAAGTAAGGGCGAGGATTGTGGCCACGTAAAATCGATTTAAGCCCCCCAGTGGAAATCTTCCACTGACCGTTCCAAGGCGGCTCTTCCGTGGCATTTTATTTATGTTGTTGTTTGTTACTTACTGTGTATATCACTTGTGTCTTTTAATTTTGGATGGCCATATGGCCATTTTGTGGGAAAGTAACTGTCCATATGGCCTTCCTTTGTTTAGGTTTCCATTATGGTCTGGTCGCTTAATGTTTGTATTTCTTTCCCTTTGGTGTCTTTTATGGATGGAGTAAGTTAATTGTATCAATTCCTGATCTTTGTTTTACTTCTACTTTACTCCTGTAAACCTAAGTTTTACTATATAAAAGTTGCGTTCAAGGGGTTCAAAATTATATAGGCGTTTCATTCGTGATGACAAGTCATTTCACAGACTTTTTGATATGGGCCCTGTCAAGCGATTTTGTACTTATCGCCTATGCGAGCAGCGAGGGTTCAGGCGAGCCTGCGCATCCGCGCAGTCTCGCCAGAACCTTCGCTGCTCGCTCATACAAGCAGTGAATCAAGAGGAACCTTCAGACAGAAAGCCATATCCCTGGCCCCTCTGAATGGCTGGGCATGCGCAGTTAAAATGTGTCATGACGGAATGCTCGAAGACACAAATTCGCTTGCCGGGGCTCATATAATGCGAAACACAGCTTAACTTACCGCTCCGTGATTGTTTTTCCGTGATTCTGAAAACATTGGAAACAATCAAAGCACTCTGTACACTAGGGCTGGCTAATCGTAGTGAAAAGATAATCGATTATCAGTCCTGTCATTGCTATCGATAATCGATTAGTCTCTAAGGTTTTTGTTATAATTTTACCTGTCTGGCTTTCTATCTGAGCATTACTCTTACCATATGTTGCACTTTATCATATGTATATTTGAACAGACATACCTGAGCAAACAGTGTAGACCCAGATAAGACGCCGCAGAATGCGGCGTCTCATCAGGGTCTGCACTGTTTGCCACTCATCCAGCTATTTTAGGCATAACTTTGGGTAGTAAATTGTACCTAGCAAGTAATCGATTAACATCAAATCAGAAATGATAATCATTTCTGTGGAATTTATCGATCGATTAATCGGTTAAACGATAAATCGTGTCGGCCTTACTGTACGCACAATGATAAAAAACCGTGAGGCTATAAATAACCATTTCCAGGATTCCGTGCAAATCAGTGATAGTCACACGGACATCATCGACGTAATTTGACAATCAGCTCAATGATCAAACATTACAAAAATGTCTATTAAACATATAGTTAATACGTAATTAATAATAATAATAATAATAATAAAAATTAATAATGATGATGATAATACTTGACTTTGAAAATGAATTTTATTGTTATATTACCTCTTAACCCTCCCCTAGGGCCCCTGGCGGCAGCTAAAAGGTGCTCTTGCACACCCCATTCATGTAAGGAAGCTACAAACCAAATCTGGTTGGATTTTGCGCGTCAGTTTATGAAGTGAAAGCAAAACGGATGAGTCAAACGCTTAAAAAAGTGGGGACAAACAGTAGATGCCTTTGAAAAGAGTTTATTCTGACGGAAGTATTTGCAGGTATTGCTTATTTTTGCTTTAAACACAAATTGTAGGTTCTCGTTAGAATCGCCTTATTTAATCAGAATAAGTCTGCATGAGGCGGTCAACAATCTCGGAATCTCGCTCACCTATCGGCACTTCATATCCTTGAACGGGAATAGTTTGCCTCCCAGACTGCCTTACATCCACCTCAGTCCCATTTATATCGTCATAGCTCTCCTTGACGTCGTTCGTCTCTGAGTCTCTGAAAACAAAAGCATACATTTTGTTTACAAAAAAAAAAAAATGAACTAGAAATGCGTCCATTGGACAGGGATGCCCCCGCCTGAAAATATGTCTATGTTCGTATTAATCCATAAAAGGTTATTGACGGTGTTTAAGTTTTGGACCCTTTTTTTTCACATTTGACCTCTAAGTATGACCTTGACCTTGAAGGTAAGGACCTTGGTCTTGTGTGAGGCAGATTGTCTCATGATGACCAACATTTCTGCCAAGTAATTTCAAAATCCATCCAGAAATAAGACAGTTATTGACTGCGTTTAAGTTTTGTGCACTTTTTCTGACCTTCGACCTCTAAGTATGACCTTTACGATGGATGTACGGATCTGGGTTTTGCACAAGACACATCGTCTTAAAATGGTTAACATTTCAACAAAGTAATTTCAAAATCCATCCAGAAATAAGAAAGTAATTGACTGCGTTTATGATTCGGACCATTTTTTGACATTTGACCTCAAAGTATGACCTTGACCTTGAAGGTACGGACCTGGGTTTTGCACGGGACACATTGTCTCATGATGGTTAACATTTCTAAAAGTTATTTCAAAATCCATTGAGAAATAAGAAAGTTATTGATTACGTTTAAGTTTCGGACCTTTTTTTACATTTGACTTCTAAGTATGACCTTGACCTTGGAGATACGACCTGGGTTTTGCACTTCAAATATTCGTCTCATGATGTTAAACATTTTTACAAAGTAATTTCAAAATCAATCTAGAAATAAGAAAGTTATTGACTGCGTTTAAGTTTCGGACGGATGGACGAACAAATGAACGAAGGGGCGGACGAACGAACGGACGGACAGGGCAAGGCTATATGCCCTTCCACCATTCTTCGAATGGCGGGGGCATAATAAACGCTGTTCGTATCATTAATGGTCAAAGACTTTGACACCTTCACAAAATATATAATTATAAAAACAAGAGGTCAATGATGGACCTACTTCGCTCACCTAAGTTGTATTATCTTTTGATGATGTTTTTATTTTTGTCTATGTGCTATTTGTTCAATGTAGCAGAACCATTTAAGAACTTAGGTGGAGATTTTGTAAAATTTTTCTTAAATTCAGTCACTGTGTTCAAAGGATGTGGATTCTCGGCATCAAAAAAAAAAAAAAAAAAACGCCTCAAGTGTGGAGAAGCTTGGGACTGAACCCATGAAACTTGGTTTATTAGGCAAGTAGTTTAACCATTTCACCATAGAAGCTTCTAACACTAATTTTCTGATAACATGAAATTGTGTTAGTTTGCACTGGAGTTTTTGTATTTGAATATAAATGACGTTAAGTTTTGTTTTTGGAATTATGACATTAGATTTTCGAGCATAAACACTTAAGTTTGTTATGAAGTCAGTTTCATTTTGGGAAACAATAGCATATTTCAAAGTACTGACAGCACTGGTGGGCACATTGTGTCGGAATGTAGGCTAGGAAAATGATCCTGAATTGCGGTATAGACTGTTTACCTTTCGTTTATTACTTGTACATTTCTGTACTGTAAGCAAAATGTGTAAATTCCGATTGAAATGTAAGTGTAAATCTTGATCAGATGGCTTCTTTAGACGCCAAGAAGCCATCTGATCAGAATCTACATTGTTTGAAAGATAAGGCATATCCAGGCTCAGCAGGGCAAGGGTTAATTTGTTTGTTTGTGTTGAGCTTTACATCCATGTCAACACTATTTAGGCATGCCAATACTATATGCCAGCTTGATTCTTTTCTGTGCCTTGGCTCAGAATTCATTTATTAATACTGAAATAAAATCTCTTTAAGTGTATCTTGCATCACTGTTGTGTCCAACTGATATTGGCTCACAGTTGGACAAGGCCTACTGTCCTTGCTACAAGTAGGGGTAGAGGGGGGAATGTTATTTCTTCTGTTTCTATATACACTCCGTCCATTCATTTGCCTCTTCTCCTCTGTCCCTCACTTTCATGTCCTCTACTATCTCTCCTACCTCTTTTCTCCGTTTCTCTGAGAGGACACAAATTGACCCACAAGGGTGACGTGTCATTAAACCCAAAACAATCAATCAGTCAAATCTTTAGTTCATAGAGCTGTAGATATGGTGGGTATTTAGTGGTACTTTAGCTAAAGTCTCCCTTATTTTTTTATAAAACTGTATGGTGCGTATAAATTCATTAAGAGCAAGGTTGTTCTAATAAATACACACAACATATGTTTTATTGATAAGGAAAATTATCCTTTAACTATCAACATATACCCACCTTATCTACATCACTCCATCCAAAATAAACAGTTTTTGGTGCTGAATCAGCTGAATCAGGTGCTGTATACTGCAGCGCAGATTCTTAAGCCACCTATATTATGTTCAAGAGCCCAGTAGTTATCTAGCCCATGTTTGCAGCTCTGTTTATAACTAGGTCAAACACCTGGGTCCTAACCTCTAAGTGACTTCTATTATACAATGAAAGCCAGAGTCACTGCACAATTAAATATGTATACCTTCTGGCATAACAATATTAGTCACTCCACAGTTTGTTTTGAGTCTTACTGATACAAACCATATTATGCAAGCAGTGACAGAGCTATGTATAATAGTCTTATCTTCAACTGCCTGTTGATATTTTAGCAGGTCTAAAACCTTGTTGTTTTTATATAAATGTACAATTTCAAAGAGTGATTAAGATGTTTCTGTTTAACCCTTCAGAATTATCTTCTGCTTTGTGTTGGCTGGTTACTTTAAAGTCATTATTGCAAACAGTGTGGATCCAGATCAGACTGGTCCTCTTATGCCCTTTTTTGTTAAATTGAGATTTAACGTCACAGTCAACACTATTAAGGTCATTTTGAAGATGTTGTATCCAATTTTGTTGGAATTTGACCAAACACTGAGAAGACATCTCAAGCCCTGTCACCAAAAGAAACCAATATAGTTCATGTGCATAGATGGTCCAAATTGCACCACCTTGCCTGGGCAGGCTAGACCTAAAATAATAAAATCCAACAGCCATTGTGTTCAGCAAGGGAAACCATTTTAGCAGCTTTGATAAAAGGTCACCCAAGGGACATTTCAGTAAAATTATTTCCAAATCTAGCCACTGGCCTAGGAGAAGCTGTCATCTAAAGGTCTTTTCTATCTTTAACTCTGGTGGCCATTTTGCTCATTGGAATATAACCATTTTCGCAAGTTTGGATGAGGGTCACCCTAGGAACATTTCTGCAAAAGTATGGCAGCCATTTTGTCCAGCAAAGCAGAACCGTTTCAGCAATTTTGGTAGAGGGTCAGCCAAGGATCGGCTCTGTGAAATTATTTCGAAATCAGGCCATTAACCTAGGAGGAGATGTTGTTTAAAGGTTTTCTATTTTTAGCTCTGGTGGCCATTTTGTTCAGCGGAGTAGAATCATTTTAGCAATTTTGGTAGAGGGTCACCCGAGGTACATTTCTGTAAAATGATTTTGAAATCGGGCCATTGACTTAGAAGCAGATATCGTTTAAAGGTTCTTCTATTTTTACATCTGGTGGCCATTTCGTTCAGCAGAGCAAAAAAAATTACGCGATTTTGGTAAAGGGTCACCCAAGGAATATTTCTGTGAAATTATTTTGAAATCGGGACATTGACGTAGGAGGAGATGTCGTTTAAAAGTATTTCTATTTTTAGCTCTGGTGGCCATTTTATTCAGCAAAACGAAACCGTTTTAGCAATTTTTGTAGAGGGTCAGACAAGGACCCTCTCGTTGAAATTATTTTGAAATCGGGCCATTGGCCTAGGAGGAGATGTGATTTAAAGGTTTTTCTATTTTTAATTCTGGCGGCCATTTTGTTCAGCCATGCGGAACAATGTTAGCAATTTTGGTAGAGGGTCACCCGAGGAACATTTCTGTGAAATTATTTTGAAATCCGTCCATTGGCTTAGGTGGAGATATCTTTTTAAGGTTTTTCTATTTTTAGATGTGGTGGCCATTTTGTTCAGCAGAGCGGAACCATTTTAGCAATTTTGGTAGAGGGTCACCCAAGAAACATTTCTGTGAAATTATTTTGAAATCGGGACATTGGCCTAGGAGGAGATGTCGTTTGAAGGTTTTTCTATTTTTAGCTCTGGCAGCCATTTTGTTCAGCGGAGCAGAACCATTTTAGCAATTTTGGTAGAGGGTCACCAGAGTAACATTTCCGTGAAATGATTTTGAAATCGGGACATTGGCCTAGGAGGAGATGTCGTTTTAAGGTTTTTCTATTTTTAGATGTGGCGGCCATTTTGTTCAGCAGAGCGGAACCATTTTAGCAATTTTGGTAGAGGGTCACACAAGGAACTTTCTGTGAAATTATTTTGAAATCGGGACACTGGCCTAGGAATAGATGTCGTTTGAAGTTTTTTTTTCTATTTTTAGCTCTGGCAGCCATTTTGTTCAGCGGAGCAGAACCATTTTAGCAATTTTGGTAGAGGGTCACCAGAGGAACATTTCCGTGAAATGATTTTGAAATCCGGCCATTTGCCTAGGAGGAGATGTCGTTTTAAGGTTTTTCTATTTTTGGATGTGGCGGCCATTTTGTTCAGTAGAGCGGAACCATTTTAGCAATTTTGGTAGAAGGTCACCAAAGGAACATTTCTGTGAAATTATTTTGAAATCGGGACAATGGCCTAGGAGGAGATGTCGTTTAAAGATTTTTCTATTTTTAGCTCTGGCAGCCATTTTGTTCAGCGGAGCAAAACCATTTTAGCAATTTTGGTAGAGGGTCACCCGAGGAACATTTCTGTGTAATGATTTTGAAATCCGGCCATTTGCCTAGGAGGAGATGTCATTTAAAGAAATTGTTGACGGACAGACGGACGGACGGACTGACGACGGACAAAAAGCGATCACAATAGCTCACCTTGGAGATAAATAAGAAAAGTATAACATGTTTTTAATATATTGTTATTAATCCAGTAACCTCGTTACATCAGTGACAAAATATTCCTTTGTATTTTATACTTAGTAGTGAAATCAATGCATATTTGAAACAAATAAAAATGATATTTCCACACATAAAAATGCATATGATATTTTCACAGTGTGTAAAATAACTTGACCGTGTTATTTTCACATTAGTATCGCGGGTTACTTTTTATGTCCGCGGTAGCGACAACGGGGACATATTGTTTTTGTCCTGTCTGTTTGTTTGTTGGTTTGTACGTGGACAACTTTAACGTTGGTCATAACTTTCGAACCGTTGGAGATAGAGTATTCCTATTTGGCATGAACGTTCCTTGTGACAAGAGCTTCTCATTCATGCAAGAAAACTGACCTGTGACCTTGACCTTTGACCTTCTTAAAAGAAAAAAATAACATTGGTCATAACTTTTGAAGCGCTTGAGATACAGCCTTCATATTTGGCATGTATGTTACTTGTGACAAAACCTTTACATTCATGCAAACAGTTTTGACCTGTGATCGTGACCTTGGCCTTTGACCTACTTAAAATAAAAAATAATATTTTGGTCATAACTTTTGAACCATTTGAGATATAGCCTTAATATTTTGCATGTCGGTTCCTTGTGACAAGAACTTTACATTCACACAAAAATGTTTGACATATGACCTTGACCTTTGACATACATAAAGAAGAAGTTAACATTGGTCATAACTTTTGAACCGTTTGAGATACAGCCTTCATATTTGGCATGTGGGTTCCTTGTAACAAGAGCTTAACATTTATGCAAAACTTTTGGACCTGTGACCTTGACCTTTGACCTACTTAAAAAATAACATTTTGGTCATAACTTTCGAACCATTTGGGATAGAGCCTTGATATTTGGCATGTAGGTTTCTTGTGATAAGAACTTCACATTAAATCAATTTAATTGACCATGACCTTGACCTACTTAAAAGAACAAATAAAATTGATCATTATTTTTGAATCGTTTGAGATAGAGTCTTCGCATTTGGCATGTGGGTTCCTTGTGACAAGAGCTTTACATTCATGTAAAAATTTTTGATCTGTGACCTTGACCTACTTTAAAGAAAAAAATATTATTGTTCATAACTTTCGAACCATTTAAGATAGAGTCTTCATATTTGGCATGTAAGTTCCTTGTGCCAAGGGCTTCCAACTCGAACCAAAACTCAAACCAAAAACCTTGACCTATGAACTTGACTTTGAACTGTGACCAACTTTGAAAAAATGACCATGCCCGGGGACATGTTCATGTTTCACAAACACATCTTGTTTGGTTTGTTTTCATTTTAAATAAAATGCAAATTTACGTTTTCTTCGATAAATTCCAATATTACAAACACATTCCATCGAGTGTGTTGAAAACACCAGATTTTTCACAAGTGTGAAGAATTTTACAAACAGCTGTTCAATTACAGTACATGTGTCAGTCACGTACATGTTCTCATCACACTCGATGAAATATTTTTGGTATTCACTTAAAAAAGTAAATATCCTCTATATCAGTCTAAGGAAGAATCGTGATACGCCTTTTATTGTACACTCTTTGTATTTTACACATCACGAAAACAAGCCTATACAATTTTGACCTCCTTGAACCCCACTTTTATATAGTAAAGCTGCGGTGTACAGGAGTAAACCTTATTTTTCTTATTTCTGCTCCGAAATATAAATTGTGGGTACTCGTTAGAACCGTACCGATAAACATATCACGGTTTTTATCTTAAAAGTTTCGTTTTTTCGACTGCAAAGGTTACAATCTATTTATGAAGCCTATGTGGTGTAATGGTTATGCTACTCGCCTGATAAACCAGGGATTGCAGAATCGTTCCTAGGCTTCACCAGACTTTCGGATGAGTCTTTAAACCGAAGTCCCGTCTCCGTATAGCTTTAGACACTCACACAGACACACAATGTATTTATAAAGGCGTGTTTTCGTAATGAGATAAATACAACAGTGATAACAGTAATACAACAGCAACAGTGATAAATACTTACAGTGCTTCGTATATACCAGATCCAGGTCTGATATCTTCATCTTTAGTATCCTCAGTGGCTGCAATAGTATATACATGATCTTGCAGGATTAGTCATTTCATGTGAAGTATACTAAACGAGCTTTGACGAGTTTTATTTATTATAACTTAGAAGTGAAAGCAATGCATATCTTAAACAAATAAAAATATATTTTCAAATTGTTAAAATATATGATTTTGTTTACTTTGTGAAAACTTACATGACCATCTTGTTGTCGAGTCCTCACCGTTGTCTCACCTCTGTGGTTCTTTGATTATTTGTGTTCACGGAAATGTTGCACTGATGAGTTAGGAGGCCTTCATGCGGACTGAACAAATTATTTGTCTAAATCGCGGCGGAAGTAAGGGCGAGGATTGTGGCCAGGTAAAATCGATTTAAGCCTCCAGTGGAAATCTTTGCACTGACCGTTCCAAGGCGGTTCTTCTGTGGCGGTTTATTTATGTTGTTGTTTGTTACATACTGTGTGTATCACTTGTGTCTTTTTATTTTGGATGGCCAAATGGCCATTTTTTCAGTTCCATTGCCAAACATCACTTTGCCCTTTGATCTTCTTTCATGTGCCGCATATTTCATCCCTTCATACCTTCCTGATGACGAAACTTAGTGATGCTACCCTGGTATCATTGAGCATTTGAAATATCCAAGATGGCTGACAAAATGGCGGAAATAAATACAAGTTTTTATCTACAACTGCATGTAGCGTGGAAAAATAAACATTTTTTTCGATTTTGTCCGCTTGCGGTCTAACGAATTGTGATAAAATGAAAAAAAAAAAACAACAAAAAAAAAACATCCATTATGGTCACGGGTCATGGAAACTATGAACGATTTATAAGCGCCATACTTGTACAGCAATCATTCCGTTTATTGTCATATCTTTTAATACTGAACTGTTTAATGGCAATTATGTAATAAAATTGCCCGAATGTTTGTTTCAATCAGATGTTAACGTTAAATATTTGTGCAGTTTTCATTCGGGTCGGTAAATGATAAATTCCTAGTGTTGTTTTCATTTAGTTTATCTAAATTGTTTCATTGCCATAATCTCCTGTGTTTTAGTTTCGATTTTACGGCCCTTTCGTGATTGTTTCACTTATATCGAGCTGATCATTAATCAGAGGTGGGCAAAACCGGAGTACCCAGAGAAAAACAACTGGCGTTCCGTTGCAGAACTTCTTGGTTCTTATCTATCAGCTTTTTAAAAGTACGTTAACAATGTGCAATTAATGTGTGTGTGTGTGTGTGTTTTACGTCCCGACAACAACTAAGGTCATATGGAGACGGGACCGCGGTTTAAAGACTCATCCGAAAGTCTAGAATAATTGATTGTGGTACCGATACACATGTTGTGGTACAAACTTGTTCTTTCAAGAAAAGCGACAACGGAAAATACGTCATCAGATGAATGGTCTGCTGTCAGTACAGATCCTCGCTGAATTTCGTATCGCAGATAATACGGCTGAGTTCTTTCAGAGGTCATAATTGCTGTAATTTGACACTTGCTCTCATGATTTAATTTTTCTAGTTTCACCTTTGATTCTGTGCAAAGCATGTGACTTATTTTAATAGTTCAACTTTGAATTAATTTGTAGTTTGATCAGCGAAAAATTTGATAATGTTGCAAATTGTAGGTGAGTTGGATCGTTTGGGTTCCCAACCTACTGTTATGACAGAGTGTTACTTTCAATAAGAATCAGACGCCAGGCCAGAACGTATTAAGATCATAATGAAACATGGTGCGGTGTGATGGTCGACACACTGAGGTTAAAAAAAGAATATATTACAAAGTCAAACGTCGTGTCTGTTTTATTGGAACTATATTAAACTCAGTTTATTTATCGGACTGACTTCTCATGGACGATGTTCTGTAGTCGTGACGATAAGGGGCATCAGCCGCATTAAGGTCACACACAGCAGACTTTCCCTGTACCTGTACATATTTTGACCATTCAACGTTACGTTCTTTATATACATGTACATTCTTAATATCATTTTTCGAACGAATTTTCTGTCGAACGACATACGTGTCAAACGCTGGACGCCATCGAGAAGGATTCGTTTCAGATTTGTCAAGCATGCAGGGAGCCAAACAGATGGTATTCGTTTGCTCCGGCGTTTCAGGTTTTTCATACTGTCGTGTCCTCATCGTTGTTTCATACTGTATTCGTTTGATCTTTATGTTCTCGGAAATGTTGCAATGATAATTCAGAAATTCTTTATGCGGACTGTACACATTATTTATAACTCAGTCAACACTTTACCTAAACTAGGTCTCAATAAAGGAAGTAACATCACACAAGCATCTAGGTTGATCTTCTCTCAACGCTTTGACTGGCAAAACCATATTGACTATATACAAGAAAAAGCTTAATGAATCTCCTCAGAAATCTGAAATTTACGTTTGACCGTAAATCTCTTCGAACAATGTACTTAACTTTCATCCGCTCTCTTTTAGAATATACACGCGTTGTTTGGGATAATTGTACCCAGCAACAAAGCAATGCTCTTGAGAAAATACCACTCGAAACTGGCAGAATTGTCTCCGGTACCACTAAACTCGTAGAGACTGACAAACTGTATGCAGAACGTAGTTGGCTCAAGCTTTCTGAACGAAGAAATCTGCACAAATTATATTTTTTTTTCAAGATAGAGAATAATCTAGTGCCTATGTATCTTGTGTAGTTAATTCCTCCACATGTAGGAGAAGTTTCTACCTATCCACTTCAAAACGCTGATTACTACCTGTCTATCAATGCTCGAACTAACTCCTATGCCAACTATTTCTTCCCTCAACTATCCAAACATGGAATGCCCTCTCAAACTCAACCACGAATGCTTAGGCGCTGGCATCGTTCAAACGACTGCTTACCCACAATACGCCAAAAGGTCCCGAGTACTTTTTCAGCTGCGACAGAATATCTCGGGTCTTACACACACGTCTTCGAACCGAATGTAGTGCATTGAACAAGCACCTGTTCAGAAGAACTCTTGTACCCAGTCCAAATTGTACATGCGGCAAAGTGGAAATAACAACCATTTTCTATTATGGTGTAAACGTTTTAATTTGATACGTGTAGGCATTTTAACCAAAATTCGTAAGCATATTCCGCCTGACATTTATATTACAACAAGGTTACATATGCAATGTGACAGCAACATTTTAAGGAAGTGCAGATTTTTATAACAATAAAAACAAGCGATTTGTTTTATGGTTTGTGTTATCCTAGAACCTGTAACCATAACAACTGACACTGCTTCCATTTCTTTCCCATAACAGCTCTTATTCCCTTTTTCATCTTTCCATACTCACTAGACATTTAGGGTAGGTTTTATGCATATTGGTCTTGACGAATCCTTTTCTTTTCTTCCCTTTTTTGTTCTAAATGATTTCTATCGGTGTACAGTTCCTTTTCAAAACTTTCCATTCTTTCCTTAATCTTTCTCTACTCTTTCTGTCATCCTTTTATTCCGTCTTGTGCGCCTTGTATCTAGTCTCGTGAAGTTTGTGGATTTTTGTTATTATTTTCTTTTTTTTTTCTTTTTGATTCTCAGTCGCACAAAACTGTAAAATATATTATGATAAGAATTTATAAAACATGCCATCCACACCTACTCATTCGCAACAGGAGATGATTCACAAAAGCGTTTCGCTTGTTTTCAAATCCTGTCATTGCAATTTGTACATGTACTGTTTTAACTTGCCTATTTAGTGAAACTGAATAAATATTGTTTAAACCAACAACGGCCAGAGCGGAATGATTATTCAATTTGAAGCTGCCATCTTTTAAACATAAACCAAGCGAAAAATAGTTAATTTGTCCTCTAGTGTTTACGTTTTTAATTGGTTTTCTATCTTTTCATGGATCGCTGTTGCCGTCGTTTCATACACAGCGACGTAACGCACGGGTTTTAAACGTGCTCTTTGGCTTCATGTTATATTACTACCTGTCTCTGTTTGAAATATTTCT
Source organism: Lucinisca nassula (assembly GCA_963580285.1). Lineage (NCBI taxonomy): Eukaryota > Metazoa > Mollusca > Bivalvia > Lucinida > Lucinidae > Lucinisca > Lucinisca nassula. The sequence continues at coordinate 97,813,672 of OY757019.1, forward strand.
GAGATTCATGCTTATGGAATTTATCGAAGTATAAAACTTTTATTTCAACCAATCAAAACGTTCGAAATGTACATAACGATGGAGAATTGGAATAACATATATAAGTCGACAAAATCGCATCCGGACGTCTATAGAGATTTACAGTAGAAGGGGAGGCAATGATCTGGAATCGAGATCGGGAATCGATTTAATTACCTCACACATTCGGCTAAGACAGGAAAACACATGTAGGAAACACATGCAATTATTAGAAAAAAAAACCATTACATGTCGAAAGCAAAAGTATACTTTTTTTCAAACCAAAAGCCAAACGGCTATCTAAAAATAATACCTTAACATACAAATAAATACGACCACAATAATAAAGCACTACAGAAGCACCGATGGAACGGTAAGTAAAACTTTACTGGAGGCTAAAATCGAACTAGCGTGGCCACAGCGTTCAGTTCACGCGAGGGGCATCTAACTCATCAGTGCAACATTTCTGAGAACATAGCACTGTGGTTCGATATTAGACCAGAGCTTGAAAGCATAAAGTTTGAATAGGCGTTTAAAAGATGTACAAGATAATCAAAATATCTACATACATGTACATGTACGTCCAAATCCGACCTTTAGGTATACTTGGTATACGACAGACTGCATACATGGTAGTTAACCCAATAATGGTTGAAAACGTTGCTTCCCTCTTTAATTGCACGCCGTGGGTCAGTCTTCAGATTCTATGACGGTTCCAGCGTAAACGATTATTGAGAATTAGAATTTAATTTTATGTTGGTGCCTGATGCTCTGCCTCTGTTCTGGCCCATCGGAGTCTAACTGCTGGCATTCTTTTGCTCCAGCAATATCAGTGGTTTCTGGCTGTCGAGTCCTCACCGTTGGTTCATCTCCGTGGTTGCTTGATTTTGGTGTACTCGGAGATGTTGCACGCGTGTATCGCTTATATTTTTGTTTTGGATAGCCAATTGGCCATTTTGAGGGAAAGTAACTGTCCTGTTGGTTTTCCGCTATTGATATTTCCATTAGGGTTAAGTTATTTAATGTTTGTACTTCTTTCCCTTTAGTGTCTCTGATGGGGCTGTGGGCTAATTATATCGATTCCTGATCAGCGCCTTCACTTCTATTTTGAAACTCAATAAAGTCACCACGGTGTGTTCATATATTTGTTTATTTTTAAACGCAGTTTGTAGAACATTAGACGGCATTTTGTTTGATTCAATTACGTTCCCAATACGTTCTAGACATGGTCTGATAGATTCATTAATTCATTCAGAAGTTGTATTATCATACACAAGATACACAGTATACTATTCATTCGAATGCTTATAATAAGTAGTTTAGGTCGTAGTACCAAAGCGTTAATCCAAAATCGTTAATCCATAGACAAAATGGCAAATATCAATTTTCGGATCAACAGACATGGACTCCAGAAGAGTGATATCAGGCGTCCGCGGATATTAAGCATTACTTGGTAAGCAAGCTTCGCCCACCATGCCCATCGACCCGAACGAAGAAAAGGTGTAAATGCCGGGAAGGGTATGTCCGAGATTTTTGAAGTCTTCCTCTGGCTTTCCATTGGCAAACATATCAGAAATAATTCTGGAAATGTGACAAAGGGTTCTATTATTGCTCTCTTCTGACGGTATTACAGCTTGGTGCGTTAAGCCATATGAAAATTTATATTGAGGAATGATAATTTATGGGGATGTAATAATAATAATAATAATAATAATAATAACAATAACAAAACCAACTAGAGCTGTCAGTGAAACTGACTAGGGCCCCGGCAGCGCTATCAGAGGATAAAAAAATTTGTGGACGGACAGACGGACAGACAGACAGACAGACGGACGGACAGAGTGATTACTATAGGGCACCCACACTTTCAGTGCGGGGCCCTAATAATTTCATCAGCTATAAGATCTTCTCATCTAGCTCTGTATTTGTCCTGTATGGGGTTGTATTCGGACGTACTTAAAGTAAATGTTTCGGGTACACGATGCTACGTGTTTTGCTTTTGTTTTCTTGCAAATAGTTTAACTAACTTTATTAATTCACATGGGAAAAGGTCATAGCACGCAAATGCGAAGTTGTAAGTATATGAATCATCAGTTTAAGAAGATATATAGCAAGTTATTGAATTAGGATTAGGGTGATTACTCGAATCAGAGCCGAATACTCCAGCGCATGTGACACAGTGACCGCATGCGCATGATGAGTTCGCATCATGTTAACACGTCCGTGTTATGAACACCCATCTAAACCCAACTTTATATAGAGAAAACCGGGGTTTACAGGGGTAAACGATATTTTTCTTATGGCTTATTTTCTTATCCAAGTCCCGCCCCGCCGATCAGGGCTTGAAGAAATAAATGAGCTGCATGATGCTTCCACGCAGAGCTGAAACCGACCAAACACGAGTACTGGTAAACCGATTAGAGGACCTAAGCCTGCCCAGCCAAAGTGGTGCGAGTCGGACCGTCCATGCTTATAAACCCTATTGATTTCATTGGACGACAGGGCTTGAAATGTTATTTCAACTAAATCTTGGGTAAAAATCCCACAAATTGGATGCAACGTCTCAAAAAGGACCTATAATGTGTGGAAGGGCACGTTAAACATTAAATCGAACAAGCAAAAACTTCTCCAAGTCATAGGTTGTGGTAACTCGTTAGACCCGCCTCAATGTGTCAAGTGTATGTCTACTAAAATGAATGGCGCGCTGTTGACCCGATTAAACAATTTCGAATACGGGTATGTTCAGGAAAAATTGTATGTGTTCCTTAATGAAAACGGGACACATAATAAACGTTAACATAGATCCAAACAACCAATTTTAAGTTTTTATTCGTGCAATTATTTTATAACATTAAGTCCATTTACATTTCTGTATTCGTGCATATATTCTCAAAATGTCCTTGCACACGTAAATCGTTCATTATTTCGCCCCCGCCCATCGGGGCTTGAAGAGATAGATAGGGCTGCATGGTTCTTCCACGCAGAAGTGAAACCGTCCGCACATGAGTACTGGTAAACTGCTTAGGCAAAGTGGTGCGAGTCGGACCGTCCCTACATATTAATCCTTTCGGTATGTTTGGGCGGCAGAGATTGAGATGTCATTTCATCTCAAATGTCGGGTAAAAGTTCCACAAAATTGGAAGCAACGTCTCCAAAATGACCTAAATAGTGTTGACGGGGACGTTCAACCCAAAATCAAACAAAGAAATTCACAATTTCAAAAGTTCCCGACCAAAATGAATATTGCGATCGTTTTATCATAGCTTGTAATGTTCAGGCCGCAAAGAAGGAAACATATGGAGAAAAGTTTATTTTTCGCGGTTTTCGTGGCCACGTAAAATCGTTTTAAGCCCCCCAGTGGAAATCTTCCACTGACCGTTCCAAGGCGGCTCTTCTGTGGCGATTTATTTATGTTGTTGTTTGTTACTTACTGTGTGTATCACTTGTGTCTTTTAATTTTGGATGGCCATATGGCCATTTTGTGGGAAAGTAACTGTCCATATGGCCTTCCTTTGTTTAGGTTTCCATTATGGTCTGGTCGCTTAATGTTTGTATTTCTTTCCCTTTGGTGTCTTTTATGGATGGAGTAAGTTAATTGTATCAATTCCTGATCTTTGTTTTACTTCTACTTTAAAGCGGGACGGGTTTAAAAAGAATTTCCCATTAAATACCAGCTATCTGTCTGCCATCTTCATAATTCCAAAATGCTCAATTGTGCAAGGGTGGCATCGTGTGCAGCCATGCAGTTCCTAAATAAACTTTACGCGGTGAGTGGTTCCGGGTTATGCTAGCGGTTTGTAGACTGTTTGTAATGATGCCAGGTCAAAGTCGCTCAAAATTGGAAGCACCGTCTCGAAAATGACTTTTACAGTGTTGACGGGGACGTTAAACCCCAAACAAAACAAACAAACTAAACTGCCTCTAATGGCTTCTACAGCCAACATAGCGAAGAAAGTATGTTTCACGACTTTGCTGCATAATACTACACGTTGCTTGTATATACGGAGAATATGAAATGACTTAGGCCTCTGCATAACAACTTTATATATTGATATAAAGAAGCTCTTCCACAAGTGCACTTCAAATGAAATCAACAAGAACACCGCATGCGGGTGCCAACGCTCGGCTGCAATAATTCTAAGTCGAAAAAGGGGCATAACTCTGCCAAAAACATTTTGAGGGTTACCCCACCTATTGGTATGAGTTGCCCTTTTCATAATGAACAACTAGTCAGAGTTTCAAATAAATATGTCCAGTAATGACATATATATTACAAAATGTCCAGGTTTTTTCATGACGACGACGACGCAGACGACGCCAGAGCTATGACAATACCTCGTCGTTATTCGAAAACAGCCGAGCTAATAGAAGTGGCGTCTGGTGAGTTTCATATATTCAATATGAAATGACTACGCTTGTTATCGCAACGTATCTTGCGATAACGGTTAAGGCTCTCTGTTGTGTAGTCTCCGGGCAGTTTTTTTTTAAATTTGATTTGCGGTTATACATCCCTTAAACATTATATATGCCATTGTGGAGACTGCTTCCAATTTTGTGGGACTTTTCCCGATATTGAGATGAAATGACATTTCAAGCCCTGCTGCCCAATGGACCAATATGGTTTATATACACGGCCGGTCCGACTCGCATCACTTTGCCTGGGCAGGCTAAGTCCCTCCAAGCGGTTTACCAGTACTCATATGCAGTCGATTTCAGCTCTGCGTGGAAACATGATTCAGCCCAATCTTTTTCTCCAAGCTCCAATGTGCGAGGGCCTGGTCGCTGGACTGTAAAATGATGGTGTGATACTGTAAATAGCCTTGGAGTGTATGAACACGAGGATAAGTACTCGTATTTAATTGGATGGAATTTTGACTTGTACACAGCAGTCTTTGGTCTTTTAGTCGATTGTTTGTTAATAAATCGACCCTTGGTTGTATATAAACGCAAAGTTATATTGCTTATGTCCACGTGACTATCACTGATCCCCGCGCAAATAGCGTTTGTACGATTATGTATAGCCGAACTATACTTGTCGTTGTGACGTCAGAGTGTAGACTCAGATTTGATGCCACAGGACCCAGCGTCTGATCATGATATTATGTTTGAATAAAATACAAGAATTCAAGCGTTAAACGAAATAGTCTAAGTGTCCGTTCAGGACCTTTTATTATCCTACTCTTAGTGCTTTGATTGCTCTAAAGAAGAGTCATTAGGCGCATGTCAATGGTGAATAAATTTATAAAATGAGCAGAGCCAAGCGAAATGTATGTGCGGCCATTGAAGACTCGGATCAGCATGCGCATGCGCACAGTATGATCAGTATCTTCATTGATAGTTAAATGGATAGCACTTGATTCAATACTTATTCATGCGAATCTGAATGGCTTTTTCGGGCCGAGCTTACTCCGATAACACAATTTTACTTCTTGATACGAGGGTCGTTCAATATTTAACTAAACCCAGCAAGTGCACTATTTTACATATCATAAATCAATGCCTAATGCATTGCTACATAAATTTTATCGGTCGGTCTAGTATTAGTAGTCCATGCGATGTAAAATAACAAGTCAGGGTGCCGCATTTCCGAATTTTTGTCACAAATTGAGTACAGAACAGTGGTTAGATACCTGTTTTTGAAACATTACGAAAAAACGCCTAAAAAACATTACAACCTTTATCGCCGAAAAAATGAAAATTTTAAGATGAAAAAATGTGGTACGATAGATTGTGGGTACTCCTTAGAACCGCCCCATCGAGGCGGTTCTAACGAGTACCCACAATCTATATTTTAGAGCAGAAAAAAGAAAAATAAGGTTTACCCCTGCTAACGCCGGTTTTACTATATAAAAGTGGGTTTGAAGGGGGTCAAAAGTATATAGGCTTGTTTTCGTGATGTCAAGACGACGAATCAGGGGAGAGTTGCATAAGGCGAGCGTTTTCTTTATAGCGTTTTGTAGCGCTTTGTCCATTCTATACAACGTTCCGCTCGATTGAGGCGCTTTTTAAAATGGCTGCCAAACTAGAACGACTTTCAAACCCGAAAATTTCCAAGAAAACAACAAAAGATGCGGTGCTTGCTTCAGTGGTTGTTTTTGTTTTCTGTTGTCATTTCTGCTAAAATTGATACGACAAAACTAATGAATGGCTTAAAATAGACACTCAATACGTCGCGACGTCGGGCGCCGCCATTTTGTTTCGCCTGGTTGCTATGCAACGTAGAATGAGGCAGCTCCAAACACTGTTACGAAGCGCTTTTCTGTGGCGGCCCGTTGCTTACACTGTTGCTACAGAGCGCTTGGAAGCGCTTTGAAGCACTCGCCTTATGCAGCTCTCCCCAGTATTTGTGTGAAGAGTACGAAAACTCTGCTCCTTGATATTCAACTCTTAAAAATTGGGTGGCTGATTTTAAATGTGGTCGGGTATCGTTTGAAGACGAGCACCGTTGTGGAAGACATGAGAACGCTACTGCTGACGTCACTGATGAAAATCAAAGGGACCTAGTATAGCAGGACAGACAAATGAAAGTTTAAGAAATGGCTAGAAGATTGGAAATTTCTGAGGGTAGCGTTTGTACCATTTTATATGAACGGCTGGGCATGAGGAAGCTTTCATTGCGCTGGTAATACCTTAGTGAAAACCAAGGAGCTGTCCGAGTGTCCATGTCTGAGTCACTTTTGGAAAGATATGATTCTGAACCGGAAGACTTTCTTGAAATAATTGTTAACGTGCCGAAACTGTGATCCATCACTGTGATCCCGAGACTAAACAGCAGGATAAACGATGGACTCACGGTTCACCGCATCCAAAGAAATTCAAGTTGGCAAGGTCACGGCAACTATGTTTTAGGATAGCATTGGTGTTCTGTTGGTGAGCTGTTTACCACTTGGCCAGACTATTAATGGGGACTATTATGCTAATATTGTGAGCCAATTACGTGCAGTTGTAGTACAGAAAAGGCTTGAAAAAAAAAATGTTCTGTTGCAACATGTCAATGCTTGAGTACAGACCTGCAAGGTTTCTGTGGGAGCAATGTAGCGGAACGGTTTCAAATCCTTACCCATTCCACCGATTCTCCTCATATGACACCCAGTGATTACCTTTTGTTTCCGAACTTGAAGACAGAATTGCGTGGACGTCATTACCGGACAGATGAATAACTTAAGGCAGCGGCTGGGAGGTGGACTGACTCAAAGACCTTGAATTCTACAAAAATGGACTTTTAGCCTTGGTAGATCGATGGAGAAAGTGCTTATTTCTGCGGGGTGACTATGTGGAAGATGATTAAGTCAAGCGTGACTCTAAATAGGTAAGGCCAGAAACGTATTGAACGACGAATGTTAGGTTTCCCGAATGCCATCAAATACAGTGAAATATCGCTATTAAGACAGATAGGATTAATACTTATTATTTATAAATCATATATAAAGGTTTTCATTATTCTTGCTTTCATTTTGTTCTGTACCCAGTGTCCGCTTAGACAGGCAAGTTTGTTTGTTTGATTGATTGGCGTTTAACTGCTCAGTCATAACTATTTAGGTTATTACGACCAGGTCAGGTTACCTTTCCATACCTCCTGGACAGACGAACACATTAGCAGTTTACGAGTACAGTGCACACTCTTTAGCCAGAAACTGACAACGGCCCTTCTTGAATCAGCGGAAGGGAATGACAGTTAAAAAGATTTCGTGAACGTCATTTTCGGCCAGTTTGCTAGCCAATTGGCCAATTCATAGGAAAAACTATATTTTTGGCAACCCGCTATTAATGTTTCCATTAGGATCTAGTTGTTTCATGTTTGTGTTTCTTTCCCTTTAGTGTCTCTGATAGGAGCTGTGGGTTAATTGTATCGACTCCTGATCATTGCCTTTACTTCTATTTTTCATGATCAGTCTTCGCGAAAGCCTGTTGCCGTCCCGGCAAGACCAGTGAGAGACCACCATTGGAACTAGCCAATAAGTGGTTTTTAAGGTCTGAATATAGGATAGTACTTACACATACACAGAACATCAATATAGGAATGCTGTGGCTGTCTGTCAGGCGCCACTGGGGGTTTAGGAATATCTCTGTCAGGAATCTTTGCGGTTTGTTCGTGAGAACAGTCGTCAGAAGATTGTTTAATAGAACCTGAAAGGACCTGCTCTTTCTGACCGTCAGGACTTTTTCGCCCGAATCTACAATAAACAATTATCCGCACTAGGAAAATGTACCTGCAAAAAGAGCTCGACCGCAAGCCAAGACCCTCTGTCCGTCATTAGGTAACTATATCTTCTTAAAGAACCCTATTTTAGATAATTCATTTTTCTTGCTTAGTATTTCCTACATCCAGTGTCTTCTGGTAAGCAGCCACATTTGGATTGTTCAGAAGTTGCCTCAAAGACGTTCAACGTTTCTCTATGATATCTAATCACTTCATATACTATAACGGTATTTTATATAAAATCCTCGGGATGGGCCTCGTGGCCTCACATCGAACTTAGCCTTTTCCGATTTTTTTATCGAATCATCACCGCGATATTCGCGGAAATTTAACAAGGTACTGAAGTTATTTGTATTTTTTCTCATGGTTTACGACAAAATAAGGATGTTAGAATAACATCCATTGTCATGCTGAACACGACAACCCCTCATTACGAAAAAAACAAACAAAAAAAAAAACGCCTATACAAACACATTGTAAATGTAACCGCCAAAAACTCGAACATTTTAAGATGAAAAATTGTGATTTTTTTCTTATTTCTGCTTAAAATTATACATTGTGGGTACACGCTAGAATCGAGGCGGTCCTAACGAGTACCGATAATCTATATTTTTGAACAGAAATAAGAAAAATAAGATTTACCCCTGTAATCCCCAGTTTTACTCTATAAAAGTAGGGTTAAAGGGGTTCAGAATTACCATGGCGTGTTTTCATGATGTATATTGGCAAACAGGGTAGAACCAGATCAGATAGCTTCTGTACAAGTCCTAGGTTCTGGCTCTACACTGTTTGCGAATTTGAATGAAAACATTATTTCAAGTAACTTGATTTGCTGATAGCTCTACACTGTTTGCGAATGTGAATGAAAACATTATTTCAAGTAACTTGATTTGCTGATAGTCACTTAAGGTAATGGTAAAATAAATGTATTGAGCAAGACAATGGTTAAGTTAACCTGGCGCTCTATTGTACTTGAGCCCTAAACTCTCTTCATTATCTAGGTTATTTCGTAGATGCATGTATGTATGGGATCGTAAATGATATAAAAAAAAGATAACATGTTGGTTATGTTTTGCTTACTATTGTCGGGCCAAAAGGAAATTAATTAAAAAAACAGACCAGATTGTGTTAGGAAATTAATGTAATTTCATTAACCTCCAATGAAGTATAAATAACATCGGTTGACTAAAACTTTGCTCGTGACCCGATGCTACGGGGTTCACTTACTTTGCTCGTGGCCCGAAGATTTACAGCAGAATAGTTTGCCTATGCTGATAGACATTCTTCCTGTTATTGTGACGTAGTGGCAACGTTGCCTACCACTTCACGACGCCAAAACCCAGCAATGACGTTAGGGCTAAATCCCTCGACGTTACGCCAACAATCATACTTTGGTCACGAGACTACGAAATCCATTCTACTCCCAACTCATTCGAGCATGAAATTTGTCTTGCTCATAAATATTAAAATGGTTGGCATTTTTAATATTTATGAGTGGGACGAATATCAGGCACCATCCATCTTTGCAGAAAAATCACCCATTTTTCTGTCTTTTATTATTTATAAAAAATAGAACTGAAGGCAATGGTCAGAAATCGATACAATTAACCCACACTTCCCATCAGAGTCACCAAAGGGAAACAAACACAAACGTGAAACAACTTGACCCTAATGGAAACATCCACAGCGGAAAGCAAAAAGGACAATAACTTTCACACAAAAATGGGCAACTGGCTAACCAAAACAAAATTACATATGCGATACACACATTCAAAAACGAACTATGACAAAGTAAAAAGTAAACCGCGAAAAAATAACCGCCTTGGAACGGTCAGTGAGAAGTATTTCACTGGGAGGGGCTTAAATCGTTTTACGCGGTCGCAATTACAAGCATTTAAACTTCGAGCACGAATAAAACTGTATAACCTCGGGCCTAGTCTGACGGTGCACCAACCAGGAAACCCGACCAATGCCAAGAAGTGAGTCTACAATCCAGTCCACACATGATTTGGCGCCACGACGTCGCAGTAACAGGAAGTGAGTCTATCAGCACTGACAATGTTCTGTAAATGGTTATTTAATGGCATTGCACCCAATCCCCCACCCCTGATAATTTGGACAAGAAGACTACATCTCAGTACTGAACAGACTTAATTAAACCGAGTCTGCTATTTTGTTTATTTGGTGTATTCTTTGCTAACTATTTTGAACTTATTTATCATCACTAAAGCTGATGTTGTGTCGTGTGGCGGTCGTAAAAGTCTCCCCGTACATCATTATTGGGATCATTGAGTTCATTAAGAATCGTTTTGAAAACAGAATTCTGCTTAAGCCGGTGCTAGAGGGCGTGGCCGGTGTTGCACATTTCAGTACTGGTCATGGGTACACTCAATAAAACCGAGTCTGCTATTTTTGCTTATTTGGCGTATTCTTTGCTTCCAAAGCATTTTACTACTCAGAACATATGGGCCCCGTCAAGCGATTTTGGTACTTATCGCCTATGCGAGCAGCGAAGGTTCAGGCGAGCCTGCGCATCCGCGCAGTCTCGCCAGAACCTTCGCTGCTCGCTCATACAAGCAGTGAATCAAGAGGAACCTTCAGACAGAAAGCCATATCCCTGGCCCCTCTAAAAGGCTGGGCATGCGCAGTTAAAATTTGTCATGACGGAATGCTCGAAGACACAAATTCGCTTGGCGGGGCTCATATTGCACTGATACGAGTTGACATTTTGACCACGAATGCTCTCATTGCTCTAACGACTTTTTAAACATCTGGTTCTTGGTGTTAAGCTTTTCTCCGAATTATGTATATAATTACCCTGGAATACGCATTTGATGATTTGGGGTCTTCTGGACTTTCTTGTAACCTGCAATAATAACATACATCATATATTATAGTCTTTCAAAACGCAGTGAGACATGACTGCACTTTAAGTTTTGGACTAGTCTGTGTTTTAGGTAAGTCGCTTTCAGTTGGGATTTTACATTTGGAGTTAGAGTTTTACATAGATTCGTACTGCATCATACTAACCACTTGGCCTCTACTTCTACATAATGGCATTATCAAAAATTATTTATAATAATAAAATCCTGTGAAAAAAAGATTCCGAAACCTGCTTCCCCTAAAACATGGAATAGTCTTGCCACGCTTGAATGCTGAATTCTCAAAGGTTGTTGATAAACTAAGTTTATCTGTGTTATTGTGTCAAGTCAAGTGAAAAGATCATGCCCCAACCCACCCTGTATTATTCCTCTCTGACGTCACTGCTCAAAAATACAAGTGCTCTGTAGTATCCTGTGCAAACGTGACCTGGGCCCGCGATAGCATGTCTGAAGGGGGTTAGGCTGTGCATGTGTATGGAGGGGGCATGTCAGTGTCAATAATTACTGTAAGTTTCATGGAAATATTTATAACTGTTTTGAAATCACGAAACAAGAAAACAAGTGGGACAAGATAGCCCTGAATCGCTCACCAAATTCCAAGCCACAAAGCTTCATGTACACTCCATATTTTTCAGTTCTGCGGTGTATTCCTTGTTTCCAAAGGAAAACCCTTTTTATAGAAACTTCAAACAGTCTATTGGATTACTGACAGTAATCTTATTTACTGAAGCACAACCTTCGCATTTGCTAAGACCAGATAAGGAAATCCATAGTTTTAGTTTGGGATAGAAATTCTGTTCTAACCCTGGTGTTCTTACCCAGAGACAGAGTGAAAATCAAAATTATCGCGTGTTTGATAAATGCACTGGTTGAATACGACCTCATAAGCGCCGTCGTTAAGGTAGACGCCACAGCACGTTACGTGACGTCACTAAACATCACTGTAGTGTCTACACAATATGGCGGACGTCGGCAACCCTAGTGACTGCAGTAGTTAAAATCCACGCTCAGAAACGGAAGGTATGCAAGAAACAGAATCCTGCATTGGTGTAAGGGTTGGATAGAAAAATCCGTCCCTCGGGATCACTGTCCGGCATCACTCGGCAAGCCTCGTGATGCCGGACAGTGACCCTCGAGACGATTGTTTCCATCCAGCCCTCAGGCACATGTAAGATTCTTATATTCTCTTAACGAATAATTATCATGTTGTATTTGAAAACTGCTACATAGTGAAATAACTTCCAGATTGTGTTTTCTTATCCATGACAGTAACTGTCGCAATTTCCTTCTTGCACACCAGATAAGGAAACCCGTTGTTTTAGCCTGGGATAGAAATTCTGTTATAGCCTGGTATCCTTAACCAGACAAACTACATAAGTATAGTGCATGAAAACTAAAACGTTAAATAAAGTAAAAATAAAATTTTCGGTGGTTTTGTGCAAGACAAATAATCTAATAAGGGGTTCTGTTTTAGATGGGCGTTTCCAACCCGAGGGTTGGAAAAGCCCATCCACAACAGAACCTATATCAGGTTCTTACAATAACACAGCCATGTGCTATAATGCCATCTTTCATATCTGTAGATATTGCATTAATTTTGTCAGATGAAAAAATGTGGTATTTTACTTATTTCTGCTCCAAATATAGACTTTTTCCTATTGCAAATATTGGTTTTGACAGCGCGGAAGAACGGCCGCATTTTTCCAAAATAAAGTAATTTACAAGGCTACACGACATATTTAACGCTCTGCATGTTATTTTTTTTTTCGCCAATACCTTTTTCAGCAGACGGCATTTTGAAACATTTTTCTTACTTTTAATAGAAAACAGGATTTGATTTCGCCAATATTTTGCCCAGCAGACGACATTTTGAAACACGTTTCTTAATTTTCTTGGAAAACAGGATTTGACATTTCATGCAACTTGTCTCCATGATTTGCCATTTCACGCAAAGTGTCTCCTGTGGAAACTTTTTGCATGAGATGTCAAATCCTGTTTTATTTGACATTTCATGCAAATTTAGTTTATGTTAATTTATTTTAATTCGATTGCGATGAAAGCTTCAACCTTATGAATCCCTCGAAAACTCATTCCGGATGTTATTTAGCGCTCGCGAGCATCACGTGAACAAGTTCGTGAAATAAAGACCCCCACCCCCTTAACCCCACTCTTTATAAAGAGAAAATGGTGCTTTGGGGATACACATTATTTTCCTTATTTCTGCTCCAAGACATAGGTTGTGGGTACTCGTTAGAACCTCCTCAATGAGTCGGTTCAAACGAACACCAAAAACCTATATTTTGAGTGTAAATAAGAAGATGATTACAAATTTTCATCAGAAAAATATTACCTTTTTTGAGGTTTGAAAAATACACTTTATCACACGGATGTGCTATCGTAATGAGAGAGAGGCAGTGTCTTATACATCACTGCTACCCATTTACACCTGGGTCGTGTGTGGCAGTGACATAAGGTGTATTATCCAAGGACACACCTCGCCTCTGTTGGCGGGATTCAAAACCACAGAATCTTGATCTCAAGTCGAACGCGCCAACCACTGAGCTATTGAGGCCACCGGATTGCAAATTGTAACTTATATTGTATGCGATGTCAAATTCTGTTTTCTGTGAAAAATAAGAAAAAAAAACTAGTTTGTCAAAGTCTCTAAGGTCATTGATTCCATTATGGATATTTTTTAATATTTGAGGGTCACTGATGAGTCGTGATTGTCCTCAGTAAACAAAAACTTGTACACTCCACAAGTATATGTTTTATAAAACGCTAGGTCTACGCTTAGCACATATTAAATGTATATGTCCATCGTGTGTTTTATGCAATCAATTAACTGTCTTTCGCAATATTCCAGTTGTAAGCCTGGACCAAAGACACTGACGACTGAAGTATAATGACTCAAATGTCAAAGTTGCAAATGCTGTAATTTTGTCAAAAAGTATTTTTTTTTTTGTCATCTTATGCAACTTCAATATGCTTGTAACACCCTATAAAATGGAATGCCTGAAAGCTGTTTGAGAAGTTAAGTAGACAATTTTACTACACTCAACAGAAGACTAATTGAAGATTAACCCAAACATTTTGCTAATGGCGAGGAAAGTTTTGTTTAGTTCACCAGAGCCGAAAACTCCTGGGGAGCTTATAGGATATGCAGTGGCCCGTCGTGGTCGAGAGTTTGTAGATGTATATTTTGCATTAGCCTGTACAAATATGACAGCAAATATGGGCTTGTACAAATGGGATAGCAATTCTGTGTTAGAGCTCTGCCCACGGGCCTCTTCTTTATGTGAAAGCTTACACTTGTTATGGGGGGTGGCAATTTTCTTCTTGTGAAAGCTTATACTTGTTGCATTTAAATAGAAGGGTCAATTTGCATTGTGGATAACTAATGGCTGCACTTCCATGTTAAACACAACGTCTATATACATGTACACCAATAATATTACGTTCTGTGGTGTATTCCTTTCTTCCAAAGGATAACTTAGTAACGAGCTGGCTTTGTTTTATTGCGTGAATAAAAGCAAACAGCTTACTATTTGCCTTCCTATTACGAACGTACAGAAAAACAGCCACCACTGCAAGTAGTACTGCAACGATCCATCCCACCACTGCTGTCGCTACCAGTCCACCGTTGTCAGCACTGCCTTCCTCTGTGTCACCTGTTGACATATCATAGGAACAAGTCAATGGAACGTGTAGCATTGTAAACCCCAACTTTACATAGATAAATGTTTGGTGTACAAACGTATAGTATCGCCGTATCTTTACTTTAAAACATAAACACTCGCTAGAACCACCTCAGTGCAAGGCGGTGGTGCTACTGAGCACCCGCAATCATTTTTCTTTTCCTTCTTTATTTATTTATTTATTTGTTTTATTTTATTTATTTATTTTATTTATTTATTTGGGAGTGGGGCGGCGGTGTTGGGGGGGGGGGCAAAATTAGAAAATATCACAATATTCCTTCAGAAAAAAGCCATCACAGTTGTGATGAGGGCCCCGCGATAGCATGTTTGAGGGAGAGTGTGTATGTGTGTGTTGGGTGGGATGGGGTGGGGTGGGGGTGAGGGGTGATGAACTGGTAGAAAAACTTAGATACAATTGGGTTGCCCTGTCAGCAGTCTCAGTCAGAACTCTGACTGTTTCTTCCTAGTTATTTTAAACATTAACTGCAACGTTTTAGGCCAATTTAAAAAGTCGATAAAGGGGCATAGGTCAAAGTTTATTAAAGCTATAGTTGTTGCCTCTTGCTATACATTTGTGTATTGGCATTATCAATAAGTACAGAAGGTTTCTTGAAATATCTCTAAACGGTTTTGAAATGATGAAAAATGCTGAAATTTTGAATTTTACAAAGAGCCATAACTCTTCCGATTTTCTAGCTAGATTAACATAACTTGATATAAAACTGTGTTTTGCTATTGAGACGGTATGTTTAAAGTTTGAAGTTGATGCTTTTCACGGTTTGCAAGTTATTAAAAAACAAAAAAAAAAAAAAAAACAAAAAAAAAAAAAAAAACATGAAAAATGTGGACGGACAGACGGACAGTTAGAGGGGCATAAGTCAAAATTTATCAAACCTAGAGTGGTTACCGTTTGCTACACGTGTGTGTATTGTCACTGTTAATAACTACAGCCAAATTCAATGGAATATACATGTATGTAACGGTTTTGAAATTATGACAAAACAAAAAGATGAAAAATGCTGAAATTTGAATTTTTCAAAGGGCCATCACTCTGACAATATGGTAACTAGAGTAACCATGAAATAGTGTATTGTTAGTGTAACCTTATGTTTAAAGCTTGAAGTTGATGTGTTTGACGGTTTGTTAGTTATTAAGAAAAAAACATGAAAAACGTGGACGGACAGAGGGGCAGACAGACGGACAATATTTATTTGAACGCTAAATTACGTCAGTTTTGTTGCGGGAAATGAAATACGCTTGATTTCAGCCATTTCTCTCGGGAACACTCCCATTAAAGCTAAACATTTCAAGTCCGAGGCCAAATGCAGGCGAACTTCGATAACTCGAACACCCTCGGAACAGTGAAAATTATTTGGAGATAGGAGTAATTCGAATTAGTGAGGTTTAGCCAAAGTGTCAGGTCAAAAGGCATAATGGAGGGCCCCCCGCCCATCGGGGCTTGCAGAAATATATGGGCTGCATGATGCTTCCACGCAGAGCTGAAACCGACCCGCACAAGAGTACTTGTAAACCGCTTAGAGGATATAAGCCTGCCCAGGCAAAGCGGTGCGAGTCGGCCAGTCCATGCTTATAAACCCTATTGGTTTCATTGGGTGGCAGGGCTTGAGATGTCATTTCATCTCAATGTCGGGTAAAAGTCCCACAAAATTGGAAGCAACGTCTCCAAAATGACCTTTACAGTGTTGACGGGGACGTAAAACCTCAATTCAAACAAACAAAGACCACTTTCGGATATCTTTACGATCTTTAAAATAGAGATATATTGTGTGGACTCATAAGAATCGCCTCATTTAGGCGATTCTAATGAGTACACACATCATACTTTTTCAAGAAAAAAAATGAGAAAAATCTTGATATTATCCTCAATATATGAATACGTGGAGCTTTGGAAAATATTGTCAAGATACTCCAGAACAAGTTCGAAGTAGCCATGGTAAACGAACTATCCGTGTTCGAGGTATCGAAGATTCACTGTACCTTGTATTTTAATAAGGTGCTTGGTGGTAAGTAACGTTTCAACAGGGTCGCCAAAAGTTGGATTCATTGTGTGCCGTACTGTACAGTAAAATGCCATTTCCTTCTCCACATGGGCTGTTATTGTTGGTTCTGAAACAAATCAAAACTTTCATCACGAAAAACACGCCTATATAATTTTGACCCCCTCGAACCCCACTTTTATGTAGTAAAAATTGGGTTTACGGGGATAAACCTTATTTTTCTGATTTGTGCTCTAAAATATAGATTGTGGGTACTCGTTAGAACCGCCTCGACGAGGCGGTTCTAACGAGTTCCCACAATCTATATTTTGACCAGAAATAAGAAAAATATCACAATGTTTCATACTAATTTTTTTATTGTTTCGGCGGTAAAGTTTACAATGTATTTTTATAGGCGTGTTTTCGTAATGTATTGAATACGACTGGTTGATTGTCTCTCAGTACAGTCGAACTTCAATAACTCGTATACTTTAAGAACCATTTAAATTTGTTCGAGATAGGTCGAGGTAGATCGTATAACTGGTGCTTAATCAAGGAGCCACCGCCCCGCCCATCGGGGCTTGAAGAATAGATGAGCTGCGTGATGCTTCCACGCAGAGCTAAATCTGACCGCACATAAGTACTGGTAAACTACTTAGGACAGGCAGAGCGGTGCGAGTCGGACCGTCCATGCTTATAAACCCTATTGGTTTCATTGGGCGACAGGGCTTGAGATGTCATTTCATCTCAATGTCGGGTAAAAGTCCCACAAAATTGGAAGCAAGGTCTCCAAAATGACCTTTACAATGTTGACGTCGACGTTAAACCTCAAATCAAACAAACAAATAATCATGGAGCAAAGTCATGAGGTAAAACAAGGACTGCTAAAGGATCTTTCCACAACCGACTGTAAAATAAAGGTGTGTGGTGTGTAAGGGTGGCTAATCGGAGCTGAAAAGATAATCGATTATCAGTCATGTCATTGCGATCGATAATCGATTAGTAATCGTTATGGTTTTTCTTCATAATTTTACCTGTCTGAGCATGTCTCTTACCATATGCTGTACTTTACTATATGTATATTTGAACAGACAGGCCTGAGCAAACACTGTAGACCCAGATGAGACGCCACAGAATGCGGCGTTTCATCCGGCTCTGCACTGTTTGCCACTCATCCAGCTATTTTAAGCATATCTTTGGTTAGTAAATTGTACCTGTCAAGTATTCGATTACAAGCAAATTAGAAATTATAATCATTTTTCTGGAATTTATCGATCGATCAATCGATTATACGATTAATAGTGTCAGCCTTAGTTGTGTGTACTCATTAGAATAGCCTCATCGAGATATTGCAACACGTCCTTGTAATGTAAGGACCTCAGTAAACTTTCACTTTATAAAAAGACAAATGGAGTTTACGGAGGTATATCGTAATGTTTTTGGTTTTTGTTTAAGTTTAGATTTTGTGGCTCATTAGAAGCGCCTCAAACAGGCGGATCTAAGGAGCCCCAATATTCTATGTAAGAAAAAGATCTCAATTTGTTATCTAAAACGACCATTTTAGTAACCAAATATAAGGCTAATAATTTACATGAGCGTGTAAATGTTATGACTGTAAAACGTGTCGCCGGCGCTAGAGGGCGTGGCCGGTGTTGCACATTTCAGCACTGGTCATGAACAGACTCAATAAAACCGAGTCTGCTATTTTCGTTTATTTTGGTGTATTCTTTGCTTCTAAATGATCTAACCATTCAGAACTTGTATCAGCTGGAATACTGTCAACAGAGCTGCTCGCTGACGACGACGACATCACAGAAGAAACAACTTCTGGAAGAATCTGACTTGAAGAAGTGCTTGATGCAAGCTTTGAAGGCCTTAACTTTGTTTTGTCTATCCCTATCAGGTGTTAGAAGAAATAAGCCTCAGCGACGGAATCCATGAACTGCATTTTTGAAGGTTGTAACACTGACCCCATCATGAAAACACGCCTATATAATTTTGACCCCCTTGAACCCCACTTTTATACAGTAAAACTGGGTTTTACAGGGTATACCTCATTTTTCTTATTTCAGCACCAAAATATAGATTGTGGGTACTCGTTAGAACTGCCTCGATGAGGCGGTTCTAACGAGTACCCACAATCTATAGTCTGAGCAGAAATAAGAAAAATATCACAATTTTTCATCTGAAAATTTTCATGTTTTAGGCGATAAAGGTGGCAATGTATTTGTATAGGCGTGTTTGCGGTATGCAAGCCTTTCTAAAATTTCAGGAAAACATATCTTAGAAAGAACCTCAACAAGATGTTCCATCTGAAATGACTTCACAGCGTTACCCCATGATGAAAACACGCCTATACAAATACATTGCCAATTTTGTGGCAAAAAATTAGAAATTTTGTGGCAAAAAATTAGAAATTTTAAGATGAAAAATTGTGATATTTTTCTTATTTCTGCTCAAAACATTTATTGCGGGGACTCGATAGAACCGCCTCGACGAGGCGGTTCTATCGAGTGCCCACAATCTATGTCTTTGAGCAGAAATAAGAAAAATAATGCATACCCCCTTAAACCCCAGTTTTACTATATAAATGTGGGGTATGAGGGGTTCAAAATTACATAGGCTTGTTTTCGTAATGCCATGGTGAAAAACAACCCAACGTCAAAAGGCTGCAGGTTATGAGTGGCGTAAGGCAAGAAACAGCACAGATTTTAAAACACAGTACCCCAAACCATATGCTCGCCCCTCAGTGCCCAATTGTCCAAGGGCCATAACCAAAGAAAATGTTTCAGAGTTTGTTTTTTGTTTTCAAATGGTACTCAGGTCATGTACTAGTCATTCCCTATCAGCCTGTCCAGTTTCTAGGCAACAATTTATACATTTGTTTGAAATAACGTGCTACAAGATAGAAACGCAATTATGTAGACAGAAATTGCAAAGGGCAAGTAGCTCATCATAAAAGCTTTCAGGTATAAATTCAGCTTGTGGAAGCCACATGGCTATGATTGGTTCATTTTATCAGACTCTTCATATAACTAAAGTAAACTAATCCCTAAGACAGGAATTTGCAACTCATTAAAATGATGTTATCATGTAGAAACTATGAGCTGCATCATGTCAAAAGGTGCCTAACATAGTTACAGTCGGCAAAATATCTCGCTAGTCTGCATATGTGAGCAGTCTATGCAGTTATTCTGGACTCCTATAGGTACTGATTATTAATTATAAAGGTTATGAACACTTTTCACGCTTATCAGAGCCTGTACTGCTTTCATCTGCATAAGGCACTTTCTGTATGTAGCAGAGTGGTTAAAGGGTTTCTCAGCAAAAGCAATAAAACAAATAGCAGGGAATCATTACTGACAGGTATTTTAAACAGTATTTCTCAATGAACTCTGAAACTTCAGTAAAACACTGAATTTGTTCAACCAATCAGATTAGTTTGGCACCCACACGATGAATAGCATACCTATAGCAGAAGCTAGATGCTCTTGTCTAATGTGCTCTTGCAAAGGGCCATAACTCCAACAAAATATTATTAAATTGGTTGAGAATTTAATCAGGAATTCTCCTCCAAAGACCAAATCCGTATACCTATTACCATATCTAGCTCAAGCACATTTTAGCTCACCTGACCGAAGGTCATGGTGAGCTTTTGCGACCATGAGATGTCCAGCGTAGTCGTACGTCGTGCGTAGCCCGTCGTGCGTGCGTAAACTGTTCTTGTTAACATTCTAGAGGCCACAGTTTTGGTCTGATCATCATCAAGCTTGCTCAGAATGATCATCATGACAACATCTCGGTCATGTTCGAATATGGATTATGTCGGGTCAAAAAGTAGGTCTTATCATAGAAAAACCTTTTTAACAGGCTAGAGGCGACAGTTTTTGTCCAATCATCATCACACTTGCTCAGAATGATCATCGCGACAATATCTAGGTAAAGTTTGAATATGGATCATGTGGGGTCAAGAAGTAGTTAGTAGGTCAAATTATAGTAAAACATTGTTAATACTCTAGAGGTCGCAATTTTTTGTCTAATCATCATCCAACTTTCTCAAAATGATCAACTTGACGATATCTAGGTCAAGTTCGAATATTGGTCTTGTGGGATCAAAAAGTAGGCCAGTAGGTCAAATCATAGAAAAACCTTGTTAACACTCTAGAGGCCACAGTTTTGGTCCAATCATCATCAGAAATGCTCAGAATGATCATCAGGACAATATCTAGGTAAAGTTTGAATATGGGTCATGTTGGGTCAAAAAATAGGTCACTAGGTCAAATCATAGAAAAACCTTGTTAACACTCTAGAGGCCAAAGTCTATGATCATTCATCATTTTACTTGCTCAGAAAGATCATCATAACAATATCTAGGTCATGTTCGAATATTGGTCATGTCGGATGAAATAGTAGATCAGTAGGTCATATCATGGAAAAACCTTGTTCCGAATGATCATCTTGAAATTATCTAGGTCATGTTTGAATTGTATCAAAATTTAGGCCAGTAGGTCAAATCATAGAAAAACCTTGTTTACACTCTAGAGGTCACAGTTTTGGTCCAATCATCATCAAACTTGCTCTCAGAATTGTCCTCTTTTGGCAATACCTTGGTCAGAAGGGGTATTTTATGAATAGAGGGGTACCTTTTACAAAGGGCCACCCAACCCCTCCTTTGTCACCATTGTTAGTTAGACTGAGCCTGTTAATCTCTGTCTGGTGCAGTAGGTCCTAGCCCTCAATGTCCACAAGGTGACAAGATAGTGATACACAAGTAAGTTCTGCATTGTCAATTCTCCAACCCCTGCCCCCTGCACACACCACGAGTCATCGTTAGTTAGACTGAGCCAATTCAACTCAGTCTGGTGCACTAGGACCTGACCCTCAATGTCTAAAAGGTGCCCAGATAGTGACATACAAGTCAGCTTTGTACTGTCAGAGGGATCCACCCCCATTCCACCCCCTCCACCACACACAAACCATAAGCCAATAATGGTTGGACTCAGCCCGTGCATCTCCGTCTGGTGCAGTAGTACCTGACCTTTAATATCCACAAGGTACCCAGATATACAAGTCAGCTCTGTATTGTCAAAGGGATCTCCCCACACACACACACCATGAGTCATTGTAGGTTAGACTTAGCCTGTTCATCTCCGACTGGTGCACTAGGACCTGACCCTCAATGTCCATAAGGTGCCCAGATAGTGACATACAAGTCATCTTTGTATTGTCAATGGCATGGATACCCCCCTGTCACCATGAGTCATTGCTAGTTAGTTAGACTGAGCCCGTTCATCTCCGTCTGG
Source organism: Lucinisca nassula (assembly GCA_963580285.1). Lineage (NCBI taxonomy): Eukaryota > Metazoa > Mollusca > Bivalvia > Lucinida > Lucinidae > Lucinisca > Lucinisca nassula. Next base: position 97,835,770 of record OY757019.1, read on the forward strand.
TGCGCTAAGACCTGACCCTCAATGTCTACAATGTGCCCAAATAGTGACCTACAAGTCAGCTCTGCATTGTCAAGGGGAACTTTTGATAGACTCTTCGTTAAAAAAAAGAAAATAATTTTGAAGAAATGTCCCATGAATGACACTCTGTCAATTTTCTACTGATCATGATAGCCACCAGAAAAAATATATATAACCCTTAAAATGACTTAAGTTCCTAAATATCTAGATTTATTTTGAAATAATTTTACAGAAATGTTCCTTGGGTCACTGTCAGCCAAACTTGCTCTAACCCTTCACTCCACCTTATATTTCAGGTGAGCGTTCCAGGGCCATCATGGCCCTCTTGATTAGATATCTTGCAATTGAGATTTCCATGTTATCTTATTAAAAGATAAAAAGGGGAGATAATTAGGATTAGAAAAAAATACAGGACACCTATTTTTTCAATGAGACAACCATATATAAAATTTCAATGAAAAATACATATAATATATAAAATTTCAAAACGTAGTTCTTAAGTTAAGCTATTTACAAGAAAGCAGGAAGGCAATTGGCCATAACTCTAACAAAGGTTTTCTAAAAATAGACAGTGACCTTGACCTTGAGCCCTGGATCCAACGCAGAAGACAACGGGTTATCCAATGTTGGTCCAAATGTAAGCATGATATCTGGGCTAATACATAATTCTTTTCATAAGGTGTCTATTAACAGAAAAAGAAATGTGGATGAAAAGCTCATGCAGACACCCTGTTCTACGAAAAAAGAGCAACATAAAATTATAACCAAGTAATTTTGCCCCCATCACGAAAACATGCCTGTATAATTTTGACCCCCTTGAACCCCACTTTTATATATTAAAACTTGGGTTTACAGGGGTAAACCTTATTTTTCTTATTTCTGCTCTAAAATATAGATTGTGGGTACAAGTAAGAACCGCCTCAATGAGGCGGTTCTTACGAGTACCCACAATCTATATTTTGAGCAGAAATAAGAAAATATCTCAATGTTTCATCTTAAAATTTTCATTTTTTCTGCGATAAAGGTTACAATGAATTTGTATAGGCATGTTTTCGTAATGCTTTCCAGTCTGCGTGAAAATACCTGTAGAAATCACAGGGGCGTAGTAAGATGGATCTCCTCTCCATGTATAATTAGCTGCAGGATTTGCATCTGAAGAACATGCCAAGCTGACATCCGTGTGCCGCATCACCGAAAGTGGTCCAACTATCTCTGGCCTGCTCGGTGGATCTATTGTAAACAAACGATGACGCATTAACCGGTTATAGTGTGAGAGCAAATTTCAAAACCTCGCTTTCAACATGGGTTCGTGTATAACAGGAATATTATAATAAAATTAAGAAGTAATAAAATGGAAAAACATGTATATATTGATTGATAGATTGAATGATTGATTGATTTCGGGGTTTTTGTCGTCTCCCACAGACGGAGAGAAACGAGATAGAAGCGACAGCAGCGGGGATATATAAGTGAAGGATGGGGTAGACAGAGGAAAATGAATGGACGTGTGGAAAGTTAACATCCTCACCCCCTCTCTACCATTTCGCAGCAGGCCTTGCCCAGTTGTAAGCCATTTCAGCATTGTTTTTGGCTTGCTGTGACGTCTGTAAATGCGGCGGCTCAGACATGTAACACCCCGCACAACAATGGTGCAACGTTAAACAACGACTGCAAAACATAAACATATTTATGCCATATCCCGTCTTATTATACCTTTGTTTGTTTGTTTTGGAGTTTAACGGCCCAGTCAACACTATTTTAGTTCATTTTTGTGCCGGTCAGTTTATCTATCAACACTTTTCCTGGATAGGCTTATATGTAAGCGGTTAGACAGTACAGTGAACATTCTTTCGCCAGAAACTGACAACTGCCCTTCTTGAATCAGCGGAAGGGAGAGAAAGACCGTAGACAAGATTTCGTGATCAATCTTCACGAAAGAATGTTGCCGACACCGGCAGGTATCGGACCCGCATCCACCTGATCACCAGTCAGACGCGCATCCTACTGAGCTACCGAGGCCGGCCTTACGATACGTACTTTGCAATAACACAATAGGCTAGTACGCATTTCAAAAACACGCCTATACAAATACATTGTTAAATTTACCGCCGAAAAAACGAAATTTTCAGATGAAAAATTGTGATATTTTTCTTATTTCTGCTCAAAATATAGATTGTGGGTACTCGTTAGAAGATGAGACGAGTACCATCAATCTATATTTCAGAGCAGAAATAAGAAAATAAGGTGTATCCGTGTACACCCCAGTTTTAATATATAAATATGTGGTTTAAGGGGGTCCAAATTACATAGGCGTGTTTTCGTGATGATGTACCCAATCAGTATTCTTTGGAATATCCAAACTAGAACCCCATACAAAGTCATAATACAATAGTCCTTGGGAAGAAAAATGATATCGTTACCTTGTTAAAGAAGTGCGTGCGTGCGTGCGTGCGTGCGTGCGCGCGCGTGTGTGCGTGCGACGTGCGTGTGTGTGTGTGTGTGTGTGTGTGTGTGTGTGTGTGTGTGTGTGTGTGTGTGTGTGTGTGTGTGTGAGAGAGAGATTCACATATAATACTTCCATTAAAGCCTCCAACGTAAGAACAAGATAACCTGTGACATATAAACCTGATAGGCCATAGAACCTGTGCTGTCACTGGCTGTTTCTTTTGCTTCGCCGGTCGTCGGCCGGTAGTGGTCCGTAATGGGCGAGGTACTCGATTGACTTGGATTACGTGACGGCGAAACGGCGAATACGTTTTTTTTAATCTCACGTGACGGGCTGATCCAGTACGCGAACTACCGGCGTACGCCAATATCGTCTAATTTTGACCAAGGCGTGGAATCGGCGAAGCTGAAAAGCAATTAATGCCTGGTATTTATCAGGGCCCAGTTGTTCAAAGCATCGTTAGCTTAACGAGCTCGTTAGTGGTCATATTGTTAACTCTTCTAGCAAGTACAATATCGTAAATTTTGGTATTTTTGCTGAAAAAATGTGTGCAACTTTTGCGAATGCAAAAGTTGCTCACATTTTTTCAGCAAAAATTTCAGCATATTTGCCATATTTAATGATCGAAGTTTTAACGATACGTTAACTAATGACGCCGTTAGTTTTGAACAACTGGTCCCTGAAGTTTATTTTCTGCGTTTTGTTTAGACCTTGAAGCAGTTTAGATGTGGTTTTGTTTTTGTCGAAACAAGAAATAGCTTTTTTAAAAACAAATGTATGGGAATCAGAGGTTTCTGCTTTGTCATTTTTTTTATTTGAGGTTTAACGTCCCCGTCAACACTGTATAGATCATTTTGGAGAGGTTGCTTCCAATTTTGTGGCACTTTTATCCGACACTGAGATGAAACCAATAGGATTTATAAGCATGGACGGGCCGACTCGCACCGCTCTGCCTGGGCAGGCTTAGATCCTCTTAGGGGTTTACCAGTACTCGTATGCAGTCTGTTTCAGCTCTGCATGGAAGCATCATGCAGCCGATCTATTTCTTCAATCCCCGATGGGTTGGAGCCTTCAAAATTTTGTTTCACCTAAGCTGTTTAAATTTAAATGAACTCTGCTGTGCGATTTTCAACCTCTTCTGCGCTGAGCAAAATATCAGAATACGGCATTTTGATTGGTTTCCCACTATTTGGAGACGACCAGGCTGGCGCACAGTTCATGTGAAAGACATTCACATGAAATGTCGGCCTGATTATTAAAAAGAATCAAAATACGGTCTGCTGCAATTTTAGATGAGGTAAGCAAATCTCACAGCAGAGATGATATTTATAAGCCTCAGGCTTACTGTCAAATCCTATTTGTCAGTTCCAATGTATTTAATTATACACGGTATTTGCTAGAAATAAAATATTGTTTAAACCAATACCAAACTGCAAGGGCATACATTGCCTGCTCTTGCAGGTGCCGGACCCTCCACCACCCATCACGTGAACAAGTCCGGGAAATGAAGACCCCCCTATACCCCACTTCATATAGAGAAAACTGGGGTTTAGGGGGTAAACACTATTTTCCTTATTTCTGTTCCAAGACATAGGCTGTCGGTACTCGTTAAAACCGACTCAATGAGGCGGTTCTAACGAGTACCCAAAACCTATGTTAAGAGTATAAATAAGAAAAATATCATAAATTTTCATCAGAAAATAATCTTTTTTGAGGTATGAAAAATGCACTATATCACACGGATGTGTTATCGTAATGACACACAAAAAATGATGTAAAGGATATTACAGCAGCAGACTGGATTTAACAAGCACCATGAGAATCAATCCATATCAATATCAATTCCAGACTACAAGGGCGTACTTGTCATGCCCTTGCAGACTAGAATTGACACAGAAATTTTAAAGCAAAGTCAAAGGACCCCAATTGAAGGTTATTCGCGCAAAACATGGATACTGATAAATTGTGGGAGGGGAAATTTGCCAACGGGGTTTTAGCTAATAATAATAATAATGATAAGTGTTGCTGTTATTAATAATCATGATTGTGAAAAACAGAATATTTGCCAAGGTATACCGCCTTTTCCTTTAATTCGTTGATATAAGCCCAATTTAATTAGAGATTATACCCGAAGAAAGGCTGTATAGCCTCCCATTTTAGAACGTGCGGTCTCACGGTTAACTTCAGAACAAACATATAAACTATACAAACTTACACAAGACGTCTACGCTGATTATCCTCATAGGTTCCCATCCCGTTTCTGTACAATGGTACTTGCCGGTACTGTTTCTAAAAACATTGTTAATGATATATGGATTATTAAAAAATTCTTCCCCAGGCATGCCCCTGTTGTCCCAAAGTGTTGTATTAACCCTATGTTGTTTATCCAGACATGTAAGGTTCAACTTCTTACTTTCGATCAAGCTCACAGTATCCTCTTTGACAACCCGACCTTGAAACAGTATCGTAAAATTTTCTGAAAAAAAAAAAAAAAAAAAAATGTTTATTCAGCGGAATCGATTTGTCTGGCACTGTGTCATTTATACAAGGAAGACAGTCATTTCTACAAGGAAGACAAGTTTTGTAAATCATGTCTGATTCCATCTTCACGAAGTCCCTTCGAAAAAGCAGGATCTATTGCCAAGGACAGAATTTGCTTTTTAAGGGCAAATTCTTTTTTCACCACGTGAACAAGTCCGTGAAATGAATACCGCCCCCCCCCCCCGCACACAAACACACTAAACCCCCTTTATGAAGAGAAAACTGGGGTTAACGGGTGAACGGGTGTTTACATTATTTTCTTAATTCTGTTCAAAGACATAGGTTGTGGGTACTCGTTAGAACCGCACTCACAACTTGTTTGCAGTATAAAAAAAACATATATATATCACGGATTTTCTTCAGAAAAGTAGCCATTTTGCAGATGTGTAAAATGCACTATGTATCATGGTGTTATGGTAGACATTATAAGCAAACTACTTTGAAAGGGGTGCCTCTAGTGATTTTTTTTTTATCTGAGGTTTAACGTCCCCGTCAACACTGTATAGGTCATTTTGGAGACGTTGCTTCCAATTTTGTGGGTCTTTTACCAGACAATGAGATGAAATGACTCAAGCCTTGCCGCCCAATGAAACGAATAGGGTTTAAAACAGTGGACGCTCCGAGTCGCACTGCTTTGCCTGGGCAGGCTTAGATCCTCTAAGCGGTTTATCAGTACTCGTATGCGGTCGGTTTCAGCTCTGCGTGGAAGCATCATGCAGCCCATCTATTTCTTCAAGCCCCGATGGGCGGGTGCCGGGTGCCGGGTGCCGGGTGCCTCTAGTGAAAGTACATCCAACCAGCACATCTGATATTGATATCATTATAATAACTCACCCATATGACAAATCTTCAAAATGGCAACTTTATGATGAACATTCGTGATATTTTTTTATCTATACTCCAAACATAAGTTGTGGGTGATCGTTAGAACCGCCTCTTTGAGGCGGTTCTAACGAGTACCACAGCCGATGTTTTGGAGCAGAAATAAGAAAAATTATGTATATCTCCGTACACCTAAGTCTTCTCTCTATAAAGTGGGGTTTAGAGGGGTGTTCATTACACGGACTTGTTAACGTGATGTGAGGAGATTTTGGTGATATATACTACCCAAAGTTTGATAGGGATCACTTTTTATATACCGAATTTCGCACTGAAAATTTAAAATTTCATGACAAAATTTGTACTCCGAATATTGATAAATATCTTAAGCAGAAACTCATGTGCAATTCAGTACTCATGAAAGTGCACACTTCTCGGAATGTTGGAATCTGGCGTCTCTCAACGTCGTGTTGCTGGGATTCTGAATGTGTCTCAGAGCGTGGTTTCCCGAATGTGGAGTCGACATCTTTCCAACGTAAACCCTTCACATAGACACGAACAGGATCGATAAAGGGCTGAAACTCAACGTCAGGACGCTTTTTGTTGATTCAGTCTCGACGTCAACGGTTCCTGAACGCTACGCGTTGGAATAACGAGTTTAGGAACGGAACTGGAGTACGAATTTCTACACAAACTGTTAGAAACAGGCTCCGCGATTTCGGACTGAATGCCAGGGGGTCTGCTGTACCTATTCCGTTGACGAGACAGCACGTGCAAGACCGGTTAGACTTTGCCAGAACTCACGTCAGGTGGACGATTCGTGACTGGACGCCAGTAATGTTTACTGATGATTCCAGATTCTGTCTAGACTTCACTGATAAACGTCAATTAGTGTGCCGAATGTCTAAAGAGCGATTCGATGACTTGAATGTGGCAGAGCATGATCGCTACGGAAAAGGATCAGTTATGGTTTGGGCTGGGATAAGCGTGAACGGTAAAACTGACTTGTACGTCATTGAAAACGGAACGTTAACGGCAGTTAAGTACTGTACTGAGATTCTTGATCAGTTTGTGAGACTATATGCCGGTGCTATCGGCCCGAACTTTATTCTGATGGGCGATAATGCCCGTCCGCACCGTGCCCACGTCACTGATGCCTATCTGGAACGTGAGACAATCGTTCTTATGGACTGGCCTGCTCGATCACCGGACTGAAATCCGATTGAGCATGCGTGAGACATGCTACAGCGTGCTGTTTCAGCCCGACCTGTTCAGCCGAGGACATTACAGGAGCTCAAAGACGCATTGGTTGCTGAATGGAGGCTGATTCCACAAAACCGGATACAGACTCTGATTACGAGCATGTGCAGGCGATATCGTACTGTAATTGATGCATATGGACGCCATACACGTTATTAGGCACGTTTATCTAAACAAATTTGGAAATTTGTGAAAAATCAATTGTCCAAATCCATTCGTGTCGCGACAAATTTTGTGGGTGCCATGACGGTTGCTGTTGTCACGCTTGAATGCAGTGCCAGTTGACAAAATTAATCACTAGTCTTTGTGAAGGATATGTTTTCTATCATTAAGTATCAAATTTAAATTCAGCTGATTAATTTAACCAAAAATTATGTTGCATTAAAAAAGTGATCCCTATCAAACTTTGAGTAGTATACATCGAAGTCGGTAGCACTGGATACAGTTACGGGTGCTCAAATGATATTGATAAAGTATATGGGGGATTGGGCCGGCCTCAGTGGCTCAGTCGGATGCGCGTCTGACTGGTGATCAGGAGGACGCGGGTTCGACTCCCGCCGGGGTCGGCAACATTCTTTCGTGGAGATTGATCATGAAATCTTTTCTACGGTCATTCTCCCTCTTCCGCTGATTCAAGAAGGGCAGTTGTCAGTTTCTGGCGAAAGAATGTGCACTGTACCGGTTAACCGCTTACGTATAAGCCTGCCCAGGAAAGTGTTGATAGGTAAACTGACTGGCTCAAAAATGACCTAAATAGTGTTGACTGGGCCGTAAAACTCCAATACAAACAAACAAACAATATGGGGGATTGCAAAAACTAACTTGCACCAGAGATCCCTTTCTCCTTTCGGCTTCTTCAGATATTAAAATACATTAAAGGAACACGCGGAACTAAAACTCGAATATTCACAACTACGAAGTTTTGTTCATGAAAAACAAACATTTGCTAGGACCCATACGTGTAACTGGTGTGGACAAAGGCTCATAACAAATTTAACAATTAACTAAGGTTTTTGTTTTACTGAGAGTAATTCAAACTATATAAACACATTATTTTAGCTTGTACATTATTTGTAGTTAAAAGAAAAGTTTGTAAAGACAGTAAAATAGCATTTGGATTACCAAAATGCACATATTCATACTGTCTTTCTCTGTGTCAAAAAGCTTTGAATGTTGGAAAATGATGCGGGTCTCACGAGTATATGGAATTATGTTGAAGACATTAGGAAACTATAAAACAGCCCATATCTCTATCCATGAGAGAAAAGAATTCTCGCGTGGGTATATTTTCCTAATGCCTAGCAACAGAGACGTTTCCTAATCTGTCCATTATCCATGCTAAATCTTCTATCTATTATTACAGCAGTATAATGTTTCAGCATTCATCATATGACGTCGCATCTCAGAATGAAATAACGTCATGTAATAAACAGAGGCTTTTACACTCATGGTCATTTCATATGATATTTATGAAACGAGCCTTCGGCAGTTTTATAAATTTCATATGAAAAGACTACGAGTGTAAGATTCTGTTTATCATATGACCACTTTAAATCGGATTTAAATTGACAAAACTTCCACAAAAATACATGGTTGACATGGACGTCGTCATGACGTTACTTAATCCCGCCAAAGTGTTATTACACGTGTGGTCATACGATGTTTATTACACGATGCTATCCACTGCTTATCAACGGCGTCATATGATAAATAGAGGATCTTACAAGATGAAATGACCACTAGTGTAAGATTCTGTTTATCATTTGAACACTTAAAAAAGGATTTCATCGCCTTTGAATGTTATAATTTTTCGGCAAAAAATGCATTGTTGACATGGACGTCGCCATGACGTTATTTAATCCCGCCAAAGTGTTATTACACGTGTGGTCATACGATTTTTATTACACGGAGTTATCCACTGCTTATCAACGACGTCATATGGTAAATTCGCTAATCCATTTGTGGATTAAATATGCAGATTAGTTAGATACGCCTCGTAACGTTTCATATACTACGTCCTTAACAACGTCGTCTACTAATGGCACGCGACCCCGCCCAAAGGGGCTTGAAGAAATATATGGGCTGCATGATGCTTCCACGCAGAGCTGACTCAGGCCCGCACACTAGTATTGGTAAACCGCTTAAAGGATCTAAGCTTGTCCAGGAACTGCGGTGCGAGGCGGACCGTCCATGCTAATAAATCCTATTGGTTTCTTTGGGCGACAGGGCTTGAAACGCATTTCATCTCAATGTCGGGTAAAAGTCCCACAAAATTGGAAGCAACGTCTCCAAAATGACCTTTACAGTGTCGACGGGGACGTTAAACCTCAAATCAACCAAATCTACTAATGACACAATATTGACATTTTTGTATGTGAAAAAAATGCGTTTTAATGTCATATGTTAAACAGAATCTTGCATTCGTGCTCATGCATTATTGAATTAAGTAAGCATTTTATCTCTTTCCTTAACCCATTTAATAAATTCAATAATACATGAACACTCATGTACTCATGTAAGATACTCTTTATATAAAGAGGATAAACTGATAAGACCACACAGGTCGTCTTGACGCCGCCGTGACATTCCTGCTATGTTTTCTGTTGGCTGTTTTATTTTTCAAATTCCTCGCCAGTAAAATCCGATTTAAGAATATAAAAATAGAATTTTATACTCTTGGTCATTTTATATCAAATTCATCTGACTTGCCGGAGGCTCGTTTTGTAAATTAAATATACTCAATGGGATTACTTGTGAATATCCTCTGTTTATCAAATGATCTCGCTTTGACGATGTAATAAGGCCATGTGATAAATTCGTCATTCTTTACTGGATTAGATATGCAAATTAGTTAGATACGTCATGTAACGTTACACGTACGACGTCCTTAACGACGACGCGTTTACTAATCGCGGAACGTTGACATTTTTGTACAAAAATTGTGAAGTGTTTGCGTTTTAAATTTCCCATGATAAATAGAATCTTCGTGCTCATGTTTTATTGAATTTATTAAACTCGTTGGGAAAAAGGGATAAAATGCCCGGCGAGCCTGGCATTTTATCCTTTTTCATCAACGTGTGTAATAAATTCAAAAATACATGAGCACTAATGGCACACTATTGACATTTTTGTATGAGTAAAACAATCGTGAATCAAAGGCGTTTTAATGTCATATGTTAAACACAATCTTGCATTCGTGCTCCTGTAATATTGAATTAAGTAAACTCGCATTTTATCCATTTTCCTTAAAGGGAAACACCCACAAAAATTAACTTCACTTTAAAATATTGCCTTTGATGAGGCAAACATTTTGGTACAAATTTTATGAAAATCGGTTTAGCGGTTTTGAAATTATGACCTTTTGAACATTTTACAATTGCTGTGTATGAAGGCCGCCATTTTGTTAATCCAGTCATGTGACCAAAATAGAAAAATAATAATTTACAGCATACTTTTCAGATTTTGTACTTAAAAACAGTAAATTATCATCGCATTGAATAAACTGAATGCATAATGAACTATTTATTGCGATTTTATTGCACGAGAATCGCTGAAATTCAAAGTTTTCCAATTGTGAGTTTATGACGTCATTTACTCACAGCCTCATTCTGGACTAACAAAACCAGAATTTGTGAAATGTTCAAAAGGTCATAACTTCTAAACCACTCAGTCAATTTTCATAAAACTTGTACCAAAATGTTTGTCTTCTCAAAACCTTTGTTCTGAAGTGAAAGTTAATTTTTGTGGTTGTTTTCCTTCCCATTTAATAAATTCAATAATACTGGAACACTCATGTACTTATGTAAGATCCTCTTTATATAAAGAGGATAAACTGATAAGACCATTCAGGTCGTCTTGACGCCGCCGTGACATTCCTGTTATGTTTTTTTTTTTTTTTTTTTTTTTTTTTTTTTAATTCCTCGTCAGTAAATCCGGTTTCAAAATCGCTATATAAATTTAATTTTATACTCGTGGTCATTTCATATCAAATTCATCTGACTTGTCTCGTTTTTTAAATTAAATATACAATGATCACTCGTGAATACCCTCTGTTTATCAAATGATCTCGCGTCTGACGATGCAATAAGGCCATGTAATAAATTCGTCATTCTCTACTGGATTAGATATGCAAATTAGTTAGATACGACCCGTAACGTTACACGTATGACGTCCTTAACGACGTCGCGTTTACTAATGGCGGAATGTTGACATATTTGTACAAAATCGTGAATTATATGCGTTTTAAATTTCATATGATAAATAGAATCTTCGTGCTCATGTTTTATTGTATTTATTAAATCCGTTGAGGAAAAGGGATAGAATGCTCGTCGAGCCTCGCATTTTATTATCATCTTTCATCAACTCGTGTAATAAATTCAATAATACATGAGCACTAATGTAAGAACCTCTATATAGACTCACCATTGCCAGTTCCAAGTGAAAGACCTACATTGAAAGCACAGAATATTATGCTACATAGAGAAAGCATTGTTTGTCTTTAACGTTTCACATTGAAAGTTGCACAATGAAAATGGATAGGATAATGTGTCATCTTTATGTAACCTTACGTGCAACATATGACATGTTTTAATAAATCGGATTCCCCTTTTTGTTTCCCATCCTACACTACATCATCACGAAAACACGCCTAAATAAATCTGACCCCTTTAATCCCCACTTTTATATAATTAAACTGGGGTTTGCAAGGGTATACATTAGTTTACTTATTTCTGCTCAAAGACATAAATTGCGGGTACTCGTTAGAACCGCGTTGTCGAGGCGAAGTATCCACAATCGTTGTTTTGAGTAGAAATAAGGAAGTATCGAAATGTTTCATCTGAAAATTTTCGGTGATAAAAGTTTAAGATGCATTTGTATGTGCGTGTTTCGTAATGTACTATGTTTTTAATGTTTGTTTTTATTTTCTTTTTTGTTCGCTCTCTCTCTCTCTCTCTCTCTCTCTCTCTCTCTCTCTCTCTCTCTCTGTGTGTGTGTGTGTGTGTTCGAACACAGTGTTTCCCAGCCTACACTCAGAGACAAGGATACTAGTGTACGCTCAGAGACCGAGTGCTTTCCGTGTGTACACTAAGAAAGAGATGGCTGTCCAGCCTACAATCAGAAACTGTGCGCCCAGCTAGCACGCAAAAGCGGGCCAACGTCGAGCCGACAGCGTATCGCTGTCGGCTCGACATTGGCCCGTCATTAATTGCTGTCAGTGTTTCTCCATTGAAAACTCTCTTTTTGATTGTTTGCCACATTCTACACCTGGAGAATGATTGTTCCTAGCATACACTCAGTGAGTGTGTGTTTCCCCATTTTACACTCAGAGAGTGAGTGTCAGCCTGCATTGTGAAATTGTGTGTTATCCCACTGTACACTCAGCACGGCTGTACGCCAAATCCAAGGTGCAGACGGAGGTGATAGACGTGATCCTATTTGCTGATGACATGACAAAAGGTACTTCAACAGAAAAGATGCACATCGGTATAGATCAAGTACCTGACTCATGTGATAGCTATGACCTGACAAACAGTATCAAAAAGACTGAGGTAGTCTATCAACCAGTATCGGGCAAACCTTACGTACAAAGAGCCACCATCACAGTGAAAGGTCAAAGATTGCAAGTGGTAGACAAGTTCAGCTACCCTGGGAGCACACTGTCAAGAGTCTTGCACATTCGCCCGACTATATTGTAGTGTTTAGGACCGAATTGGAATCACGCTTGATACAAAGCTCAAAGTCTACAGAGCTTTGGTGCTGCCAACACTATTGTATGCATGTAAAAGATTGACAGTTTACCAGCGGCACGCCAAAAGACTAAATAACGTCCATACGAGCTGTCTTTTTAAAAATTAAGTGGCAAGACAGGATTCGAGACACGCTCATCCTGAAAAGAGCAGGGATGAAGTGTGCATACTCGTCTGAAACTAGCACAGTTACGGTATACAGGCCATGTTACCGGGATGCCCGAGGAACGTTTACCAAATAAAATTGTCTATGTAGAACTAGAAATGGGCAAACGCTCCCCATGTTGTTCTGTAGAAGCACTACAATGGGCGCTAGAGAATATGAGGCTAAAAGAATCAGCGAAGCCTAGCAGAAACGTGCACAGCGCAAAGACAAAGCTAAGGCATCAGCAACAAAACTGTTTTCCTCTAACCTCTGTTGTTTTATCTGCAACAGACAGTTCAGAGCTAGAATTGGTCTCATCACACAAACAGCAACATTTGTTAAATGAGATAAAGATTGGCCAGTGTCAGTAATTATTAAACAACAGTATCCTGTATCCGTGCAAACTAGGTGTGAGCGCGCTTACAGTTTTATTCGTCACGTGGACAGTCGCTGAGAAGCTTCTCGGCGATAACTTCTTTATTCTATATTCTAACACAACGCGCCTATCTAGGCAATGGAAAACGGCTGTGTTTTATTCTGCAACAAATCACAGCTCGGAAGAGCGTGACCAGTGACGTCATTAAAAACTGCTAATTTATGACGTCACTAGTCGATTTCCTTGACGTTAGACGGTGTAACGTCATTTTCGCACATCGAAAACGTTAGAAAATTATATAAATGCATGCGTTTCAGTCGAAAATTTTAGTGGGATTTCTTCTAAAAATGGCGAAAGGTTATGAGATTTTGAAGGAAACAACATCAATATTGGCGATTTTCATCGTGTTAGAATCGAAATAGATCAGCTCTAGTCTGTGATTTGTTGAGTAATAAATCACACTTTGTCGGTCAGTTGTAAGTAGACAAATCACGCGCGCTACGCGCCCGTGATTTGATCTACTTTTCAACTGACCTCCAAACTGTGATTTATTACTCAACAAATCACAGCTAGAGCTGATCTATCTCTTAATTATTCAGCGAGAAAGATGTAGAGGAGAAGCTCCGCCAACTTCTCAAAGGTTTTATGTCCTTAAGTTATCTGAGCAGAGCTGTAATCAGATGGAAATTTCAACAATATTAAGTTTGTGCAAAAATTTCAGTTTCCACAAGTCCCGCCTTGATGGTGTGGCTTGGATATTTGTCGTCTGTTCAGATCTTGACTGAATGATAATTACATGTATGTGGGTCATTCAAACATCCTGCAGGCTCACAATGTGTACATTCGAGATTCAAACAGAACGTCGCATTGAATGCAGTAGTGTTTTTAACATGTTAACAATGATACAGGTACCCTGCCGTAATATGTCGGTGTTATGGTTTAAATGTTGATAAATACTCGTCTATTTATAAATCATAACAAACAACGGTGTTTTCCACAGGTACGTAACGGGTTATATTCTAAGACAAAAGCACTTAATTTTGCATTGCTTATATAATCAGTTACGTAGCGCAACTAGTAGCGAGGAGCGCCTAAAACGACTGTCCTGAGGGTCGCAGGTTCGATCCTCGCAGAAAACCTTTTTTCATAAAGCTATTAAAAGCATGATTTATTTTTTTCTTGATGATTTTTTTTTTATTAAATAGTTTCAGAATTTACATTTTTGTTATTTCTTTTTTAATTTTCAATTCTGTTTATTATTTTTGTATTATTAATTTTTCGTGAATGGTTATCTATTTATTTTAAAGTTCAATACATGTCATGCACAATTTTAAAGATCAACTTCACATTTGATTTATAATAGTGAATAAAAAAGAAACACCAGCAAGTACATGTACAAGAGAATTGAAATACAAGATGCCATAATTTGATACAATGGAACCTGATTGGCCTAGAACCTATATGTGACATGTGAAAGTAAAGAATAGGCACACCAATAACATGACTTGAAATTAACATTGATTGGAAATTTATAATTTAATTCATGTTGATCATACGTTATTTTAACGTTTATCGATTGTTAGTCACAAAACTGCACTTGTCAGAACCTAAAAACTTCGCTTTGTCAGCCGACAAAGTATCTTCTGCTGTCAGAGTAGCATCACATGACGACACTTCAACAGCAGGGCAACCGAGTATGAACTAAGGAATGTTCAGTAAAAATTTATATCAGCACAAAAAATGCATGCTTCACGAAAAAATCGAGGATTTTTTGCTTTTGGCGCGAAAAAAAAATGTTAAAGAAAAAACATCCCCAGCGGGATTCGAACCCGCATACTTCAGCTCTACAGGCCCGTGACTTTACCACTTGGCTAGCGTCGATACAGTGCAGGTATGGTATTTTTAGCCTGATACCATCACATTAGTAGGGAGTCACCAAAAATAAAATTAGATCATCCAAAAATAACATATAATTGCGTAGATAAATTTAAAAATAACCTTTATTTACAATAATATTGACAAAAACAAACTGACAACTGATGTCGGTTTTACTGTAGATCTAAGGCGTCGTTCTGTATTGTCTGAACTACATGTAAAGGTCTGCTGACTAAAACCAACGTATTCCATGCTTTTGACTGTCAACACTCATGTCTTATGCTTTATTCAACATCCCTTCCCTTAGTCGCTTCGTTGGCTGCACGAGATTTATCAATATATAGATCGATGACAGTTTACTGAACACTACGTCATACGGACCATTCCATTGGAAACCGTTATGTTGGGGTTACCAACTTTTCCCTCGCTTAATTCACAAAATCTTTGCTGTATATAATTCTGATATGACATCGTTGCAGGTATATGATGTGGCGATATTGGTTAGATACATAGACTTTAAGGACCTAGTTATCAAAGGTCGTAGGTTCGAATCTCAAATTTTGAATAACATTTTTGTTTTCGTTATTTTACCTTTAATACACAGTTTTATGCAGCCTGTGGCAAGAAATTTTCAAGCCTGAGCTTTTGGAACTTTGAAAATGAAATAAACCAGCTCCTCCTTATCGAGTTGACCAGCTTTTGAAGAGACACGGATACACAGTTCTGCGGCTTTCACCATACCATCCTGATCTGAATATTGGGAAATTTGAAATGTTATATCGGCCAATGAAATTTTCAGCTTCGCATGACAGATATCAAGGCTCTGATCGAAGAAGGCATTGGAAGCATTGTTGAAAAAGAATGGTCTGCTTGCTTAACACGTGTCGAAAAGCTATTGTTTTGTTTGATTTGAGGTTTAACATCCCCGTCAACACTTTATTGGTCATTTTGGAGACGTTTCTTCCAATTTTGAGGGACTTTTATCCGACATTGAGATGAAATGACATCCCAAGCCCTGTCCCCCAATGAAACCAATAGAGTTTATAAGCATGGACGGGCCGACTCGCATCGCTTTGCCTGGGCAGGCTTAGGATGCCTTCATGCGAGCTGAACAAATTATTTGTCTTAATCGCGACGGAAGTAAGGGCGAGGATTGTGGCCACGTAAAATCGATTTAAGCCCCCAAGTGGAATTCATTTCCGCTGACCGTTCCAAGGCGGTTCTTCTGTCGCGGTTTATTTTTATTATGCTTTGACTTTGGATGTGTGTGTCACTTATTTTATTTTGGATAGCCTATTGGCCATTTTGTAAGAAATTAACTGAATTAACTGTTCTTTTGGCTTTCCGCTGTTGGTGTTTCCATTGGAGTCTGTTGTATCATGTTTGTGTTTCTTTCCCTTTGGTGTCTCTGATGGGAGCTGTGGGTTAATTGTATCGATTCCTGATCATTGCCTCCACTTCTATTTTTAGATCCTCTAAGCAGTTTACCAGTACTCGTGCGGTTGGTTTCAGCTCTGCGTGGAAGCATCGTGCAGCCCATCTTCAAGCCCAAATGGGCGGGGCCTGAACAGGACAATTGTAAAAGCGACATCGCTGTTGAAATGAAACGAATCATTAACCACATGGACTCTGACAGTGACGTTAGAGATTACAGAAACTGCTTCTGAGGGTGATGAATCTACCGACACTGCCGAACAATCAAAACTGTTTTTCTAATGCAATTTCGAAATGTGAAATTCTAAAATTATGAAATTCAATTTAATATAAATCACTGATTGAAAATAATGAATTACATACTAAAATTAAAAACAAAAACCAAAAAAAAAAACAAAAAAAAAAACAAAAAAAAAAAAAAACAGGAAAAATTAATACAGAAAAAAAAAGGAAAAAAAAAGTTTTAAAATAATTACACCGTCCGAGTGTCTCTTACACTCCTCGACCTTACCACCCCGAAGACTTCAATGATTCTGAGCTGTAACTGTAACCACTCGGCTATTTGTTATTCACAAGCATTTTTGCGCACAGTGAACCTACATTCAAAACGATACCTACCATCAAATTATTGCGTAAGGTATTTGTTTTTAAACTTTCAGTTCTTCTCGACAATTTTGTCATATTTTTTATTTTCTATCTTTTATAATTCACACAATGTGTTCTATTGTTGCGCATGAGAATGAGTTTCAGCTTTTATTTAAGAAGTTTGCATTCACTGGTGACATTGTCATCCCTAGATAACGGTATTAGATGGACCGGCCAGTGTGACGTAATGTTCAGTTAACATTCATCGACCTATAGTCGGAGGATAAGTTGAAAGTGACGTTTTAGACTATACCACCATCAAAAGGTGAGACAGGGTTTTACCGTTATAATCGATAAAAATCGAATAACCATCCGATATAGTGAAAAGAATAGCCAAGAAGAAATGGCGCAAATGGTTAGTGTCTGGAGTTGTTTAACCCTTATCTTGCTGTTCACGACAACCCCTATCTTTGGAAACAGTGTGGATCCAGATCAGATGGCTTCTGAAGAAGCCATCTGATCAGGATCTTCACTGTTTGACATTCAATTTATGAATTTGTAGGAATAAATTACATCAAGTAATCTGATTGGTTCAAAGTCAGAAATGGGTTTGGCTAATCTGAATATTCAGCAAGAGAAGGGTTAAAATACGAAATGACCATCATTCATGGTTCGAGCCCTTCGAATGCTGTTTTTTCTTTTTATCATGAATAGAATTCTGCCTTTTCTTTGATGTCCTTGTAAATCGAAATTTATCCTATGTGTTCTTTTCAGGTCACATTTTTGTTATATTTTTAATCTTTTCTTTTTTCTTAGAGAATAATAGGATTTCATAATGAAGATGCTGGTTCGATATGTGTCTGTATTGGCAAGATTCTTTCGTGGAGATTGATCTTGAAACCTTTGCTACGCTCATTCTCCCCTTCCACTGATTCAGGACGGGCAGTTTTCAGTTTCTGTACAGGTTATCCACTTATGTTGGGAAAGTGTGGATATGTAAACTGACCGGCTCAAAAACTGGCCTAAATAATTTTGTCGTCGATTGCTTTCAGCTATGTCCTGGACGGTTTGTTTGTTTGGTTTAAGGTTTAAAGTGTCCGTCAACACTGTAAAGGTCATTTTGGAGACGTTACTCCCAATTTTGTGGGACTTTTACCCGACATTGAGATGAAATGACATCTCAAGTCCTGTCTTCCAATGCAACGAATAGGGTTTATATGCATAGATGGTGCGACTCGCACAGGCTTAGATCCTCCAAGCGGTTTAAAAATACTCGTGTGCGGGTTTTGTTTGTTTGTTTGATTTGAGGTTTAACGTCCCCGTCAAAACTATATTGGTCATTTTGGAGACGTTGCTTCCAATTTTGTGGGACTTTTACCCGGCATGGAGATAAAATGACATCTCAAGCCCTGTCGCCCAATGAAACCAATAGGGTTTATCAGCTTGGACGGACCGACTCACACCGCTTTGTCTGGGCAGGCTTAGATCCTCTAAGCGGTTTACCAGTACTTGTGTGCGGGTCGGTTTCAGCTATGCGTGGAGGCATCATGCAGCCCATCTATTTCTTCAAGCCCCGATGGGTGGGGGCCTACTCGTATGCGGGTCGGTTTCAGGTTTGCGTGGAGCATCATGCAGCCCATCTATTTTATCAAGCCCCGATGGGTGGGGGCCTACTCGTATGCGGGTCGGTTTCAGGTTTGCGTGGAGCATCATGCAGCCCATCTATTTCCTCAAGCCCCGATGGGACGGAGTCTTAAGAAATCATATCAGCAGACATTATCACTGAAACATGAGACAGACGTTTATAGCTTTGTGAGAATGTTAAACTTTGATTTTTTGGAAACCTGCATGCATCTAATGAAATCCGTGAAAGAAGTTCGTGTAGAATCTCGTCAACAGCTTCGTGACATTGTTTCGTGTTTCTTAGAAAAGGGCATTGCAATATTGTAAACAATAAAAGGTATAATGTAATATTTTAAGAAGGAAAAAGAAAATAGTGAGTCTCGAACCCACAACTATAAAGTACAAAGTATTTGACGGGCTGTTAGTCATTCGTCTTCCCACTACGCCAGATTGAATGACTAACAGGTTTACAACAAAATTGTATTATATTGAATATTACCAACGCTTGCTCACCTTTCGACAAGAGTGGACTGGGGTCAATTACAAAAACATTCGCTGACGTCACTGTCAAACAGTACAAAAAAAAAAAAAAAAAAGTAGTCGGAGGATAAGTTGAAAGTGACGTTTTAGACTATACCACCATCAATAGGTGAGACAGGGTTTTACCGTTATTATCGATACAAATCGAATAATCACACATAAAAAGTGCAAAGAATTAAAAACCTTTACAAGTCAAGATGAAATGGCTCAAGTGGTTAGTGTTGGGGTTAGAGTTTCAAATACGAAATGACCATTCGTGGTTCGATTCCTACTACTGTTTTTTTTTCTTCTTCTTTTTATTGTGAAAAGAGTTCTGTCCTTTTAAAGGACTAGTCTCCATAAGGGGGTTTTCCTGGTACCTAAATTTCTCAATAATATTTTGGGAAAATATAGCCACACAGAGGGGACATTCATCCCTGGTAAGTTTGAATCAAACAGAACTCTAGTTTTATGATAAGGGTTTATCAAAAGTGGGTGGGGTAATTCCATATCAGTTCTACCAAGGACAATTAATCAGCAATTGACTATATTAAAATAGCGCACTGACAAAACTTTTTGCCATGTCATGCATAGACTGTGGGTACATATTAATGTGAAATAGGGTGATTGTATATTTTATTGATGTTTGCTAAAATATAATAGTTTATTTGCACTTTGCGGATTTTCATTAATTTTTCATCTACCAACTTTGCCAAAAAGTTGAACATTTCTCTATTAAGCAACACATTCTTACCTCTTTTCTAGAAAATACTTATCAATGCTTGGCCATTGCAGAATTGTAAGGATTTTTTTATAAATAGTCTTTGACATGAGTTATATGCCCTTGAAAAGAGAAAATTGCAGTAAAATGCGATGAAATTATCAAAACTTTGTTTTGCCTTTTTGCTATAAGTTTACTGGCGAGAAATGCTTCGAGGAGTTAAATTCTAATGTATTTATCGTGTAAAAGGGTTTAACTATTGTAGCAGAGACTGAATTGGTATCAGTAAGGGTCAAAATTACTTTTAGAGGTTTTAAGAGTTGGATATAATTGACACACATTTGCTCATCTCATTTAGTATCACTTTCTTGTGAGGAGTCGCTGTTGGTATCCCAAACTTCAGCTGCAGCATCTGTTAGAAAATCCATGTATTTATTATGTATCTTAGGCCCTTTTGTTTCTGGCTGGTGTCGCTCAAATCCAAATACCATAAGACTGATGCAATATGGGCACAGCAGCCCACTACTCTAGCCCCTGATTTGCATGTGCAAAACCAACCGACGATAGGTTATAAGCATGTGCTGTATTCAATCCATAAATTATAGGTCTTGCTACTGGTATGCCTTGAACGTATTAGGGACTTGAGGACACCTTCTTGTGAGGACAAAAGTAAAATATCAACTGCATATGGTTGATGTACGGGGAGACATTTTACGGCCGCCACACGGCACAACACCAGCTGCAGTGAAGGCAATTAAAAATCAAAAATGTGTTCCTTTAAGAGCAATGAAAACATTCATAAGAAAGAAGATGGGTCATACTACGTAGTTTCGGCTAATAAAGCCTCATCAGTGACCCTGTAATGGTCCGGCAAAGAAAGCCAGAGGAAACATACTGCAATTTTGCGAAGTCTGGATTCATTTGCTTCCTCAGTGCTATGCTGTTTCTCTTTTTTCTTCAAGAAATGAGGCATTTCAGTATTGATCCCACAATCATTAATTAAGTCTGTTACATCCCTAAACCCCTTATCAACAATGAGAACAACCCCTTCATTGAACCGATTTCTTATATCTCACTGTTGCTCTTCAGCATATGCTCTGTTATTTTGGCATCTGAGTTTTTATCATCAGCCAGGTAAGGTCCAAGCACTGTAAGTATGTAGCCGTCAGTTGCTACAAGCATCATCGGTTTAAGCAATGGGCGACCTTTATGAACAGAATAAGAACGCCTTTGGAATGAAAAGTCACCGCTTTTCTCTATGTACACATAGGTACCATCAGCAACAGCAATAGCAACATATTTCTGTGAATAAGAAAACAGCACCCTTGCAAATTCTGTAGTGTGATTTTCAATTACTTTATTTCGTTCTATATGTGGCAGGCAAAGATATTTTGGAACGAAATTGGACATTAGACTTGCTCTGGCTGAATGGATTACCTTACTGCAAGTAGTTTTCTTCACCCCAAACAATGTTGAAAGAACAGCCAAGGACAGACCAGTCTGTCAGTTTTACAAGCAACATGGCAAGGGCTGTACGAGTGCTCCTTGTTGACGTAGAACGCAACGAGGAGAGCGATTCATGTACATCATTGAACTGATCCTTTGTTATGCCTGTCAGTCCTAAGTTTTACAAGCAACATGGCAAGGGCTGTACGTGTGCTCCTTGTTGATGTAGAACGCAACGAGGAGAGCGATTCATGTACATCATTGAACTGATCCTTTGTGATGCCTGTCAGTCTGACATAGTCTTCACCTTTCATTTCATCAGCGTTGTCAAAATTCAGTGCATTAGATTTCCTGTTTGCCGTTTCGAAATAACATAATTGAAGATCACACTACAGAATTTGCAAGGATGCTGTTTGCTAATTCACAGAAAGATGTTGCTATTGCTGTTGCTGATGGTGAAGCGGTGACTTTTCATTCCAAGGGCGTTCTTATTCTGTCCATAAAGGTCGCCCATTGCTTAAACCGATGATGCTTGTAGCAAATGGCGCTACATACTTACAGTGCTTGGACCTTACCTGGCTGATGGTAAAAACTCAGATGCCAAGATAACAGAGCATATGCTGAAGAGCAACAGTGAGGATAATAGAAATTGGTTCAATGAAGGGGTTGTTTTCATTGTTGATAGGGGGTTTAGGGATGCAACAGACTTAATGATTGTTTTTGTTTGTTTGTTTGATTTGAGGTTTAACGTCCACGTCAACACTGTAAAGGTCATTTTAAGGACGTTGCTTCCAATTTTGTGGGACTTTCACCCGACATTGAGATGAAATGACATCTCAAGCCCTGTCGCCCAATGAAACCAATAGGGTTTATTAGCATGGACGGTCCGCCTTGCACCGCGGTTCCAGGACAGGCGTAGATTCTCTAAGCGGTTTACCAGTACTAGTGTGCGGGCCGGATTCAGCTCTGCATGGAAGTATCGTGCAGCCCATATATTTCTTCAAGCCCCTCTGGGCGGGGGCGGAATTAATGATTGTGGGATCAATACTGAAATGCCTCATTTCTTGAAGAAAAAAGAGAAACAGCATAGCACTGAGGAAGCTTGTTACCAAAGTGAGATGGGTTGTTGAGTCAGCATATGGGCGTATAAAGCAATGGAAAGCTTTAAGTAATATGCTTCCCAACTCTCAAATCCCGTTTGCTGGCGATTATGTGCGAATTGTTTGCTCCCTTTGCAACGCTTTCAGGCCACCCTTGGTGACTAGTTTTGAATCAGATGGTGTCATGGCCAAACGAATGATGGCCTTAGCAAAGTCACCCAATAAACTTCAACAAAATGTGACTGACAATTAGTGGGACAAACGGCGCACTTTTTGGAAAAGTATGGATGCATCTGAAATGCCAGATTTCTCCGAACTGAACAAAGCAGAATTAAGAGACCTGACAATGACAATGGGAGGTTATCAGATTCGCCAGGCCAAATCCTACACGAAAGAACACCAAACAGATGACGCCAAATATGAAATCCTTATAAACAAAGAGCAAGAAGGTGTCCTCAAGTCCCTATTACGTTCAAGGCATACCAGTAGTAAGACCTATAATTTATGGATTGAATACAGCACAGGCTTATCACCTATCGTCGGTTGGTTTTGCACATGCAAATCAGGGGCTAGAGTAGTGGGCTGCTGTGCCCATATTGCATCAGTCTTATGGTATTTGGAGTTTGAGCGACACCAGCCAGCAACAAAAGGGCCTGAGATACATAATAAATACATGGATTTTCTTACAGATACTGCAGCTGAAGTTTGGAATACCAACAGCGACTCCTCAGAAGAAAGTGATACTAAATGAGATGAGCAAATGTGTGTCAATTATATCCAGTTCTTAAAAGCCCTAAAAGTAATTTTGACCCTAACTGATACCAATTTAGTCTCTGCTACAATAGTTAAACACTTTTACACGATAAATACATTAGAATTTAACTCCTCTAAGCATATCTCGCCAGTAAACTAATAGCAAAAAGGCAAAACAAAGTTTTGAAAATTTCATCGCATTTTACTACAATTTTCTCTTTTCAAGGGCACATAACTCATGTCACAGACCATTTATAAAAAAATCCTCACAATTCTGCAATGGCCAATCATTGATAAGTATTTTCTAGAAAAGAGGTAAGAATGTGTTGCTTAATAGAGAAATGTTCAACTTTTTGGCAAAGTTGGTAGATGAAAAATTAATGAAAATCCGCAAAGTGCAAATAAATTATTATATTTTAGCAAAGTTCAATAAAATATACAATCACCCTATTTCACATTAATATGTACCCACAGTCTATGCATTGCATGGCAAAAAGTTTTGTCAGTGCGCTATTTTAATATAGTCAATTGCTGATTAATTGTCCTTGGTAGAACTGATATGGAATTACCCCACCCACTTTTGATAAACCCTTATCACAAAACTAGAGTTCTGTTTGATTCAAACTTACCTGAGATGAATGTCCCCTCTGTGTGGCTATATTTTCCCAAAATATTATTGAAAAATTCAGGTACCAGGAAAACCCCCTTATGGAGACTTGTCCTTTATATTTTACGTGTTCTTGTTTGGTCAAGGTTTGTTTCTTCTGATTTTATCATGACGACGCTGATTTCATATGCGCCTGTGTTGGCAACATTCTTTCGTGGAGATTGATGTTGAAATCTATTCTACGGTCATTCTCCCCTTCCACTGATTAAAGACGGGCAGTTGTCAGTTTCTGTACAGGTTATCCGCTTATGTTGGGAAAGTGTGGCTATGTAAAATGATCGGCTCAAAAATGACCTAAATATTTTTTATGTCGGTTGCTTTCAGCTTATGTTTGATTTGAGGTTTATCTTCCCCCTCAACACTGTGTAGGTCATTTTGGAGACGTTGCTTCCAATTTTGTGGGACTTTACCCGACATTGAGATGAAATGGCATCTCAAGCCCTGCCGCCCAATGAAACCAATAGAGCTTATGCATGGATGGTCCGACTCGCAACACTTTTCTTGGACAAGCTTAGAATCTCTAAGCACTGAGTTTACCAGTACTCATGTGCGGTCGGTTTCAGCACTGCGTGGAAGCATCATGCAACCCAATCTATTTCTTCAACCCCCGATGGGCGGGGGCCAGTTGTTTTCAGCTGTGTCCTGAATGTAGTCTTAAGAAAAGTAGAGGTAAAACAAAGATCAGGAATCGATACAATTAACTTACTCCGCCCATCAAAGACACCAAAGGGAAAGAAACACAAACATAAAGCGACAGACCATAATGGAAACCTAAATAAAGGAAGGCCATAAGGACAGTTACTTTCCCACAAAATGGCCATATGGCCATCCAAAATAAAAAGACGCAAGTGATACACACAGTAACTAACAAACAACAACATAAATAAATCGCCACAGAAGAACCGCCTTGGAACGGTCAGTGGAAAGATATCAGAGACAGTTGTTTAAGAAATCATATCAGAGACAGACGTTTATAGCTTTGTGAGAATGTTAAACTTTGATTTTGGAAACCTGCATGGAGCTAATGAAATCCGTGAAGGAAGTTCGTGTAGTAGCTGGACAACAGCTTCTCGACATTGTTTCGTGTTTCTTCTCCTTAGCACGTAAAACAGAATTACTGATCTCAGCAGAAGAAAAGGGCATTACAATATTTTAAACAATAAAAATTACATTGTTATAATTTAAGAAGGAAAAAGAAAAATGGAATAATATAGTGAGGCTCGAACCCACAACTATAAAGTACAAAATATTTGACGGGCTATTACATCACGTGAACAAGTCCGTGAAATGAAGACCCCCCCTATACCCCACTTTGTATAGAGAAAACTGGGGTTTACGGGGGTATACATTATTTTTCTTATTTTTGCTCCAAGACATAGGTTGTGGGAACTCGTTAGAACCGCCTCACTGAGGCGGTTCTAACGAGCACCCACAACCTATGTCTGCAGTATTTATAAGCAAAATACCACGGATTTTCATCCGAAAAATTGCCATTCTGGAAATGTGAAAAAATGCACTATGTCGCACGGGTGTGATATCGTAATGAGTCAGCCGCCTTTCCACTACGTCAGGTTGAATGTCTAACAAGTAAGTATACAGCAAAATCGCATTATATTGAATACTACCGACGCTTGTTTACCTTTCGACAATAGTGGACTATGCTCAATAACAAAAACATTCGCTGACATCACTGTCAACTTTTCTTCCGAAAACAGTATTTATATCATTTTAATAGTCTACTTACATGTATTTGTTTACATTTCGATAGTTTGAGTGTCAGAATTGCACTTAGTTTTTTATCGAAAAAGTACAAAAAAAGGGGGAAAAAGTCTATCCGATCACGAGAAGTTCGCGGAGCTTCTCCTTTACAACTTTCTCGCTGAATGTGTTGACCAAAAATCTAAAACATAGAAGTTATCGCCGAAAAATGCGGCAAAAAACAAAAAAACAACAAAAAAAAAACAATCGACGGTACATGTAACTTTGGATCCGTTAATAAGTTTCAATCGACCCAATACGCCAATGTCTGTCGTAGAGCATTCTGTTTTTGACCGGCAAGATCAATGCTGTAATTAAAGATTATCACATGGGGTTTGGGTTATCGCCCGCAGTATCAATCCGAGACCCAATTATCAGCCCGAGAGTTTTAGCTCGAGGGCTGATAATGGTCGAGGGTTGATACTGCGGGCGATAACCAAACACCATGTTATAATCTGTTTATAACATATCGTTTCTATATATATAAACGGCAGATCGCCATATTTACATATTGATGGATCCGCCAAACGTCCCAGTACTGTGTTTACCCGTAACCAAGGTCACAAAATGGGATTTTGGCCCGCAACTGTGAAACTGTTTGACTTTCATTGTCGTGTCGCTTTCAGTGTTCACATTGTTTCATGTCTTTAACAAATATGTGCGTTTTCTCAATTGACACTTCTCTAAAATGTCCTTCTTCGACCAGGCTTTATTCACAGACACTCGAATCACACAAAATAGCAAAAGGGTGAGGGCTTGTCTTTTATGAAACGAAATCCTGTGTACTGTCTCGATTTAACTCTAACATCCGTTCAACTGGTTGTTGGTTGTTGATGTGAGCGTTCATTTTGGGGGTCGTTGATGTTTTATCAGTCCTACTGATACTGGCCTAAAGATGTGCAAGGCCTGTGGTGTACTTGTGTTTGTGTGTTGTGTGGGGGATGAGAGAGAGGTTGCTGTTTCTTCTGTTTCTACACTTTCATTCATTTTCCTTAGTCTCCCGTGTCCCTTATTTCAACTCCGCAACACTACTTCTACATAGAGGATCTTACATGAGTGTTCATGTATTATTGAATTTATTAAACGAGTTAAGGAAAAGGGATAAAATGCGAGGCTTTGTCGAGCATTTTATCCCTTTTCCTCAACGAGTTTAATAAATTCAATAACACATGAGCACGAATGCAAGATCCTATTTATCATATGACATTTAAAACGCATTTTATTCACGATTGTTTACAAAAATGTCAATATTCCGCCATTTGTAAACGCGAGGACGTTAAGGACGTCGTACATGTAACGTTACGGGACGTATCTAGCTAGTGGATTATCGAAAATAATACATGGCGTTATTACACTCTCATACACGACGTCATATGATAAACTTTTCTCCTTTTTTCTAGGAAACGACAAAACATCACACAGTGGTTGTGTCGTGAAATTAGTTTGACATATTTCGCTAGAATGTTTACATATTGTGATGACGTAGTTGTTAGCGATGACGTAGTTGTTAGCATTGACTGTATCACTGATGTTTTTAAAAGTAGGTAAATCGATTTTGACGTTTAAAGGTCTGGACACAGCCTAGAAGTGTATTTGCCGGGCACGATAACTTCTCTTAATGTAAAAATACATTACTTCCGGTTATTAGCCGGGGGGGGGGGGGAACTGGTTATCAGGGGCAGTGTCAATAACCTTCGGTATGTTTAGCTGTTATCGCATATGCAAAATTGTGGTTATGGATGGTAATATAGAAACAAGTGGTGTGTGTGTGTGTGTATGTGTGTGTGTTCGAGTTTCACGTCGCTTTCAACAATTTTTCAGTCATATCACGACGGTGTCTGGTTGTGACAGGGAGCTCAATGCTCACTTTTATAGTGATGCCTCACTGAAGTATCATGTCCCAGACACATTACATGATACCACACCCAGTCACATTATCCTGACACTGGGTCGACCAGTCCTAGCTCTACCCCGTTAATCTGAGTGCCAAGCGAGGAGCAGCTAGTACCATTCTTAACGACTTTGGTATGTCGCGGCCCGGGATCGAACCCGTGACCTCTCGTTCCCCGGAGCGGACACTCTACCAACTGAGCTATCGGGGCCGGTATAGAAACAAGTATGTGATAACAGGGGGTATCATGATAGGTTCTGTTTCCTTGTTCTCTATGAGAGTTTCTCGGTCACAGCTACGTCAAGTCGATTGCCCATTTAGGCTCGAAAAGTGTCCTGAAGTTTTCCAGAGCCATTTCCCAAACCTTCACTCAGAGACATCCCACCTGCACTCATCCTAGTTTTGTATAAACAATGCTTTGACGTTTTGTATGACGGAATGAAATCAGCAATTTTCATTTTCCGTAATTCAACACTGTCTCATGACTACTGATTCTTTTTTTTCTTTTTGCTGATGATCTTGCAGACTATTGAATTACGGGATGAATTTTCCGTAATTCAGTACTGTCTTTCTCACTACTGTTTATTTCTTTCTTTTACTTCCTTCGTACGAGTGGTAAACTACTCAGCAGACACACGTCGCTAGGTCAACATCAAATCAACGTTGGTGCAACGTCACGTCATGACGTTGTACCGACGTTAATGTGACGTCACAATTACGGCATGTGCCTGCTTGGTATGCAATCTTAGCAATGCAGCCGAATAATGAATTTTGTCTTGTCACAACCATTTCTGACTATCCACCAATCAAATTACTTGATACAACGTATTCATTCAATTCACAAACTAAACGAATTGCATGACCAACAGTGTAGATGCTGATCGGATGGCTGCTTCAGAAGCCATCTGATCAGGATCCGCACGGTTTGCAAAGGTAGGGTTTATCGTGTTCAGCGGCAAAAGGGTAAATGCGCATAGAAAAATAAAGCAGACAACAATTTTACAAAAGGTATGTCTCAGAAAATCATTTCATGTGTCACCTGTGATGTTAATTCTTATTTTCGTAGTAATATTTGAAGTCTTCAAATGTTGTGACAGGCACTTTAAGAATTTATTCGCTTACAAGAATACAACCTTCCACTAAGGAGTGAGTGACGCAGTCAGTTAGACTGTTGTTCCTGCATGACTTGTGGCGCAGTCATTACCAGCGTGAGTTCGAATCCTATCATCACCCAGTCATTACTTTCTTAGTGGGTCCCCGCCCAGCGGGGGCTTGTGGGCGGGGGCTTGTGGGCGGGGGCTTGGAGAAATAGATTGGGCTGCATGATGCTCCCATGCAGAGGTGGAGTACTTGTAAACGGCTTAGAAAGTCTAAGCCTGCCTAAGCAAAGTGGTGCGAGGCGGGCCGAGCTATTCGTTTGTTTGGACGGAAGGGCTTGACGTGTCAGTCAATGTCACTCAAGTCCCACAAAATTAGCCGCAACTTCTAAAAAATAACCTACATAGTGTTGCCGTTGACGTAAAACCTCAATTCAACCAAACAACCTTCCATCTTATAGCTTTTACATGGTCGCTTTCGATATAAAATGGGGTAAAGGGGACTTGTCCACGTGATGTGGTTTTAGAAGCCTCCTTGGTGAAGTGGTTATGCTACTCCCCTGGTAAATCAGGTGTCGCAGGATCGATCCCGGCTTTCTTCAGATTTTCGGATGGGTCTTTCAACCGAGGTCCCGTCCTCCGTATTCCTTTGCTGTTGGCGAGACGTAAAACTCAAACACTCACTCACATCCTTTTTTATTACAACACTTTTTTCCGTAATTCAATACAGTGTGCTTAGGAAAGTTTGTTTTGTTTCTTCTTTTTTCTTTCTTTCTTTATTAATTCATTGCCTCTTATTCTTTATTTCTTATATCATTTTATGATTTGCAAAGTTTTCTTCTTTCATCCCTCTTTCTTTCTCTTTCATCTTTCTACACAGAGAAGATATCATTTTCTTTTCGATGGTGATACGTCCATGCATTAAATTACACTGATATGGATTCCACTGTTTTCCGTAATTTTTTACTTTGATGACAGGAAAGTTTTTTGCTCTTTCATTGCTTTTAGCTCACCTGTCACGTAGTGACGAGGTGAGCTTTTAGGATCACTTTTCGTCCGTCGTGCGACCGTGCGTCCGTGCGTGCGTGCGTCCGTGCGTGTGTCCGTCCGTGCGTAAACAATTTCTTCAAACACACTCTCCTCCTAAACCACTGATCGGATTGTGACCAAACTTCACAGGCATGATCCTTAGGTAGCCACCTTTCAAAGTTGTTCAAATGAACCCGGTCCGTTGCACATATAGGTCACAGGAGCCAAAAATTTTTTTTTTTCACCGAAAACTTAAAAAATCGTCTTCTCTGAAACCGCAAGGCCAAGGACTTTGATATTTGGTATGAAGCTTCACCAGGAATGATCCCTAGGTAGCCCCCTTTCAAAATTGTTCAAATGGTTCCGGTCCGTTGCACATATAGGTCACAGGAGCCAAAAATAGATTTTTTCACCGAAAACTTAAAAAATCTTCTTCTCTGAAACCGCAAGGCCCAGGACTTTGACATTTGGTATGAAGCTTCATCTAGTGGACCCCTACCAAGATTGTTCAAATTAAAGTGCTGTGGCCAAAAATGCCACCGCACCGGGGCCCTTTGGTTTTACATGGGCTTATATAGGGAAAATCTTTAAAACTCATCTGTTCTGAAACCGCAAGGCCCAGGACTTTGATATTTGGTATGATGCTTCATCTAGTGGACCCCTACCAAGATTGTTCAAATTAAAGTGCTGGGGCCAAAAATGCCCCCGCACCGGGGCCCTTTGGTTTTACATGGGCTTATATAGGGAAAATCTTTAAAAATCATCTTCTCTGAAACCGCAAGGCCCAGGTCTTTGATATTTGGTATGAAGCTTCATCTAGTGGACCCCTACAAAGATTGTTCAAATTATAGTGATGGGGCCAAAATGCCCCCGCCCCAGGGCCCTTTGGTTTTACATGGGTTTATATAGGGAAAATCTTTAAAAATCTTCTTATCTGAAACCGCAAGGCCAAGGTCTTTGATATTTGGTATGAAGCTTCATCTGATGGACCCCTACCAAGATTGTTCAAATAATAGTGCTGGGGCCAACAATGCCCCCACCCCGAGGCCCTTAGGTTTTACATAGGCTTATATAGGGAAAATTTAAAAAATCCTCTTCTCTGAAACTACAAGGCCGAGGACTTGGATATTTGGTACGAAGCTTCATCTTCTGGACCTCTACCAAGATTGTTCAAAATATAGCCCTGGGGCCAAAAATGCCCCCGCACCGGGGCCCTTTGTTTTAAATAGACTTATATAGGGAAAATCTTGAAAAATCTTCTTCTCTGTAACCACAAGGCTTAGGTCTTTGATATTTGTTATGAAGCTTCAGCTAGTGGACCTCTACCGAGATGGACCCCTACAAAGATTGTTCAAATTATAGTGATGGGACCAAAATGCCCCCGCCCCAGGGCCCTTTGGTTTTACATGGGCTTATATAGGGAAAATCTTTAAAAATCTTCTTCTCTGAAACTGCAAGGCCATGGTCTTTGATATTTGGTATGGAGCTTCATCTAGTGGACCTCTACCAAGATTGTTCAAGTTATAGCCCTCGGTACACAAATGCCCCCATCCCGGGGCCCTTTGGTTTTACATAGACTTATACAGAGATAATCTTTGAAGATCTTCTTCTCTGAAACAGCAAGGCCCAGGTCTTTGATATTTGGTGTGAAGCTTCATCTAGTCGACCTCTATCGAGATTGTTTAAATTATAGCCCTTAAGCCAAAAATGCCCCCGCCCCGGGGCCATTTGGTTTTACATAGGCTTATGTAGGGAATATCTTCAAAAAAATTCTTCTCTGAAACCGCAAGGCCCAGGTCTTTGATATTTGGTGTGTAGCTTCATCTAGAAGACCTTTTCCAAGATTGTTCAAATTGTAGCCTTTGTTGATATTTGGTATGAAGCTTCACCTTTTTGACCTCCCTCAACATTATGCACATTATAACCCTGGGGTCAATAATGGCCCTCCCCGGGCCCACTTGTTACTCTATGGATCAGGTGAGCGATCCAGGGCCATCATGGCCCTCTTGTTTATTTCTTTCTTTCTTTTCGGTATTTTTTTTTCCTTTTTTCCCTATCTTTTTACCATCACGTGAACAAGTCCGGAAATGAGCACCCCGTAAACACCAATTTTGATAAAGAAAATTGGGGTTTATGGGTGTATACATTTTTTTTTCTTATTTCTGCTCCAAGACATAGGTTGTGGGTACTCGTTAGAACCACCTTGTTATACTTGTTCGAACCGCCTCAACGAGGCGGTTCTAACGAGCACCCACAACCTATGTTTACAGTATAAATATGAAAATAATTGATTGATTTTCTCCAGAATAGTAGCCAGCTGGAGATGTGAAAAACGCACTATGGCGCACGGGTGTGTTGTCGTAAACGCTCAGTTTCTTTTTGACATTTGTGTCGTAACTGATACCTGCTTGTCTAAAATTACACTATGAAATGGATTCAAGTATTTTTCCGTAATTCAATACTTTGTTGTTAGGTTGACTTTTGTTTGTTTCTTTCTTTCTTTCTTTGTCACTTTCTTTCTTTCTTTCTTTCTTTCTTTCTTTCCACATAATGAAAATCTTCAGAACATACTCGTGAAATATGCTTTTGATATCCCATGCCCGCAATTAAAAATGTACCGGCCCCGATAGCTCAGTTGGTAGAGTGTCCGCTCCGGGGAACGGGAGGTCGTGGGTTCGATCCCGGGCCGCGACATACCAAAGTCGTTAAAAATGGTACTAGCTGCTCCTCGCTTGGCACTCAGATTTACGGGGTAGAGCTAGGACTGGTCGACCCAGTGTCAGGATAATGTGACTTGGTGTGGTGTCATGTAATGTGTCTGGGACATGATACTTCAATGAGGCAGCACTATAAAAGTGAGCATTGAGCTCCCTGTCGCAACCAGACAATCGATGCGTTTGAACAGAAATAAAAAATAATACTGTACACCCTTGCAAACACCAGTTTTACTATATAAAGTGGGGTGGGGGTTACGGGGGTCAGTATTATATAGGCGTTATTTCGTGATGCGGAAACACGTCTATTTTTAGGTCTTAACAGAATAATGATAACCCCGTAAACCTCACTTGTATATAACATCACGAAAACATGTCTATATAATTTTGACCCCCTTGAACCCCACTTTTATACAGTAAAACTGGGGTTTCCGGTGGTGTACCTTATTTTTCTTATTTCTGCTCTAAAATATAGATTGTGGGTACTCGTTAGAACCGCCTCGATGAGGCGGTTCTAACGCCGCCTCGATGAGGCGGTTCTAACGAGTGCCCACAATCTATATTTTGAGCAGAAATAAGAAAAATATCACAAATTTTCATAATAAAATTTTTATTTTTTCGGCGATAAAGGTGGCAATGTATTTGTATAGGCGTGTTTGCGTAATAAAGTGGGGCTTTTAGGGTTGTTCATTGCACGGACTTGCAAACCTGATGTACTGAACACAATCTGAAAAAAAAAGGGTAATCCTTTGGAAGCAAGGAATACAATACACAACTGAAACCCATGGGGCGTACACGGTTTTTCTGGGCCAGACTAGCTAGTTTCGGCCAATTTGGCCTCATCAATGACCCTAAAATATGTTTTTAACTCCTTAGTGAATTCAATGATCCCAAAGGACTAGCAAATATAACCCACACTATGGTGAAAGGCAGGGAGACGTTTTACGGCCGTCACACATTCCCTTAACACCAGCTGTGGTGAAGTTAAATGTTCTTCTTTGGAAGCAAGGATTAAAACACAGAGCTAAAAACAAGGGTTGTACACGATTTTTCTGAGCCCGACTAGCTAGTTTTGGCCAATTTGGCCTCATCAGTGACCCTAAAATAAAAAAGCGGTGCGAGTCGGACCGTCATTGCTTATAAACCCTATTGGTTTCATTGGGCGACAGAACTTGAGATGTCATTTCTTCACAATGTCGGGTAAAAGTCCCACGAAATTGGAAGCAACGTTTCCAAATGACCTATACAGTGTTGACGGGGACGTTAAACCTCAAATCAAAATTATCCACACTTTCCTGGGCAGGCTTATGCATGTAGGCGGTTAACCTGTACAGTGCACATTGTTTCGCCAGAAGCTGACAACTGCCCTTCTTGAATCAGCAGAAGGGAGAGAATGACCGTAAAGATTTCATGATCAATCTCCACGAAAGAATGTTGTCGACCCCGGCAAGTATCGAACCCGCATCCTCCTGATCACCAGTCAGACGCCCATCCGACTAGCCACCGGGGCCGGCTAATAAAATAATGGACGTATTGAAAAGATGTAAGGGGACTTGCGTGGAGAACGAAGCTCCTCAAGCTACTACAGTAAAAGTCCGCTATTATTAAGACTAATTCTGCTTTAAAAGCTTACTTTGAAGTGTGCACTTAATATTTCTTTCTGTTGAACAGTCCCAAAGGTGGTCTTAATGCAAGAATTTTACTGTACTAACAGACTGTCCTTTCGCTGTGTGGGTGGGCGAAGAACTGATAAAGACTGCGCTAAGGCGAGAATGTTTTTTTGCACACATACATGGGCTCAGCAAAGACGGAAAACAGCCTGTGTTTTCCCCTTGAATACAGAGAATGCTGTTTAGCCGGCCTCGGTAGCTCAGTCGGATGCGCGTCTGACTGGTGATCAGGAGGACGCGGGTTCGCTACCTGTCGGGGTCGGCAACAATCTAAAGTGGAGATTGATCATGGAATCTTTTCTACGGTTATCCTCTCCCTCCCGCTGATTCAAGAAGGGCAGTTGTCAGTTTCTCGCGAAGAATGTGCACTGTACTGGTTAACCGTTTACGTATAAGCCAGGAAAAGTGTGGATAAGTAAAGTGACCGGCTAAAAATGACCTAAATAGTGTTGAATGGGACGCTAAACCCCAGTACAAACAAACAAAACAAACGGAGAATGAAGCCAACTCATATAAGGTTGACAAGTCCGCGAAATGAACATCCCTCTAAACGCCACTTTATATAGAGAACAATGGAGTTTGTAGGGGTATACGCAAGCATTATTTTTCTTGTTTCTGCTCCAGTACATAGGTTGTGGGTACTCGTTAGAACCGCCTCAATGAGGCGGTTCTAGCGAGCGTTAGAACCGCCTCAATGAGGCGGTTCTAGCGAGCACCCGCGACCTATGTTTGAACTATAAATAACACAAATGTCACAAATTTTCATCAGAAAAATAAAAATAACCATTTTTGAGATATGAAAGATTGCTCTACGCTACACGGATGTGTTACCGTAATGTGGTCTCGTGATTACACTATGTTAGCAAGTCAGTGTAATGAACACCACTGTGTAAACCTAAGAAAAAAATTGGGTTTACAGTGGTATACATTATCTCTCTTATTTCTGCTCCAAGACATACATGTAGGTTGTGGGTACTCGATAGCACCGATATCACGAAAACACGCCTGCATAATTTTGACCCTCTTGAACCCCACTTTTATATACTGAAACAGGGTTTACAGGGGTCTTTTTATATTTCTGCTCTAAAATATAGATTGTGGGGACTAGGTAGAACCGCCTCGATGAGGCGGTTCTAACGAGAACCCACAGTCTATAATTTGAGCTGATATAAGAAAAATATCGGAATTTTTCATCTTAAAATTTTCATTTTTCAGCGATAAAGTTTAGCCTACAATGTATTTGTATAGGCCTGTTTTCGTAATGAAATAAGAAAATCATCATAAATTGTCATCAGAAAATTTACCGTTTTTGAGATATTTTTTGTTTGTTTGATTTGAGGTTTAACGTTCCCGTCAACACTGTATAGGTTATTTTGGAGACGCTGCTTCCAATTTTGTGGGACTTTTACCCGACATTGAGATGAAATGACATCTCAAGCCCTGTCGCCCATTGAAACCAACAAGGTTTATAAGCATGGACGGTCTGACTCGCACCGCTTTCCCTGGGCAGGCTAAGATCCTCTAAGCGATTTACCAGTACTCGTGTGCGGCCGGATACAGCTCTGCGTGGAAGCATCATGCAGCCCATTTATTTCTTCAAGCCCCAACGGGCGGGGGGCTTGACACTGGGTGTCATTTACACAAAGAACGAATACATGTAACTGGTGCCTCCTCAATAAGCTTAAGTCGGCGCTAGAAGGCGTGGCCGGTGTTGCACATTTCAGTACTGGTCATCGACAGTCTCAATAAAACCGAGCCTGCTATTTTCGTTTATTTGGTGTATTCTTTGCTTTTAAAGGATCCTAATTATTCAGAACTTATTTAAAAGCAAATTTAGTCTTTTATTTATGTTGTCTTATTGGCAGAATTACAATGTATTATGGCCCATCGGGGCATGAAGAAATATATGGGCTGCATGTTGCTTCCATGCAGAGCTGAATCCGACCAACACACGAGTACTGGTAAACTGCTTAGAGGATCTAAGCCTGCCCAGGCAAATCGGTGTGTCTCGGACCGTCCATGCCTATAAACCCTATTGGTTTCATTGGGCGACAGGGCTTGAGATGTCATTTCATCTCAATGTCGGGTAATAGTCCCACAAAATTGAAAGCAACGTCTCCAAAATGACCTTTACAGTGTTGACGGGGACGTTAAACCTCAAATCAAACAAACAAACACTGTATTATGTCACACTGATGCCTTTTAATAAAGAAGCACGGTGTTAACCGGTCGCCATCACGAAAACATGCCTATATAATTCTGACCCCCTTGAACCCCACTTTTATATAGTAAAACTGGGGTGTACAGGGGTAAACCTTATTTTTCTTATTTCTGCTCTAAAGTATAAACTGTGGTACTCATTAGAACCGCCTCTTCGTCGAGGCGGTTCTAACGAGTACCTACAATCTATATTTCGAACAGAAATAAGAAAAATATCACAATTTTCCGCTCCTTTTTTCGGCGGAAAAAGTTTGCAATGTATTTGTATAGGCGTGTTTTCGTAATGCATATAGGCCATAAAAATTGTCAAACAGACCATGCAAATGCACAGTCTGATCTTTGACGTTGCTATGCGTTCATGTCCGGAAACACGCTTATTATTCTATAGTAACAAATAAACGAAAATGAAGGCTTCTGGTTTCTTTAATACATGCACTCATTAGAACGGTTCCATGCGGTATGTTTGCAGCGAACTGACAAACCCATTTCACGTTTCTGACAATCAATTCCGGATGTCTGTTTTCTATGTAATCTTTTCTGAAATGACAAAAACAAAAGACTGTAATCATTACGATTAAACACACGTGTGCTATTTTTTGTTTTGGTTTTATGGCCCTTTCAAGATTATTTCACTCACATCGAGCCGATCGTTAATCAGAGGTGGGCGAAAACCGCAGTACCCGGAGAAAAACCACCTGACCTTCCGTTGCAGCACTTGACACATGTGCTACAATGATGCCTTTCATATCTGTTTGTTATCACATCTCCGCTTCATATCATATTTGATTTGATGATTAGCGTCCCCGTCAACACTATTTAGGTCATTTTTAGAGACGCTGCTTCCAATTTTGTGGGACTTTACCCCACATTGAGATGAAATGACATCCCTGCCGCTCAATGTAACTAATAGGATTTATATGCATGGACGGTCCGACTCGCATCACTTTGCATTGGTAGTTTTAGACCTAAGCGGTTTACCAGTACATTCAGCTCTGCGTGGAAGCATCATGCAGCCCAATCTATTTCTCCAAGACCGATGGGCAGGGGCCAACTTCATATCCATACCAGTAGAACAAGCAGTTTTTCAGATGAAACTGTGTGATGTTTTCCTGATATCTGCTCCAAACAAAGATTGTGGTGCTCGTTAGAACCGCCACATTGCGGCGGCTCTAACAAGCACCCGCAATCAGTTAAATGTGTTTAGCAAAATAGCACCCTCGAGACCCTATTTGTCCCTATATAAAGTGTGGGATACATGGGTATATTAATCTCGTGAACTTATTAATGTGTGTCTGTTCTGGATCTTAACTGTTTTCCAGTGCCCTGGCACATGCGCCGAGTCGATGGTTTACAATATGCTTTCTTTTTCACTGCACTCTGACGTCACAATGACACGGATATCGCGGTTGTTTTCTATAAATAATCGTTACCTGGATTTCCTACAAATCAGTGATTGTCACTTAAAGAGCTTCTCTGCTTAGTAACTTTGGGTCGACTAACAACAACAACAAAATTGAAACCAGAAAAGTGGGAAATGTTCGGTCATTTTCGTCAGCTGAAGTGAAAAAGTATACAACGCACACATTAATCTGAACCGGGAGTTTCATTTCTCTTTCTGGGGTGGTTGGGTGAGGCTCTTTTGTCACTTGGGCATCGAACTGATATTGGCTTTGCATTTATCTATCCACACTTTTCCTGGGCATGCTAATACGTAAGCGGTTAACCACTACAATGCACATCCTTTCGCCAGAAACTGACAACTGCCCTTCTTGGATTAGCGGAAGGGAGAGAATGAATGCAGAAAAGATTTCATTATCAATCTCCAAGAAAGAATATTTCCGACCCTGTCAGGTATCGGACCCGCGTCCTCCTGATAACCAGTAAGACGCGGATCCGGCTAAGCTACCGAGGCCGGCCAAGGAATCGACGTTATCTCGAATGTCTGTATAAAGAGGAGTGACTGCATTTACATTTGGAATTTAGTAAAAGGCTTACCTATCGGCACCTCGTATCCTTCTGGTGACAAACGTTCATCTTCCCTGCATGCGGTGCCTTCCATCCTTGATTGGCGCAAATCATCGTATCTTTTCCGTAAGTCTGTCGCTCCATGGTGTTCTCTGAAACAAAACACTAACACCTGGGTGTAATTATTAGACACTGTACTCATTAGAACACTATTATTTTGATCACAAATGGACTCCATTACATGTACGAAAACATGCCTATACAAATTCATTGTAAATTTTACCGCCGTAAAAATGAAAATTTTCAGTTGACAAATTGTGATATTTTTCTTATTTCTGCTCAAAATATAGATTGTGGGTACTCATTAGAACCGCCTCGTCGAGGCAGTTCTAACGAGTACCCACATTCTATATTTTAGAGCAGAAATAAGAAAGGAAAGATGTGGTTTACCCCTGTAAAATGGAAGTGAAGGCAATGATCAGGAATCGATAAAATTAACCCACGTCTCCCATTAGAGACATCAATGGGAAAGAAACAGAAACATTAAATAACTAGACCTTAATGGGAACTTCAATAGCGGAAAGCCAAAAGGACAGTTACTTTCCCACAAAATGGCTATCCGAACCAAAAAGATACAAGAGTTGTCAGAAGACAACATAGCTCGCCTTTTGGGGGGGGGGGTGGGGGGGCTAGGATGGATGAGGGCAAGTTATCATTTTTTTTTCTTCTGTAAAACAGCCCAACAGACTGCAGCAAATGAAAGAGAACCAAAATGTACCCCTAATCATCCTGTTTTCAAGCCTTTCCACTGTACAAAAATATAAAAAGAAATCTATATTTGATAAAAAAATCTACAAACTTCCAAGTAATAACAAGGCATCACAGACGATACAAATCCCCTCGTGCAAGACAAATTACAAAAAGCCTAGCCTAGCATTTGTGTAAAATTACACTATATCCATCATTAAATGTAGGTACTAAAGAGTAATGACAAATTGTTTCTAAAAATAGCCATAGTGACCTTGACTTTGAGCCCCAGATCCTGAAAGTTTAACTGACTCGAGATATTAACAAACCCAATATTTGTATTAAGTAATCTTAAAATCCATCAATAAATGTGGACACTAGAGCAATGATCAAGCTTTTCTAAAAAATAGCCACAGTGACCTTGACCTTCAGCCCCTGACCTGGAAAGTCAGACACTCAAGATATCATCATATCAAACATTTGTGGCAAGTTATATTAAAATAATACGGACATGAACATGTCCGTCTATAGACTAAGAGGTGCACGCGTTGTCATAACAACGTAATTCGCTTCCCTCATAAATATTTTTGATGGTCAAATCACGTGAATCCCCGGTGAGACTATGCGAGACAACTTCCTGTGTATGGTTCACGCGTTCTTCCTTCTAATAAAATGTCTGCCTTTCACACAGTCGGTCCCCAGTCTAGTACAACATTCATCTTTTACGATTCTTTTTTCTCCTTTTATTATTTCAATCCGCTATATGTATTACTTTTTGACGTATCCGACCAAATAAAAATAAATAAATAAACAAAAACTGAAATTCGGATTCTTAAAAAAACGTCACGATGACTGCTCCTCTATTATTGATCCATGTTGCAGAGACGCTTATTACATTTTCATAGACAAACTGTCTGACAGTTGGCGCAAAATAAAAACATCGAGTACCGGCCTTGTTTACCTTCCGGCTGCGTTATTTGACAGAAACAGGTTAGTTTCCTTTTATTTCCAGTATTTCCATGGTGGTTCCGACTCGCAGTGTGTGATTTGGTTTTGCATAGGCTTATATAGGGAAAATCTTAAAAAAAAATTCTTCTCTGAAACCGCAAGACCATGGTCTTTGGTATTTAGCATGAAGCTTCAGCTAGTGAACCTCTTTCAACAGTATTCAAATTATAGCCTTAGGGCCAAAAATGCCCCCACCCCGGGGCCCTTTGGTTTTATAGGCATATATAGAGAAAATATTTAAAAATCTACATCTCTGAAACCATAAGACCCGGGTCTCTGATATTTGGTATGAAGCTTTATCTACTGAACCCCTCCCAATATTGTTCTAATTATAACCCAAGGGCCAAAAATGCCCCCGCCCTGGGGCCCTTTGGTTTTACATAGACTTATATAGGGAAAATCTTAAAAAATCTTCTTCTCATTAACATTGGCTTATACAGGGAAAATGTTTAAAAATCTTCTTCTCCGAATCCGAGATTGTTCAAATCATAGCCCTTGGGCCAAAAATGCTTCGCCCCGGGCCTTTCGTTTTTTACATTGACTTATATAAAGGGAACTTTAAGAAAATCTTCCAATCTGAAACCGCAAGGCCCAGGTCTTTGATATTTGGTGGACCTCTCAAAATCAAGTGGACCTCTTTCAAAAGTGTTCAAATTATAGCCCTAGGAAATAGAAGTCAAGGCAATGAAAACATTTGAAATCTTCTTGTCTGAAAGGAGAAGGCCAAGGTCTTTGATAATTGACATGAAGCTTCGTCTTGATGATTTCTATCAAGATTGTTCAAATTCTCAGTGGGAATTATTTCTCTGTGAGAAATATCTTTTTTCTTTTTCATAGAAAATCCTGTATTTACTTGGTAAAAATTTAATATATATATTTATTTCATAATTTCTATGACAGGCAATACATATATACATGCAATAATAATTCATAGGAACGAAAGCTTAATACAGTGTTGATGGGAACATTAACCCATTGTATGCTAGTAGACTTTTCCACTGCCATACGTTGGACAAGTCCATTTGTCATTTAAGGGGGCCAGGCCTATTTTTTTCGTTTCTATTAGCTCACCAATCATGTAATGACAAGGTGAGCTTTTGGGATCACTTTTCATCCGTCATGCAAACAATTTCTTCAAACGACATCTGGTAAAGCACTGGTCGCATTTTGACCAAACTTCATAGGAATGAGTCTTAGGCGGTTCCCTTTCAGAGTTGTTCAAAACATTCCAGTCCGCACACCAAGGTCACGGGAGCCAACAACAGATTTTTTTTAATAGAAACTTAAAAAATATTCTCCTCTGAAACCAGGCCTCCAATATTTGGTGTGTAGCTTCATTTAGTGGACCACTGCCAAGATTGTTCAAATTCTAGTCCTGGGACCAAAAATGCCCCCGCCCCGGAGGCCTTTCGTTTTACATAGACTTACGTAGGGAAAAGCTTTAAAAATCGTCTTGTCTGAAACCAGAAGGCTCAGGTGTTTGATATTTGGTATGAAGCTTCTTCTTGTAGACCACTATCAAGATGTTCAAATTATAGCTCTGGGACTCCTGGGTTTTACATTGACTTATATAGGAAAAATCTAAAAAAAGAAAATCTTTTCCTCTGAAAGCGCAAGGTCCAGGTCTTTGAAATTTGGTGTTTAGCTTCATCTATTGGACCTCTACCAAGATTGTTCAAATTATGCCCCTGAGGCCAAACATTCCCCCGCCACATTGAACTTTATCTGCTAATCGGCCTCCACTGTGCAAGTTGATCAAGGTCATCTTGTAAAATAAGACATTCAGACGGAGAATATATACAGGACACATTATCAGCAAACAAACTGACTGATGACCTGATATTAACAGTCAGATCATTGATGAAAACTAAGAAGACCGGTCCAAGGACTGAACCTTGGGGCCGGGGGGGGGGGGCTCCAGATAAAACAGGGACTGGATCAGATGCTTGGCCATCAAGTACAACTTCTTGTGAGCCCCCAGAGAGCCATGAGCTTATCCACCTATGTGTGGATCTGCTTATCCCATAGTAGTCAAGTTTATTTAATAGCCCTCTGTGAGGTACCTTCAATTTTGTCAAAGGCCTTGGCGAAGTCTATGATGATCAAGTCAGTCTGTTTGTGGCCACGATTTATGACCCATCCAGATTGCCCACAATGTCATGGTAAAATTGAACAAGTTGCATTTCGCAAGACCTTTGACTTCGGAAACCATGTTCACTGGTGAAGGATTGTCTATATATGGACGTGTCACCAGTAAACAATTCTGATTCTAACAGCAAGAATGCTCACAAAGGCTATACTCAAGTACTGCAGAAGGATCTTGACTGTCTTCAAGAGTGGGAACTGCAATGGGATATGGAGTTCAATCCAAGTAAGTGTGTTGTCATACACGTGACACGAGCGCGAACTCCAGTCCCGAGTGAATACCTACTGCACGTGTAGCAAAGTGATTCTACAGTGAACCGTACGGTACCTGAAGTTAGTGTATTTCCCAGTTGTTTGTAAAGTAAATACTTGTGCAGGAAAAACTTCCGGTTAAGTTCGTTTCCGGAATTAAAAGATACGAGGGAAAATCTTTCTCCTCTTTTAATTGT
Source organism: Lucinisca nassula (assembly GCA_963580285.1). NCBI lineage: Eukaryota > Metazoa > Mollusca > Bivalvia > Lucinida > Lucinidae > Lucinisca > Lucinisca nassula. Next base: position 97,878,538 of record OY757019.1, read on the forward strand.
GTTTTCCCCCTTTCACTTCAGGTAATGAGCATTCCCTTGTTGTCCCTCCACAAGACAAATGTCCAGTGTTATGCGTTATGAAGTGTCAGTGCTGAATATGCAGGTTTTATGTGGATATTGATTAATACAAATAGCCTTATTTCGACACGCTAGAAAACGTGTTGAAAATTCCGGTTTTATGCATGTCACGGGGAAAGATTTGTGGTTACGGGTTGGTTGTATCGAGTTGATGAATGGGTTTAAGGTGGTTGTGGCCACATGATGATAGACGTTGATTAAACGGTCTTCTCCCGCTTTCTCGAGGGGGTTCGGGGTTCAAGTAATGACAACTATATAGATGATTTCCATGTTTTTGAGAGTTATGTCATGAACCTTCTCTCTCTCGACCTCGTTATCTGAATAATATTATATAAACATCCTTAGTAATAAGGAACAATATATAAATGGTGTCCGTCAGGTGGTCGTGAGACCTACCTTCGCCAGGGACAAAGAAAGACTGACCCCGAGGTCGAGAGGTCGAAATGGCAAGATACGAATATTCATGAAATAATGACAATTATGATAATTTACAGATGTTCAACAAGATAATGAAATAAAGTAAACGCATACCTGAATAATATTATATAAACATCCTTAGTAATAAGGAACAATATATAAATGGTGTCCGTCAGGTGGTCGTGAGACCTACCTTCGCCAGGGACAAAGAAAGACTGACAAAGGCTGAGGTAAGAATGTGCGCATACGGTGTTAATCAGTGAAGTGAAAAGCGCGCGAGACTTACATAAGGACACCGGAAATTGATAAACGCTACTCAGGAATGCTTAATGCTTAATGAAATATGAAATATATGAGTATATGAAGTATGAAAAACGACGACCAATAGGGGAAAATAACTGGAGACGACTAGAAAGTCCTAAACGCAAGCGCTCCTCCAGTTTCGTTAATTTCACTCTGTGACATGCAGTTTTAGTATGATAATGATCAAGTGGGGTATCGGAGAGAGTCGTGACATATATTTACAATGAGTGCAAATTAGAGTCAGACTGCAAACAGTTCCGTCTGATCTTTGTCATGGCAGTCGTCTGATCTGGGTCATAAATAAATGAATTATCAATGCAGTAAGGCTCGATATATCACTATTCACTATAACATAGTTTGGACATAGCACTAATGTGCAGTAAACCCTATTGTTATGTATTTCATTGCATTATCTGCCATAGAAGAGAGCCGTTAGTGATGTGTGACTCTTCACAGAAGCGTTTCTATAAAGGGAGTGATTTTAGTTTTATTTTCCCGTGTTAAATCAGGTTGAGTGGAGCTACCTGACAACACCAGGTGACTGATCAACCCATCAACATGCATCGAAATGCCATTTTTGAAGTTTTATTTGAAAGCGTCTGATCAGACTCTTGGTCATGTGGAATGAAATGGGTTGTAATGTAGTATCAACGTTGTTTCAATATGAGTTGTCCGTCCATGTAGATAAATGCTGGAATGTTTTAATATAATGTGTTATTGACTATGGTTATATATTTTAATAAAATCTATCATGGTAAGTATGGGAGGTAGTCCCTGGAGCATGGTGTCCTCGAAACATCACTTATCAAACGCTTTAATAACATTGACTACAGCATATATGCACGCTGTCTGAATGGTATAACAGTGGAGGCACATCCTTTCATTGATAACTGAGTGTTTCTCATTCAGTGTGCGATTAATTAGAACATGTTTGGTCCTGAAGTTTGATATAAGACTGTTCACGCACACATGCACGCACATGCGTATACACACCTAAACACTTACCTGCACGCTCATGCGCAGGCACGCAAACAGAGGTCCGTACACATACATGCACGCGTGCGCATGCATACATACTGTTAATTATGTTGTACAGCTGAATAACCATTGTCATTTGTTATCTAGTCAGAATGTATTTGTTATATGCATTGCCAAGATGTATTGGTTTCATGATTATGCCTTTCTTGGATGGTAGCTCGGTGCAGCCTGAACAGGGCAGGTCATTTGAGACAGGCCATTGATGCTTGTCTGGTGGCACTGTCCTGTGTTATGCAGGGTCACCACTCAAATACATGACTTTGCCAGATTATCCCCTAGACAACAGTGTTTATTTCATGAAGAAAGAAACCAATACACCGTGGTCAACGGTTAAGTTCGTTTCCGGAATTAAAAGATACGAGGGAAAATCTTTCTCCTCTTTTAATTGTGTTTTCCCCCTTTCACTTCAGAACCGGGCAACACACGGTCAGATTCTTGAATCGGTTGAAGGCTCCAAGTATCTGGGCGTTGAAATCAGCAGCAACCTATCTTTCAACAACCACATCCAAAAGACATGCACAACAGCTAGCCGATCATTAGGGTTCATTAAGCGAAACATCAGGACAAAGTCACCAGCCATCTGCGAAATGGCATACAAGACACTGGCACGCCCCCTAGTAGAGTACTCCTCCTCTGTCTGGAGCCCTTACACCCAAAACAACATCTATAAAATCGAGATGATCCGACGTAGGGCAGCCAGGTGGACACTTGACAACTACTGCAGACAGGCGAGTGTTACAGACATGTTAGACCACCTTGGCTGGCGTACTCTGGAACAGAGAAGAAATGATTCCCGGCTCTGCCTGTTCTTCAAAATTGTCCACGGACTTGTAGCTATAGACCTACCACCGTATGTTGTGCACCCGACCAGGATTTCCCATAAAAACTCTCACCCACTGGTTTATCGACAAATCCACACCAGAGTAGATTATTACAAGTATTCGTTCTACCCCCTCGCAATCGTGCAATGGAACCGGCTGCCATCCAATGTTGCATTACTGCCCACTTTCGAATCTTTCAAAAGGGCAGTATGCATGGTTAGCCACCCAATGCCATAAATGCCAGCGCACTGTTTTTATCTTTTAGCTTTCACTGTCAGCTTGTTTCTGACTATTAACATTTTAACCCTATCATTTTTATTCCACCTTCTCTAACAGTTCTTACGGAAACTTTTTAATTTTAAACTTCTTCTACTAACATCGCACTGACGCGCACCTGCACGTAATCCCCGCGAGGGGGTGATGCAGTATTGATATAGATATAGATAGATAGATATACAGTCAGCAGTCAACAAGAATGCTCTCAAGTAAAGCTATACAGAACCAAAAATGTTGTCTGTTTCAACAAGGGACGTAAGTTAACCCTTATCTTGCTATGTATTCATTTAAGCCACACCCATTTCTGTCTATCAACCAATCAAATTATTTGATGTAATTTATTGTTACAAATTCATAAACTGAATGCCAAACATTGTAGATCCATATCAGGTGGCTTCTTCAGAAGCCACCTGATCTGGATCTACACTGTTTGCAAATATAGGGGTTGTCGTGAACAGCAAGATAAGGGTTAAAGCATATTGGTAAAGTGGTTTGCAATTATTCTCTCGGACTTCAGGTAGGTTAAAACACTATCATCTTTGCTTTTAAACATTAACTGACCGGTAATGTTCATGTCCGTATCTAGGCTGTGCCTAAGTTCATATTAGTAACATTGACCTTCAGCCCTGACCCTGAAAGTCAATGTTACTCAAGATATCATGATACGCAACATTTGTGTGAAGTTATATTAAAACCAATAAATAAATGAAGGCGCAAGAGCGATGAAAAGTTTTCCTTAAAATGGCCACAGTGACCTTCACCTTCATCCCTGGACTCTGAAAGTCGAACTCGCTCGAGATATCATCATACCCAACGTTTCTGTGAAGTTATATTAAAATCCATCCATAAATGTAGGCACTAGAGCGATCACAAAGTTTTTTTTTGTAAAAATAGCCACAGTGACTTTGACCTTCAGCCCCGGAACCTGAAAATCAAAGTCACTCGAGATATAATCATACCCAACATTTGTGTGAAGTTATAATAAAATCCATCCATAAATAAAGGCGCAAAAGTGATGAAAATGTTTTCTAAAAATAGCCAGAGTGACCTTCAGCCCCAGACCATGAAAGTCAAACCCGCTCGAGTTATCATCATTACCAACATTTGTGTGAAGTTATATTAAACTCCATGCATAAATGTAGGCACTAGAGCGATCACAAAGGTTTTTCTAAAAATAGCCACAGTGACCTTGACCTTCAGTCCCGGAACCTGAAAGTCGAACTTGCTAGAGATATCATCATACCCAACATTTGTATGAAGTTATATTAAAATCCATCAATAAATAAAGGTGCAAGAGCGATGACAATGTTTTTCTAAAAATAGCCACACTAACCTTGAACCCGTGACCCTGAAAGTAGTGACCTTGACCTTAAGCCCTGGGCCCTGAAAGTCACTTGAGATATCATTATACCCAACATTTGTGTGAAGTTATATTAAAATCCATCAATAAATGAAGGCGCTAGAGCGATGACAATGTTTTTCTACAAGAATTCCGCAGAAGGCGGCGTCGCACCTGCTGGGGGCAAATGTCATAGAAGCCACAATCAATATGTTGTTATTAATTAAGTAAATTTCATAGCAGTTGATAGTTGATGCAAAATGTGTCAAAGTCACTGGACCAAAAATATAGGCCATGGTCACCATGTCAAGGTACGTGCCAAATCAGTACAATGAGTAGAAGTACTATGCAAAGTTTGGTGGCTGTAGGCCATTTATTTTAGGACATATTGAACATTGACGTAAAAGTCACTGGAGTGCATAATATAGGTTAAGGTCACCAGGTCAAGGTACCCACAGAGTAAGCAAATGTAGGAGTAGCACTATGCAAGGTTTGGTGGTTGTAGGCCTTATAGTTAAGAAGATATGGAATGAGGACCTAAAATGTGTTAAAGTCAATGGAGTGCAAAAAATAGGTCAAGGTCACCAATTCAAGGTACCTGCATAGTCAGTACATCTAGGAGAACCACTATGCAAGATTTGGTGGTTGCATGCCTTTTATTTGAGAAGATCTGGAACATTGACGCAAACTGTGTCAAAGTCAATGGAGTGTAAAATATAGGCCAAGGTCACCAGGTCAAGGTACCTGCAGAGTCAGTACAACTAGGAGAAGCACTATGCAAGATTAGATGGTTGTGGGCCTTTTATTTGAGAAGTTCTGGAACTTCAACGTAAAATGTGTCAAAGTCAGTGGAGCATAAAATATAGGTCAAGGTCACCATGTCAAGGCACCTGCAGAGTCAATACATCTAGCAGAAACACTATTCAAGATTTGATTGGTGTAGGCCTTTTATTTGAGAAGATCTGGAACATTGACGTAATTTGTGTCAAACTCACTGAAGAGTAAAATATAGGTCAAGGTCACAGGGTCAAGGTGCTTGCCTAGTCAGGAGCTCATGGTGATGTTTCATGAAAGGTTTGATAGTTGTTTAGTCTTATATTTGATTACAATACAAACTTCGACATAAATGTCGAACTTCGACGTAATGGTAAAAGTCACTGGAGCGCAAAATATAGGTCAAATTCACCAGGTCAAGGTGCTTACAAAGTGAGAAGGTCTATGAGATGTTTCATGTAAGTTCTGATGGTAGCTGAGGCTTGTAAAATAAAAACTTTGACGTAAATGTCGAACTTTGACGTAAATGTCGAACTTCGACGTAATGGTCAAAGTCACTGGAGCGCAAAATATAGGTGAAAGTCACCAGGTCAAGGTGCTCACAAGGTGAGAAGGTCTATGAGATGTTTCATGTAAGGTTTGATGGTAGCTGAGGTCTGTTAATAAAAACTTTGACGTAAATGTCGAACTTCGACGTAAATGTCGAACTTCGACATAATGGTCAAAGTCACTGGAGCGCAAAATATAGGTCAAAATCACCAGGTCAAGGTGCTTACAAAGTGAGAAGGTCTATGAGATGTTTCATGTAAGGTTTGATGGTAGCTGAGGTTTGTAAAATAAAAACTTTGACGTAAATGTCGAACTTCGACGTAAATGTTAACAGACGGACGAACGGACGGACGCACGGACGAACGGACGAACGGACGCACGGACGCACGGACGAACGGATGCACGGACGAACGGACGGAAAATCGGACGCCTATGTCGCACCCTGCTACAAGCAGGTGCGACAAAAATAGCCACAGTGACCTTGACCTTGAGCCCCTACCCGCAATGTTTTTAAAAAGAAAAAAAAAACAAAAACATTCCTCCCCCGGGATTTGAACTCACGCAGCTTGCAGGTAAACTTTAACACAGGGAAATAAGGGAGGTAATACAGATGAAAATATTAACGCCGACGACGGACGCTGGGGGTATGGAAATAGCCCCCCCCCCCTTACTTTCGTAAGGCGAGCGTATAAGCGATGAACACACTTAAAGACAAACCATAATAAAAATAAACCGCGACAGAAGAGCCGCCTTGAAACGGTCAGTGAAAAGAATTTCACTGGGCAGGGGAGTTTAAACCGATTTTACGCTGCCGCAATCCTCGCCTTTGATTCCGTCGCGATATAGACACCAACAAACCACTGAAATGCTGGAGCAAACGAAAACCATAAATTTAACACCTCGGTATATTTAATGCCCTTGTATGTATCGAATACATGGTTAGTGGCTTTAATAATAGAACATAATCGATTTTAGAAGTAAGCCACTGTAAGATTCTCGCGGTGAACCGATTATATGTCATTATTAAAGACACCAATCCTGTATTTACTTTATAAAGCAATAAAAAAACAAATCAAAGAGTTTTGCAATAATTTAGCAAATTTCATCAAAAAGTCTGCTCATTGTGTGGCTTGTTAAGCAACATTCGGTGCTTTGGCGCATAATGTGACGTCAAAGAGTGCATCGTTTCTGACGTCACCGTGCCAAAGAGACGTCAGAAACAACATGGTTACTCGAATAAAATTGTGGCCCCATAAAATCGATTTAAGCCTCCAGTTGAATTCGTTTCACTGTCCGTTCCAAGGCGGTTCTTCTGTCGCGGCTTATTTTTGATATGACTTGTCTTTGAGTGTGTGTATCGCTTATATCATTTTACTTTGGATAGCCAATTGGCCATTTAGTGGGATTGTAACTGTCCTTTTGGCTTTCCGCTATTGATGTTTCAATTAGGGTCTAGTTGTTTCAGGTTTGTGCTTCTTTCCATTTCGTGTCTCTGATGGGAGCTATGGGTTAATTTTATCGATTTCTGATCATTGTCTTCACTTCTATTTTTCTGTGTTTGTTTGTTTCTGATGTGTTCAGCTCATGTTGGAGACGTTGCGCCCGATTTTGTGGGATTTTTGCCGACAGTATGATGAAATGACATCTCAAGTCTTGCCGCCCAAAGAAACTGCTGGAGTTTAAGAAACGGTCCGAGTCGCACCACATTTCCTGGGCAGGCCTGGACCTTCTAGGCGGTTTACCAGTACGTACGTTCGGTCCGTTCCTCTTTGCGCGGAAGCAAAATGCATCCCAATCTATCGGTGCTGGCATTTGAAAGGATACACAGGTAAAGAAATACATTGTGAGTTGACCAATGTTTATGGGTATTCTGCACCATCGTATGCACAAGTTAAATTCCGGGTTCGGGAATTCAAACGCGGTAGAACGTCTTCAGAAGACGAAACCAGGTCCAGAAGCCCATCAGATGCCACCAAAGAAGAAATGTTTGACAAAGTACGGGATCTGGTGAACTCTGATAGGCGGATTAAGGTGTAAGAAATAGCGAATGCTTTAAACATTCACATAGTAGTGTTCAACAATTTTACATGTTCGCTTGGGTAAGCGCAAGCTAACAGCCCGTTGGGTCCCAAAATCCCTTAGCGGCGAGCAAATGACAACCAGAGCATCAGTATGCAGCGGATTGTTGAAGCGGTTAAGGTCAAAGGAAGATGGTTTACGTTCATGTCCGGTGACTGTAGATGAGACCTGGGTCAATTATTATGAGACATAGAGCAAGACGCAAAGTCGCCAGTGGGAAGGGGTGGAGCTTCCGGGGCCAAACAAGTTTAAAACGCAACCCTATGCTGGCAAGGTGATGGCAACGGTATTTTGGGACGCACAGGGCGTTATTATTTTGGATTTCTAGCAAAGAAAAGTACAATAACTGTACGTGTTTTGCAAATTTGCTCGACCAACTGAGAACCGCTATACGTGAAAAGCGCCGAGGTAACCTCTCCAAAGCGATTCTGCTCCAACATGACAATGCAAGAGTACATACTTGCAAAATTGCAACAGATGCTGTTGAGCTAATACCGCACCCCGCCTATTCTCCGGACTTAGCTGCTAGTGACTATTTCCTATTCCTAAACGTCATTTCCTGTCCAACGATAGCTGAAGAGTGGGTCGGCGACAAAGACTTTGGCTTCTTCAGTTTTGGGCGGATGGCACTGGAACAGCGTTGGTCCAAGTGTATCATTCTAGAGGGCAATTACATCGAAAAACTCATCCAGAAATAAGTTGCACTCGTATTACCCTAATGATCTTAATGAGTGAATAAAAATGCTTTCAATTGGATTGCTCTAAGACCTGTTCTTACTTTTGTTAGGTTTGTTTCGAGGAGTTTTACGTTCTACCAACAGCTTAGGAAATAAGGGGGTGGTCGGAACCTCGGTTTAAAGACTCATCCGAAAGTCTGAGAAGCCCGGGATCCAAACCACGACCCCTGGTATTGAGGCCAGTAGCATAACAACTACATCACAGGGGCTCCTCTTTTCTTACATAACACAAGTATATACTTACAGGGGTTCGTACATGGCTTCAGAAACAGGCCTTGCAGGTTCGGACAAGAGTGTATCTTCAGTAGCTGTTTAAAAGAGAAACCATGGTCACAAATTAACCTTTACCACTTACTGCGTTTATTCCCTGCCAGCACAAACCACGGGCCAACGTCGGGCCGATAGCGGTACGACGTTACAACGTCGTACCGCTATCGGCCCGACGTTGGCCCGGCATTCTTTGCTGGCTGGGTTGAGCAGACGGCAAACTGTCGATATTTTTCTTACATTACCTAGCAAAAAGGACTCGACATCTCATGCAAATGGTCTCCATAGAAGGAGACGATTTGCATGAGGTGTCAAATACTGTTTCCTAGAAAACAGGACTTGACATCTCATGCAAATTGTCCTTCAAGTTTAATGTTTGTCATGTTGTTGATTCTGATTCTCCACCCACAACACACCCCCAACACACACACCTTATGTATATTGCTCCTGTTTAGGTAGGTTTGGGTATTCTGAGTAAGTACCTGTTTGGGAAAGAACTGCTGGCACGGTTGACCTGTTGACTGTTTTGTTTACTGTGGTCACTCTATGTTTTTACTTCTTTCCCTAGTGATATTGTGTGAAGAATTTGGGATCTGATTGTATCGGTTCCTGATCGTTTCTCGTTTTAATTCTCTGTCTGGTGCAGATTTTTACGCTGTCAAAAAATGAAGCTAACTTGTGGTGAAAATTTTTGCGAAAACAACAAGGCTTACAGGTATTCATTTCTGCATACAATTAGTATTCTGTAGGTGCTCTGTCAAATTACCATGTGTTCCAGGGCAATTAGATGCTGTCGGAGGTGGCTGGGTTATTGTTCATGTAATTGCATTTTACTTACATAGATTGCAGTGAGTTTTAAGATGATTAAATTAATATTTGGTAGGTTTGCAATTAGTTGAATCAGATATGGTACCGAATAGACAAGTACTGTTAGAGTTAATTTGCATGCATTTCATTTATGTGACTTCCATCAAGACGTCGTTGGCTGGACAAAAAAGAAACAGTAAAATGCACCCTTGCCACACTTTTTTCTGGACAGGAATACATTACGAAAACACGCCAATACAAATACATTGTAACCATTATCACTGAAAAAAATGAAAATTTTAAGATGAAAAATTGGGATATTTTTCTTATTTCTGCTCAAAATATAAAAATAAGAAAAATAACGTTTACCCCTGTGAACCCCAGTTTTACTACATAAAAGTGGGGTCCAAGGGGGTCAAAATTATATAGGCGTGTTTTCGTGATGTACTAACACACATTATTAAGCGGTTAACCAGAAAAATGCAGGAATAAGGAATTAAACAGTCAAGACCTTTTTTATTTTCAGCCAATCAGATTATTCGATGCTACTTCTTCCTAGAAATTCATGAACTGAATGTGATATAGTGTAGATCCTGATTTTGAAGCATCTGATCTGGAACTCCCCTGTTTGCCAAGGTAGGTATCATCGTGGTAAAGCAAAATAAGGACTAAGACTATGAAAAAACAAGAGTTGAAGAAAAATGAGTTACTGACGTAGGACTTCAAGGTAGGAGTTAGCTGCGTTTCCGTCGAGTGGCGTAAGCATTTCCGGCCTTTCTGGAATCACAGGTCGTTCCAACGCAGGTGTTGCGGGTGTGAGGGGAAAAGATCTGTAAACAAACACATAGATAGTCTTAATGAGTGTCCATCTTTTATTTAATCTATTTAACGAGTTGAGGAAAGGGATAAAATGCGAGGCTTCACCGAGCATTTTATCCCTATTACTCAACGAGTTTAATGAAATTAATAATACATGAACACGAATGCAAGATTCTATTTATCATATATACTGACCTAAATAGAAAGTATACACTCATTTGTAAAATTGTCTCAGGCAAAATATTTAATTGAAATTAGAATTCTAATCATATAAGTTATCATCAGTAGGATTTCTGCTACTGATTTATTGCATAGAATGTTTAATGGTAGCTACGATTGAACTGGTAAGGTCAAAGATTCAAGACAAGGATCAAAATCTTGGCGTTCATTTTGTGTCGCGAATGTGATTCTTATTTTTACCAATTGTAACAACTGCATTATCTTAGGTTGGGAATACTGTTTACGAAATCAAATTTTTTATAATGGTTCAAATGTTATGCACCTGTAAATATTGAACCAAAAGATCGAAAGTGAGCGAAAAGTATGGTGGTTCTAATCGCGGTTATTGTTTTAATCAATATTTAAGACAAACTTAAGACGTTTAATCATCACGAGAACACGCCTATATAATTTTGACCCCCTCATACCCCATTTTTACTGTATAAAAGTTGGGTTCAAGGGGGTATACATTATTTTTCTTATTTCTGCTCAAAAACATAGATTTGGGTACTCGATAGAACCGCCTCAACGAGGCGGTTCTATCGAGTCCCCGCAATCTATGTATTGAGCAGAAATAAGAAAAATATCACAATTCTTCCTCTTATAATTTCTAATTTTTGACAAACAAATTGGCAATATATTTGTATAGGATTGTTTTCGTAATGGAAGGTTCTTTTGAGAAGACTCTTGGCCTGAAACATAATTTGAAATTTTCCCTTACAAATGCTGTTTTTGAGATATCAGCAGAGTGTTTGTTTCTTGATAAGTTTTAGATATTTTTAACTGCAATACCCATGTGAAATGTCAGGAGAGACGATTTAAAAGTGTATAGTTTCTATTTTCGTCAGTATGTAACATTTAAAATGCATTTAATCACGTTACTTTTACAAAAATGTCAATATTCCGCCATAAGGAACAATGACGTCGTTAAGGACGTCGTACATGTAACGTTAGGGGGCGTATCTAACTAATTGGTATATTTAATCTACTAGTGGATTACCGAATGTATTACATGTACCTGGCTTTATTACATTCTCAGACATGACTTCATCTGATAAAGTAAAATATAGCAAAGTGCCTGTGGTCTTTTTTGAAAAAGTAACCAGTTTAACCATGCACTAGATTCCATAAAACGATAAAAGCAGAATATATACATTGATTATCATTTAGGCGCATGTTTTTTTTTTCTTTTTTTCTATTTATTTATCTATGTAGGTTGGACTGTAAACATCACGAAAACACGCCTATATAACTTGACCCATTGAACCCCAGTTTAATATAGTAAAACTGGGATTTACAGGGGTAAACCTTATTTTTCTTATTTCTGGTCTAAAATCTAGATTGTGGGTGCTTGTTAGAACCGCCTGGATAAGGCAGTTCTAATGAGTACCAACAATCTATATTTTGAGCAGAAATAAGAAAATATCAGCATTTTTACATGCAAATTTCCAGCTTTTGGTGGTAAAATTTCCAATATATTTGAATAATCGTGTTTTCGTAATGATTGTTGCAGATCAGCATGCACCAAAGAACACCAGATCAACAAGTCCGTGTTAAGAACATGACTGTATATCCCTCTTTGTATAAGGAAAACTGGGTTATTTTCCTTATTTATTTTTTTTAAAACATAGACAATGTGTATTCTTTACAACCGCCTCGGTGAATCGGTTCTAACGTGCACACACAATCAATTTATGAACAAGCAATAAGAAAAAATATCAAAATGTTTCCTCCGAAACATTCTGGTTCTAAAGATACAAAAGATGCCACTTTAGCACACGAGTGTGTGCTCGTATTAATAAGAAAATAGCTCATAAGGGCAACACTTTTATATGAGATAGTACATTCCGTCATTCCTTTAACCCTTTTTGTACCAAATGGAGTCTTCCTCTTTATATATGGCAGGAGTCCATTTCAAAATTTAGGGGTGTGATGTTGTGTTTTCTTCAAAATTTATTTGGAAAATAACTGAACTTTTAGCAAACAGTGGCGGTCCTGATCAGACGCCGCGATCTGCGGCGTCTGATCTGGGCATGCACTGTTTACTAGGGTACCATTTAGGGGTTTCTGACCTGAAATGGGTTAAACTGTTTTTTTTGTTGTTTTTTATGGTGAACATATTTGATGATTGTATTATTATTATTATTAATATTATTCATATATATGAGCAAACCCTACGATATATGAAAGAAAATGCTTTATTTTCAAATTATTTGTCCTTGGTGCAGAATGATTGCATTAAACACATGCGTAATTTGTTCTTGGCTGTGCACAATATTACGATAACACACCCTTGGGAATATAAGAATCTTATATGGGTGTGAGGGGTGGATGGAAAAATCCGTCTCGAGGGTCACTGTCCGGCATCACGAGGCTTGCCGAGTGATGCCGGACAGTGATCCCGAGGGACGGATTTTTCTATCCACCCCTCACACCCATATAGGATTCTTTTTCTTGCATACCTTCAATTTCTATTGCGAATTTTTAATGCTGCTGTCACTTCGGTTACCGACGTCCGCCATTTTGTAATGACACAACAGGAATGTTTAGTGACGTCACGCATGACGACGCCGCGCATGAGGTTGTAATCAACCAGTGCATTTATCAAACACGCGATTATATTCGATTTGGGGTCGGAACACCAGGGTCAGAACATAAATTTCTATCCCAGGGTAAATTCACGGATTTCCTTATCTGGTGTGCAAGAAAAGTGCATTCTTCTCCAAAATGGTTACTTTCCTGGCGAAAATTTTGTGATATTTTCTTATTAAGACTTCAAAGCTAAATCACGAAAACCCGCCTATAGGGGCATGAAGAAATAAATACGCTGCATGATGCTTCCACGCAGAGCTGAATCCGACCGCACACGAGTACTGGTAAACCGATTAGAGGATCTAAGCCTGTCCAGGCAAAGCGGTGCGAGTCCATGCTTATAAACCCTATTAGTTTCATTGGGAGACAGGGCTTGAGATGTCATTTCGTCTCAATGTCGGGTAAAAGTCCCACAAAATTGTAAGCAAAGTCTCCAAAATTACCTATATATAGTTGACGGGGACACATCAAATCAAACAAAACAAAAAAAATCACGAAAACACGCCTTTTTAATTTTGACCCCCTTGAACCCCACTTTTAATAAAACTGGGGTTAACAGGGGTAAACCTTATTTTTCGTATTTGTGCTCTAAAATATAGATTATGGGTATTCGTTAGAACCGCCTCATCTAGGCGGTTCTAACGAGTACCAACAATCTATATTTTGAGCACAAATAAGAAAAATATCACAAGTTTTCATCTTTACATTTTCATTATTTTGTAGATAAAGGTTACCATGTATTTTTATAGGCGTGTTTTCGTAATGGGGTGTTGGTGGTCGTTAGAGCCGCCTCGTTGGGTATGAAATATATCATTACGAAAACACGCATGTTTTAGTGGGTACTCGTTTGATTGCTTGTTTGAATTGAGGTTTTACGTCATTTTTGGGTCGTTGCTTCCAATTTTGTTGGACTTTAACCAGACACTGAGATGAAATGACATCTCAAGCCCTGCCGCCCAATAAAACCAAAATACTTATATGCATTAGACAATCTGACTCACACCACTATGCCTGGCTTAGTCCTCTTTAGCGGTTTACCAGTACTTATGTGTGGTCAGTTTCAGCTCTGCGTGGAAGCAACATGCAGTCCAGTCTATTTCTCCAATTGTCGGGGGAGAGGATACTATTTCTAGAAGCTTAGTCCTGCTAGGGGTCTACCAGTACTTACGTGTGGTCAGTTTCAGCTCTGCGTGGAACCAACATGTAGTCCTGTCTATTTCTCCCGATGGGCGGGGGAGAGGATACTAGTTAGAACATTATTGTTGTGTTTAGATTAGTTTTCTTATTTCTACTCGAGGACATAGTCAGGACCGCCCCTGTGTTTTAAGAACATATAAGACGATCCAACGTTTGCAATAAATACAAGAAACATTCTAACCGTTCTATACTTCGACGAGTACCCACAGGCTATGTCGTGGAGCAGAATAAGAAAATTGTATAGCCCTGTGAACCCATTTTCCTATATAAAGTGGGGTTAAGAGGAGTATTCATTACAAAGGTATTGTTATCATAATATATAAGGAATATGTCCATAAGTAAGCCATTATATCCAACATCAATCTAAAGCAATAATAAGCCATCACGAAAACACGACTATATAATTCTGACCCCCTTGAACCCCACTTTTATATAATAAAACTGATGTTTACATGGGTAAACCTTTTTTTTTTCTTATGAGACGGTTCTAACGAGTGCCCACAATCTATATTTTGAGCAGAAATAAGAAAAATACTGCAATTTTTCATCTTATTTTTTTTTTTCGGCGGTAAAGTTTACAATGTGCATAAGTGTGTTTTCGTAATGCAATTGGTAGAAAAAAGCTCGAGTACGGAACCCGGGAAGGGACATGATTTTTTATTCTTATTATGTTGTGCGAACAAGATAATATCTTGAGCAGACAAGATATTATCTTGTTCGGACAACATATTGTGAAACCCAAGGGTTCCACTCAATGTAGGGCAGATGTTAAGCAGCAACCTGTTAGTCAACTAATCATTTCAAAGGTTTATGGTAATGACCCTCTTGTGACAGACAGTTTTCCCTGGAAAATTATGATTTCATTAGTTTGCCTCCTATGGCAGTACTGACTACTGAGGCTGAATTTCAAAGACAGTATGCAGTACAGTCCTGTGGAATGGGTCACCCTGATAAAAGGGGCAAGGATCTAATGGTTGGGTAAAGGGGGATTCTGTTTTGTTGCCTGGGGTCATGCCAGGTATTTGACCTTATTTTTCCTAAACATGTGCTTGTGAAACAATTCATTTTATTTCTATTTTAAAGTTTTATCCTTGGACTGACACTTACTCATACTGTTGAATGGCTTCAAGATATACAAGGTTCAATCATTTAATCTAGCTGACAGCTTAGCTTAACTGTAATATTTTCACTTTGAATTTGAAACTTTCTAAAGTTAGTAGGCTAGCTGTCATCATTGTTTTGGCTGGTAACTGCCAGGATGTAGATTGTTGTACTTGTTGCTTGGAGACTGTGCTAAAAATAACTCTGTCAGCTTCTTCTGGATGTAAATCAATACGGAAATCACCTGTAGACTTCAAACTTTGATGTTCAAACTTATATTTCAAACTTAATTCTGAACCAATTTTTGTGCCTTTTGGAGGTAAATGAAGGTTAATTATCATAGATTTTATTTGTCTTAAAGATGGAACCTACTTCATTCAGAAAAGCCATGTTTTATTAACTTAAAATGTATAGGGGTGACTTCCCAAGCCTCCATTTTGTTTTCTCCCTCATAAAGTTTGACTGTGGGATTTGTGGGAGAAGTTAACTTATGTGGGAAAAGAGGGAGATGGGGGAGTGTGGGACTGTGGGACTATATAAAGAATCCCGCAGAGTTCTCTGGGACTTCGACCATTTTGATTTATTTGGGTTAGGTTGGTTTTTAAGGTGTGTTAGAATTTTTGGGTTAAGGAAAAAAAAAGTTTTTAATTTCAATACTTGTTTAAGGCTTTGGGGAAAACATTTTAAATCAGTTCAGCTTAATTCTAAGGCATTTAGGATAATTTTTGGTGGAATAGATATTTTTTTTTCTGGTTTATTTCTCTTGTAATTTGAGATATACAAATATATCTAATGTATATCTATGTATGCAAGCTCTGAAGGGTTAACGGTGAAGGCATAAAGAGAGAGTCCACATTTGCAAAGAAACTGTGAATAAAATTACTGTTGTATGTATCAAGCTGTACTTTGCCTGCTTGGAAGCATTGTTATTTCTTTTATTAGAGCCACACAGTAGCACCCTAAAGATGCATTTCTCAACCATATAAATCAGAATCACATTCCTTACTCTATTTTTGTTATCCAGTTAAGTTTCAAATAAATAAAAACACAGCATTGTTGAAATTTATTTGAATCTTTGTGATCTTTTCTTACCCTAACACTTAAAGAATAAGCTTATATTACGTTAATGGCCTTAATCTTTGGTTGGCGAAGTCCTGTTTAGTTCCCATGTAGCCGTATATGAGGGGCTTTTAGTGTGATCACTGTCCGTAGTCCGTCGTCCGTCCATTGCCGTTTATTTGAGAATAAATATAGACAGCAGCCAGTTTGGTGGAGCTAGGGTAAAGGGAGCATCCATCATTCAGGCTGTTGACATTATATTACTGTCCACGATTAGTCTGCTGTTGACTGTAACCACGCTACCAATAACTAACAGTCATCAGTCATTCTGGTGGTCGACAGTCAGAGGTGAGTCTACCGTCGAGAATCAGTCGAGAACTGAACGTCATAAAGTCAGAAGTCCTTCTTGGACCCTCGGCACGTTACATTTTTGGTGACACAGCGGTGGGATTGTAGCGTTTTTCTACGGTCCAGAGATACGAATCCGACGTCTTAACGTACACAGACACGGTGTAGAACCATAGTTAAGTTCATCATGGGTAGAAGAAAACAAAACAGAAAACAAAATATTGACCAAATAGCATCAGGGACGTCCTTGATTGAGGGTGATATTTCAGGGTCAGAATCTGAGACGTCTATAATACGTGGTGTGCGCAGTGAAACTTTGACTACTGCCTCTGCTGAGGCCCTACCAAGTAGTTCCTTGCATGCAAGTAGAGAGGACACACATTTGGGTGAGGGGAGCCATTCTAATGGCATTGACACTATAAGCCCAACTTCTAATAAAAGCAGCCAAGATCATAGCCTTCAGTCACAGAACACAGGGTCAGGAGATGAGCAGTTGAGCTCCTTTAACATGAACAGTCCTGACAGTACTGCACAGATGAATATACTTCTGCAAACTTTTATCAAACAGCAAAATGAAGCCAACACTAAGGCCATGAAAGAATGCATGTCAGGTACCATGAATACACTGAGAGAAACATGCGAGGCAGTGAAGGAATGTGTTGTATCAGTGACAAGCACAACACAAAATAATTTTCAACAAATACTGTCTGAGCTGAGAGAAATGAGGAATGAGAGAACATTCCATCCAACTTCAAAAATAAGCTATACAGGGTCACAAAACCAGCGTCCAGTTAAAAGTGTTTCCCAACAGCATGTTTCCAGACAGCCTCATGAAGTACTGGTGACAAATGCAGGAACTACCATTCACAGCCCTATGCATAATCAAGTAGCAGTTACTTCCCTTGTTCAATCACAGCCCTGCATGGCTACCCATAGCAGACTACCCACAATAAGCACATCTCGCCCTACAAATGTGGCTCAAAGCACTGATTCATCAACAGGCACTAACAGTCCACAAAATATCGCAATACGGTTAAATGTCAGTGATGTCCAGCCATTTCTAGCCCCAAGTTTGACCAGTATGACAGATAAGCTGACTTCTGAGATAAACAATGTAAGCGGGGCCAGTTGCGCTAAGCATCAAAGTGTGCGATTACCAGCATTTTCAGGAAATTCAAATGACAGCTGGAAAGTATGGCATGCACGCTTCACCACCATTGCTAACCTCAATAAATGGGACGAGACTACACGTCTGAGTGAGCTTATGCAAAGGCTGCAGGGAACTGCAGCTGACTTTGTGTTTGATGAAATCCCAATTGAGATGCTGACTAATTATGAGTGTCTCCTTAATGAGCTGGACTCAAGATTTAAGTCTGTCGAGACAAACAGAACATTCAAAGTCCAGTTCGGTAAGAGAATTCAAAGGTTTGAGGAAACTGTTGAAGATTACGCCGCAGAATTGAAACGGCTCTATGATAAAGCTTATCCCTGTAGAAATCCTGAAATGCGGCGGCAACTCCTCTTACAGCAATTTCTAAATGGGCTTAGAGATAAAGCCGCCAAATTTGCAGTAGAATACTATAAAGAGCCCAACTCTATAGAAGAAGCAATTCATCATGTGGTAACATACCTGGAAGCCCAACAGGGTCCTAAGGCAAATGACTGGGGTCGACCTGATCCTCACTCTAGGTCCGTCAGATTTGAGGATGAGGCTGGCAATGAGGGTGATTATGATAGTGATGATGATTATGATATATCCCGGGCCCGCTCAGTATCTCCCTTCCAGAAGCGAAGAAGTAGGTCAACCTTAAGAAAAATCAAGACCACTCCCAAAGGGTATAAAGATCAGAGTCCCGGTGGGGTGAATTCAGATGACAAAGATATTTTACAGAAAATTCTCTCATTAGTGGAGAACTCCAATAAAGAGCTACAGATAGCCCCATCAACCCAGTCTCAACATAAGGAAGTTCAAGGACACAAACCTTGTAACCAGAATTCTGACCCCAACAACATAGGTCAAGGTTATGACCCAACCCAGGGTCAACACACAAGCAATACGAATCAGGGTCAAGGTCAGAACCAAGGTCAAGGTCGTTATGCCAATTTTCAATGCTTTTATTGTTCTCAGTGGGGGCATATAAAGGTAAACTGTCCAGTACTGAAGACGGAGCATAACAAGGGTAGCCTAAGTAAACAGAACAGAAATCAGAGGTCGGCACCGGCTGGTACGCATTATTCATCACAGAGCCATGTCAACAATATTGATTTAAACTAGCAAGG
The DNA here is from genome assembly GCA_963580285.1 of Lucinisca nassula. NCBI lineage: Eukaryota > Metazoa > Mollusca > Bivalvia > Lucinida > Lucinidae > Lucinisca > Lucinisca nassula. The sequence goes on from OY757019.1 coordinate 97,897,638, forward strand.
ACCGGTTTGTTTGGCCGACAGGCGGTCCCTGAAAATAAAGGCCAACCCCAATTGTTTTTGAATGAAAAATTAAACCATGAAACCATGTTGACCCAAGTTTCTAATTTGGTTAATATGAGAAATGCCAAGAAATTGGCACAAGAAGGGGCCCAACAAATTGAGCAAGACTGCTGCTCCTCAAAAGTTCCCTTGTTTAATGGCAAGAATAGCACAGATGAAACAAGTACAGATTCTGCACTCCAGGTCACCCCAGAACAGGTTTCAGCAACAGCCTCCCCAAAAGACCAAACAGTTCTTACATCATCTGGGGCCCCTACAGAACTTCAGTGCGCCTTTGAAGGGAGCAAAACTGACCAGAAAACCTCCGAATTAAGATCCAAAGAGGCTTCATCAACTGAAGGGTTATCTGACCTTAAGAACTGCTCTGAACCCCCAGTTTTAACAACAGACAAAAAGTGTGAGGGCTCTTCATTAAAACGAATAGTGCGCAGTGATGGGTTCTACTTGGAGGCCTTTTTGGAGGGCAGAAAAGTTGTTTTTACCATAGATACAGGGGCGACTAAAACTGTTATATCCAAAACAGTTTATCAATCAATACCGCAGTCAAACAGGCCTGTATTATCTAAAACCATGGGTCTTACGGAGGCCTCAGGCCAGCCTCTGTCACAATTAGGAACCGCAGAATTCACTATTGAGTTGGCTGGTCTCCAATTCAAGGCAGACATTGTAGTGGCGAATATTGAAGATGAGGGTTTATTTGGGCATGACCTTTTAAGCATGGGTGGGGCTCATTTACTGTATGATGAATGTGCTTTACTGTTTATGGGCATGCATATACCATGCATTAGAGTGGGCTCTGCTCCCAAGATTCGTAGAATCACTGCTGCAGACCGATTTGTTATCCCTGGCAACAGTGAAAAGATAATAGAAGTTTTGATCAGCAGGCTAGAGGGGGACGACCAGCAGGAAACTCCTGTCCTTTTAGAACCAGGTCCAGAGTTTCAAGACCGGTACTGTCTTTTAATGGCATCCAGCCTTACAGACCTTAACTCAAGAGTCACCCATAAAGTGAGATTGCTCAATCCCAACATATATGACATCTCAATAAACCAAGACACGGCCATTGGAACTGCGGAGGATGTGATGGAAATCACCACAGTATTTGAGGAAAATGCACTTTCACACCTAGCACCCCAAAACACGCCAACAAACCAGGCATCTGAAAATGGCACTTCAAACCAGGCATCCCAACACATACCAACACACCATGCATCCGAAAATGACAATTCACACCTAGCATCCCAAAACATTCTAACACACCGGGCATCTGAAAACAACAATGCAGCACCCCAATACATATCCACCTACCCAACATTCAGAAATGTCAATTCATACCCTGCAACCCAATACATCACCACACACTGTGCATCTCAAGCTGCAATCTCACCACCCACAATTTCATGCAAAACCACACATACTCCATCCGAAAACTGTCGTGCGGGATTGAGAAGGGTTGCTGAAGAACCAGTGCCTGAGCACCTTCAAGAACTTTATCGGACTGCCTGTACGGACAGAACTGAGGCTGAGAAGGCCAGGATAGCTCAGACTTTGAACAAGTTCCAAGAAACGTTTTCAAAAAATGAGTTTGACCTTGGCCTCACACATTTAATAGAGTACACAATAGATGTAGGTGACCATCCTCCAATAAAACAGGCTCCTCGCAGAGTCCCTGTTGCTTTTGCAGCCGAGGAAGAGAATGTCTTAAAACAACTTGAGGAACAAGGGATCAATAGGAAGAGTACCTCACCCTGGGCTAGCCCAATATGTCTTGTACGCAAGCGGTCGGGAAAAATTAGACCATGTGTAGACTATAGGAGGCTCAATATGATTTGTAAGAAAGATGCGCAGCCACTGCCAAGGGTTAATGATTGTTTGGATGCCATCGCAGGTGCTAAATTCTTGTCAAGTTTCGATCTTACGTCCGGCTTCCACCAGGTTCCAATAAGAGAACTGGATGTACCCAAAAGTGCATTCTGCACCAAATTTGGCTTATACGAATATTTAACTATGCCCATGGGAATGTCAAATAGTCCTGCTTGCTTTCAAAGGCTTATGGAATTAGCATTGACGGGTCTTCAGTGGCACACTTGCCTCATATATGTTGATTATGTGCTGGTTTACAGTGCAAACTTTGATGAGCACATACAAAGAGTCGAGGAGGTGTTGACGCGAATGAAAGAAGCTGGCCTAAAACTGAAGCCAGAAAAATGTCGGCTGTTGCAAACACAAGTAAACTTTTTAGGACATATTGTCTCTGCCGAGGGAGTTCTTCCGAATCCAGAAAATCTAGCAAAGGTGAAAGCATGGCCTATTCCTAAAACGCCCACACATGTTGGGCAAATACTCGGCCTTGGTAGTTATTACCGTCGTTTCATTAAGGGTTACAGTGACCTGGTTAGACCACTGACACAATTAACACATAAGAATCAGCCTTTTCTTTGGACTGACCAATGCCAGAAGTCCTTTGAAGCTTTAAAAGCAAAACTAACCAGCTCGGATATAATGGCCTACCCAATTAACAATAGTGGCTTATTTATTTTAGATACAGATGCCAGTGATACTCAGGTTGCTGGTATCCTTAGCCAGATCCAAGACGGGAAGGAGAGAGTCATTAGCTATGGAAGCAGGACTCTCAGAAAGGAATTACTGTATAACTGATAAAGAGCTACTTGCTATCAGGTATTTCACTGAATACTACAGACAGTATCTGCTTGGGAGAAAATTTTTAGTACGTAGTGACCACCAAGCTTTAACCTACCTTTTCCGGCTAAAAGAACCAAAAGGCCGTATAGCCAGATGGATTGAGATACTCTCTGCGTATGATTTCAGCATTGAATTCCGCAATGGAAAAAAAGCACAATAATGTGGATTGCCTTTCACGTTGTCCGAATCCCTGGGACTGTGACTGCTCAGAAGTGGATAATCTCGAATCATTAAAGTGCGGACCCTGTGCAAAGTGCACCAAGCGATACAAAGAGATGCAAGGTGATACTCGCATAATGACTAATCAGGCCTCTGAACAGCACCCAGAACAAGCTGAGAGTGTCCGAGCAGTCAACACTAGATCACAGACTGGGGGATACATTGACCAGATTCTCTCAGATCCTTCAAAGACCACTAGCACCTCTTTAAATCAATGGCTATCTGATCAAGATTTGGCCAGAGTGCACAGATTGCAATCAGTGGATCCTGAACTGGCATCTATTATGAATGCCATAGTCAAAGGGGAACGACCTCCCCACTCTGAAGTGGTAGCGCTGAGCTCAGCCACCCGGCACTATTGGAGCATATGGGATTCTCTGACTTTGCGAAATGGATGCTTATACAAGTTGTTCTACCGCAAAGATGCAACTGGTTGCCATTTGCAATTTATTGTCCCCAAAGTGCTTAAAAAGGAAATCTTGGCACAAGTTCACAATTCCCTAATATCAGGACATTTAGGTCAAAAGAAGACCCTTGGCAAACTATTACAAAGGTTTTACTGGTACAATGTTAGGGAGGATGTTCATATGTGGATAGTAAATTGTGATGTATGTGCCTCAATAAAGCCACCACAACGTAAATCCCGAGCACCTATGGGAAGGATGCTGGTTGGTGCTCCACTAGATAGAATTTCTACTGACCTTTTGGGACCATTGCCCCTTACCCCACGTGGCAATCGGTATATTTTGTTAGCCACTGACCACTTCACAAAGTGGGTGGAGATCATGGCAGTGCCAGATCAGACCGCCAAAACTTGTGCCAACAAACTATTAAATGAGGTTATATCACGATATGGCTGCCCCCTTACTCTACACTCAGACCAAGGAAAATGCTATGAAAGTTCTATTATGGCCGAGTTGTGTAAACTTCTTGAAATCAAGAAAACAAGGACCTCACCGAGAAACCCCAGATGCAATGGCCAAGCTGAGCGATTCAATCGTAGCCTCTTACGAACGATAAAATCCTATCTTCAAGGAGAGCAGGAAAACTGGGATTTAAACCTAGGCTGCTTAGCCTTTGCCTACAGATCCACCCCACAGGAGTCTACCGGCCTCTCACCTTTTCTGCTGATGATGGGAAGAGAAGCCCGTATTCCTGCTGAACTAATGTATGGGGGTCAGTGCAATGAAAGCTGTGAAGTACAGAACTATGGAGAGTATGTTGAGCGGCTTCGAACCCGAATGCAGCATGCACATGAAGTGGCCCGGAAACACCTGGCTGTTAGTGCCAAAAGGCAAGGAGAAATATATGATTCTAAGCTTTCTGTGAATCATTACAATGTTGGTGATTTTGTCTGGGTTGAAATAGAGGCTAGCAAACCTGGAATTTCTCCAAAATTGCGGGCCTTGTACAGGGGTCCCTGCATAATAACACAGAAGTACAATGACCTTGACTTTAAAGTTCAGCTTTCACAGTCTGGGCTACAACAAGTTCTGCATCACAACAAATTAAAACCATACAAAGGGGAAAATGTCCCGGAGTGGGCCAAGATAGTCAAGGCCACCCTGGAATCACAGAAACGGAACTAAATGGCCATATCTTCAAAACCATTTTTTTTTCTCAGTGGTTTTAAGATAAAGTGATTATCAGTTGTGTTGGATTTATTTTTTTACCATGCTGATTTTCTTATTACAGTCCAAACCAGTGGTCTGATGGGAGAACATCAGAAAACAGATTTTTTTTATACAGTTCAAACCTGTGGTCTGATGGGACAGCATCAGAGGACAGAAGAGATGTTTTTTATTACAGCCAAAACCTGTGGTCTGATGGGAGATCAGAAGACAGAAGATAATTTTTATTACAGTCTGAACCTGTGGTCTGATGGGAGAACATCAGAAAACAAAATATAATTTTTATTACAGTTTGTGTCTGTGGTCTGATGGGAGATCAGAAGACAGAAGATATTTTATTACAGTTTAGGGCTGTGGTCTGATGGGAGAACATCAGAAGACAGAAGTTAATTTTATTACAGTTTGAGTCCGTGGTCTGATGGGACAGCTTCAGAAGACAGAATAAACTTTTTTTCTATTACAGTCTGAACCTGTGGTCTGATGGGAGAACATCAGAAGACAGAAGATATTTATTATTACAGTTTGAGTCTGTGGTCTGATGAGACAGCATCAGAAGACAGAAGATAATTTTTATTACAGTCTGAACCTGTGGTCTGATGGGAGAACATCAGCAGACAGAGGATATTTATTATTACAGTTTGAGTCTGTGGTCTGATGAGACAACATCAGAAGACAGAATATAATTTTTATTACAGTCTGAACCTGTGGTCTGATGGGAGATCAGAAGACAGAAGATATTTTTTATTACAGTTCAAGCCTGTGGTCTGATGGGAGAACATCAGAAGACAAAATATAATTTTTATTACAGTTTGAGTCTGTGGTCTGATGGGAGATCAGAAGACAGAAGATATTTTATTACAGTTTAAGCCTGTGGTCTGATGGGAGAACATCAGAAGACAGAAGATGATTTTTATTACAGTCTGAGCCTGTGGTCTGATGAGACAGCATCAGAAGACAGAAAATATTTATTATTACAGTTTGACTCTGTGGTCTGATGGGACAGCATCAGAAGACAAGAGATTTTTTTATTACAGTCTGAGCCTGTGGTCTGATGGGAGTACATCAGAAGACAAGTGGAAAATATCATTTACTATGTTCTGTACAGATTAAGACTAAAAAAACTACATATTAAGAATAGACCGTGCAGACTAAGACTAGAAATTACAGATTAAGACTAGAACCTATAGATACAGATTAAGATTATCACAGGTTGGATAAATGAGATATCACAGACATGCAGCAGGATCAACCCGAAGTTATGTAACCAGCACAAGTGTAAAGATTCCAGGACCTGCCCGGGTGTAAAATAAAAAAAAAAGTTAAATTTCAGCAGTAATGATTCTTAGAACTAAGAACATTCTACATTATCACCAGGCAGTCAGTTAAGAATATTTGGTAATATACATGTTTAACTTTGCAGAACATCCCAAGAGATGGATAAAGCAACTGATGGGAAGATGTTTAAACATTCCAAGGACAAGCCATATGCCCAGCATATTGATGTGATTGAGGCAGCCACGAAGTTAGAAGGCCACTCAGAGTTCCTCATGAGCAGACTGAGATCTCATGACAGGACCACCAGACCCCAAAGGAGAAAGCACTTTAGCACAGACATGCTCCTGAAATGTTATGTTGATGACTTGGTGTTAGTGGAAGTTGCAGATGTGACAACTCCGCAACTACAAGAGAATAGCAGCCAATTGAATAAGAGAGAACAGCAGCTCATAGAAAAAAAAATCTTTTCTATACTGACTTGTGTGTTATGCTTCTTTATTCACTGACCAACAGCTGATGTTTATGTTTTTGAAACAGTTTTCTTCTGGTCTCTCGGGTTGTCTCTATTTGTTCAGGTCCAAGATTGCACATGATTCGTACGATGTTAAAGACCCTTTTGTCATATCAGTCTATCCCAGTAACCAAATCGAACCAAGTACAGAACATTAAGATCCAAAATCTTCAGGGTGTTAAGGTGTGGCTCTTAAGGTCCCTCTTTTCCTCACATTATTGGATTTGTTCCTTGTCTATTTGTAGTCTCAAGATGTCAGAGCAGAAGAACAAACACAATGGTGGCAGGGCTTATCAGTGCCGCTACTGTCTGGCAACCGGCAAAGAATACATCAATGAGAACACATCAGGAATACTCACCTTAGGCCGGACCAGTTACCCTTCTACTGCCAACTATGCAAGTTCCATTGCACTAAGAGGGACGAGTTAGACAACCATGTCAGCAACTATCGTTGGCAAGCGAAGAGGCTTTTTGACTCAACAGGGAATCCAATACCTGATTCACCCAGCTTCCTAATGGAGAACCCAAAGCCATATGTGATTGGGTTACAGGACTACATCAAACTATCCAAGGAAGATTCTGACAGCTACTTTGCCCAGAAGCGCGAAGCAAAGAGGTCATCATCTATCACCGGGGATCTGCTGACCCAGGCAGTTCAGGTTCTGAATGGCTGTTCTGATGACCTGGATGGTGACCTCCTGCAAGACACCACAGTCCAGTCACCACAAGCCACAAGTCAGGAAGGAGGCCCATTGTCTGGTATCTCAGCTGGCAAAGATGTCCCATCAACTCCAGCTGTGGTTACCACAACATACGAGGCTGTTGAACTGGTGCCAGTAGGACCTGCAATCCAGATGAGAGATGCTCCAGTTTTGAGTGTCCCCAACCCAGTCGAGGTGCCTACAGCGAGTGTTCCCCCTCAGGGTCAGGTATATGTTCAGCCTGTGTTAGACCTCATGCAGGCTCTTCTAGGTGCAGCAATGCCGGGATATTCAGGGCCATCCGGAAGTCTTACCAGACCTGTGAGTGGTTTAGCGGGGCCCAACTTGGAAATCACCAAATCGATGTGGAGGAAGACTGTCCCATCTAGCCACGCACATGGGAGTACCAGCACTGAAAAACCCCTGGATTTGACACAGACCTCTCAGAATCAGAATGATGAGCCTCTGGATCTATCCATCATGGAGACCGGTCAGACGGGCCACAAATCACCTGAGATGTTACCTAGTATTGCCAATGGCCTCCCAAGGGACCTGCTGGACCAGACGAATTGTCAAGGAGTACTACTCCGGGCTCAATCTTATCTGCCTCAGAGACCCCTGATGTTTCAGAGCCCCTCACAGTGGGACAGACAGGGAGTGGTGACAAAACAGAGAAGATGTCAAATAAGGATGACCCACCTATTGTTGAACCAGTTGAGGAAGAAAACCTAATGAATCAACTTTTAGGAGATGGGGAAAAACGTATACTGTCTCCTATAAGGGATGACTGCCGGGTGGTAAAATAAGCAAACAACAGGCAGAAAATAATTCCATAACCAAAGAACATTTCAACACCATGATGGACACCTTGAAGGAAGAAAACAAGAAGTTAAAGGAAGAGTTAGAGAGGAATAGCAGAACTGTAAGATGCCTAGAGAAAACCGTAGAAAAAGAAATGAAGGAGCAGACCAAGACACTTAATGTAATAAGTGATAATTTGACAAATCTCGTAACATTTTTAAGAACAAATGCCAGGGAGGAAAGAAGGAGAAGAGAGAGAGAAGAAGAAGAGAGAAAGAAGGAAGACGAGATCAAACAGAGAGAAGAGGAGAGAAAACGGAAGAGAGATAGCCATGACTATGAAAATCAAGGCGCGTCTAAATTATCATCAGTACTGGGAGAAATAAGGAAGAATAAAAGAAAGAAGTAAAGGAATGTCATTCTATGTAATAGGAAGTGTGCCCTGAAGGCAATAAACAAAAACTTAAGGTTTCACACATTAAGGCAACATTTCTATAAAAATCACCCTTCCCAATAACTATGTTTTTTTTAGCTGTTGTTACATACACCACCCTAGTTTTTGGACATTCATTATGAAAGAATATCACAGAACCATGGCGAATCTGATAGAGTCTGTTCTCGGATTTCTTTGTCCTTGTGGGGTAGAGACACAGCTAGTTTGTATAACACAAATTGACCTTCCATGTGGGCTGTGTTTTCGCTCATGTGTGGGTTGGTTTGTGATATGCAGCTTATACTGGTTGATCTGTGCTTTCCTTGGGCAGAGGGGTCGTGAATTTGACACTAGCACATTCTAGATGTTTTTGCTGTACTCTCTGAAGTGTCACCCCCTTTGTAATATTACCTTTACTTAATAACAATATTGAGTATATATCCCATACTCTTTGCTTCGGATATGCAATGTTACAGTTCTCAAATGTTGCCTACGTGTGTGCTATGCATATTTAAGGCATATAGTGAAAGTAAGCCAAAGGTAAATAAGTTGTGAAAGTTCTGTGCTCAAAAAATAAATAAATAATGTGCCTAAAGTAAAATTTCTATGTAGAATATGTTGATAAATTGGAAATGGAACAAAGAGACTGACAAAACACAGCAAGACTGACAAAACAACAGCAGGACTACAACTACATATAAGAAATTCACACTAGATGAACTAGGGACACTCATCAATTCGCTGTGCTATAGAACTGAAAGAAAATATAATTATATTCCTGGACTGGTCCTGAAGGCTATGCAGGACTTATCTAAACAAACTTATTAGGTTTCTTACATAAGTTTAATGAACAAATATTTGAAGGCAATACTCATTTTGTGTCCTGCAATTTGTTTGCATAACCTTCAGCACTATATTGGTCATTTTGGAGATGTTGAACCAGATTGCACCAATTTTTCTTGGCGGGTTTGGACCCTCTAAGTGGTTGTAAGTACTCATATATGTGCAGATGGTTTCTGCTCTGTATGTGGTTGCCATGGGGCCCAGTCTGTTTCTACAATCCCTGATGGATTGGGGCCTTTGAGTCCTTCATATTCACAAGTAACAGTGAAGATATGTTAGTAAATTTACAGCAAATGTCATGGGTCTAAATTGTGTGTGCTAGACAGTTAGTAGAACCAAAAACACATGATGTATCATGTGACCTGGGTGGTCACTGTTTGGGAAGGATGGCATTTTCCCTATCTCAAAATAATAGTGAAGCACATATTATCAAAGTGTGATATTGTGGATGAGGATTTTGGGGAACTGGGTGTTAGAGTTCCCCAAGATGTATCATCCTTGGCTCTCAACTTTGGTCTATAGGTGCTTATAATGTTTCAAGTAAGTCTAGACAAAACCATTTTTTTTATTATCTCATCACCTAAAATCCATGATATTAAAACATGTGTTTTATACTTAATACTGTCTTGCACAGGTAATAATCTGTGTTGGCTCTGATCAAAGAAGCTAGTAAATGATTCAGTTCACATAGTAAGGGTGGTGCAATTTCTATGTTACCTTCATATTAATGAAGCTGCAATAATGCTGACAGGCAGGCAAGTTGGTTGCACATATTCCAAAACCATGACAGAGTTTCTATGTTTATAGTTTATCTGTCTCTGTATAGGTAGAAGAGGGAGTACTAGGGATGAAGAGTTTTAATTCTTTGTCTGCGAGTAAACCATAAAATTGGTGTGGGCATAAAAGTTATCAAAATACCCGCCTAATCTTAATCATGAAACTCTGCCATGGTTCTGGAAGTCAATATGGCTCCAAGTTTTGATCAAACTTGTTCAAGTATTGATACATATGTGTCAAGGAAGTGTGGACTAACAGGTGGCTGACAGCCCTTGATATCTATTATGGACAAATCTTTATGGATTTTAGTGTTCAGCAGGAGCTTTGAACATTAAAAGTGGGGGGTAATGTGAAACCCAAGGGTTCCACTCAATGTAGGGCAGATGTTAAGCAGCAACCTGTTAGTCAACTAATCATTTCAAAGGTTTATGGTTATGACCCTCTTGTGACAGACAGTTTTCCCTGGAAAATTATGATTTCATTAGTTTGCCTCCCATGGCAATACTGACTACTGAGGCTGAATTTCAAAGACAGTATGCAGTACAGTCCTGTGGAATGGGTCACCCTGTTAAAAGGGGCAAGGATCTAATGGTTGGGTAAAAGGGGATTCTGTTTTGTTGCCTGGGGTCATGCCAGGTATTTGACCTTATTTTTCCTAAACATGTGCTTGTGAAACATTTCATTTTATTTCTATTTTAAAGTTTTATCCTTGGACTGACACTTACTCATACTGTTGAATGGCTTCAAGATATACAAGGTTCAATCATTTAATCTAGCTGACAGCTTAGCTTAACTGTAATATTTTCACTTTGAATTTGAAACTTTCTAAAGTTAGTAGGCTAGCTGTCATCATTGTTTTGGCTGGTAACTGCCAGGATGTAGATTGTTGTACTTGTTGCTTGGAGACTGTGCTAAAAATAACTCTGTCAGCTTCTTCTGGATGTAAATCAATACTGAAATCACCTGTAGACCTCAAACTTTGATGTTCAAACTTATATTTCAAACTTAATTCTGAACCAATTTTTGTGCCTTTTGGAGGTAAATGAAGGTTAATTATCATAGATTTTATTTGTCTTAAAGATGGAACCTACTTCATTCAGAAAAGCCATGTTTTATTAACTTAAAATGTATAGGGGTGACTTCCCAAGCCTCCATTTTGTTTTCTCCCTCATAAAGTTTGACTGTGGGATATGTGGGAGAAGTTAACTTATGTGGGAAAAGAGGGAGATGGGGGAGTGTGGGACTGTGGGACTATATAAAGAATCCCACAGAGTTCTCTGGGACTTCGACCATTTTGATTTCTTTGGGTTAGGTTGGTTTTTAAGGTGTGTTAGAATTCTTGGGTTATTCTTAAAGGAAAAAAAGTTTTTAATTTCAATACTTGTTTAAGGCTTTGGGGAAAACATTTTAAATCAGTTCAGCTTAATTCTAAGGCATTTAGGATAATTTTTGGTGGAATAGATATTTTTTCTGGTTTATTTCTCTTGTAATTTGAGATATACAAATATATCTAATGTATATCTATGTATGCAAGCTCTGAAGGGTTAACGGTGAAGGCATAAAGAGAGAGTCCACATTTGCAAAGAAACTGTGAATAAAATTACTGTTGTATGTATCAAGTTGTACTTTGCCTGCTTGGAAGCATTGTTCTTTCTTTTATTAGAGCCACACAGTAGCACCCTAAAGATGCATTTCTCAACCATATAAATCAGAATTACATTCCTTACTCTATTTTTGTTATCCAGTTAAGTTTCAAATAAATAAAAACACAGCATTGTTGAAGTTTATTTGAATCTTTGTGATCTTTTCTTACCCTAACACTTAAAGAATAAGCTTATATTAAGTTATTGACCTTAATCTTTGGTTGGCGAAGTCCTGTTTAGTTCCCATGTAGCCGTATATGAGGGGCTTTTAGTGTGATCACTGTCCGTAGTCCGTCGTCCGTCCATTGCCGTTTATTTGAGAATAAATATAGACAGCAGCCAGTTTGGTGGAGCTAGGGTAAAGGGAGCATCCATCATTCAGGCTGTTGACATTATATTACTGTCAGAGGTGAGTCTACCGTCGAGAATCAGTCGAGAACTGAACGTCATAAAGTCAGAAGTCCTTCTTGGACCCTCGGCACGTTACAATATTATCTTGTGCGGACAAGATATTATCTTGTGCGGACAAGATATTATCTTGTGCGGACAAGATATTATCTTGTTCGCACAACATATTATCTTGTGCGGACAACATAATATCTTGTTCGCACAACATATTATCTTGTGCGCACAAGATATCAAGTTGTGCGAGCAAGATATTATCTTGAACAAGATATTATCTTGTCCACACAACATAGATCTTGTGCGGACAAGATAATATCTTGTGCGCACAAGATAATATCTTGTCCGCACAAGATATTATCTTGTTCGCACAACTTAATATTTTGTCTGCACAAGATAATATGTTGTGCGAACAAGATAATATCTTGTCCACACAAGATAATATCTTGTTCGCACAACTTTCGAAGCTCTATGTTGTGCAAACAAGATAATATGTTGTGCGAACAATATAATATCTTGTCCGCACAAGATATTAAGTTGTGCAAACATGATATTATCTTGTCCGCACAAGATAATATGTTGTCCGCACAACATAAATTATGTTGTCTGCACAAGATAATATATTGTCCGCACAACATATTATCTTGTGCGCACAAGGTAATATCTTGTTCGCACAACTTAATATCTTGTTCGCACAACATATTAAAATAAAAAATTATGTCCCTTCCCGGGTTCCGTACTCCAGAGGCTTTATATTCGGGCATTTTCAATACGTTTGATGGACCAAACGTCAATCGCCTGTGTACTGAGATAAGAGGCAAGGCTGGAAAGGCTATTTACTCGGCGATCATCACGTTAACAAGTCCGTGTAATGAACAGCCCTCTAAACATCACTTTATTTTGAGAAATATGGGTATGAATTAGTTGTCTTATTTTTTGCTCCAATACATAGGTTGTGGGTACTCGTTAGAACTGCCTCAACCTATGTTCTGACGTGCACCTACAACCTATGTTTGGAGTCTTTATAAGGAAAACATAATACAATTTCATCACAAAAATAACCATTCTGGCGATATGAAAGAATGCACTTTGTCATACGGATGTGTTTTCGTAATGCTACGCAGCCTAATTCGGGTCTTTTCTGAGCGTACATATCCAAAGACATATTAAAGCTATTCATGGCTGAAAACATTTACCCTGAAATATTCGGAAGCAGCGATCCTGATTCGTCTACTTTCTTATAGCCTGAAATAGAAAACTAAACAGTTCCGTGATAGTACATATAAATATGCATACACCAAGTCACAAATGAAATTCGTGAACTGGCCCGTTTCAATCACGAAAATACGCCTAAATAAGTTTGACTTCCTTAAACCCACCTTATAGACAATAAAATTTGGTGTTTACAGGGGTACACCTTATGTTCCTATTTCTGCTGAAAAACATAGATTGCTTGTACTAGTTAGAGGCGGTACCCACAAGCTATGTTTAGAGCAGAAATAAGAAAAATATCAGAACGTTTTAGCTGAAGATTTTCATTTCTTTTTTAGTGGTACATGTATTTAAAAAGACGTGTTTTCTTTATTACGTATTTCATACACAACGACTTATTTTGAAACTTTTACCACAAAAATGTAAATGAGGTGGTTCTAACGAGCCCCACAGCCTATGTTTGTTGTAATAGTTCGTCTTTCATTACTGACAATGGTCAATCATAATCATATTTGAGAAATGTTACTGTTTGTGCTTTCTAAGATGGCTGATGAGACCGATTCTAGCTCTAAACTGTCTGTTGCAGATAGAGCTACAGAGGTTAGAGGAAGACAGCTCTGTTGGTGATGCCTTAGATCGGGTTTTTCGCTTTGCCCGTTTTTGCTCAGCTTCACTGATTTCGTTTGCCTCGTATACACTGGCACCCCTTCTGATGAGACCTCGGCACTTTGTTATGTCCTGTGCAATTTGTTCCCGTGACTCTGTTAGAACGTTGACCCTGAATGAGGCTTTACGGGTGTCCTTGTAACGTTCTTCTGGCCGCCTTGGGAGCGTTTGTCCATTTCTAGTTCTCCATAGAGAATTTTCTTTGGAAAACGTTCCTCAGGCATTCTTATGACATGGGCTGAGTGTGTACGCTTTGCATCCGGGCCCTGATCAGGACTTTTGTGTCTGGAATCCTGTCTTGCCTCTTAATCTTAAAGGCATTTATTCGTGATTATTGAGGACTATCATTTCCTTACATATTAGTATAAAGCCCTCAGTGCTGACTGAAGAGAAGTCCTCTGTTTTCAATAGGTAAGGGGCCTCCTTCGGGAAAATCAATAATTTATTAACTGTTGACTAGAGTGTACATTATTGATTTGTCCCTTAAGTGTCTCGGTCGAGGATTCCACAAGAGCTACTAATCACCCTATTAAGGGCCGCCTTTGATCTGCTATAGACAGTATATCACAGGGGGCAATAAAACAATTATGAACACACGGTGTGTCCTTCTGTTACAAGAATAAATGCCTTTAAAGAGTTTTCTGGAAGTGATTCTGTCTTTTGGCATGTCAACGTTTCACATGCATACAATAGTATTGGCAGCATCACAGCTCTGTAGACTTTCAGTTTTGTGTCAAATGAAAATCAAAAACTAGAGCGCGCAGTCGATGGCAAGCCATCGCAAATCCCCACGTTTTCTCCACAGTAGGTCAAAATTTGACCTTTTGACCCCTCCCCAGGGCCCCTGGGGGCGGGGACAAAAAATGTGCTCTTGCGCAAGCCATTCATGTAAGCAACTCGCATACCAAATTTGGTTGAATTCCGGCTAACGGTTTAGGAGGAGATAGCCGGACAGACAGACGGACAGACGGACGGACGGACGGACGGAGGCGATAACAATATCCCCACTTTTCGTTGAAAAACGTGGGGATAATGAGTTCCTTTAAGAGCAATGAAAATATTCATAAGTAAGAAGATGGGTCATTCTACGTAGTTTCGGCTAATAAAGCCTCATCAGTGACCCTGTAATGATTCGGCAAAGACAGCCAGAGGAAACATACTGCAATTGTGCGAATTTCGAATAGGCAGTCGATTCAAAGACTGATATAAATCAAAATGGGGTCCAAATAATTAAAAACCTGTCTAGAAAATGAGTCTAAATCAATAATTTATTTCTGATTTCTCAGAATATTCACGCTGATCTCAAAGGACCAAAAGTAAAATATAAACTGCACTATGGTTGATGTACGGGGAGACTTTTTACGGCCGCAACAGTTTTGTGTCAAGTCTGATTCCACTTCGATCCCAGACACTACCACGTGATCGGCCTAATGCTGCACTATCTTTGGCAATCCTGGCATTGACTTCATCGTCAATGTGCTCATTTCTTGGCAGTGTGCACCATGGTAGGTGAACTTGTCTACCACTTGCCATCTTTCACTGTTTTGATGGGCTCTTTGTAATGCTTGCAAGGAGCGGGCTGATAGACTAAATCAGTCTTTGTGATGCCGATTGTGAGGCCATAGCTATCACAGGAGACAGATACTTGATCTATACCTTTTTGCATCTTCTTCTCTGTTGGAGCACATTTTGCCATGTCATCAGCAAAGAGGAACTCATCTAGCACCTCTGTCTGCACTTTGGATTTGGCTTGCAATCTTCCGAGATTGGAAAGCTTCCCATCAAAGCGATATATACTAGGTATGCCATTGTCACCATCCTGGAAAGCATCTATGAGCATGGCAGAAAACATCATGCTGAACAGTGTTGGGGCTAACACACAGCCTTGCTTTACTCCGTTTGTCACAGGGTATGGATCTGAAAATTCACCATCCTTTTGGACCCGTGCAAGCATACCATGGAACTCTCTCACCATTGATATAAACTTGGTTGGACATCCAAACTTCACCATGATCTTATAAAGGTCCTCACGACTGGCTGTGTCGAATGCTTTAGTGAGATCATAGGTCTATGTTCTGTTCCTGGCATTTCTCTTGCACCTTCATTGCTGTGAAGATCATGTCAATTGTTACTGTCTTTCCTTTATTACCACTGGCCCTGACTGTTCAAGGTATTTATTCAGTTGATTCAGTAGGACGCTTGCAAGGACTTTCCCAGCAATTGACAGTATATAGATACCAGGGTGATTGTCACAGATATAAGGGTTCCCTTTCCGTTTGAATAGGTGGATAATTGACGCATCCTTGAATTCTTGAGGGTTGGCTTCTTTTCTCCACATACATCTTCTTTGCAACTGGAGTACCTCCTGCTTTGTGAATCTCAGCAGGTATTGCATCTGGTCCTTGGGCCTTCCCAGATGACAGAAGATTTATTGCTTTCACTGTTTCAGTAACGGTTGGGAACTTGTCAAGCTGTTGATAGCATGATCACTGATAGAAGATGGCCGATTAAGAACACTATCAAAGTGCTCAGCCCATCTTTTCAAGATAGCTCTTTGTCAGTCGGAAGACTAGTTCCATCTGCACTGAGGTGAGGAGAGGTTCCTGGGCTCTGGGCCCCTTAAACTGTCCTTATTGCATCAAAGAAATTCTGCAAAGGACTTGATTTCACCAGCCTTGTTGCTTAGCCAGGAATCGTGCATGTCTCTGAGTCTTGTTTAGACTGTCATATATATATACAGGTATATCTGAATAGGCCGCCTTGTTAGATACTGAGCTGATATCACTGAGGTATGCCCTGTGTATTAGTGCTTCTCTTCAAGGAGTCCCTTGAGTGTTTCATCATTCTCGTCAAACCAGTCTTGATGTTTGCGAGGAATCCATGGCTGAAGAGTGAATAGTGTCTCTGAAGTCTGTCCAGTTCTCTTCAGCATCATCTGAACTGAATTCCATTGCATCTAGTCTGCTGCAGATGCCATGGGTAAAGGCTTTCCTCTTGCCGTCTTGATTATGTTTGTGTTCAGCAGTTCATGGTTTGCACACTTCCTCAAAAGGAGGCGCTATTGCTATTGCACGTTCCTACTCCTTCATTCCCAATAACTTATTCCCAGGTTTGGTGGTTTCAGTTTAGAGACACCCAGTCTCTTGGGCACTTTCTTGCCTTGTGGTCGCCGTGCAGGCTGGATACGCATGTTGAGTTTGCTGACAACAAGCCTGTGATCTATCCACACACAGTCTTTGTCACTCTGACATCCTGTCTGTCCTTCCTTCTTACTATGACGTTATCAATGAGACGCCGGTGTTTGGAGCGAGGATGCATCCAAGATGTTTTGCTGCGAGTTGGCAGCTGGAAGACTATGTTTGTGATCAGCAGTTCATGTTTTGCACACTATCTCAAAAGGAGGCGCTATTGCTATTGCACGTTCCTACTCCTTCATTCCCAATAACTCATTCCCAGGTTTGGTGGTCTGTGCCCACGCTAGCACTGAAGTCTCCCGGGATGTCGATGTTTGCAGTATAAATAAGAAAAAAATATCATGGATCTTCATCAGAAAAGTAGCCATTTTGGAGAGGTCAAAAAATCCATTATGTCGCACGGATGTTTTATCGTAATATTCAGTGACCCCTAGTAAGAGACCATCGCCTTCCGGGCTGTTCAAAAGTGTTCACCTTTGGTCTCTTCAAAACTGATCTAAAAGACAACTTTGAACAGTTCCAAAGGTAGTCTGAAAGCAGGATTTGTTTCCTATCGTATAGCGATAAGATTTTTCCATCTGCGCTTTCTGATCTTAGTCTACTCTTGTCACTCTTGTTATTTTATACATTTTTCTATGCCCCGACACCATTTATTACCTGGCTGATGTTGAGTTCCGGCATTGTTTCTTTTGTACACGAGTAGATATATTGCTAACGCTGATGTTGCCACGGCAATTGTCCAACCCATAACAGCAACCACCACTAGCCCGTCGTTTGCTGAAGTGTCTTCTACCGGGGTCTCTGAAGGCAGTAAAATGCATAGGAACTACTCTGTTAATTGCGTGTCAAAATCTGATTTTCAATGCCCAATAAATACACATTATTACGACAGTAACTTGATTTGCTGCATTGTACCACTTTGAGATCAACCTTTCACACGAGACGCGGAGCGTCGAGTGTGATGCGTCAGATCTGGGAACATCCAAGCGACGTGATACTGTGAGGCAGTTCAAGATACTATAATGATAATATGTTTATTATATACGCTTTTGCTTCCAATAAAGTTATTTTTTTTACAAAAGTTAACAAGCGGGGAGATTTAATTTAACATTACACTATATGTGCGTCAGTGACGTTATCTTTCACACATCTGGTTCCGCGTTACACATAGCTGCTAGAAATGGACTCTAAAGTAGCCACAGGAGGGTGATACGGAATCGGTAAACGCGAGTACAGGATTCTGTTTTCTTGTGTGTGTATGTGTGTGTGTGTGTGCGTGTGTGTGCGCGCGCGTGCATGCGTCTGTGTTGGGGGCGGTAGTATCTTTTGTAGGTAGGTAATAAAAAAATCAATCCCATGCTTAACCTAACCAATATTGTGTCCGGGGTCTATTGTTGCCAAGTTTTCCGACAAGTCATTGATAGTCGTGTGGACTTCAGCATTGAAAAGTTTTCACCGCTTATAACTTTGGGTCGACTGATAAACAATCGACCCAAAAAGCTTTCTCACCTCGACTCTCGTCTGACACATTGAAGCTTCCAGCCAAATAGTCAGGGGCAGGTCCATTACCAATGACAATAGTGTCTTCTTCATTTGTAACTTTTAATTGCAAGATTTTATAACTCAATCATATTCCTTAAGCATACATTGTAGACACGCTACGTTCTATGGCGGTTGAAATTGGTCTAACCTGTTGCCAGTGTCCATTTCATGGGATGCTAGGCTTACATGTATATGGGTTACGATAATTTAAATGCCTTATACATTGCAATCCTGAGGAGAAAAACGTCTATCACGGGCCTACAATCTCGTCTAAACAGCATGCTATGACTGGGTATAATACGCACCCATGACCGGCCTAACAGTTTAATTGGTTCACATCTCAGAAAAACGGTAACTTAACGTTGGCACGTGAGAGTGGTTGCAGACAAGCCATCTTTGGCCAAAAACTGTTGTTTGGGGGCCTGTGCCCTTGAAAATAAGATCAAGGTCATCAAAGCCTAATGGCTGTTTCCCCCCATCCTAGTGATGTAACCGTGCGAGTTTGTTCAGAATCAGTTATAAGGTTCATGAGATATAGTGCTTCAAACAGACTAAATGATAGAAATGGTTATGTTCAATGTTCAAAGAGCAGCAACTCCAACAGTAGGAACATTAGAGTTTCGGTTCATATGCTCTGCACGTCGTCTTACAGTGCTCTACATATCTGTGAAGTTGCGTGAAAATATTTCAAACGGTATAAGGGTTATGGAGCGGAAACGAAACGGATAGCGACAGCTATATTCAAAGTTCAAAGGGCAATAACTTCAAAAGTAAGAAAATCAGAGTTACGGTTCATACGTTCTGCATGTCGTCTCATGATATCCTACATATCTGTGTAGTTTCATGAAAATATCTTAAACAGTATCCAAGTTATGGAGCGGACACGAAACCATAACAGAAATGGCTCTGTTTGATGCCCAAAGAGCAGTGACTCCAAAAGTAGGGGAAATCAGAGTTACGGTTCACGTGTTCTGCACGTCGTCTCATAGTGCACTGAATATCTGTGCAGTTCTGTGAAAATTATCTCAACTGGTATCATAGTTATGGAGCGGACACGATACTGATGGCAGCAGCTATAATCAATGTTCAAAGGCCTTAGGGCAATAACTCCAAAAGAAGGAAAATCAGAGTTATGGTTCATATATTCTGCACGTCGTCTCATGGTGGTCTACATATCTGTGAAATTTCATGGGAATATCTCAAACGGTATCGAAGTCAGAATCAGAATTGTTTACAGGTGACACGTCCTTAGGCAGTCCTTCACCAGGAGAAGTTACGGAGCGGACACGAAACTATGACAGAAATGGCTATGTCCAATATTCAGAGGGCAACAGCAATCAGATTTATATGTTCAGCATGTCGTCTTTAACGCTCTACATATCTGTGAAGTTTCGAGAAAATATCTCAAACGGTATCAGACTTATGGAGCGGACATGAAACCATGAGGCGCTGACGGACGGACTGACAGACGGTCGGACGGATACTCAAAACTTCGGAGGGTATAACATAATATCCCGCCATTTTTGAATGGCGGGCATGAAAAACCATCTTCTCAGAAACCATATGTTCTATGAAGCTAAGACTTTATGAAAATATTCATCATATTTACCTCAACAGGTTTTGTTTTTTTGCATTTCGGCTCTTTAGTTTGGTTGCTATGGCAACTTAGAGTTTCCATAGAATTATAATGGGGAAAATCAAAAAATGCCATTTACTGCCAAGCCTTTGCAGATAGTTTGACAAAATGTTCATTGAAATAATCCTTAAGCAATCTACTATCTGCCATATGATTTTAGACCTACTACACGCTTTTTGTAATTGCCGTGGAAACCGAGATGCAAAACAAATAGAAAAAAAAAACAACAAGAGGGCCATGATGGCCCTGGATCGCTCACCTGTTCGTAGAGTAACAAGTGGGCCCCGGTGAGGGCCATTATTGACCCCAGGGTTATAATGTGCATAATGTTGAGGGAGGTCTAAAAAGGTGAAGCTTCATACCAAATATCAACAAAGGCTTTAACTTGAACAATCTTGGCAAAGGTCTACTAGATGAAGCTACACACCAAATATCAAAGACCTGGGCCTTGGGGTTTCAGAGAAGAAGGTTTTTTTAAAGATATTCCTTACATAAGCCTATGTTAAACCCAATGGCCCCGGGGCGGGCCATTTTTGGCCTCAGGCCTATAATTTAAACAATCTTGATAGAGGTCCACTGGATAAAGCTTCACACCAAATATCAAAGATCTGGGACTTGCTGTTTTAGAGAAGAAGATTTTCAAAGATTATCTCCATATAAGTCTAGGTAAAACAAAAGGGCCCCTGGGCAGGGCCTTTGTGGCCGGAGGGCTATAATTTGAACAATCTTGGTAGAGATCCACTAGATAAAGCTCCATACCAAATATCAAAGACCATGGCCTTGCAGTTTCAGAGAAGAAGATTTTTAAAGATTACCCTATATAAGTCTATGTAAAACCAAAGGGTCTCGGGTGGGGGCATTTTTGGCCCCAGCACTTTAATTTGAACAATCTTGATAGAGGTCCACTAGATAAAATTTCACACAAAATATCAAAGACCTAGGCCTTGTGGTTTCAGAGAAGAAGATTTTAAAGATTTTCCCTATATAAGCCTATGTAAAACCAAAGGGCCCGGGGCGGGGGCTTTTTTGGCCCCAGCACTATAATTTCAACAATCTTGGTAGGGTTCCACTAGATGAAGCTTCATACCAAATAGCAAAGACCTGGGCCTTGTGGTTTCAGAGAAGAAGATTTTTAAAGATTTTCCCTATATAAGTCTATGTAAAACCAAAGGGTCACATGGCGGGGGCGTTTTTGGTCTCAGGGCTATAAGTTGAACAATCTTGGTAGAGGTCCACTAGCTGAAGCTTCATAACAAATATCAAAGACCTAAGCCTTGTGGTTTCAGAGAAGAAGATTTTTCAAAATTTTCACTACATTAGTCTATGTAAAAGCAAAGGGCCACAGGCGGGGGCATTTTTGGTCTCAGGGCTATAATTTGAACAATCTTGGTAGAGGTCCACTAGCTGAAGCAACATAACAAATATCAAAGACCTAAGCCTTGTGGTTTCAGAGAAGAAGATTTTTAAAGATTTTCCCTATATAAGTCTATGTAAAACCAAAGGGCCACATGGCGGGGGCATTTTTTTGTCTCAGGGCTATAATTTGAACAATCTTGGTAGAGGTCCACTAGCTGAAGCTTTATAACAAATAACAAAGACCTAAGCCATGTGGTTTCAGAGAAGAAGATTTTTCAAGATTTTCCCTATATAAGTCTATGTAAAACCAAAGGGCCCCGGAGCGGGGGCATTTTTGGCCCCAGGGCTATAATTTGACTAATCTTGGTAGAGGTCTACAAGATGAAGCTTCATACCAAATATCAAAGACCTGGGCCTTGTAGTTTCAGAGAAGAAGATTTTTAAAGATTTTCCCTATATTAGCCCATGTAAAACAAAAGGGCCCCGGGGCGGGGGCATTTTTGGCCCCAGCACTATAATTTGAACAATCTTGGTAGGGGTCCACTAGATGAAGCTTAATACCAAATATCAAAGACCTGGGCCTTGTAGTTTCAGAGAAGAAGATTTTTAAAGATTTCCCCTATATAAGCCCATGTGAAACAAAGGGCCCCGGGGCGGGGGCATTTTTGGCCCAAGCACTATTATTTGAACCATCTTGGTAGGGGTCCACTAGATGAAGCTTCATACCAAATATCAAAGACCTAGGCCTTGTAGTTTCAGAGAAGAAGATTTTAAAGATTTTCCCTATATATGTCTATGTAAAACCAAAGGGCCCCAGGGCGGGGGCTTTTTTGGCCCCAGAACTA
Source organism: Lucinisca nassula (assembly GCA_963580285.1). Classification (NCBI taxonomy): domain Eukaryota; kingdom Metazoa; phylum Mollusca; class Bivalvia; order Lucinida; family Lucinidae; genus Lucinisca; species Lucinisca nassula. The sequence goes on from OY757019.1 coordinate 97,920,088, forward strand.
TAATTTGAACAATCTTGGTAGGGTTCCACTAGATGAAGCTTCATACCAAATAGCAAAGACCTGGGCCTTGTAGTTTCAGAGAAGAAGATTTTGAAAGATTTTCCCTATATAAGTCTATGTAAAACCAAAGGGCAACATGGCGGGGGCATTTTTGTTCTCAGGGCTAAAAGTTGAACAATCTTGGTAGAGGTCCTCTAGCTGTAGCTTCATAACGAATATCAAAGACCTAAGCCTTGTGGTTTCAGAGAAGAAGATTTTTCAAGATTTTCGCTACATAAGTCTATGTAAAACTAAAGGGCCCTAGAGCCAGGGCATTTTTGGCCCAAGACCTAAGCCTTGTGGTTTCAGAGAAGAAGATTTTTAAAGATTTTCCCTATACAAGTCTATGTAAAACCAAAGGGCCCCGGCGCAGGGGCATTTTTGACCCCAGGGCTATAATCTGAACAATCTTGGTAGAGGTCCCTAAGATGAAGCTTCATACCAAATATCAAAGACCTGGGCCTTGTAGTTTCAGAGAAGAAGATTTTTCAAGATTTTCCCTATATAAGACTATATAGAACCAAAGGGCCCTGGGGCGGAGGCATTTTTGGCCCCAGCACTATAATTTGAACAATCTTGGTAGGGGTCCACTAGATGAAGCTTCATACCAAATAGCAAAGACCTCGGCCTTGCAGTTTCAGAGAAGAAGATTTTTAAAGATTTTCCCTATATAAGCCCATGTAAAACCAAAGGGCCCTGGAGCCGGGGCATTTTTAGCCCCAGCACTATAATTTGAACAATCTTGGTAGGGGTCCACTAGATGAAGCTTCATACCAAATATCAAAGACCTGGGCCTTGCGGTTTCAGAGAAGAAGATTTTTAAAGCTTTTCCCTATATAAGCCCATGTAAAACCAAAGGGCCCCGGTGCTGGGGCATTTTTGGCCCCAGCACTATACTTTGAGCAATCTTGATAGGGGTCCACTATATGAAGCTTCATACCAAATATCAAAGTCCTTGGCCTTGCGGTTTCAGAGATGAAGATTTTTTAAGTCTTTGGTGAAAAAAATCTATTTTTGGCTCCTTTGACCTATATGTGCAACAGATCGGAACCATTTGAACAACTTTGAAAGGGGACTACCTAAGGATTATTCCTGTGAAGTTTGGTCAAAATCCGATCAGTAGTTTAGAAGGAGATGTCGTTTGAAGAAATTGTTTACGCACGGATGACAGACAAAAAGTGATCCTAATATAAAACACAAGAGGGCCATGATGGTCCTGGATCGCTCACCTGATCCATAATGTAACAAGTGGGCCCAGAGAGGGCCATTATTGGCCCCAGGGCTTTAATGTGCATAATGTTGAGGGAGGTCTTAAAGGTGAAGCTTCATACCAAACATCAACAAAGGCTATAATTTGAACAATCTTGGCAAAGGTCCACTAGATGAAGCTACACATCAAATATCAAAGACCTGGGCCTTGTGGTTTCAGAGAAGAAGATTTCTTTTAAATATATTCCCTACATAAGCCTATGCAAAACCAAATGGCCCCGGGGCTATATAAATCTATGTAAAACCAAAGGGCCCCGGGGTGGGGGCATTTGTGGCCCCAGGGCTATAATTTGAACAATCTTGGTAGAGGTCCACTAGATAAAGCTCCATACTAAATATCAAAGGCCGTGGCCTTGCAGTTTCAGAGAAGATTTTTAAAGATTTCCCTATATAAGTCTATGTAAAACCAAAGGGCCCCGGAGCAGGGGCTTTTTTGGCCCAAGGGCTATAATTTGAACAATCATGGTAGGGGTCCACTAGCAGAAGCTTCATACTAAATATCAAAGTCCTGGGCCTTGCGGTTTCAGAGAAGAAGATTTTTAAAGATTTTCCCTATATAAGTAGAAGTAAAACAAAGATCAGGAATTGATACAATTAACTTACTCCATCCATAAAAGACACCAAAGGGAAAGAAATACAAACATTAAGCGACCAGACCATAATGGAAACCTAAACAAAGGAAGGCCATATGGACAGTTACTTTCCCACAAAATGGCCATATGGCCATCCAAAATTAAAAGACACAAGTGATACACACAGTAAGTAACAAACAACAACATAAATAAATCGCCACAGAAGAGCCGCCTTGGAACGGTCAGTGGGAGATTTCCACTGGGGGGCTTAAATCGATTTTACGTGGCCACAATCCTCACCCTTACTTCCGTCGCGATTTAGACAAATAATTTGTTCAGTCCGCATGAAGGCCTCCTAACTCATCAGTGCAACATCTCCATGAACACAGAAATCAAAGAACCACAGAGGTGAGACAACGGTGAGGACTAGCCTATGTAAAACCAAAGGGCCCGTGGCAGGGCCATTTTTTGCCCAGCACTATAATTTGAACAATCTTGGTAGGGGTCCACTAGATGAAGCTTCATACCAAATATCAAAGTCCTGGGCTTTGCAGTTTCAGAGAAGAAGATTTTTAAAGATTTCCCCTATATAAGCCTATGTAAAACCAAAGGGCCCCGGGGCAGGGACATTTTTGGCCTCAGCACAATAATTTGAATAATCTTGTAAGTGGTCCTTTAGATGAAGCTTCATACAAAATATAAAAGACCTAGGCCTTGTGGTTTAAGAGAAGAAGATTTTTAAAGATTTTCCCTATATAAGTCTATGTAAAACCAAAGGGCCCCGGGGCGGGGGCATTTTTGGCCCACGGGCTATAATTTGAACAATCTTGGTAGAGGTCCATTAGATGAAGCTTCATTCTAAATATCAAAGTCCTGGGCCTTGCGGTTTCAGAGCAGTAGATTTTTAAAGATTTTCCCTATATAAGCCTATGTAAAACCAAAGGGCCCCAGGACGGGGGCATTTTTTGCCCCAGCACTATAATTTGAACAATCTTGGTAGGGGTCCACTAGATGAAGCTTCATACCAAATATTAAAGTCCTGGGCCTTGTGGTTTCAGAAGAAGATTTTTAAAGATTTTCCCTATATAAGCCTATGTAAAACCAAAGGGCCCCCGGGCAGGGGCATCTTTGGCCCCAGCACTATAATTTGAACAATCTTGGTAGGGGTCCACCAGATGAAGATTCATACCTAATATCAAAGACCTAGGCCTTGCAGTTTCAGAGAAGAAGATTTTTAAAGCTTTTCCCTATATAAGCCCATGTAAAACAAAAGGGCCCCGGGCGGGGGCATTTTTGGCCCCAGCACTATAATTTGAACAATCTTGGTAGGGGTCCACTAGATGAAGCTTCATACCAAATATCAAAGACCTGGGCCTTGTGGTTTCAGAAGAAGAGTTTTAAAGATTTTCCCTATAAAAGCCTATGTAAAACCAAAGGGCCCCCGGGCAGGGGCATCTTTGGCCCCAGCACTATAATTTGAACAATCTTGGTAGGGGTCCACCAGATGAAGATTCATACCTAATATCAAAGACCTGGGCCCTGCAGTTTCAGAGAAGAAGATTTTTAAAGATTTTCCCTATATAAGCCCATGTAAAACCAAAGGACCCCGGGCGGGGGCATTTTTGGCCCAAGCACTATAATTTGAACAATCCTGGTAGGGGTCCACCAGATGAAGATTCATACCAAATATCAAAGACCTGGGCCTTGCAGTTTCAGAGAAGAAGATTTTTAAAGATTTTCCCTATATAAGCCCATGTAAAACCAAAGGGCCCCGGGGCGGGGCATTTTTGGCCCCAGCATTATATTTTGAACAATCTTGGTAGAGGTCCATTAGATGAAGCTTCATTCTAAATATCAAAGTCCTGGGCCTTGCGGTTTCAGAGCAGTAGATTTTTAAAGATTTTCCCTATATAAGCCTATGTAAAACCAAAGGGCCCCAGGACGGGGGCATTTTTTGCCCCAGCACTATAATTTGAACAATCTTGGTAGGGGTCCACTAGATGAAGCTTCATACCAAATATTAAAGTCCTGGGCCTTGTGGTTTCAGAAGAAGATTTATTAAAGATTTTCCCTATATAAGCCTATGTAAAACCAAAGGGCCCCCGGGCAGGGGCATCTTTGGCCCCAGTACTATAATTTGAACAATCTTGGTAGGGGTCCACCAGATGAAGATTCATACCTAATATCAAAGACCTGGGCCTTGCAGTTTCAGAGAAGAAGATTTTTAAAGCTTTTCCCTATATAAGCCCATGTAAAACAAAAGGGCCCCGGGGCGGGGGCATTTTTGGCCCCAGCACTATAATTTGAACAATCTTGGTAGGGGTCCACTAGATGAAGCTTCATACCAAATATCAAAGACCTGGGCCTTGTGGTTTCAGAAGAAGAGTTTTAAAGATTTTCCCTATAAAAGCCTATGTAAAACCAAAGGGCCCCCGGGCAGGGGCATCTTTGGCCCCAGCACTATAATTTGAACAATCTTGGTAGGGGTCCACCAGATGAAGATTCATACCTAATATCAAAGACCTGGGCCCTGCAGTTTCAGAGAAGAAGATTTTTAAAGATTTTCCCTATATAAGCCCATGTAAAACCAAAGGACCCCGGGCGGGGGCATTTTTGGCCCAAGCACTATAATTTGAACAATCCTGGTAGGGGTCCACCAGATGAAGATTCATACCAAATATCAAAGACCTGGGCCTTGCAGTTTCAGAGAAGAAGATTTTTAAAGATTTTCCCTATATAAGCCCATGTAAAACCAAAGGGCCCCGGGGCGGGGCATTTTTGGCCCCAGCATTATATTTTGAACAATCTTGGTAGGGGTCCACTATATGAAGCTTCATACCAAATATCAAAGACCTGGGCCTTGCAGTTTCAGAGAAGAAGATTTTTTAAGTTTTCGGTGAAAAAAAAATCTATTTTTGGCTCCTGTGACCTATATGTGCAACGAACCGGAACCATTTGAACAACTTTGAAAGGGGACCACCTAAGAATCATTCCTGTGAAGTTTGGTCAAAATCCGCTCAGTGGTTTAGGAGGAGATGTCGTTTGAAGATATTGTTTACGCAGGCACGCACGCACGGACGGACGCACGCACGCACGACGGACGACGGACAAAAAGTGATCCCAAAAGCTCACCTCGTCACTACGTGACGGTGAGCTAAAAAACTTAAAAAAAAAATCATCTTCTAAGAAACCATATGCTATATGAAGCTGAGACTTTATCAAAATATTCACCATATATACTTCAGTTTTTATGTCTTTTTGTTGTTGTTTTTTTTTCTACTGAAATTCGGCTCTTTAGTTTGGTTGCTCTGGCAACTAAGAGTTTCCATTGACTTATTATGGTGAAAATTAAAAATAATACTCGACCTTATTTATTATTACTTTATTTATAAAGGGTAACACATTTAGTACAAATACTAGTCTTCCATGCGGTCCTCTTTTCCTGGGTAGGAACCATTGCTAAGCAATGTGGATAAAGCCTCTTGCTCAAGGAAACAACACTTGACGCTTGCGGGGATCGAACCGGCTACCTCTCGATCTCAAATCCGATGCTTTACCACTGCACCACAGCGCTCCACATTAATTGCCAAGCCTATGCAGACATTTTGCCAAAACTTTCATGGAAACGTTCTTTAAGCAATCTACTATCTGCCATATGATCTTATGCGTACTGCTCATTTTTACTGACTGCCATGGAAACCGAGATGCAAGAAAATAGAAAAAAAAAATCATCACCTCAGAAACCATATGCTCTATGAGGCTGAGACATAATAAAAATATTCACCATTGTTTTTTTTTGTTTTTTTTTTTGAAATTCGGCTCTTTTGTTCGGTTGCTATGGCCACTTAGAGTTTCCATTGACTCATAATGGGGAAAAATGAAAAATGCAATTGCGACCAAGCCTTAGAGGATATTTTCGCAAACCTTTCATAGAAATACTGTTTAAGCAATCTTCTATCTACAATATGGTTTTTCGCCTACTGCTCAGCGACATCAGAGCTCTGAAGCCACTGGACCGATTGGGTACGAATTTTATCTGGAGTGTCTTTGGGCTCAGGGCTTCCATTATTTATTAAAATACATGGCTGTCAGTGGGCAGTGCTCCTCAGTTATCATGAACATAGTGGCCTATTGGCCTCTTGTTTTTTTCTTTTTAGCAAAAATTGAAAAAGACCAATTGTGTATAGCCCCGGCCCATCGGGGCTTGAGGAAATAGATGGGCTGCATGATGCTGCCACCCAGAGCTTAAACCGACCCGCATACGAGCACTGGTAAACCGCTTAGTGGATCTGAGCCTGCCCAGGCAGTGCAGTGCTAGTCGGACCGACCATGCTTATAAACACTATTGCTTTCATTGGGCGGCAGGACTTGAGATGTCATTTCATCTCAACGTTGGGTTAAAGTCCCACAAAATTGGAAGCAACGTCTCCAAAATGACCTTTACAGTGTTGACCAGGACGTTTAACCTCAAATCGAACAAAAGAACCCCATTATGTAATGGATAACTTAACTTAACAACGCGTGCGAGTAGGTCACCCGCAAAACATGTCAATAATAATAAGACGGTACCCGATTATTTTCTCCAGTCAATGGCTTGGGGTGGGGCTCGGGGTTAAATCAACGCGTTCTCTCACGTCCCCGTGCAGAAGGTTAAACATCGGACAGCTTTTGACTTTAGCTCATATATTAATGAAGACCCTCAGCTAATGGAGCCAGCCAGCTGTGGTCGATCTAGTCTTGCGTCAAAACACAGCCCCAGCCAACGTTCTAACTGCTCGTTAGAACCACCTCAATGAGGCGGTTCTCACGCGTAGCCACTATTCTATGCGTCTTCCCAAGAATGGGAAATATAATGTATACCCTTATTAACCCATTGTATGCGGAAACCCCCTAAACGGGTACTTGGCAAACAGTGCAGGCCCAGATCAGACGCCGCAAAACGCGGCGTCTGCTCAGAGCCTCCACTGTTTGCTAAAATTTCAGCCTTTTTCCAGTTGAATTTTAATGAAAACACAACCTGACACCCCTAAGTTTTTAAATGAACCCCTGCTATATATAAGGGGGGAGATTCCATTTGGTACAAAAAGGGTGTATAAGGTGTTCATTGCATGGATTTGTGAACGGGATATGGAAACTGGGTTCGGTAACGGCCCCCGCCCATAGGGACTTGAAAAAATATATGGGCTGCATGATGCTTCCACGCAGATCTGAATCCGGCCCGCACACTAGTACTGGTAAACCGCATAGAGGATCAATGCCTGTCAAGGAACCGCGGTGCGAGGCGGACCGTCCATGCTAATAAACCCTATTGGTTTCATTGGGCGACAGGGCTTGAGATGTCATTTCATCTCAATGTCGGGTAAAAGTCCCACAAAATTGGAAGTAACGTCTCCAAAACGACCCTTAGTGTTGACGGGTACATTAAACCTCAAATCAAACAAAAACTGGGTTCGGTATGTAAAATGTTTCTTACTCTGCACAGAAACTACATGCTTGACACTGACTGGAGATGACTCCACTGGATCGCCATTTGAGGGAACCATAGTATTTTGTGCTATACAGTAGAACAACATCTCATCACCCTCGATCTTACTGACAGTGAGTGTTGCATCTGTAAATAAACGTTACAATAACATTCCATTACGACAGGGTTCTGTCTGTACTGGTTGAGAAATAATACATGTAGTTGTTCAGCTTTATGATACCACGCCCACATGTGATAATATACTACTGAGACACACGCATGTGAGATAATAGAACAGTAGGATGACATGCCCATATGAGAAAATGAAACACTAGGATAATACAGTAATGTGGTACAGTGACAAAATAACACTCGGACAGCACACCGATGTGATAAATAGAGGATTTTTGAATTTTTGTTGAGATGAAATTCCAAATATATTTCATCAAGTGTGTTGAAAACATCAGAAATGTTCACAAGTGCGTAGCACGAGTATATGCTGGTGGTTTCAACACAGGAGATAAATATCGAAAAAAAAAGAGTAAATCAAAGTTTCTTTTTATTCAATACATGACTTTGACAAAATATAATAATGCTGGCTGCTACTCTGGAAATACATTTAACAAGGTCAAGTTATTTTTCATACCATTTTTATTTGTTTCAGATGTGCATTGATCTCTCTGGTAAGTATAAAGTATAATATAAAGAATATTTAAAAAAAACGCAGCTATGAGAAAAAAATAGAATACTAGAGTAGCACATCCATTTGAGATAATAAAGCGTTGGAACGAAAAACACGTATGAGAAAAGATAACTACATCACGTGGGCAAGTCCGTGAAATGGACACCCACTTAAACCCCACTGTGTATAGCAAAACAAAACTGGAGTTAACATTTTTTTCTTATTTCTGCTCCCAGACACAGCTTGTTGGTACTCGTTAGAACCGCCTCAATGAGGCGGTTCTAACGAGCACCCACAATCTATGTTTGCAGTATAAATAAGAAACATATCCCGGATTTTTATCAGAAAAGTAGCCATTTTGGAGGTGTGAAAAAATGCACTATGTTACACGGGTGTGTTATCGTAATGAAGAGAACACTATGATTACTCACCAATGTGTCGCCCCCGCCCATCGGGGCTTGGAGAAATATATTGGGCTGCATGATGCTTCCACGCAGAGCTGAAACTGACCACACAGTACTGGTAAACAGCTTAGAATGACTTAAGCCTGCCCAGGCAAACTGGTGGGAGTCAGATCGTCCAATGCATATAAGCCTTTTGGTTTCATTGGGCGACAGGGCTTGAGATGTCATTTCATCTTAGTGCCTGGTAAAAGTCCCACAAATTTGGAAGCTAAAATGACCTAAATAGTGTTGATGGGGACGTTAAACCTAAATAGTAACAAACAACAAACAAACTCACCCATGTGCAATAATTGTTTCTTACATGATTCTCAAACAGGTATTGCCCTGATGTATTTTTAGGATTAAAACTTTTTAATGCTCCTAGCAGACTGAGTGTGCGTTAGACACCGTCCACCGCCGCAACTCCCTCACCCACATTACGATAACACATCCGTGTGATGTTTTTTTTTTAAACCTCCAAAAAGGAAAATTTTCTGATGAAAATTTGTGAGTTTTGTCTTATTATCCCCACGTTTTTCAACGAAAAGTGGGGATATTGTTATCGCCTCCGTCCGTCCGTCCGTCTGTCTGTCCGTCTGTCCGTCTGTCCGTCCGGCTATCTCCTCCTAAACCGTTAGCCGGAATTCAACCAAATTTGGTATGCGAGTTGCTTACATGAATGGCTTGCGCAAGAGCACATTTTTTTTTGTCCCCGCCCCCAGGGGCCCTGGGGAGGGGTCAAAGGTCAAATTTTTACTACTGTGGAGAAAACGTGGGGATTTGCGATGGCTTGCCATCGACTGCGCGCTCTAGTTTATACTCCAAACATAGGTTTTGGGTGATCGTTAGAACCGCCTCATTGAGCTGGTTCTAACGAGTACCCACAACCTATGTCTTGGAGCAGAAATTAGGAAAATAATTATTACCCCCGTAAACCCCAGTTTTCTCTATATAAAGTGTGATTTATGGAGGTCTTTATTTCCCGGACTTGTTAACGTGATGTATTGTGTAACTTCAATCAATTTTAAAGTGCCCATGTATAACACTTAGTGTAAATAAGATAAAGTAGAGGTCCACGGACTGAACTTGCCCAGGATTTAGACCTTGAACCTCTAGTGTCATCTTGTTTACATATATGCCATTGCTGACAACGTAGCTTTGGGCGGCCTTACCTATTCCAATCTTTAGAAGCTTCCGTGTTGTGGTGGTTACGCTACTCGCCTTGTAAACCAGGGATCGCAGGATCGATCCCTGGCTCCTCCAGACTTTCGATGAGTCTTTAAACCGAGGTCCCGTCTCCGTATGACCTTAGCTGTTGGTGGGACGTAAAACTCAAACACTCACTCACGCACCTCTTCCAATCTTTGGCGCATAACAGGAAGGGTCTTCTGTCCATCTGTAAGAGGCTGGCGGGTTACTTTTGGCAGAGCAAGTGAGGTTGAAAGGGATGTTCTTTGTCACTAAGAATGGTCCCGAAATTTCCGCTTTCTCAGGTGAATCTGTAATATTAATTTGACATAACATATCAGAAACTTACTAAGAAGCATTCGGGCAATGTACGTTTCTATCACTTTGGCGATCGTTATTCAGAGGATAGCGAAAACCGGAGTACATGGAGACAAAACACATGACCTTCAGTTGCTTCAGTTGCAAAAACTAAGCCATATATGTCTGGCGTCCCAAAAATGGGACATTAGCTGTGAAGGCCTTGATCAGATGCCTCGTACAGCGGCGTTTGATCAGTGCTGTCTTTGTTTGCTTAAAGTGCGTACGGAAATTGCTTCGAATATAATTGACTTTACACCCTATACATACGAAAACACGTTTTTAAAATTTTTACTCTCTTATTTTTGCTCTTAAGTACAGTCGAACTTCGATGGCTCGAACACCGATGGCTCGTTTACCATGGCTGAGTCGAACCCGTTTTTGAGTCCCTAGGGAATTCCTCTGCATAAGAAAAAGTTTGAGATAATTAAGGAGATTTTCGACTTTTATCTTGCCAATGTATGCTGTGTGTACTCATTAGAATCGCCTTAATGAGGCGATTCTAATGAGTACACACAGCATGCATTTATGTTACAGAACACCGAAAAGAAATCCAAAAATACCCCCGTTATGTTTTCTGGAAGTATGCAACAGTGGCTCGAACAACCGCTGTTTCGAACAAATTTTTGTGGTCCCGAAGGGGTTCGAGCCATTGAAGTTCGACTGTATAGATTGTGGGTACAGGTTCTCACAATCAATATTTTTAGCAGAAATGTGAAAAATATCGGATTTTTTATTTGAAAATTTGCATTTTTTTGTTAGTAAATTTTTCATATAGGATCTTACATTAGTGCTAATGTATTATTGAATTTATTAAACGAGTTGAGGAAAAGAGATAAAATGCCAGTCTTTTCCTAGCATTTGATATATTTTCCTCAACGAGTTTAATAAATGTAATGCATTTTGTATTACATGAGCACGAATGCAAGATTCTATTTATCATATGATATTTAAAACACATTTTATTCACTATTTGTTTTCAAAACTGTCAATATTCCACCATTAGTAAACGAGACGCCGTTAACATTACGATAACACACCCGTGTCTATATATGACAGTTAAAACACATTTTAAACACGAGTTTAATAAATTTAATACATTTTGTAATACATGGGCACGAATGCAAGATTCTATTTATCATATGATATTTAAAACACATTTTATTCACTATTTGTTTTCAAAACTGTCAATATTCCACCATTAGTAAACGAGACGCCGTTAACATTACGATAACACACCCGTGCGACATAGTGAATGTTTCACATCTCCAAAAATGGCAACTTTTCTGATGAAAATCCATGACACTTTTCTTATTTGTACTGCAAATATAGGTTGTGGGTGCTCGTTAGAATCGCCTCATTGAGGCGGTTCTAACGAGTACCCACAACCTATGTCTTGGAGTAAAAATAAGAAAAATAATTATCACCCCCGCAAACCCAAGTTTTCTCTATATATAGTGGGGTGTAAGGGGGTATTCATTTCATGGACGAGTTCACGTGATGAATGGTGTCGCACGTGTAACGTTACGGGATGTATATAAACCAATTTGCATATTTAATTCACTAGTGCATTACCGAATCTATAACATGACAATATTACATTCTCCGACGCGACGTGATGTGATAAAGTATATTTGAATAGGCATATTCGTCTATTGCATCTAGACCTTTTCAAAGCTAGTGGTCAGTTAAGGTTCATGGGTGTTTGAAAGGGTCTTCATTAAATAGCATGTTCGCGTGATTCTTCATGAACTTACATAAAACGTTCACTGTTACCGTTCTCCAGTAATCGTGCCTCCAAGATTTGCAAGTGTAATTAGCCACATGTCCTTCCTCCAAACTTGTCGTCTCAATAGAACTGGTGTTTGAAACCAAAGCATTTCCGACTGACCATTGAACCCAAAGGTTGATATCATTTTTATATACACACGTAAGTTTTGCCGCCACGCCTTTGATTAAGTCCACCGTTTGACCTTTAATTTCTGAGTTCTCGTTGAGCATTATCCGAAAATATTCTGAAAGTAAAGAGTGTAAGAGTGAATATTTAAATGATACCTTTATTGGATACCCGTAAGTAAAGATTGTTAGAGAAAAAAAATTATCCAATTTAGTACCAGAAACCCCAAAACGGGTACCCTGGCAAACAGTGCAGGCCCAGATCAGACACCGCAGAACGCGGCGTCTGATCGGAGCCTACACTATTCCAGATCAGACGCCGCAGAACGCGGTGTCTGATCGAAGCCTACACTATTTGCAAAAAGTTCAGTCATTTTCCTAACATATTTTGAAGAAAACACAACCTAATACCTTAATTTTTGAAATGGACTCGTGCTATATATAAGGTGGAAGATTCCATTTGTTACAAAAAGGGTTAAATGATCCCCTCATCGGATACGAGGGTCTGCGCCTCATCCTACCTTCCGTTCTTCCGCGTAAACTTGTCCGCGCCACATTACTCCTATTCTATTTCGCCTTGAATCTCAAATTTGGCGTTCATATTCGAGGCAATAGGATGTGCTGTGAGTAAATATACTCTGCAGTCCCCTATGTCACTGCATATCCCCAGTTACCAGATTAAATGTAAGTATGCAAACACTTCTAGGGGAAAACGGTATGTCCCCTTCCAAACGTAGCTGGCTGAGACTATTGCCTATCCCATTTATGTTTCTGAGCAAGATTAAGGCAAAATAGGGTGTATCCTTAGCATGCAGATATAAAAGAATACGCCAGGTTAACTAAACCTCACGCTGTATAGAGAAAAGTGCGGTTTACGAGGGGATTCATTACTTATTCTAATGAACATGCGTATGTAACGCGTTGTCTGATTGGATAACGTCAAGAATTTGCGACAGTATATTCTACGATATACTGTCGGAAATCCGACGTCAACATGTAACATCGTTTTTCATTGGTTATCATTTGGTTTTACGCAGCTCACCGTGCTTGTCATTTTGGGCAAAATGAGCATTTGTTTTAACAAAAAGGTGAAAGAGTGCATTAGAATGGGGATATCTGCATTGAAAATTGTCATTTGGGTAGGTAAATTATCGGTCTAAGGGTTATAAATTACGTTTTACGGCGACGCTAACGTTAACGCATCGCCGTAGAACGAAATTTACGACCGTAAAACCGCCGACTACCTCCCCAAATGACAATTTTCACCACAATCTATGGTTGAACTAGAAAAAAGAAAAAAAAATCAAACATTTTCATCTGACACATGCTAGTTCTAAAGATTGGTGAGACCCCTTTTTTGCACACGGTTGTGTTTTGGCAAGGCATAATACGGACTAGTCAAAGGGATGTTGTTCAGTCTGCACCATCAATACATATCATTACGTGATAAAGACGCCATCCAACCCCAGTTTATATAGAGAAAACTGTGATTTTCATTGGTATACATTATTTATTCTTATTTCCGCTCCAACAAGACATAATTTTCGGGTACTCGTTAGAATCGCCTCAGGGAAGCGGTTCTAACGAACACCCACAATCTATGTTTGGAGTATCAATAAGAAAATAATAACTTATTTTCATCAACAAAATAATCGTTTTGGGCACGATGCACCACGGATGTGTTACACGTAATGCTGACACACACTTTCAGATAAGCTCCTTCACGATTAGTTTGTGGTCAGGTAAGACAAGCAGCCTGCTCAGCTACAAAGGCCGTCTACATAAACTAGAAAATTTTAAATTCATAAACTAGAGGAATTGTCATTAACGTGCTGATGATAGGCCGCAGCACCTTTTTGCCCGCCAATGTTAAAACAGTTTGGCCATATGAATTATAGTATAGCTGGTGCAATAAATTAGTCCATGTTATTGTCTCCGCACAGGGTTGAGACATTTGAGATGTTGGATTTAACACGGAAGAACATTGATTGATTGATTGATTGACTGATTGATTGATTGATTGATTGATTGATTGATTGCATTGAGGTTTAACGTCCCCGTCATCATTATTTAGGTCATTTTGGAGACATTGCTTCTAATTTGCGGGACTTTTACCCGACATTGAAATGGAATGGCATCTCAACCCCTGCGATCAAATGAAACCATTTTATGGGAAAGTAACTGTCCTTTTGGCTTTCCGCTATTGATGTTTCCATTAGGTCTGTTGTTTCATGTTTGTGTTTCTTTCCCTTTGGTGTCTCTGATGGGAGCTGTGGGTTGATTGTATCGATTCCTGATCATTGCCTCCACTTCTATTTTTTATATGCTTTGGACGATCCGACTCACACCGCTTTGCCTGGGCAGGCTTAGTTCTTCTAAGCTGTTTACCAGTATTAGTGTATGGTCAGATTCAGCTCTGCGTGGAAGAACCACGCAGCCCAATCAATTTCTCCCTGGTCTTCTATACGCCCATATAGACGTTGAGTTTAACACGGAAGAACAATATTTGATTGATTGCATTGAGATTTAACATCCCGGTCCACACTATTTAGGTCATTTTGGAGACGTTGCTCCAATTTTTGGGACTTTTAACCGACATTGAAATGAAATGGCATCTCAATCCCTGCCATCCAATGAAGCCAATAGGTTTATATGCTTTAGACGGTCTGACTCACACCACTTTTCCTGGGCAGGCTATGTTCTTCTAAGCTGTTTTCCAGTCTGTACTCATGTGTGGTCAGTTTCAGCTCTACGTTGAAGCATCGTGCAGCCCCATCTATTTCTCTAAGCCCCGATGGGCGGGGGCGAAACACGGAAGAACAGCCATTAGTTACCCACAATGAAGGTTGACCTTATATTTATGCAACAAGTTTAAGCTTTCACATGAAGAAACACGCGGTCCAGAACCAGTATAAGATAACAAAAATTAGGCCGAAGGGCAGAGCTCTAGCACTGAATTGCTAGCATATTTGTACAAGCCCATACCTAGCAACGGGTATAGATGACCTGCCAAAGAGGTGAAAGTCTGTCATTGACCACAAGGGATATTAATTTTGAATGAATGTAGAACTGTAACAACTTTAAAATATTTAGTACAGGAATTATTTAATAGATTGCATTATACGTATTGAATGACCCTCGTAGTTTAATGAATTAGTACCATGCTGATTGTTATAGGGACTATTTTCTGATGCGAACGAAGAAACTGAAGCGCTGAGAGGTCCAGCAGTTCTGTTAACATCTATATAATAATAAAGAGGAACAGGGGCGAAACAGGAAAATGGGGGGAATGAATGAAAGTGAAGAAACGGAAAAGAAACTGAAACAATTCACCCTCTGCCCTTACCTACTGCAAGGATAGCAGGCCTTACCCTCCTGTAAGCCGATATCAGTTGGACGCCCCAGTGGCATAAGATACAATGACACCTTCTCACCCAACCACCCACGTAATAAACCTGTGCATCATTATTCAGTAAAATTCCTATTTTAAGACCACCTTTGGGACTGTTCAAAAGTGGTCTTTAAGACCACTTTTGAACAGTCCCAAAGGTGGTCTCTGACCAGAGGACACTGTATGCAGAAAACAATAAGAAAGAATAACTGCAACCTACTGAAAAAGCTTTCTATAGCAGAATTAGTCTTAATTTTAGGTGATTTTATAGCGGAATTTTACTGTATAAAGTAATTTTGTTACCCTGATATTATCTAAGCGTACCTGGTTTTGTGTCTGGATTTGGTTCAGCAAAACCCATTACCAAGCTGAAGTACAGCCATGCATAACGTTTGAGAAACGTCCCCATTTCTTTCGGTTTTCAAGTGAATTTGCCTAGCATCAATTATGTGTAGATATGCATTATGAATCAGGTTTCTGTATTAGCTTTCAAACATGCAATATTATATGTTAATATCATATACTGACATGCGTATAATTCACTAACTTTTCTGATCCTTTTATAATACGATATTAGGAATTGGGGAGATAGACTGAACTGCATGTTACTTCCGCGTAGAGCTGAAACTGACCGGCCTTGATTTCTGGAAAACGGTTTAGGTCTAAGCCTGACCAGGAAAAGCTATGTGAGTCGGACCGCTTCTTGCATATAGATCATATTCACGTATTGGTTTGATTAGGCGGCAGGACTTGAGGTGTCACTTAATCTCAATTTTGGGTAAAAGTCCCATAAAATCGGAAGCAACGTCTCCAAAATGACCTATATAGTGTCGACGGGGACGTAAAATATCAACTCAAACAAAAGTAATACGATATTACATATGATCACCTCAGATGACCGGGTGTAGATTAACAGTTATCATATTTTGTTGCTATTATGCAAGAGGAGGGTTGTTTCTTCCTTACCAGAAAAAGAAAGGTAGCCCCGAAGCGATCAGCGATTGCTCTAGCCAGACTGCGAGGACGGGTTTGGGGTATGTACCGGGCTCAGAAGTGAACCATTACACATTTACGAGGGTAGGCTGAAAAGTTCTGAGCATGACCAAGAAGCAGGCATCGAACAGCCATGAAATTTTGTATTCATTAAACCCAAACCTTTATTACGTGATTTGACTCAAATGAGTTCAAGTTTACCTGCAATAACATAGAAATGCTATACTTTGAAAATTGATACTAACACGTTTTTGAGAAATGGAAAAAATCAGGCATCGTGGTGTCATCAAGTACCTCCATAAAAAGGGGTTAGCTCCTAAGGACATTCATGCCGATATGGTTGCTACATTAGAGGATGGTGCTCCTTCGTATGCAACCGTGAAAAAGTGGGCAGCAAATTTTAAGATGGGCAAGGACACCCTTGAAGATGATGATCGGTGTGGACGACCCACAACGGCAACAACTGAGGAAACCATCAGCCAAGTGCACAGGGCCGTGATGGATGACAGGCGTTTAACTATGAGTCAGTTAGCTCACACTGTTGGCATCTCCCGTGAACGAGTAGAGAACATTCTACACAGTGATTTAGGAATGTCGAAGGTTTCCGCCAGATGGATGCCTCGGCTTTTGACGCCTGACCAGACTGAACTTGTCACAAGCCAACTTGGCTATTTTTGAAGCAGACCAAGATGGTTTTCTTGACCGTTTTGTCACTCAGGATGAGTGTTGGGTTCATCACTTTGAGCCAGAGATCAAAAGACAATCCACGCAATGGAAGCACCCTGGCTCACCCCCTCCAAAGAAGGCAAAGGTTGTCTCCTCTGCAGGGAAGGTGATGGCATCAGTGTTCTGGGATGCCAAGGGTATAATATTCATAGATTACCTTCGAAAGGGCGGAACAATTAATGGGGAGTATTATGCAGATCTGCTAAAACAATTGCGAAAAGCAGTTAAGGCTAAACGACACGGAAAATTGACTAAAGGGGTCTTGTTCCATCAGGACAAATGCGCCTGCTCAGAAATCGGTTGTCGCAATGGCTGCTGTGCATGACTGTGGCTTCACACTTGTCGATCACCTTCCGTATTCACCTGATCTAGCTCCATCAGATTATTTCCTGTTTCCAAACATGAAAAAGCACTTGGCTGGGCAGCATTATCGGTCAGACTAGGAGGTGATAGCTGCTGTGGAGGAGTTTTCAGGGACCAAGATGAGACCTTCTATACCACTGGGATCCAAGGACTCAAACATCGCTGGAGGAAGTGTGTGGCCAGGAAGGGAGACTATGTTGATAAATAAGGCACTTTCAGTATGGACAAACCATTGGATCTTGGCAAGACTGTGCCAATGCACAGGCTGTTCTGAGTCTATGCTGAGCACAAATGTCCGAATTCATATTTTCACTTGTCTAACCTGCCATCCGTGCGCTAAAATGGCGCATACTTTATCTCTAGAACTAACAGTGTTTCGTAATTGTCTCATTTCTGACCCAAATATAGAGTGTGAGTGCAATCGATGTTTTTGAGCACAAATAAGGAAAATAATGAATGCCCCAGAACGGCCCACTTTTCTCTATATAAAGTGGCTCTTAAGGAGGGTTTCATTTCACGGATTTGATTACCTGATGGCTGGGTTTCATTTCACCCAAGGCAGTCATCGATATTCGCGTGGACATTACATTACGCGACATAGTGAATTTTTCACATCTCCAAAATGGCTACTTTTCTGATGAAAATCTGTCATATTTTTGTTATTTTTACTTCAAACATAGGTTGTGGGTGCTCGTTAGAACCGCCTCATTGAGGCGGTTCTAACGAGTACCCACAACCTTTGATTTGGGGCAGAAATAAGAAAAATGTATACTCCTGTAAACCCCAGTTTTCTCTATATAAAGTTTTCTCTATATAAAGTGTTTCTCCCCGTACATCAACCATAGTGCAGTTTATATTTTACTTTTGGTCCTTTGAGATCAGCGTGGATATTCTGAGAAATCAGAAATAAATTATTGGTTTAGACTCATATTCTAGACAGGATTTTAATTATTTGGATCCCATTTTGATTTATATCAGTCTTTGAATCGACTGCCTATTCGAAATTCGCAAAATTGCAGTATGGTTCCTCTGGCTTTCTTTGCCGGATCATTACAGGGTCACTGATGAGGCTTTATTAGCCGAAACTACGTAGTACGACCCAACTTCTTTCTTATGAATGTTTTCATTGCTCTTAAAGGAACTCATTTGTGATTTTTATTTAGGGAGTGTTCATTTCACGGACTTGTTCACGTGATGGTTTGCAACTGTGCACGCTACTTCAGTGCTGTCTGGTTATGGTATGATAAAGCACAGGGCGGTGGCAGTTACGAGGGCTGACTCATATGTTGTGAGCCTCATATTGAAGGATTTGAATTTGGTCGGAAATATTGTATTATTTTTCAACATAATCCCCTTCAATATCTATATAATTTTGCCAGCGGTGATCAATGCCACTTTTGTAGAACTCCGTTTCTTGGCTGTTCAGAAAGTCATCATCGGACTGAAAGTGGATGCCTGAAATAGCCGTTTTAAGTTGTGGAAATAGATGAAAGTCTGGTGGAGCGAGAATAGGTGAATATAAGGCGGATGCTCAATCAATTTAAAGCCACAATCGTGAATGGCAGCCAAAGCATTGACAGGCTCGTAAACAGGTGCATTGTCCTAATGGAACAACGCATCTTTATTGAACTTTCCGCGGCGCTTAAGTTTAATATTTTCCCGTAACCGCGTCAGAAGTGAAGCATAGTATGTATATATAGTGTGTGCCATTGATTGTTGTCCCTTTTGGAGATAATCTATCAGCAGAATACCATCTGCATCCCAGAAAACCTAGGCCATGATATTCCCAGCTGTTGGAACAGGCTTTGTCTACTTTGACGGGGATAAGCCTGTTTCGATTGTCGTTTGGCCTTTGGGGAAAATGATGGACCCATGTTCCATCCATAGTGATAAATCTCTGAAGAAAGTTGGCAAGATCTTCCTCAAAAAGGTTAAGATTAACACGCGATAATGTGCGCCTGGTGTGCTTCTGATCAACTGTCAGAAGTCTTGATAGTTGGAACCCGAAAGCTTTCTCATTGCAAGTTCCTCTGTCAGAATGGAATGTACTCTTTCCTTTGAAATGCCAACTCCACTGGCTATATATCTTTCTGTTAATCGCATGTCAGTCATAACAATATCATGGACTTTGTTGACCATATCTGGGATTGCAACATTGACAGGCCTTTCAGGACGGGGGTCATCCTCAAGGCTCTGTCTGCCGTGCTTAAATTCCGCCGCCCATCTTTTCCCTGTAGCATATTAAGGGGCATCTTTCTTTAGTGTTGCTACCATATCATAATGGATATCCTTAGGTGTTAAACCGTTTTTATGCAAATATTCATCGATTTTGTCCATTTTGCAAAAGTTGCTTGTCTTGTTTGCTTTAGAGTGCTACCTCGTCAATATAAACGGACCAAATGAGAACAGCCCTTGCGTACACGGCCCTATATAGTCAGAGAATAGTAGGACTTAAGAAGAACATTTCTGCGTACCTCCTTCAATACAAGGTTCACAACATATCATTCAGCGCCCGTACTAACACTTGGAACACATCAAAATTTCCCATGGTACGTCTAGGGCCAGTTGTTCAAAACTAACGACCTTGTAAGTCGACGTATCCTTTTAAGAAATGATTTTTATTTTTCTGTTTATGAAAGTATGAACGCAGTGGGTCGCGCGCAAAGTAAATAAACCCAGAAGGGGTTATTGAAACTTTGCTAGCGACCCGCTGTCGTTCATACTTTCACGAAAAGCAGAAAAATTAAGTTTAGTTTTTATATTTACATTCTTTGCCCCTCATCCCTGGGCGAATTAATGCTGATAGGGCAAACTTTTAAAGCTGAAAAACATTTACACACTGCTTTTCTACAAAGAGCGGAAGAGCGTTGACGTCACCAACGCCCGAAAAGAACAATGGTTTAGACTGACGTCACTTGACGTCACCGAAAATCATGTGACTCGATGCGTTCATGGAAGTATGAACTACATTGTTTTCTCTAGATTTAAATAAGCCTTTACACTGGAAATGTACGTGTAAATATAAAACTTTGATCATTTAATATGGCAAATATGCTAATATTTTTTACTGAAATAATGTGAGCAGCTTTTCACATTTTTTAAGCAAAGATACCAACATTTTAGATATTGAACTTGTTAGAACAGTTAACAATATGACCTATTAACGAGCTCGTTAAGCTAACGAGGCTTTGAACAACTGGCCTCTGGCCTATTATAGTAAACTTAGTCAGACTTCTTCTCTCATATAGGAATAGTTCTCATTGGGTCAGAACTTTTGAGTTTTAGTTTGAAGATATTATCGGAGTCTAACTGTTGGTCTAACTGTTGGTCTTCCTTTGCACCAGCATTTCAGTGGTTTCTTGCTGTCGAGTCCCCACCGTTGTTCAATCTCTGTGGTTGTTTGATTTTTGTGTTCACGGAGATGTTGCACTGATGAGTTAGGAGGCCTTCATGCGGAATGAACAAATTATTTGTCTAAATCGCGACGGAAATAAGGTCGAGGATTGTGGCCAAGTTTAACCCCCCCCCCCCCCCCCCCACCAGTGGAATTCGTTTCACTGACCTTTCTGTCGCGGTTTATTTTTGTTATGGTTTGTCTTTGAGTGTGTGTATCGCTTATATTGTTATGTCTTGGATAGCCAACTGGCCACTTTGTGCTATCGATGTTTACATTAGGGTCTAGTTGTTTCATGTTTGTGCTTCTTTACCTTTGATGTCTCTGATGGGAGCTGCGGGTTAATTGTATCGATTCCTGATCATTGCCTTCACGTCTATATTACATACATTCTGGCCAGACTTTGCAGTTTCGCCTGAAGCTTCGCTGTATATACTCTTTTCACACGGCCTGTGTCATTGACGGCGCGGTAGAATCCTTCATGGTGCAATGGAAAGCAACTCGCCTTATTACCAAAGGGTCATAAGTTCGATAACGGGATTCTTCAGCCTTTCGGATGCGTCTTTAGATCAAGGTCCCGTCTTTATATGACCTTAGCAGTTGGGGTTGGGGGGGGGGGGGGGTTGGACGAAACCTTTAACACAAAAGCACGCACAGACATTCACGGTGCTATGAGCACGGACAGGAGAACATATTACAACTTGGGTGGGTGGTCAAGGAATAATTTCCCTAACCTCCTCCGTTAAGTTACGTGTAACACCTGCTGTGTTAGTCCTTACTGCAATCTGAAATCTGCAGACAATTTGCGATATTGCCAGAAAGTATTCCACTGCTCTCCGATACACAAACGGCATAACGCATTGTCTCAGCGAAATGTACGTGCGTCCTTGTTCATTTTATCTAACATTATATCACGGTAATTACAGTTTTTGTCTTCACTATTTCTGTGAATTTCCGAACTTCAAGGTGTGTAGCTTATACAATGCGGTCACTGCCTTCTGTATTGAAAACCCAAAAACTGTTATTTAAAATGAAAAATCATCAGAAGAGAAATAAGAATTTTGTTCTTTTCTTTGTCACCAAAGGAAGCTGTGTTCTTTATTTTCTTACCTGTGTGTTTAAGTTCTGATATTTATAACAATGCGAGTACAATTTCCTGTTGCAATAGTAATGGATTTGTCTGTGCATGATTAGAACATAGACTATCACGTGAACAACTCCGTGAGATGAACACACCAATGTATATAGAGAAAACTGGGGTTTACGGCTGTTAAACATTATTTTCCTTATTTCTGCTCAAAGACATAGGTTGTGGGTACTCGTTAGAACCGCCTCAATGGGGCGGTTCTAAAGAGCACCCACAACCTATGTTTGCAGTATATATAAGAAAAATATCACGGATTTTCGTCCGAAACGATGCCATTTTGGAGAGAGCGAAAAAATGCACTATGTCGCACTGGTGTGTTATCGTAATGCGCTATGTTTGTTTCTGCCGGCGTTCAATTATTATTTATATTTTATTTTATTAATTTATTTATCCATATTTATCTATTTAGATTTCAATGTTTGAAGCGAAATTGTTAAAAGGCTATCTACATTGTAACTCACTAACATAGCCATGAAGATGGATCTTCGATTATGTGTGAGGTATTGATAAAAAATTTTGGGATCAATAAATTATAGATTTACAACTTAAATACGAGACATCTTATCCAGGAGATCGAAAAATACTTATTTTAAAATTTAATTGTATCTTTTATTTGCTACTGTCGGGATAAGCATGGTATGTCACACAATATAACAGGTATGTTTATGGTCATATTTCTTGAAATCTGAACTTTTTAAATGTATCAAATGTACAGATTTTGGAAGTTTAGCATAATTAAACTGAAGATTTCTGATATACATAAGGTTAGCAGTACTATGTCATATATAGAGGATCTTACATGAGTGTTCATGTATTGTTGAATTTATTAAACGAGTTGAGGAAAAGGGATAAAATACGAGGCTTGCCGAGCATTATATGCCTTTCCCTGAACGAGTTTAATAAATTCAATAATACATGAGCACGAATGCAAGATTCTATTTATCATTTGACATTTAAAACGCATTTTATTCTCGAATATTTTTATAAGCATGTCAATATTCTGCCATTAGTTAACGCGACGTACGTCGTTAAAATATCGTGCATGTAACGTTACGGGGCGTATCCCACTAATTTGCGTATCTAATCCACCAGTGGATTATCGAATTTATTACATGGCGTTATTACACTCTCAGAGGCGACGTCATATGGGCCCCGCCAAGCGATTTTGGTACTTATCGCCTATGCGAGCAGCGAAGGTTCAGGCGAGCCTGCGCATCCGCGCAGTCTCGCCAGAACCTTCGCTGCTCGCTCATACAAGCAGTGAATCAAGAGGAACCTTCAGACAGAAAGCCATATCCCTGGCCCCTCTGAATTGCTGGGCATGCGCAATTAAAATTTGTCATTACGGAATGCTCGAAGACCCAAATTCGTTTGGCGGGGCTCATATGATAAATGCAAAACGTTGATAGGATTCTCATTTGGGTTATTTCATGCGTCTGGCAACGGTAGAACCCCTCATGAAAACCTTTACAACCAGGGGCCAGTTGTTCCAAACTAACGACGTCGTTAGTTAACGAATCGTTAAAACTTCGATCATTTATTATGGCAAATATGCTAAAATTTTTGCTGAAAAAATGTGAGCATTGCAGCTGCTCACATTTTTTCAGCAAAAATACCACAATTTTTAATATTAAACTTGCTACAACAGTTAACAATATGACCGCTAACGAGCTCGTTAAGCTAACGATGCTTTGAACAACTGGCCCCTGGAAGACTCAGATAAGTCAGCGAATACGCTTATCCTCAAGAAAACTTTTGCGACCCGCAAAGTCTCAGTTCAGCTAGCGCCTACGCGCAGTCTGAGCATATTCATCGCTGGTCCCACTAGATTTCTACAGTCCCTTCGCTATCCAACCGAAGGTTCCATGAAGACTTGGTGGGTATATAGACCGATAAAAATCTGTACTTACCGCCATGCTCATCTGTTAAGACGCCCAAAAATCAGAATCGCATACTTCATGTCATTTTATATGAAAAATACAGTCAAACCTGTCTTAGTGGCCACCTCTATTAAGCAAGCAGCCTGTCTTAAGCAAGCAGGCATTCAGTTCCCGAAAAAGGAAAATGCCTTAAAATTCACCTGCGTTAAACAAGCACCTGCCTTAAGCAAGCACTTTTTGAATATCCCAGAGGCGCTTGCTTAATACAGGTTGGACTGTAATGAAACTTGCCAAAGGCTTGTCTCGTAGCTATCGTGAACCGGCGTTCATCCAAAATTAGAGTAAATTCTACTATGTGTGTTAAAATATATGTAATGTAGGTCGTTCTAACGGGGTTTTCAGGCAAAACGGGTACCTTAGTTTTGCTTAACGTTACGATAACACACCCGTGCGATATAGTGCATTATTTCACATCTCCAATATTGCTTTTTTTTCTGATGAAAATACTTGATATTTTTCTTATAAATGCTCAAAACATAGGATGTGGGTGTTCGTTAGAACCGCCTCATTCAGGCGGTTCTAACGAGTACCCACAACCTATGTCTTGGAGCAGAAATAAGAAAAATAATGAATACCCCAGTTTTCTCTATATAAAGTGGGGTTTAGGGGATGTTCATTTCACGGACTTGTTCACGTGATTGCTATAGTGAACCGGCCTTCATCCAAAATTTTTGTATAATTCTACTATACTTGTTAAAAAAATGAAACGTTGGCCGTTCTAACGGGGTTTTCAGGCAAAACGGGTACCTTAGTTTTGCTTAAAAAAAAAAAAAAAAAAACATCACGAAAACACGCCTATATAATATTGACCCCCCTCGAACCCCGCTTTTATATAGTGAAACCGGGGTTTGCAGGGATGAACCTTATTTATCTTATTTCTGCTCTGAAATATAGATTGTGGTTACTCGTTAGAACTGTTCTAACGAGTACCCACAATCTATGTTTTAGGCAGAAATAAGAAAAAATATCACAAGTTTTCATCTTAAAATTTTCATTGTTTTCGGCTATAAAGGTTACAATGTATTTGTATAGGCGCGTTTTCGTAATGAACATGTGAACCGCATCAAAGAGCACCAAACTCTTTATTCATAGCAGGATTATGCAAGAATGTCACATTTGTTTTCAAGTCAAGTTCATTTTTGTTTGTTTGTTTGTTCTTGTTTTACGGCCCTTTCATGATTTTTTCACTTATTTCGAGCCTATCGTTAATCAGAGCTGGGCGAAAACCGGAGGACCCCGAGAAAATCACCTGTCCGTCCGTTGCAGAGCATCTCCGAACATTTGAACCGCATCAAAGCGCACCAAAATCTTTATTCATAGCAAGAGTATGTAAAATTGTCACATTTTTTCAAGACATGTTCAATTTTTGTATATTTGTTTGTTTGTTCTGGTTTAAAGACCCTTCCATGATTATTTCACTTATTTCGAGCCGATCGTTAATCTGAGGTGGGCGAAAACCGGAGTACCCGGAAAAAGCCACCTGTCCTTTATTTGCAGAACTTAGCATCTCACATGTGACCGGAGCAAGGCTCGAACCCACATCGAAGATGGACCTAATGATTATGAGACAGCGCTCGTACCAATAGGCCAGGGAGGCCCACATGGCCATGTATAGAATCAACATAGCAGGCAATATCTCAGCTTCATAACCGTATTCTGACTACCTGTACCGTCAAGTGGGGAAGGGTATACTAACAGTTTGTTGACTTTTGTTATGTCAGTTCCCATTCAATATATACATGTACTACGTTACATCTAGATAACAGAACAAATAATTAAAAGTTTGTACACTACCCCAAGTTTGTTATTTATATTTAACAAATACAAAATGAGCAGTGTCATGAGAGAAAGTGCTTTATAATATAGGCGGACGCGCAGTCTTGGCTGTCCATATGAAGTCCAGTCAATCCCTACAGTTTGTCCATGAAAAACCAACAGTGGATCCAGTCTGACACAACAGATGAACAGGCTGATTTGTATCATGACTGGCTAAAAGACCCTGCAAAAGACGTTTTCACCCGGCGTAGCTCAAACGTACGAATTTCTTCCTCCGTGAGGTGGTTCTACATATAACGAGTACCCAAAACCTATGCCGTGGGGCAGAAATAAAAGAAAATGTATACCCTACATTTGAAAACCCCAGTTTTCTCTCTATAAGATGGGTTTTACAAGGTGTTCAGGTAACGGACGTTTAATATGAAATAGATCTGAAACAGATACTGTCAAGTAATTACGATAACACATTCGTGTGATATAGTACAATTTTGAAACCTCAAAAAAGGCATTTTTTTCTAATGAAAATTTGTGATATTTTTCTTATTTATACTCCAAACATAGGTTTTGGGTGCTCGTTAGAACCGCCTCAATGAGGCGGTTCTAACGAGTACCCACAACCTATGTCTTGGAGCAGAAATAAGGAAAATAATAGTTACACCGTAAACCCCAGTATTATCTATATGAATTGGGGTTTATGGGGGTCTTTATTTCACGGACTTGTTCACGTAATGTAAAGGATGGAATCGTCCGTATTACGTACATTCTCCAGGAGTCCATTGCGGAACGTTGGGGTTGTACTTATGTTTAAGAAACTCATTAAGAAAAAAAAAAAAACGAAGTGGCTATTGCCAGTTAACTGGTAATAGCGGTTTTACGATAAAATCGCTATTGCCAGTTAACTGGTAATAGCGGTTTTACGATAAAATTGCTATTGCCAGTTAACTGGTAATAGCGATTTTATCGTAAAACCGCTATTGCCAGTTGACTGGTAATAGCCATTTTAACGTAAAACCGCTATTACCAGTTAAAAGATTAATATAAAATATCTTATGACAATTTTTTATTGTTATTGAAGCATGAATGAAAACGAACTACTGAAAATAAACAAATGAATGAATTTCTGACACGTAGACATACATATATACGAATATTTTCGGAAGAAATATGTAAAAGGTATGTTCCTACTGCTTCCAACAACACAGTAAATAGGTACTAGAACTGTCTCATCGAGGTGGTTCTAACGAGTAACGGGTAAAGAATGACATTTGGTTTCGGACAGAAATATGAACAATAATGTGGAGTGGGGTTTAGGACCTACATGATCTATATTGTAGAACAATTACGGAAACACGCCTATCTAAACATATTACAAGGAGCGTGATGACTCAAGTGGTTAGTGCACTTGCCTCTGATGCTAGAGGTCTTGGGTTTGATCCCTGTCAGCCAGCGTTGATAAAATTTCAGTGTCCAAACACGCTAAATTGGCATCATTTGCAGGGGGAAATGTAATAATATGCACCGTCCTTTGTGTCACGACGTTAACTGGAGGCTCCCCTGTGTATGAAGGACCATCAACTGTGCATTACACGATTAATATGTAGACAACACTTGCCGAAAATGCCCATGAGGGCATAGATAGATAGATAGATAGATAGATAGATAGATAGATAGATAGATAGATAGATAGATAGATAGATAGATAGATAGATAGATAGATAGATAGATAGATAGATAGATAGATAGATAGATAGATAGATAGATAGATAGATAGATAGATATTTTTTCTTATTTCTGCTCCTAACATAGATTGTGGGCAATGGTTAGAACCGCCTCGTCGAATAAGGGAAATAATGTAAACCCCTACAAACACCGGTTTTTACTATATAAAAGTGTGCTTTAACGGGGTAAAGTTTAAAAGCTAAAAATAATCAGTGCCTTGCATACGCGAGTCAGCATAATAGGGCTGGAACTTCAAAGGCTTACCGCCCCCGTTGTACTTTTAAAATTACCATTATCATCCACCTAATTATTTTATAAATATAATTGCTTGGTGGTTGATGAGATTTTACGTCTTCGTCAAGACTAATTAGGTCATATTTGAGACGTTGGACTTTTACCCGACATTGAAATGAAATGTCATCTCAAGCCCTACCGTCCATAGAAAACGCTAGAATTTAAGGACGGGTCCGACTAGCATCACTTTTTAGGGATACAGTCCTAAACTGGCGGAAATGTGTTAGACTTAATTGGGATAATTTCACTTTACATATTCAAAGTTTCCCTACCTTCGTTGTAATAAAACTGACAGAACCAACTGTCTTTCTCTTCTTGTTGTTTTCTTTTCAGACTTCTTACTCGTACATGTACGTGCAGCACCCTCAAATATGTCTATGTGTCCTCATTAACTTACACATTTAAAAACAATTCAGTCTTTATTTTGCTACGAGTAAGAAGTCTTACTTTTGTCCGAGAACTGGAATTCACTTACATGAAACATGTCATTGTAATCTAGCTGGCTGGGATTACATGAAATACATGTTGAACAACATAGATTGTGGATACTCGATAGAACTGCCTTGTCGAGGCGATTCTATCGAGTCCCAGCAATCAATGTTTTGAACAGATGTATGAAGAATATCTTTTAGCTTCTTAAATTTCCATTTCTGATCAAAATGTGGCAATGTACTTGTATAGGCGTGTTTTTGTAATGTATGTTTGGAATAACAATTCCTTATGAAAACGCGCCTATAAACATTTACTGTCTAAATTTACTGATATACTTCATATTTCTGCCCTAGACTCACTAGAACCCCTTCAAAGAACTGGTTTTATCAATAACCCGCATTCTTGGACTGTTACCGGACTTTGAGATGAATTGACATCTCAAGCCCTATCGTCCAATGAAACCAATATGGTTTGTATGCATGGGCGGTCCGACTCGCATCACGCTTTAAACTTCTAAGTGGTTTACCTGTACTCATATGCCATGCGGCTGGTTTCAGTTCTGCATAGAAGCATTATGCAACCCATTCTATTTCTCTTGAAGCCCCGATGAGCTGGGGCGATTATGGATTACATATGCAAAATATATGCAAAATATGGAAATGCTTGGTCAAAGCAGAAAAACAAAAACATGCATTTAAGCCATTACATTCATAACTGTAAATGGAATAATTCTGCACGTCAACTGGCAATAGCGATTTTACGTTAAAATTGCTATTACCAGTTAACTGGCAATAGCGATTTTATCGTAAAACCGCTATTACCAGTTAACTGTCAATAGCAATTATATCGTAAAACCGCTATTACCAGTTAACTGGCAATAGCGATTTTATCGTAAAACCGCTATTGCCAGTTAACTGGCAATAGACCTTTCCAAAAAAAAAAACATATTTAAACAATTCAGCGCCTGATCTGGTCCAGCACTGGTTGCCAGTGTCTCGATTTAGCGTTTCCCATTTAAAACGGGCGGGCTAAAACAAGGAATGTGCGAGAGTCCGGTTTGAGCAACGTTTCGATTATTTTTAAATGGCATGGTTTTAATTAGAAATACGCTTCAAAGGATGACATAACCATTGTAGACAAATTGACAGACAAGAAATATCAGAAGATGACATCGATTTTTAAAGATGACTGTCCTCGGTTTACCACGAGTACTTATCTTTATTTCATCATTTTAGAGACGTTGCTTCCGATTTTGTGAGGGTCAAAGGATCGATCCCGGGCTTCTCCAGACTTTCGGAGGGGTCTTCAAACCGAGGTCCCGTCTCCGTATGACCTTAGATGTTGGTGGGACGTAAAACTCAAACACTCAGTCACTCACTCCGATTGTGTGAGACCTTCACCCGACATAGAGATGGAAAGACATCTCAAGCCCTACCACCCAAAGAAGCCGCTAGTGTTTAACCAGTCCGATTCGCACCACTTTTCATGGGCAAGCTCAGCTCTTTCAAGCGTTTGACCAGTATTCTAAAGCTTGGTCATTGTACATGTCATCACCAGAGACTCATCACGTAAACATCTCCGTGAAATGAAGACCCCCCCCTAAACCCCACTTTATATGGAGAAAACTGGGGTTTAAGGGGGTAAACATTATTTTCCTTATTTCTGCTCCAAGACATAGGTTGTGGGTACTCGTTAGAACCGCCTCAATGAGGCGGTTCTAACGAGCACCCAAAACCTATGTTTGGAGTATAAGTAAGAAAAATATCACAAATTTTCATCAGAAAAATTACCTTTTTGAGGTTTGAAAAATGCACTATATCACACGGATGTGTTATCGTAATGCTTGGTTGCTTAACTTTCTTTATACGCAGCGTTTTCTTTTCTCTTCCTCTTGTAGTCATGGTGACGTTTGAGAGATAATGATAATAATGATCATGACTCTGAAAAGGAAGCTCCCTTTTACTGCCCAAAACATAGATCGTTGTTGCTCTTTACTGCAGCCTCGGTGAGGATGTCCTAAAAAAGTACTCACTATATTGTAGAAAACAAATGCGGACGGTTATGTAAACCCTTCTGAACCCCACCTTCCATGCCAATAAGGAAGTATTCACCGACCATTCTAGGACATGTAAGCCTTACCTGAACTTCAGTATTGGTATGTTTCCACCTTCCTAGAGTTAGAAGCCTCCATGGTGTAGTGGTTACGCTACTCGCCTGTAAACCAGGGTTCGCAGGATCGGTCCCGGGCTTCTCCAGACTTTCGGATGAGCCCTTAAACCGAGGTCCCGTCTCCGTATGACCTTAGCTATTGGCGGGACGTAACACTCGAACACTCACTCACCACGTGCACCTTTCTAGAAGGAAACATTACGAAAACACGACTGTACAAATACTTTGTAAACTTTACATCCGAAAAATATCGATTTTTGTTAGGCGAAAAGTTGTGATATTTTTCTAATTTCTGCTCAAAATATAGGTTGTTGGAACTCGTTAGAACCACCTTGACGAGGCGGTTCTAACGAGCATCCACAATCTATATTTTAGAGCAGAAATAAGAAAAAATAAGGTTTACCCATGTGAACCCCAGTTTTACTATATAAAAGTGGGGTTCAAGGGGGTCAAAATTATATAGGCGTATTTTCGTGATGGAACACTAAATGTATAATCACTTACTCTTTACGGTGCGTATTTTCTTGTGAAATGTTTGGCACCATTTTCATACTGGCCTACTGTGAAGTATCAACATTAACATTGAAAGGTTAACATGAAAAATTTCAACCGGAATACCAGGGTGGCTGGGTGCATCATGAAAACACACCTATATAATTTGACCCCTTTGAACACCACTTTTATATAGTAAAACTGGGGTTTACAGGGGTATACAATATTTTTCTATTTCTGCTGTAAAATATAGATTGTGCGGGGGCCTCGATGAGGCGGTTCTAATGAGTACCCACAATCTATATTTTGATGAATATATAGAAGGAATACATTACGAAAAAACGCCTATACCAAAACATTGTAACCTTTATCGCCGAAAAAATGAAAATTTTGAGATGAAAAACTGTGATAGTTTTCTTATTGCTGCTCAAAATAAAGATTGAGGGTACTCGTTAGAACCGCCTCGATGAGGCGGTTCTTATGTGTACCCACAATCTAAATTTTGAGCAGAAATAGGAAAAATATGACAACTTTTCATCTAAAATGTTCCATTTTTACGGCGGTAAAATTTACAGTGTATTTGTTTAAGCGTGTTTTCGTTATGCTGGCCTTTTATAAAGTATCAACAGTCACTTTGAAAGATTTCAACCGGTTTGGTGAGGCAAAGGAACCTAATACCTTGCATCACTGGGGCGTCCAACTGATATTGGCTTACAGTTGTGTACATGTAGCATCTGCTGTCTTTGCAGAGGGTGCAGGTAGAAGAGGAATGCTACTATTTCGACACTGTTATTTCGTCTATTTCTCATCACAAATACACGCCTTTATAATTTTGACCCCCTCGAACTCCATTTTATACAGTAAAACTGGGGTTTGTAGGGGTAAACCTTGTTTTTTCTTATTTCTGCTCTAAGACATAGATTGTGGGTACTCGTTAGAACCGCCTCATCGAGGCGGTTCTAACGAGTACCCTCAATCTTTATTTTGAGCAGTAATAAGAAAACTATCACAATTTTTCATCTCAAAATTTTCATTTTTTCTGCGATAAAGGCTACAATGTTTTGGTATAGGCGTGGTTTTGTAATGTATTCCTTCTATATATATTTTCTCTTTCTCCCATGTTTTTCATTTTCATCTCCACTACTGTCTCTTCTATTTCACAAAATGATCCACACGGGTTGACGTGTCGTTAAACACAATCAATAACAAATTTACGTGCTTCCTTATACATAGTCTGTACACTTTGCTTACTTCTGTATGCGTGTCACCGTCCATCCAGGCTTGGAGAAATAGATTGTGCTGTATGATGCTGCCACGGAGAGCTGCAAATGACTACACATGAGTACTGTTAAACCGCTTTGAAGGTCTTAGCCCGCCAAGGAAAAGTGGTGCGAGTCGGACCGCCAAAAAGCATATAAGGTATGTTGGTTCCTTGGGAGGCAGGGATTGAGAAATGTCGGGTAAAAGTCCCATAAAATGTGCTGCAACGTCTCCAAAATGACCTAAATATGGTTGTTTGTTTGTTTGATTGATTTGGAGTTTAACGGCGCAGTCAACACATTTTAGGTCATTTTTGAGCCGGTCAGTTTAACTATCCACACTTTTCTTGGGTAGGCTTATACGTAAGTGGTTAACCAGTACCAGTACACATTCTTTCGCCAGAAACTGACAACTGCCGTTCTTGAATCGGCTGAAGGGAGAGAATGGCCGTAGAAATGATTTCATGATCAATCTCCATGAAAGAATCTTGCCGACCCCGGCAGATATCGAACCCGCGTCGTCCTGATCACCAGAGATACGCGCATCCCTAATAAGTATGGACAAGGACGTTAAACCTCACATCAAACAAAATACTCCAGTAGTACACTTTCTGAAGTTATGACACAATTTCATGCCTCTGCACCATAGTAGGAATCGCCATATAGCTGGACGCGTAGCAAAATAGAGACGTCCGGGCTACATTCATTAGTGTAGACTGATCATAGGGTACTTTCTATGGCCATTCCCCTACTTTCGCTAATATAAGACATTATTAGGTTCTCGGGGCTTGGAGTAATAGATTGGGCTGCATGGTGTTTCCACGCAGAGCTGAAACCGACCGCACACGCTTACTGGTAAACCGCATGGAAGGTCCAAGCCTGCCCAGACAAAGTGCTGCGAGTCCCCGTCCCTGCGTATTAACCCTATTTGTTTGTATGGGCGGAAGATTTTGGGATGTCATTTCATCTTAGTGTATTGCTTGTGGGTATTCATTTAGATTCTGGGTAGGCGAGTACCCACAAACTACGTTTTTTAGCAGAAAATATTGTTTACCCCTGTAAACCCAAGATTTAATATAGAAAAGTGGGGTAAATGGGGTCAGAATTATATAAGCGTGTTTTCGTGATGACATGTATATTGTTTTGTATAAATTGTATTGTATAAATGGAAAATAGGTGTTAGCTTGGTTTGTAGGTTAACGGCCCAGTCAACATTATTTAGGTAATGACGGGCCAGTCAGTTTGTCTAACCTTGCTTTTCATAGGCAGCTCTGTGCCAATGCCGGGTAAGTTCTTTCGCAAGAAACATCCAACTGTCCATCTTGAATCAGTTGGAATGAATATAGAAACTATGCCATCTGCGTACATGTTTATGATCCATCTCCCGGACTCGACGGAGGGCGAACCATCACGAAAACACGCCTATATAATTTTCAAACTATAGTAAAACTGGGGTTTACAGGGGTAAACCTTATTTTTCTTATTTCTGCTATAAAATATAGATTTGGGTACTCGTTAGAACCGCCTCGATGAGGCGGTTCTAACGAGTACCCACACTCTATATTTTGAGCAAAAATAAGGAAAATATCACAATTTTTAATTCTAAAATTTTAGTTTTTTCGACGGAAACATTTACACTGTATTAGTATAAGCGTGTTTTCGATTGAACCACCGAGGCAGGTATGTTATAATATAGACACTTAAAAAGTTCGGCGTGCCTGCAAAACCTGAGGTGTTTCTTTTGTAAGACATTGTGAAGAGTGCACTTAAGACGGTCTAGCACAATATTTCACAAACCAAGGACTTCTGTTTAAATTTGTTTAAGCTATTAAATAAACTAAGGATATATATATATATTCCAAAAGATCAATATCTAATAAGTGCAAAAGAGGGTCGACTGTGAAAGAAATATCGCAGTATCGTAAGGTCGTATTGGTGGCACAATATAATATAAGAATCTTATATGGGTGTGAGGGGTGGATGGAAAAATCCGTCCCGAGGGTCACTGACCGGCATCACGAGGCTTGCCGAGTGATGCCGGACAGTGATCCCGAGGGACGGTTTTTTCTATCCGCCCCTCACACCCATGTAGGATTCTTTTTCTTGCATACCTTCCATTTTTAGCGCGGATGTTTAATGCTGCAGTCACTTTGAGTACCGACGTCCGCCATATTGTGATGACACTACAGGAATGTTTAGTGACGTCACGTTACGCGCTGTAACGTCAACCTTATCGACGGCGCATACGAGGTCGTAATCAACTAGTGCATTTATCAAACACGCGATTATATTCGATTTTGGGTCGGAAAAACTAGGGTCAGAACGTAAATTTCTATCCCAGGGAAAAATCACGGATTTCAGTGTCTGGTGTGCAAGAATATTCGATCTATTGCCCAAAACATCCCAGTGCTAACATCGCTTCCTTCTTACCTCTAGAAAGAGCAGTTTTAGATGCTGTTGTTTTTTGGGTGTGTTTTTTTTTTTAGATATTTCCAAATATAGTTTGCGGGTGCTCGTTAGAACTACTATAGTTTGCAATAAAAAACCTTAAAATTTGGACACCCCAAAACCCCAAAACGGGAAAATAACAAACAGTGCATTATGCGGCGTCCGATCAGGACCTTGAATATTTGTCAAATGTTCAACCATTTCCTAAAATAATTTCTGAAATATCTCAACCATGACATCCCGAAAGTTTGAAATGGACACCTATGATATATATGAGGAAGATTCCATCCAGTTGAAAATAGGTTATGCTTGGTACATGTTAAATATTAACCCATATATGCATAGCAGCCTTTTTTAGGACATTAGCAAACAGTGTAGACCCAGATCAGACGCCGCAGAACGCGGTGTCTGATCTGAGTCTACACTGCTTGCTTAAAGTATGTAAAACTTACTACACACAAAACAAACCTGACACCCCTATAATTGGAAATGGACCACTCCAAACTAAGAAGATGATGATGATGATGATGATGATGATGAATGTTATTTCTTAAAAATTTAGGAGTTGTGGAGGACTGGATGCCAGATTGAGTTTTAACAACCCTTAAAGAATTAACATTAACATCTTCAATGGAATGATTAAAATGCTTTTGCAGAGTTGAAAACTTAAATCAGATATTCGGCTAAAATTGCTCGGGTAATTATGTTGTTTTTACACTATAGAACTTTTAAAGATATAGATATTTATTGTTGTTAATGGTTAAATCGTGTATAAAGTCGATGAATCGATTTGTGTTTAAGTACAGGAGATCTGCATTCAAATTAACAAGTAAAATACGAAGTCTTTAACATCATAAAGATAGCACTATGGGAAGCTGATTTAGGGTTCTGTTGTAGCTGGGCATTTCTAACCCTCGGTACCTTGGCGTTTCCAACCCGAGAGATGACCGTGCTGCATGCCTAGTTTCCGCTTGACACGGTCATCTCAAGGGATGGAAACGCCCGTCTACAACAGAACCCTATATTAGATTCGTCCTCTTGCAGAACACCACCGGTATTTCTATCCCAGGATAAAACCACGGATTTCCTTATCTGGTGTGCAAGTATGTCTTCTATTACTCTTGAACTATCTTGCTTTTCGTATGAAAATTTTAGTTATTTTGTTCATACATATAGATTTTTGGTGTCCGTTATATTAAAACCGGAACAACAATGCTGTTCTAATCCAGGCGCTCCGAACGAGTGTCTGAGGCAAAATAAGAAATATAATGTGTACCCTTGTATTTTTCAAATATATAGCGGGGTCTACAAGCGTATTCATCTCGTGGACCGGTTAATGTGATATGCATGCCAGCAAACCTTTTTATTTTCTTCATAAAAAGTGTTAACGTAAATGAACAAAAATATAAAGGAATAAAATTATGGTTTGTTGGATATCTGTACATGTATCCCATTATGAAACCTCATTCTATTATGTAAATGAGCCCCACCAAGCGAGTTTCTGTCTTCGAGCATTCCGTTATGACAAAGTTTAACTGCGCATGCACAGCCATTCAGAGGGGTCGGGGATATGGCTTTCTGTCTGAAGGTTCCTCTTAATTCACTGCGTGTATGAGCGAGCAGCGAAGGTTCTGGCGAGACTGCGCGGATGTGCAGGCTCGCCTGAACCTTCGCTGCTCGCATAGGTGATAAGTACCAAAATCGCTTGACGGGGCCCAAACGATGATGATGCTGATTAATAGAAAAAGGTGGATTTTCAAAAGTATACGCTATTTTACATGAACTTATTTTTGTCTCAAAACGGCAAATCAACCTCAGAGGCGTGGTTCTAATGTGCGTCCGCGATCTCAGTTTGGAACATGATTAAGAATGTAAGGTCTGCGCAAAGTGAAAATGGATGTTCGAGCGTGTGTGCCCAGCGAGGACTCAGCTCAGATTGCGAAATTGCGCGCCCTGATCTGGGTCTCGACAAAGCGCATTAAGCCCCATTTTATTTGGAGAAAAGTGGGGTTTATGGGGGCATACATTATTTTCCTTACTTTTGCTTAAAACATAGATTGTTGGTACTCGTTAGAACCGCTCTAACGAACACCAACAATCTATATTTGGACTAGACATTAGAAAAATATCGTACATATTCACCTAAAAATACTAGTTCTTGAGACAAGAAAGACACCATTTTAGCGCACGGCGTATTATCATAATGATACGCGGACTGATTTGAGTGTTCACTGAGTGCGCATGCTCGGTGACCCCTTTATTGCTTGTCGCGACCCAGTTACGTTTAATACTACAAAGTGAATTTCTGGGGCTAACTGTCCGCTATATTACATGTACATGTTAATGTAATCGTTCTGAAAACACGTCTATATAATTTTGACCCCTTCAAACCCCAGTCTTATATAGTAAAACTGGGGTTTACAGGGGTATACATTATTTTCTTTATTTCTGCTCAAAAATATAGACTGTGGGTACTCGTTGGAACCGCCCCGCCGAGGCGGTTCTTACGAGTACCCAAAATCTATGCTTTGGACAGAATTATGAAAATTATTAGGATTTTTACCTGGAAAAATTCATTTTAGGTGGTAAAATTTTACCAATATATTTGAATAGGCATGTTTTCGTAATGAATATTTTTCAGGAAGACTAATTGCAGAAATTCGAAGAAATAGCCCAAGATGCAGAGGTATTTTTTCATGTATATCACTTCTTCTTGACTTAGTTCATATTAAAGTTTTTAGAAAAAAAAACTGATCGTAGATAACTTAGTTAATATTCTTATATGTACTTCCTTAGAGCTAAACTTTAATTGCAGGAACACCGATGGCTCATTTACCACGGCTACTTCGAACTTGCTTGAATTTCTTAAAGGAATGTTTCCCTTAACCGTGACTACAGATAATAAAATTTTGTTCAGGATTTTCCCTTGTGTGTCTTGAAAATATATGTTGTGCGTGCTCATTAGACTCCCATTAGAATCGCCTCAATGATGTGATTCTGAATTAGAATCGCCTCAATGATGCGATTCTAATGAGAACACACAGCATACGTTGACTTACATATATGTTGTGTGCACTCATTAAAATCGCCTCACTGGGGGCGATTCTAATGAGTACACACAAAGATACCTTTATTTTAAGACCAAATTGATGCTGAGGAAAACACTACCCATTGTGCATTCTGACCTGGTGTCTTGATGAACCCTCAGTGACTCGAACTTACTCTATCTCGAACAAATTTTCATTGTCCCAAAGGTGTTCGGACCTTAGATCTATACATTTTGTTTACTTTCGTCTTTTAGTAGCACCGCTGTATTTCTATGTAACATGCTGAGTCTACTTTCGTCTTTTAGTAGTACCGCTGTATCTCTTTGTAACACGAAAGTAAGCATGGTAGTGATTAGAAAATTCAAGTTTTTAATATAGTCTTTCTTTCTTCTTACAGTAGTGCCATTATAGTTCCGCAAAATTCCACATTACGAAAACACGCCTATTCAAATGACAATGCAAGAGTCCACACTTGCGAAATTGCAATGGATGCTGATGAGCGGAATGTGTACGAGCGAATACCGCAAAATTTTACCATCACATCACATGAACAAGTCCGTGAAATGAAGACCCCCTAAACACCACTTTATATAGAGAAAAGTGGGGTTTACCGGGGTATATATTATCTGCCTTAGTTTTGCTCAATAACATAGATTTTGGGTACTCGTTAGATCCGCCTCAATGAGCACCTACAATCTATGTTGAAAGCAGAAATAATAAAGATGTTATCATTTTTACCTAATTTCTATCATTTTCTGACACCATGTTGGACGCCATTATTTCTTACGGACATGTTTTCCTAATGGAAAATGAAAAGTTTCAGATATAATCCTGCAGTTTTCACATTTCTGCTCAAGACATAGACTGTGGGTACTCATTAGAACCGCCTCGGCAAGGCGGTTCAAACGAGTACCCTCAATCTATGTTGTTGTTTTTTTAGCAAAAATAAGAACAATACTGTGTACCCCTCTAATTCCCCGTTTTACCCTCTAAAATTGGGCTTTAAGTGGGACCAAAAATATATAGGCGTGCTTGCACTCTTGCATTACCTTATCATAATACGTACCGGCAGTCACAGAGCTTGAGAACAACGTCGAATCAAGTCAATGCAGCGTCATCAGGTTTATGCGACGCTCTCTCTGTCTCTCTCTCTCTCTCTCTCTCTCCCTCTCTCTCTCTCTCTCTCTCTCTCTCTCTCTCTCTCTCTCTCCGCCTCTCTCTCTCTCTCTCTCTCTCTCTCTCTCTCTCTCTCTCTCTCTCTCTCTGTCTCTCTAATTATTCTGCAGAATTGTTATTTCAGGTTTAACAATCAGCAACATATATTTTAGCTACATGGAGTAGACAAGACAATAATACAGTCGAACTCTCAAGTAACAGATTCGGAAGCCTAAATGGAAGAATTCACGTCTAGGTATTATATATATTTATGCGCAGTGTTTTACGCACAGTACGCACATGTGTTATGCAAAAGGACATCCAATTTGCTCTTATATAATAAAGGCCGTTCTATTAGGAAAGAAATGTTTCAATGAGCGGGGTCCCTTTTCAGAAACGATATTTTATGCTTTGTTCTTGAATATATTTCTTTCTGTGTGTACATGTAAAATGAAAATGTTCTGACCACTCATCTGAA
The DNA here is from genome assembly GCA_963580285.1 of Lucinisca nassula. Lineage (NCBI taxonomy): Eukaryota > Metazoa > Mollusca > Bivalvia > Lucinida > Lucinidae > Lucinisca > Lucinisca nassula. The sequence goes on from OY757019.1 coordinate 97,959,221, forward strand.
ATGCGCAACATGAGTGAAATACGTTTATCGAAGACACTAATACTATAATGTTATTAATCAAGTAATTTCATATTGGCCTAGTTACAGGTCCGAGATCTGCTGTATTGGTCCGAGGCCGAAGGCCGAGGCCAATACAGCAGACCGAGGACCTGTAACTGGGCCAATATGGAATTACTTGATTCGGCCGAGGCCAATACAGCAGACCGAGGACCTGTAACTGGGCCAATATGGAATTACTTGATTAATGACAATTTTATTACTTGACATGATTAAAAACATGGATATTTTTTTTTGACCTCAGTGTTATAACGGATGACCTCCGAACAATACAGAATAATCAATTTATAAATACGCATATAACTTGTGGTCAAAGTGTGTCACCAACCAAATACAGTGTAGCAAATTTAGACAGGTCTATTGCCAATTGAAGGGGCGTTTGATTTATTATAGTAATAGTATGTTTTACAAGAATGGCTGTACTTTTAGGTGAACGGATACACCAGGCAGATTTTCCCGCCGTTTTTCAAAGGGAAACAATTTCCGGAACTTCTTGTTCGCATTTCTATAAACTCTGTCCGAATGAAAAGGGGGTCTACTCTTAAGGTAAAGAATATGCACCTCAGGGGCACATTCTTTTCTTTAAGAGTTAACCCACATAATGAGCCAGAGAATAAAACTAAACGTCGCCAATGGGTAGGGCCAGGGTCTCCGAGGCCAAAGAAGTTCAAAACGTAACCTGATGGCAACTGTATTTTTGGACGCACAAGGCGTTTTATGGACGTTCTAGCAAAGAAAATCACAATTACAGGTGCATATTATGCAAATGTGCTCAACCAACTGAGAACTGCGATCCGTGAAAAAAACGCCGAGGTAAACTCTCACAATGGATTCTCCTCCAAGAGGACAATGCAAGAGTCCACACTTGCGAAATTGCAATGGATGCTGATGAGCGGAATGTGTACGAGCGAATACCGCACCCCGCCTATTCTTCGGACTAAGCTCCTAATGATTATTTTATATTCCCAAACTTGAAAAAGAATATCCGTGGGCGTCATTTTCGGTCCAACGAAGAAGTCGTGGCCGCAGTTGAGGAAGACCCCTGGCTTCTTCATTTCTGGGCTGATGGCACTGGAACAGCGTTGGTCCAAGTGTATCATGTTAGAGAGCAAATGCATAGAAAAGGAAGAGCTCCATCTCACTCAGAAATAAGTTAGGCTGTCCTTTATTGACTTGCCCTCGTATCAAGACAACGCAGAGAACATTTTTTTTTTTTTCAAGAGATATTTGCGGTTCATTACGCAAACACGCCTATACAAATACATTGCCACCTTTTTCGCCATAAAATGAAAATTTTATGATGAAAAATTGTGATATTTTTCTTATTTCTGCTAAAAATATAGATTTGGGCACTCGTTAGAACCGCCTCATCGAGGCGGTTCTAACGAGTACCCACAATCTACATTTTAGAGCAGAAATAAGAAAAATAAGGTATACCCCCGAAAACCCCAGTTTTACTATATAAAATTGGGGTTCAAGAGGGTGAAAATTATATAGGCATGTTTTCGTGATTACTCCCTAACTCCGAAGTAAACTTGTAGCTCGTAAAGAGGCCACGTTGTCGCTACAACCATAATAGTATGTTTCTTTGTTTGCGGTTTACGTCCCACAAACAACTCAAGTCATAAGGAGACGGAATCGACGTTTAAAGATTTATACGAAATCCCAAAGAAATCTGGAATCGAACCTGCGACCGCCTGGTTTATATGTCGAGTAGATAAATCACCACTTACAACCACACTGATGCAATGACACTACAGTCGAACTTCGATGGCTCGAACACCGATGGCTCGTTTACCATGGCTGAGTCGAACCCGTATTAGAGTCCCTAGGGAATTCCTCTGCATAAGAAAAAGTGTGGGATAATTAAGGAGATTTTTGACTTTTTTCTTGCAAATGTATGCTGTGTGTACTCATTAGAATCGCCTCGATGAGGCGATTCTAATGAGTACACACAGCATACATTTATATTTCCGAACACCGAAAAGATGTCCAAAAGAACCCTAGTTATGTTTTCTGGAAGTATGCAACAGTGGCTCGAACTACCGCTGTCTCGAACAAATTTCCATGGTCCCAAAGGGGTTCGAGCCACCGAAGTTCGACTGTATTTACATAAATGACTAGAAACCTCGCTAGTAAGCATTTTAGCTATTCGCTTTGTCTTTAGACTAGCCACTAGGCATTTTAACAAACAATATGAAAACAAAATCATCTATGAACAACACAATACGCGAACTCTCAATTTTAACATGATACTTAGCCAAGATCTACTGGCAAATAGACTTGTCATTTCTCATAAACTGATAATCTGTTAACAAAGGTTTTCATTAAATGACTAGTGGCTAGTCTAGTCGTCTAGCTTACTGACTAGTGGCCAGTCTAGCTTATCTTTTATTATAGTAATTGCTTTACTTTAGAAAGCTTCCTATTCGTGACCACAAGTATTGCCTTTTAATGGGGCACACCTTCAAGGGACACAATCTCGTCTTCCAAGTCAACTCTAAAGCCAAACCCCTTTTCAGAGGGGGATAATAGAAGGAAACAGGTTGTCAAAAATTGTCTCTCATGCAATGAGTATCAGAAAATAGATCAGATATAGCAATTTCACTTTTTATAATACATGTTTGCAAGTAGATTCTATATGTCAGAGTCTTTTGAGAGATACATGCATACGTGTGAAATAAACATGATTGTTTGTTTGTTCCGTATCTAATGATATAAATAACTCCTATGTAAATATCTTTTAAAGCATCTTTTCTGCCTCGAAGTTTGACGATTTCTACAGGGACAAATTCCTGTCAGCAGCGTAAGTAATTACAACACTCATCTGTTTTGAGCCAGCACATTTTAAAAGGGTATCAGACGGCCAGGAAAGGCTCAGGCGAGCCTGCGCATCCGCAATCACGCCTTAGCCTTTGCTGCTCGCAGACATAAAGAATGGTTCTTGAGATAATTTCATGAAAGAACACGTGCGTCTAGCACTGTTGATGGTTGCGTATGCGCATCTGAAGAACATAAATCCGAAAATGTCAACAATTCTGTTTTGATGTGTTGGCTCATCAAGCCAGGTTTGTCTGAAAAGAAGGCACTTTACCCGCGTATATTTACGGAATTTACATACCATTGAAGGTCAACTGAATAGGTCACATTGCACTTTCTCAGGCAATATTTAGATAAAAACGTGACTTTTGACTAACGACATTTGTTTAACATTATGGCTGTTTTTTGTTTGAATTTAGGCTTAACGTCCCTGTCAGCATTATTTAGGTTTTGGAGTTTGTGGGCTTTTTATCCGATATTGAGATGAAAGCCTGTCGCCCAATAAATCCAATAATGTTTCGTGTCTCTGATGGGTGGCGTTTGGTAGTTGTATCGATTCCTGTTCATTGCCTTTACTTCTGTTTTTAAATACATGGAAAGTCCTACTCGAAGCACTTTGCTTGAGTGGGCGTAGACTCTCTAAGCGTTTTACCAGTACTCATGTGCGGTCGGTTTTCAGCTCTGCTAGGAAACAGCATGCGACCCAGTCAATTTCTCCGAGCTCCGATGTGCGCCGCATACTTCAAACACATGTCTGTAGTCTTTTAATGCTTTAATGAAAGCTTTTTTCTGTAATATTCTTTATAAAAAATCATTTCACGCTTCAGTTAGTGTTTGATTGCAAGTCTTTCCGATGTTTTTTTATTTGTTTGGAGTTTTTTCAGGCACTTAGGCATTCCAAATACAGCGAAACTTTCATGACTCGTACACCGATGTCCTCCCGTTCCATTACGCAAACATGCCTATACAAATACATTGCCAACTTTATCGCCGAAAAAATGAATATTTTATGATGAAAAATTGTGATATTTTTCTTATTTGTGCTCAAAATATAGATTGTGGCACTCGTTAGAACCGCCTCATCGAGGCGGTTCTAACGAATACCTACAATCTATATTTTAGAGCAGAAATAAGAAAAATAAGGTATACCCCCCCCCCCCGAAACCCCAGTTTTACTCTATAAAAGTGGGGTTCAAGGGGGTCAAAATTATATAGGCGTGTTTTCGTGATGATCATAACTGTGTCGAACTCGTGCTTGAGTTCCTAGAGCATTCTTCCCATAGTTCCTCACCGGTTCCACATGGTGTATTTTTCACATATCCAAAATGGCTACTTTTCGGGAGAAAATCCCTGAGATTTTTCTTATTTATACAGCAAACAAAGATTGATGGTGCTCGTTAGAACCACCTCATTGAGGCGGTTCTAACGAGTAACCGCAACCTTTGTCTTGAAGCAGTAATAAGAATAAATAATTTATTCAAAAATAAATTTTATTTTTCTGCTGTTCATGAATGTATGAACGCAGTGGGTCGCGTGCAGAGTAAATGAACTCCAAAGGGGCTCATGTAAACTTTGCTAGCGACCCGCTGTCGTTCATACCGTCACGAAAAGCAGAAAAAAAAAATTATTTTTGTATATTTACATTCATTGCCTCTCATCACTGGGCGACAAAATGCTTATTGGGCAAACTTTTAAAGCTAAACAACATTTACACGCTGTTGAACGACGTTGACCTCATTAACGCACTTAGAAAACCATGATTTAAACTGACGTCACTTGACGTCAGTGAAAATCATGTGACTCGATGCGTTCACAGAAGTAGGAACTACATTGTTTTTATAGGTTTACATTATACTTAACACTGGAACTGTAAATAAACCCGCGTAACTATATAAAGTGGGGTTTAGGGGTTGGGGCTAGTGTTCTTTTCACGGACTAATTCACGTGCTGTGAAAATAATTATGGAAGATATATTTTGTTCATGGAAAGGCATGTTCTGTGTGCACATTAGAATCGCACCGATGTACACGGCATGCCTTCATTTTATAGAAGTATAATGCCCCCTGAAAAGGGGCTATACCCTGCGTGGGTTGAACTCCCCCTATCTCGAACATATTTTCATAGTTCACAAAGTGTTCGAGCCATTGAAGTTCGATTTTGTGAAGTTTATCAATCTACTCTTATTCTTTTATAATATAATGGCTTATTCTTTCTTAACCTATACCTCTGTTAGTAGTATTTAGAATTGCTTAGTCTTAGTATATTTTCAAAACAGGGAAGAGAGATGGGAAAGATCAAAGAAAAGGTACCTTTGCGACTGTGCTTTAACATCATTGCAGTTGGTTGTTAATGAAATTGTTTAATATACATGTAGTATGCACGAACGCCTAATATCTTAATAAATCAAATTGAATGTAATAGCATTTGTGTGACTAACGCAGAACTGAAATTTTGTTTTAAACTTATTCATTATTCAGTATTAAAACGGTGTCATCTTATAACGTATTAACATGTACATGGGACGTTCCATTTGATATACAGTAGAAGTTCGATGGCTCGAACACCGATGGCTCGTTTACCATGGATGAGTCGAACCCATTCTTGAGGCCCTAGCGAAATCGTCTAAATAAGAAATAATGGAGGATAATTAAGGAGATTTTAGTCTTTTATCTTTCAAATGTATGCTGTGTGTACTCATTAGAATCGCCTCGATGAGGCGATTCTAATGAGTACACACAGCATACATTTTCATTACAGGACACCGAAAATATGTTAAAAAGTACCTCGTTATGCATACTGGCAGTAAGCCTCTGTGGCTCGAACTAACCCTGTCTCGAACAGATTTTCGAGGTCCCAAAGGTGTTCGAGCCATTGAAGTTCGACAATATTCAAGAAATTTAACCACTAATCCATAAAAAGTAAGCCAACTCTGGCTAGCTTAAGTATGATTTGTATGTGTCTTGTAGATGTGTTTGTCTTGTGTAAAATGCCTTTCTGTACGAGGACGTTCCTTTGTCTTTAATTTCAGATATAGGTATATGCTAACATATGAATATTACGAGGACTGTTCAAATATGAATGCAAGTAGAACGTTTTCTAATGCACTAATGCGAAAATCACCTGGAAATAAATATCACAGCGTAGAAAAACAGTTTACCTATACATTTATACCAAACCTGTTAAAATCCGTGCACTTTAGCCATGTATATCGTTCGATAAACACTGTCTACTCTTGTATACTAATACAAAACATGGTTGGAAGAAGGTCAGAGTACGCCGTTGAAATAGGTCCTATATTAAGAATCGTTGTATTCATGGTATACGGTGCAAAGACATTTTTGATGAAATATGTTCGGTTTATGGGCATAATGAAATGTCTTTTCCGACAGTTTTTCGTTGGTGTAAGAAATTCAGCTGTGGGCTAGGCTCAACAGAAGATGCACCACATGATCGTCGACCGAAAAAAGCAACATCTGCCAAGATGGTTGCTAGAGTGAAAGAAACAGTTGCTACCTGTGCACGATACACCACTAGCAAATAGCTAGTATGGTTGGCATCTCATTAGGAGCAGCTCATACAATTCTGAAACGGGATTTGAAAATGAGAAAGGTCTGTGCTAGATGGATTCCTCATCTGTTGACAGATGAGCAGAAAAAGACACGCGTTCATTGCGCAAAGAGGTTGCTTAAAAAGTTTCCAAATTACAATGCACGGTCTTTCGCTAATGTCGTCACAGGTGACGCGACATGGGTTCACTTTTTTGAGCCAAAACGAAAGATTCAGAACAAAATATGGGCAACAAAGTATTGCAAAAGACCATGCATTGCAAAGCGGACCATGAGCGTCAAGAAGGTAATGTATGCCATATTCTTTACAAATCAGGGCCCTGCTATTTAGGTTGCTGTGCCTAAAGGCAAATCTGTAAATGCGATGTTTTACAAGAATAAAGTTCTTCGAAAATTGAAGAAATATTTCAAAGAACGAAGAACCGCAACTGGTTTGGCCAATGTCAGATTGCTACATGACAATGCGACATCGCACAAGGCGGTTATTGTGCAAGACTATCTGAAGCAGGAAAAGGTTGTTGAACTCCCTCACTCCCCGTATTCCCCTGACCTTGCCCCGTGTGACTTTTTTTGGTTCCCGCGGCTGAAAAAAAACCTTTCTGGTCGAAAATTTGTACAGCGCAAACACTTCGGTTCTGCGATATTCCAGTGCCTTCATAGTATACCTCGAAAAGACTACCAAAATGCGTTCAATGATTGGATCAGAAGACTGAAAGTTTGTATATTTGTTAAAGGGGAATACTTTGAGGGGACAAAATAAATTTTTCATCGAAACCTAACACGGAATCATTTTTATGTGCTTAGTTGCATTCATATTTGAACAGTCCTCGTAATGTGTAAATTACAATACAAAGAACCATGCTCAAGTCGAATGTTGATCAAAAAGATCTGAAGCTGTTGTTTTCTGTTAACATTCGATCTGCCGAATGATGTAATAAAAATGCTGCATGAACAAGCGAGTGTTTCGGGTGTCTATACACAATGGAATTCCACTATTAAGACCACCTATAATTAAGACTAATTCTGCTTATAAAAGCTTATTTAGTAGGTTGCAGTTATTATTCTTTGTATTGTCTGCATACAATGTCTTCTGGTCATAGACCACCTTAAGGATTGTTCAAAAGTGGTCTTAAAGACCACTTTTGAACAGTCCCAAAGGTTGTCTTAATATAGTATCTTTACTGTGCATGTTCAAATTTGTTGCATCGTTGTATATAATTTATTATTTCCCAATCTCTTTTATTAAGTGTTGTGAATGTTTTTGTTTTTTGTGTATTTTTGGCTGTTGGATGAGTTTTAACCCGTTGTATATCCTATTGAGTGGACCACATTGATTGGGTACAACATAAATGTTATACGACAGACTGCATGCATGGTAGTTTACCCAATCACGGTTGACAACTTTGCTTCCCTCTTTAATTGCACGCCGATGGGTAAGGTCTCAGATTGTATTACGTTTCCAGCGTAAATGCTTTACTGAGTATTAGAGAGAATTTAATTTTATGAAATGTTGGTTGGTGTCTGATGCTCTGCCTCTGGTCGGGCCCATCGGGTTCTAATTGTTGGTTTTCTTTTGCTCCAGCATTTCAGTGGTTTCTTGCTGTCCAGTCCTCGCCGTTGTTTCATCTCTGTGGCTGTTTGATTTTTTGTGTTCTTTGGGATGTTGTACTGATGAGTTAGGAGGTCTTCATTCCCCACCCCCCCCCCCCACCCCTGTGGAATTCGTTTCACTGACTGTTCCAAGGCGGTTCTTCTGTCGCGCTTTATCTTTGTTATGATTTGTCTTTGAGTGTGTGTATCGCTTATATTTTGTTTGTTTTGGATAGCTAATTGGCCATTGTGTGGGAAAGTAACTGTCCTTTTGGCTTTCCGCTATTAATGTTTCCATGAGTGAGTGAGTGTTTGAGTTTTACATCCCAACAACAGCTAAGGTCATACGGACCTCGGTTTAAAGACTCATCCGAAAGTCTGGAGAAGCCCGGGATCGATCCTGCGATCCCTGGTTTACAAGGCGGGTAGCGTTACCACTACACCACGGAGGCTTCTATTAATGTTTCCATTAGGGTCTAGTTATTTCATGACTGTTTGTGTTTTTTTCCCTTTGGTGTCTCTGATGGGAGCTGTTTGGGTTAATTGTATCGATTCCTGATCATTGCCTTCATTTCTATTTTACATCACCGTCCAATATTTTTCATTACTGGACTCCGATTACCATCATTTTGAAGCATAACTCAGTAGAAGCGGGGAGCCATATCTTTGCAAACGGCACGTGGCCGCTCGCACAGAAATATAACCAATCCTGTCTGAGTAATTTAGCGTCAATAAAATGTATTTGTCTGAATGCTGGATTGGGTAAAAACAGTAATTTAATGGCAGTATAGACGGTAGTCACGGTAGACGGTAGTCATTGTGTTGTGGACGGCCTTGTGCACTATTGTCCTTGGTCTTCGGCCTCGGGCGCAATAGTGCTTCAGGTCGTCCACAAATCCTCGGGGCAATAGTTTTGACGGTTGTCCAAACAGCCATCAAATAATTGTTTAATAGTATTCATATATCTTTTTTTTAAGTTGTAATTTACAAAAATATGAATGTCGTCCGTAATGAAATAATTTTTAAGGTTGGGGAGACACAGTGATATGTTCTACTTTTTCACATTCAAGTAATTTAATGTTTAACCTTTGTTAAACGGCCAGCACAATCAATAAGGGATGTGTCAAGGATACAAAACGTTAAACACATCGATAGTTGAACTAGTTGAAAGATACATTAATCAGAAGGTTGTGTTGAGTTGAGTGTTTGAGTTTTACGTCCCACCAACAGCTAAGGTCACACGGAGACGGGGCCTCGGTTTAAAGACTCATACGAAAGTCTGGAGAAGCCCGGGATCGATCCTGCGATCCCTGGTTTACAAGGCGAGTAGCGTAACCACTACACCATGGAGGCTTCTAATCAGAAGGTACATGTAGCTATTTATCCGTTCATATGATGTAATTAACACCATAGGAAATCCAATTTTATATAGAGAAGATAGGGACATACTAGGGTACATAATAGTTTTCTTATTAAGATTCTGGTGTATAGTTTGTGGGTACTTGGTAGGAAACCAACAATCTATGTTTCAAGGAAAAAAACAAATCAATAAATCAATATTTTTTTTATCTGATAAGCTGAGATCAATCATCAAACATGTAACACACGGGAGTGCTTTGTTTTGTTTGTTTGATTTGAGGTTTAACGTTCGTGTCAACACTGTATAGGTCATTTTTGAGACGTTGCTTCCAAGTTTGTGGGACTTTTACCCGACATTGAGATGAAATGACATCTCAAGCCCTGTCGCCCAATGAAATCAATAGGGTTTATAAGCATGGACGGTCCTACTCGCACCGCTTTGCCTGGGCAGGCTTCGATCCTCTAACCGGTTTACCAGTACTCGTGTGTGGTTAGGATTTCAGCTCTGCGTGGAAACATCATGCAGCCCATCTATTTCTTCAAGCTCTGATGGGCGGGGGCCAGGGAGTGCTTTGCAAAATGAGTAATATGTAAGTATGATCTACAAAAGGGTAATCCTTTGGAAGCAAAGAATACACCACAAAACTTAAAAGTATGGCGTGTACAGTTTTCTGGACTGGGCTCATGTGCTTAGTTAGGGCTTGAATTGAGAAACAAAAGTTAATCTAAGTTGTGTTTAATAATATATATGCCCAGTGTCCAAAACAGTGCTATTGGCAAGCGGTGCAGAACCAGATCAGACGCCACAGAATGCCATCACGAAAACACGCCTATATAATTTTGATCCCACTGAACCCTACTTTTATATAGAAAAACTGGGGTTTAGAGGGGTATACAGTATTTTCCTTATTTCTGCTCAAAACATAGATTGTAGGTACTCGTTAGAACCGCCTCGGTTCTAACGAGTATCCACAATCTATGTTTTGAGCAGAAATATGAAAAATATCAGGAATTTTATCTAAAATTTTTCATTTTGTGGTTGTAAAATTTTACCAATATATTTGAATAGGCGTATTGTCGTATGGGGGCGACTGATTAAGGTCTTCGCCGTTTACGTAAAGTACATGAATAAAAGCGTCTAAGACTAGGTTCAGGACATACCAGCCTGCATTCACAAAACAACATACCCATCCGTGCTGTCTGTGTTTTCGTTGAATAGAAGTTTATCTTGCGCATATTGATTTTATTTGATTTTAGGCGGTTGGAGCGCCAGATGAGGATTGAGACGTTGGCATCACGACGTGCTTTGTTTGAACGTGGAAAGGCGGAGGAAGCGGCGAGAAATCCTGGAGTAAGCAAATTTGGTGACTGTTTAGTCAGCGTCAACTCCAAAACTGACGAAGTCCTCAGTAAACACCTGAAACAGATCAATTCAGAAATTAGACGAATGGAGTTGCTGACCAGCCAGAAGAGGAAATTATTCTTGAGAAACAGCGGTGTTTTAAACCACGACCCACTGATACTTGTAGAACGGCCTGCATCCCCTAAAATAATCAAACGAGCTCAGACACTTCTGAATAATGACCCATATGATGAAGAGTTATTTGGTGAGGCAAATAAACCGGGATATATGAAGCAGCTGAGATCACGTACACGCACACCCTCGACGCTTACAACTATTGATGCCTTCACAGTAAAATCTAAAAAGAAGAAGAACGTATGGGAAGAAGCAATGGATGAAAAGACAGCTCCACAATTTACTGGCACGGTACGTCCATATGCAAGACTCACGAGAAAGGAAATAACCGAGCTACAAATGGGATATGAAATGCACAAGCCTAGGTTTGTACTTGAAACTGGGACTGCATCTGATGGCGAGACTGATGATAACATAAGAGCTTTACAGCTAAGAAACAAACCCACACCAACAGAAACTTTTCCTGACACAGACAGTGAAGGCAGTGTAGTTGATGAAATCACTCCCTTCATTACACAAATGGCAAGCGTAAGAAAACCTAAAGGTAGTCTTAAGAAAACAAAGAACGACAAAAATGAAGAAGTTAGCGATATGTCTAAGAAAGCAGTGAGCCCAATATCAGAGACAAAAAGTCCACGCGCACTTAGTAAAGAATTAATGCCTAGATATGTACGATTCTCATCTCCTGTTGCAGCCTCTTTTAAAACTTCAACTCTCAGACCTTTGCGTACAAAGAAAACAAAAATAACTTATTAACCATCTTTTCCAAAGGGGCACTTTCTATGGACAAAGACATTTATTAGTTTTCAATATCTGATTTTCCTTCCTTTTTGAGTCAACCATCCAGTTAACAAGTCTTTGAAATGACCCCCTAAACCCCCACACTAATACCCACGTCATACAAAGAAAAGTGGGGTTTACTGGGGTATTAAATATTTCCTTTATTTGTGCTCAAAACATAGTTTGTGTGTACTCGCTATGTGTGTACTCGCTAGAACAGCCTCATTGAGACGGTTCTAACGAGCACCCACAACCTATGTTTGGAGTAAAAATAAGGAACATAATACAATATTTCTTCAGAAAACTGACCGTTTTGGAGAAACGAAAGAGTACGCAATGTCACACGGGTGTGAAAGAAAAACAAAGAAAAACGTTTGTAAGGGTATTCATTATTTTCTTTATCCTACTCAGACACACTAATTTGTTGGTAATCGTTAGAACCGCATCAATGAGGCGATTCTGAGGAGCATTCACAATCTTTTTTTTGCAATGGAAAATAAATTTATCATGCAATTTTACAAGAACAGTGTTTTTGGAGCTAGTAAGAAAACAAGGGTGTTATACTCATGCGAAAGGAGACTACATGTACCTAGTACAATAGAAAGTAATTTCCTGTATACGAGGAGCAGTTGTATGCCTCTCTTGCAAAACAGATAAGGACATCTGAGATACACTTTCTTATCCTACATGTACCCAGGTATTGGATAAAATCAAGAATTCTCATGTCTTTGAAGAGCACAGGCTGAATATGACATTATTACACCGTCGTAGGTTGACATCATGCACCTAATGTGATTTCACCGGACGTCACAATATTGTCATTGCACAATTTGGCGAACATCGCCAATCGAACTGACTGCATTTTTAACAATGCACGCTAAGAAACGAAATGGGTACAGAAAACAAATCTTGCATAAGCGTGAGGGGCAGATAGAAAGAAGTCCGTTCTTCAGGGTTACAGTCAACCCTCTTGATGCTGAACATTGACCCTTTCCGAGCATTGGCCCTTTGGATGTTTTTTTTTTTTTTTTTTTTTTTTTTTTTTTTGCGTCCACCCCTTACACCTATCCGAGATTCTTATTGTAATCATTACGAAAACACGCCTATTCAAATACGTTGCAAACTTTACCGCCGAAAAAACGAAAATTTTAAGATGAAAAAGTGTGATATTTTTCTTATTACTGCTCAAAATATAGATTGTGGGTTATCGTTAGAACCGCCTCATCGAGGCGGTTCTAACGAGTACCCACAGTCTATATTTTTGAGCAGAAATATAAGAAATATTATATATACCCCTGTAAACCCCAGTTTTACTATATAAAAGTGGAGTTAAAGGGGTTAAAAATTATATAAGCGTGTTTTCGTGATGGAAATCCTTATTAAAGAATCTCATATCTTTGCCGAATGACATTGATTGTTGGTACATGCACCTGTTTGGTCTGCTTCAGTGAAGTTGATTTAACCCTTTTTGTACCAAATGAAATCTTCCACCTTATAGATAGCAAGAGTCCATTTCGAAATTTATGGGTGTCAGGTTGTGTTGTCTGCAAATTGGGTTCGGAAAGTGGTTAAAAAATTTTGCAAACGGTGTAGGCCCTGATCAGACGCCGGGTTAAGGGTTAAGGTATTAAATGGTACATTAAAAAGTAATGCAGCAGATGTTGTTTCAGAAAAATGCCAGTTCTAATGACATTAACCCACTCTATAAGGGGTCACTGGCAATTGGTGTGTGTGTGTGTGTGTGTGTGTGTGTGTGTGTGTGTGTGTGTGTGTGTGTGTGTGTGTGTGTGTGTGTGTGTGTGTGTGTGTGTGTGTGTGTGTGTGTGTGTGTGATTTTTATGTCCCGCCAACAGCTTAGGTCATACGGAAACAAGACCTCGGTTTAAAGATTCATCCTAAAGTAATGTATGGACGAGATAAGGAATCTGTGGTCGTAGAATAATGCAAATTATCGTGTTCGATGTTTTCATAATTCGTCCACCAAACAGGCGCTGTATATATGCCTCGAAAAAGAATCAAATGGAAGCGGTCCCGACAGGGACCTATTTTGATTTGAGTTGAGTACCACAGAAAAACATAACCTCACGACTAACATTTTTATAACCCAGCCATTAAGGAGAATAGTGGAAAGTGGGTACATAGTTACTCAAGTATCACTTTTCTGTAGGTGACTTGAGACGGCTGCGTTCTTAGATTGTGGTCTTTCTTGAGTAACCTTTTCTCACTAGTTTGTTTGTTTGTTTTGGAGTTTAATGGTCCAGTCAGCGCTATTTTAGGTCTTTTTTGAGCCGGTCAGTTTACCTATCCACACTTTTCCCGCACAGGCTTATTCGAAAGCGGTTAACCAGTACAGTACACATTCTTTCGCCAGAAACTGACAACTGCCCTTAGGGACTGAATCACCATAGAGAAGATTTCATTATCAATCTTAGTGGAAGAAAGTTGCCGACCCTTGGTCCGGCAGGTATCGAGCCCGCGTCCTCCTGATCACCAGTCAGATTCGCATCCGACACACACATGTCCTACATTCGATTCTGGGAGCTATGGGTGGTTCTGAAGACAAATGCTATACAAATGTTCATGTGACAGAAAAACAGCATATTGGCGACGAAGAACACCAATTTCACCGCTGTTTTATAGCCCTTCAAGATTATTTCACTTATATATCAATCACAATCCCAGATGGGCTAAAGCCTGAGTATCCGCAGAAAAACTCATATGTCTTTAACAAACATGTATAACTATGATGACGTAAAATGTTACAAGTCTTAGGGATCACTAACCTACGTACATGCATGTAAGTGCGAGCAACATTTAAACATTTTTAAAGGGCCTTTTGGAACTTCACCGTAAAACATGTTTCTTCGCGTCTATAAAATTAAATATTACTTAAGCAGCTATTTGGGCCATTTAACAAAGACAACAGGCGTCCTTCACCTAATTTTGGGAATTTAAGATTTTGGAATGGAATAATGCATGACATTAAGCCTAGTCACGAGAAACCCCGCCTTCTGAGTTTGTGACCAGCTAAAACACAAGCCAGCCTGTACAGCTACATGGACTAGCAAGACTTGAAGAGTTTTGAAATTTAGCTATAGAACCTTGCGGTATTTTACTTGTTTGAGTTGAGGTTTAACGTCCCCGTCAACACTGTAAAGGTCATTTTGGAGACGTTGCTTCCAATTTTGTGGGACTTTTACCCGACATTGAGATGAAATGACATCTCAAGCCCTGTCGCCCAATGAAACCAATAGGGTTTATTAGCATGGACGGTCCGCCTCGCACCGCGGTTCCTGGACAGGCTAAGATCCTCTAAGCGGTTTACCATTACTAGTGTGCGGGCCGGATTCAGTTCTGCGGGGAAGCATCATACAGCCCATATATTTCTTCAAGCCCCTAAGGGCGGGGGCCATGCGGTATTTTACTATCAAACGTGCGAACACAAAGGAGCTGATCAGACTGCGCGTATGTGCAGTCTGATCAGCACCTTTGTAATTCGCAAATGACAAAAATATGCTTTCTCATGAAGTGCCTCTTGTAATAAATCTACAAACAGTTTAAATTTCCACCTGTCAGTCAAAACAATAGAAAGTAATATAAAACTATTGTTCTATGACAGTTGTGAAAATTTTCGTTTACTACAATATTAAAACCTCTGTAGTAGTAATCAGGCAATTAGAGAAGACGATTTCAGCGCGCAAAGAATTTGAGAATTTCGGCTTTCTTGGAATCTTGGTCTTAAGTTAAGAGTGCAAATGGAGCTGGAAACAGAGTTTAGGTAAGCTATTTAATTCATTTGCTTCAGCTTGAATGCTTCATGGTTTAGTTTTATCAATCCATAGGTGAACAAATCTTCACACAACAACCCCCACCTTTGCCAACAGCTTAAGAAGCCATCTGAACAGGATCTACACTGTTTGACATTCGGTCCGAGATTTTTTACCGGACTATACACCAAGTAATCTGATTGGTTCAAAGTTAGAAATGGACGTGGCTAAATTGATTGTTGGTTTGTTTGTTCGAGGGTTAACGTCCCCGTCAACACTATGTAGGTCATTTTGGCGACGTTGCTTCCAATTTCATGGGCCTTTTACCCGACACTTTGATGAAATGACATATCAAGCCATGTCGCCCAATGAAACCATTAGGGTTTATATGCATGGACGGTCCGACTCGCACCACTTTGCCTGGGCAGGCTTACACCCTCTGAGCGTTTCCAGTACTCATGTGCGGTCGGTTTCAGCTTTGCGTGGAAGCATCGTCCAGCCCAATCTATTTCTTCAAGCCCCGATGGGCGTGGGCCGAGTGTGACTAAATTAATCATCACGAAAACACGCCTATATAATTTTCACCCCCTTGAACCCCAGTTTTATATAGTAAAACTGGGGTTTGCAGGGGTAAACCTTATTTTTCTTATTTCTGCTCTAAAATATAAATTGTGGGTACTCGTTAGAACCGCCTCGATGAGGCGGTTCTAACGTGTACCCACAATCTATATTTTGAACAGAAATAAGAAAAATATCACAATTTTTCAACTTAAAATTTTCAATCATTCGGCGGTAAGGTTGACAATGTATTTGTATATACGTGTTTACGTAATGTATTCGGCGGGATAAGTGTCAATATAAAAACGCCTGGGGCGTAACGAACTACACAAAAACACCGCCTATAAACAGTCGGTGTTTAAATCGAATTTAAGTCTTTACCATAATTGAAAATATTGTTTAAAACTTAAAAGTTTTAACATCCGATGTTAGATTCTAATATGCACTTACCTGAATCGTATTTATTTATAATAATTTGATAAATAATTATGAACTTTTTTTTAAGATGTTTGAATCTTTTTTTTTTTTTTTTTTTTTGCCGTTTCCGTTTTAATGTTCCTAACAGAATGGAAAGAATTTGCCTTTGTAATATTTTTATTTCTTTTGGAATTCATACATTCATCACGAAATGAGCAACCCATTAACCCTTTTTATATAAAAATACTTTGGGTACATTATTTTCTTTATTTCTACTCCAAGACACAGGTTGTGGGTACTCGTTAGAACCGCATAACGAGCACGCAAAACCTATGTTTGCAGTTATCACAGATTTTTATCAGAAAAGAAGCCATTTTGGAGATGTTGAAAACACTATGCCACACGGGTGTGCTATCAAGATGTTTGTATACGTTAATCGCGTTAACAAGTCCGTATAATGAATGTCCTCGTGAACCGAACTTTATACAGGGTAACGTGGAGTTTACGTGGGATATACAGTAGTTTCTTATCTGTGTTCAGATAAATAAATATAACATTCTAAATAAGGCGGTTCTCATGAGCACTCACAATCTATGTTTGGAGAATAAAATCAGGAAAAAGTAAAAAAAAAAAAAAAAAAATCGCGTAAAAATGTTACATGTAGTTCTACAGCCACTTTAGCATACGTGTGTTTCATCGTAATACCATGTTTCACACCCATTACGATAACACATCCGTACGGCATCATTACGATAACACGTCCGTGTGGTATATTACATTTTTCGATACCTCAAAAATGTAATTTTATGATGAAAATTTGTGATAATTTTCTTATTTATACGCCAAACATAGGTTTTGGGTGCTCGTTAGAACCGCCTCAATGAGGCGGTTCTAACGAGTACCCACAACATATGTCACGGAGCAGAAATAAGAAAAATAATGTATACCCCGTAACCCACAGTTTTCTCTATATAATGTGGGAATTAGGGGGTCTTTATTTCACGGACTTGTCCACGTGATGTAATGCATTTTTTCACATCTCCAAAATGGCTTTTTGCTAATGAAAATTCGTGATTTTTTTCTTATTCAAACGACAAACATAGTTAACGAGTACCCACAACCTATGTCTTCGAGCAGCAATAAGAATAATAATATATACCCCCGTAAACACCAGTTTTCGCAACATAAAGTGGGTTTAGAGGGCAGTTCATTTCACGGACTTGTTCACACGATGCTGTTTTTTTTTCTTCTACACACAGAGCATTTGAAACAGACCTCAGACTGGGTATGTTTCCCTCAAGAAAACTAATTTTGGAACGTAACAAGGCATTGACACACGCTAGAAACCCTGGACTTAGCAAGTACGGCCATTGTTTAGTGAGCGTCAACACAAGACTCAATAATCTACTAAAGGCGGACCTCGAAAGCCTGAATGCGGGAATTAAACGAATGGAGACGCAAATTACAAAGAAAAAGAAACACTTTATTAAGACGTGTGGTCTCCTTAACCATGACCCTTTGATCTTAGTTCGTCGTCCAAAATCGGAATCAACTGCAGAAACACTGACGGCTGACGCTGTCCCCGGATTTATGAAACCGAGATTGTCTAAACTTGCAAGGCCGTCCAGCATCAAAACTATTGATGTGTTTAGTGTGAAACCTGTTAAAAAGAAAAATATCTGGGAAAAGTCTGGTGAAGAAAAGCCACTTAGATTTACTAGTGTGGTGCGTCCTTGTTCGAAACTGACAGCAACTGAGCTTGAAACTTTGAAACATGGACACGCTGCTACGAAACCTCAACTGTCTTTTGATGCTGCTGCAAATGAACTTGTCATCATTAGATCTACTACATCTACTTCGTCTCCTGATCTAAAGCATGCAAAAGGTAAATCATGTTCTGATTCAGAAGATGAAACAGATGAAGATGATGATGCCGAACACCATGGCGATGATGATACGGACGTAGCAAGAGAGGAGATAGATGCATCTGAAAACTTACCAGACACTTTTCTAAAGAGTTCATCTTTTATAACCGAAATGGAAACCTCTAAAAACGGTACAAACAACACGACTATAAATACAATGCACACTTATGACCAAACAGACATGACTTCAGGAAAAGCAACGGAAATGAGTAAAGATGCGAGCGAGTCAGAATCAGAAAACAAACATGGCGTCAGTGTCAGCACTGACGTTTCTAGAACTGACACAAGGCAAATTCCATATAAGCTACCAACTGCCAGCAGTCCAGTTCACCCTAAACATAGTTCTTTAGATTATTACGAGGCGGATGGTGTTGTGAATGAAACGCTTGACAGCAACGATTCAGGTCAAAATACGGAAACCATTGGTGGTAAATATGTTCCTATAGAGACATCAGCTCAAACAAAATGGGATTTATCAAACTTGAATTTGGCAAAAGGGTGTATTCTTGGTAATGCTCTGAGCAGACGACCTCATTCGTTGCCTACAAGGAAACAAAAGTCACCCCCAACTGCTGCGATAGTAAATACCAGAGACAAAGGAATCGGGCGCGTTAGGAGGGGTACATCAAAATCAGTAAAATTTGCTGCAGTTTGAAGCTGTTGCAAGGGCATAAAGGTCGTAAAGCATAGCTTTCAATATATTGAACCTTTCAGCAAAATGTTTGTGTGAACAGAAACTGGAGATGAGTCACGTTGCTGTCCTTGTTTTATTTTGACAACAGTGACTGATATTATTTTCAGATATACATGTATACGACCGATATCTTAAGCATTGTCAGACTAATAATAGTTATAATTATTTGTCAAAATATCATCAAATTTATTCCAGTAAAGTTTAATATAAGTGTATAGCACATAAACTGATAAGTTCGTGTAGTGAGCGCCGGTATAAAATAGAAGTGAAGGCAGCGATCAAGAATCTATACAATTAATCCACAGCTCCCATTAGAGACACCAAAAGGAAAGAAACACAATTATGTAGCAACTAGACCCTAATGGAAACACCAACAGCGGAAAGGCAAAAGGACAGTTACTTTCCCACAAAATGGCCAAATGGCTATCGAAAACAAAATAATATCAGCGATACACACATTCAATTACAAACCATAACAAAAATAAACCGCGACAGAAGAACCGCCTTGGAACGGTCAGGGAAGGGGCTAAATCGATTTTACGTGGCCACAATCCTCGCCCTTACTTCTGTCGCGATTTAGACAAATACTTTGTTCAGTCCGAATAAAGCCCATCTTGGATCTCAAGAATAAACATTGTTTCTGATAGACTGAGCACTGGCAATCATATATTTTGAGGAATAGTGATTGGTGCTTTCAGTTCTCCTTTAGACCATGTTTTCTTACAGCACAGCGAACATTTTATTGCTATTTCACAGTTGGCTCATGCCTTTTATTAATATGTCTAAATTTCGACGGAAGTAAGGGCGAGGATTGCGGCCGCGTTAAATCGATTTAAGCCCCCCCCCCTCCACACACACACACCACCACCACCACAATCACCAGTGGAATTCATTTCACGACCGTTCCAAGGCGGTTCTTCTGTCGCGATTTATTTTTGTTATGCTTTTTCTTTGAGTGTGTGTATCGCTTATATTTTTTGTCTTCGATATCCGATTGGCCATCTTGTGGGAAAGTAACTGTCATTTTGGTTCCGATATTGATGTTTCCATTAGGGTCTAGTTATTTCATGTTTGTGTTTCTTTCCCTTTGGGTCTCTGATGGGAACTGTAGGATAATTGTATCGAATCGTGATTATTGCCTTCAATTCTATTTTAAGCTGCGTCGCATCCACGCCGTGAGGTTGCGTCGTCGCTGATACGAAGTTTGTTTGTTTATTTGTTTGTATTGAAGTTTCCATCTAGTTGAATGTCTGCAGAGTTAAACCATTTGGTGCTGTTTCTTAGGGATCATTTCGCAATAGACATATGACGTACAAGCACCGTCGCATCCACAAGTCGCACCAGTGTGGATACGACGTTGCCTACATGTTGTTTTCATGCAGCGTAAGCCCGTTCCTGACATGAAAAATTATCTTTCGAATGACTGATGTGGCTTAATTGGCTGAAACCAGCTAGTCTGACCCAGGCAGATAATGCCTTCCTGCTTCCATTTCTTAGCAGTTCTTTTATCCAGAGCTCTGCAAATGATGTTAAACGCTAAGTGTAATCAAAGGCTTGAGAAGTCCCAAAGCCGGTGAATAACAGGGTATTTGATCCGGATCTACACTGTTTGCCAGTGTCCAACATTTGTTTGTGACGAAACACTATTACAGTGGTTAACATATAACATTTGAAATTATTATCTGATTTTCGTCTGAGATGTCTCTTAGACAAAACAGTTGCAGGAATGATTCTGGACTGTTACACGTATTTCTGCTTCTAACATACATAGTAAATGCTTTCTTTTACAGCTCAAACACTGAGGTTTTTCTGGTGATGTTTTATGTCTGCTTTTTTCTGATAAAGTGGGTATATGGGGAGTGTTCATTACATAGGCTTGGTCGGGCCCATCGGAGTCTAACTGTTGGTTTTCTTTTGCTCCAGCATTTCAGTGGTTTCTTGCTGTGAGTCATCACCGATGTTTCATCTCTGTGGTTGTTTGATTTTTGTGTTCACGGAGATGTTGCACTGATAATTTAGGAGGCCTTCATGCGGACTGAACAAAGTATTTGACTTAATCGCGTCGGAAGTAAGGGCGAGGATTGTGGGCACGTAAAATCGATTTAAGACACCCCCAACCCCCACAGTGGAATTCGTTTCCGCTGACCGTTCCAAGGCGGTTCTTCTGTCGCGGTTTATTTTTCTTATGGTTTGTCTTTGGGTGTTTGTGTCGCTTATATTATTTTATTTTGGATAGCCTGTTGGCCATTTTGTGGGAAAGTAACTGTTCTTTTGGCTTTCCGCTATTGATGTTTCCATTAGGGTCTGTTGTTTCATGTTTGTGTTTCTTTCCCTTCGGTGTATCTGATGGGAGCTGTGGGTTGATTGAATCGATTGCTGATCATTGCCTCCACTTCTATTTTGTTGACCTTATGGGTCTTAAAAATGTTTGCTCTTTAATTTGGGACCTTGTAAACCACACGAGTGATACTGGATTACACATTTATAAAGTAATTATGATCTGCCAGATTTAATTAGATTTCTAAATACTTTTCTCTTTCAGCAGAAGTCTTTTTCTAACACTAACACACCTATGTTGATAGCAGAATATACTACTAACAATTGTTTCATGGCCTGCAATCTTTAATTAGGCAGGAAAATCCAGACAAATAATCTGCATGCACTACATCTTAAGTAGTAATGAGGCGGAAGCAACTCCGCTCATCGGACGATAGCTAGAGTCTCAGAATTCACTAAAATGAATTCACCGACTAAAAATTGTTTTGTTTTGTTTTGTGGTCCATCGGAACTATTGAACCCGATCCGGATATTCTTTCAAACGATGTTAAGATATAATTAAAAAATTAAGCAGAACATGCTTCTAGTTTTCATCACCAGCCCTATAAGGGTCCCTGGTAAAGTTTTGACTATCTTTCGGAACATGAAATCGATACAACAGTGCTGCTCGAGATACTAACAGTAGCTAACAGTAGCTAATAACGCCATGACATGTTACATTAAAAGAACGAAGTTCATTTCCGTGTGTTTTATAGATGTGTAAACTCCGGCGAATCACTCACAAAGGGCTTAATGCTTAGTTTGTGATTCACCGCGGTTTACACATCGATGGTGATTCATTCCTTGTAATTCCAATTTTGTCATCGAAATGTTAAAAATGCCACCAGAATAACATTTAGGAAATCTTTCGAAAGCGTAAGAACGAACTTACCATCGGCCACGCCGGAATGATTATTCAATTAGAAGCTGTCATCTTTGAAAGACACGAAGCGTAAAAACATCGTCTTCAATTGCTGTTAGTTTGTCCTCTACTATTTACATTTTTAAATAGTTTCCCATCTTTTTAATTGAATGCTGTTGACGTCACCCCATATACAATGACGTAACGCGCGGGGTCGAAACGTGCTCTTTGACGTCACGTTATACGACTACCAGTCTCTCTTACACACTTGCTCATGGAATTTATCGAAGAAAAAACTTTTATTAACCAATCCAATCGATCGACGATTGGAATTATACAATATCATTTCAATATTCTACAAGATAAAGGTATGTTGTGTGCGGTGCTAATGAGAATACGCATAATACATTTTCAAAAAAAATATGGCAATCTCCCTAAATTGTCCCAAACTATTTCATATCAATGGGAATAAATCCTTTGGGACTGAAGAACGAGTTCGGCTCAGACATCACAAACGAGCCATTGGTGTTCGAGTCATCGAAGTTTCACTGTAGTATGACAAACTTTATTCTCTAGAACTTGTTCTTTAGATCTGCCATATACATGTATTTATTGGGCCTCTGTGGCCTAATGTGTATTCATTAGGTTTCTCACTGCTGTAGTTTGAGCCTCGCTCGGGCCACAAGTGAGACGCCAAGCTGTGCAACCGAAGGCCCTTTCGTTTTTTGTCCGAGGACTCCGGTTTTCGCCCACCTCTGATTAACGATCGGCTCGAAATAAATGAAATAATATTGAAAGGGTCGTAAAACAATAAAGAAAAGATCCGCCATAAACAGTCAAATTTCGCTATACTGAGACTAGCTATGGCCCTCATTCATCGGGGCTTGAAAAAATATATGGGCTACATGATGCTTCCATGCATAGCTGAAACCGATCGCACACGAGTACTGGTAAAACGCTTAGAGGATCTAAGTCTGCCCAGGCAAAGCGATGCGAGTCGGACTGTCCATGCTTATAAACCCTTTTGGTTTCAGTGGACAACAGGGCTTGAGATGTCATTTCATCTCAATGTCGGGTCAAAGTCCTACAAAATTGGAAGCAGCGTCTCCGAAATGACCGATTCAGTGTTGACGAGGACATTAAACCTCAAATCAAACAAAACGAAATCAAACCAACATTGAGACTAGCTTCAATTTAGACTGATTCTGCTTTCAAAAGTATATTTAGAAAGTTTTCCTTTTTCTTTTCATGTGTGTTTGCAGACCCGATGTCTTCTAGTAAGGACCACCTTTGAGACACTTTTGAACAGTCCAAAAGGCGGTCTTAATGGATATTTTATCGCAAATTTATTTTAGGTCCACTGATATGGCCTAATCGGCCAGAAAACTTCGGAGTTCCGTCAAAAAAGCTGATTTTCTGGGTAGATTGTTTATCGTTCGTTACACAATGTTATTAACAATACTGCATGCATTCACTGCCATTGTTCCCGTGGTTATCACTGGCCAGAAAAATTAAA
Source organism: Lucinisca nassula (assembly GCA_963580285.1). Classification (NCBI taxonomy): domain Eukaryota; kingdom Metazoa; phylum Mollusca; class Bivalvia; order Lucinida; family Lucinidae; genus Lucinisca; species Lucinisca nassula. Next base: position 97,982,925 of record OY757019.1, read on the forward strand.
CTAAGGGCAAATTAAAAACTTTTGTGTTATTGTGTAACTGATATATTGGAATATGAAATATTGGTATTCAAATCCAAGGACATTTTTCCAATCAAGAGCCAAAAGCAATCGACATACCACTGTTGGCAAGTGCTTTGGTTTTCATGTGTTCTTCGGCTCCCGCGTTTCGTTTGTCTATCTGAATTATTCTGCCCCATCATTTACGTGGCTCTCGTTTTCGAGGCTTTTATGAATACAGAGGACCTGCGTTATAACGATATTCGTTATAACGGCAAAATTCGTTATAACGTCAATTTCAATGGAATGAATTCTTTGCTCAAGGTTTAGCCTCGATTCCGAGAGGCTTGGGCTTTCCTCGGGTTAAAATTGCCCAAATCGAATCCATAGTTATGCACAATTCTTGTAATGTAATACTCCAAGAAACGACTATCTATAAAATTTGTTTCTTGGAGTAATTATGTGGAAAAAACCTAACTGGGATTCTTTATAACGGCAAATTCATTATAACGGCACAATAATAGGGAGCAAATACTGTCCTTATAACGCAGGTCCTCTGTATCATCTTTTCGCCCACCTCCGATTAACGATTAGCTCGAAATAGTACTGAAAGGACCATTAAATAAAAAAAAAAAAAAAAAAAAAAAGAATCTTTCCGAGAGATTGCACTGCACTGACTCCATTCTAAAATATATATATAAAGCACTACTGTGTCATAGACTTTTAGCTTTAAACTGAGCTAAAAAAAAACCTTATACTTTAACCTTTAGCACTACTTGGTCACAAACAGTTTCAGCTTTTCGAGTACGTGTAAGATAAACAACTGTTAAAGGCATTTATTCCTGTAAGGTAGGACACACCGTGTGCTCATAATTGTTTTATTGTCCCCTGTGATATACTCTCTGTAGCAGATCAAAGGCAGCCCCTAATATGGTGATTAGTAGCTCTTGTTGAATCCCTGACTGAGGCACTTATTGGAAAAAACCAATAAGGTACACTCTAGTCAACAGTTAGTAAACTATTGGTTTTTTCCCTAAGAGGCCCCTTACCTGTTAAAGATGGAGGAGTTCTCTTCAGTCAGCACTAAGGGCTATATAATGTTATGTAATGCAATGATGGTCCTCAATAAACGAGAATAAATGCCTTTAATTTAGTGTCTGGTGGCGACAGACATTCTTCTCCCTGTACTTGTTCGTAGTGCAGTGTATGTTCTTGTTTCTTATTGAATCACCGCACCATGTTGAGAACTGAGTGTTGATCGTGTCCACAAGAAGGCACAATAGATGATTCGTTTTGTTTGTTTGATTTGAAGTTTAATGTCCCCGTCAGCACTGTAAAGGTCATTTTGGAGACGTTGCTTCCAATTTTGCGGGACTTTTACAGTGAGATAAAATGACAACCCAAGCCCTGCCGCCCAGTGAAACCAATTAGGTTTTTAAGCATCGACGGTCCGACTCGCACCGCATTGCCTGGGCAGGCTTAGATCCACTAAGCGGTATACCAGTACTCGTGTGCGGGTCGGGTTCAGCTCTGCATGGAAGCATTATGCAGCCCATCTATTTCTTCAAGTCCCGATGGACGAGGCTGAGAGAGGATTCGTACAAACGCCCCAATGACAGTCTGTTATCATAGACTGAGGTCTTTTAGCATGTACTATTGAAAATAAGGAATTGTATGTGGATCAAGAAGGCGGGACTAGTTTCGGATAGTTTGTTTGTTTTGATGATTACGAGCCCAGTCAACACTTTTAGGCAATATCGAGAACCACACTTCTTGGGTGGTTCTTCTGTCGTGGTTTACTTTTGTTATGGCTTGTCTTTGAGTGTGTGTATCGCTTATATTATTTTGCTTTGGATAGCTAATTGGTCATTTTGTGGGAAAGTAACTGTCCTTTTGGCTTTCCGTTAGTGTGTGTGTGTGAATTCGGGTTTAACGTCGCTTTCAACAATTTTTCAGTCATATCACGACGGTGTCTTGTTGCGACAGGGAGCTCAATGCTCACGTTTATAGTGCTGCCTCACTGAAGTATCATGTCCCAGACACATTACATGATACCACACCCAGTCACATTATCCTGACACTGGATCGACCAGTCCTAGCTCTACCCCGTAAATCTGAGTGCCAAGCGAGGAGCAGCTAGTACCATTTTAACGACTTTGGTATGTCGCGGCCCGGGATCGAACCCGAGACCTCCCGTTCCCCGGAGCGGACACTCTACCAACTGAGCTATCGGGGCCGGTGGCTTTCCGTTAGTGATGTTTCCGTTACGGTCTAGTTGTGTCATGTGTGTGTATCTTCCCCTTTGTTGTCTCTGATGGGAGCTGTGGGTTAATTGTATCGATTCCTGGTCATTACCTTCACTTCTAAGCAGACAGCCAGTATAGTGCACATTCTCTCACCAGAAACTGACAAATGCCTGTCTTGAATCAGCGAAAGCGGATGGGGGATTGACCATGGAAAGGATGCCATGATCAATCTCCAAGAAAGAATTGTGTCGATCCCGGTAGGTATCGAACCCGCGACCTCCTGATCAGCAGTGAGACGCACAACCGACTGATCCCGGCAGTTTTAGATAGTAGAGTCAAGACTGCAAAATAATCAAAGCGCTGATATCACTTTGTCCCAGAGTGAAGGTCCTGCATGGGAGCTTGAACTGTTTCAAATATTTTATATTCCTTCATCGTAAGCAAATAGTGAAGACCCTAATCAGACACGGCGTTCTGCACATACACTCCTGTTTTCCATCTGTGATGTGTTCTTTGTATCTTAATAAACCATATAACTTGTTTCACTTTTGGATATACAATTAACACACCCGTTATCTTAGCCAAAGAGATTAGATCTATCGCATGAAAATATTATGAATACATTCAGCTAGCCAGTCGGTGTGGAATGAAGAACTCTATATAGCATATACATGTAATACAGGGAGTTATTTGCAACTATCAGGACTTCCGATTGTCCTTCCTACATTACGATAACACACCCGCGCGACATAGTGCATTTTTTCACATCTCCAAAATGGCCATTTTTCTGATGAAAATCCGTGATATTTTTCTTATAAATACGGAAAACATAGGTTGTGGGTGCTCGTTAGAACCGCCTCATTGAGGCGGTTCTAACGAGTACCCACAACCTATGTCTTGGAGCAAAAATAAGAAAAATAATGTATACCCCCGTAAACCCCAGTTTTCTCTATATAAACTGGGGTGAAGGGGGTCTTTAGTTCACGGACTTGTTCACGTGACGTTGAATATGAGTTCCTCTGAAAATCAAAACCATTCTTAAAGGAAAGAGCAAAGTGTTAAGAGGCTGGCCTCGGTAGTTCAGTCGGACTGATTGGTGATCAGGAGGACGCGGGTTCGATACCTGCCGGGGTCGGCAACATTCCTTCGCAGAGATTGATCATGGAATCTTTTCTATGGTCATTCTCTCCCTTCCGCTGATTCAAGAAGGGCAGTTGTCAGTTTCTAGCGAAAGAATGTGCACTGTACTGGTTAATCGCTTACGAATTTATAAGCCTGCCCAGGAAAAGTGTGGCTAGGTAAACTGACCTGCTCAAAAATGACCTAAAATAGTGTTGACTGGGCCATTAAACTCCAATTCAAACAAACAAACAAACAAACAAACAAACAAAAGCAAAGCGTTAAAGGAAACAGCAAAATGTTTCATCTCTGCGCACACACTTATTGATAAGGGAGATAATGGAGTCATTATTAAAAGTCGTCTTCCTTTAATGTGCATCCACTCCACATCACGTTAACAATCCCGTGTAATGAATACCCTTCTAAACCCCACTTTATATACTGAGAAAATTGGGGTTTACAGGAGTATATTTTTATTTGTTCCCCAAGACATAGGTAGTGGGTACTCCTAAGAACCGCCTCAATGAGAGGTTGTTGGTACTCGTTAGAACCGCCTCATTGAGGCGGTTCTGATGAGCACCCACAACCTATGTTTTGAGTTCAAATAAAAAAAAAATCAAAAATTTTCACCAGAAAAATAAGAGTTTTGGAGGTATGAAAAATGTACTATGTTACACGGATGTGATAGTAAAGACTAAATGAGAGTTGCTGTGACATCACAATAACAAGTCCTTGAAACGAAGACCCCACTTTATATAGAGAAAATTGGGGTTTATTTGGACATACATTATCTGTCTTATTTTTGCTCAAAAACACAGATTGTGGATACTCGTTAGAACAGCCTCATCGAGGCGGTTCTAACAAACACCCTCAATTTATGTGGAAAGCAGAAATAAGAAAGATGTTATCATTTTACCTAATTTTTGTCATTTTCTGACACCATGTTGGACGCAATTATTTCAAACAGACATGTTTTCCTAATAATCTATAAATTATCTAAATCAGGATCCTTTGGAAATAAAGATAATCGTCAAGGTTGGAAACAATAAATATGGTTTGAGTAAGTCTCCTCGTGCCATCCACCATGGCCCAGTTGTTCAAAACTAACAATGTCGTTAGGTAACGTATTGTTATAACCTTGATTATTTAACCCTTTTAGTATCAAATAGAATCTTCCTCCTTATATATAGCAGGAGACCATTTAAAAATTTAGGGGTGTCAGGTTTTGTTTTCATTAAAATTGACTTGGAAAATGACTTAACTTTTAGCAAACAGTGGAGGCCCTGATCAGACGCCGCGTTCTGCGGCGACTGATCTGGGCCTCCACTGTTTGCCAAGTACCCGTTTAGGGGTTTCTGGTACTGAATGGGTTAATAAGGCTATTATACTGATACTTTTGTTGAAATAAAAACAGCAAAAATACCAGAAAAATAGATATGGCACTCGCTTGAAAAGGTAACATTTTGACAGGAAATGAGGTTACTAAAGTAAAAGCTTTATTTTATTTGTATCACAGCTTATAATATTAACATAGAATAACAAAGCAATGCTTATATGTTGAGGTCTTACGTCTCCGCCAACACTAATTAGGTCATTAAGGATTTTGTGGGAATTTTACTTGACATTGATATGAAAAGACATCTCAAACCCTACCGCCCAAAGAAAGTACCCAGCAGGTAAACGTCGCTAGGGCAACGTCAATCAACGACGGTGCAACGCCATGACGTTGTTCTGACGTTGATGTCGCATCACAATTACGTCATGTGCCTGCTGGGTAATCTGTCATGCTAGGTCAACATGCCCGAAGACTCCGTTTCGCTTGTAGCGACCGATTTTTTTATAACTTAACATTACGAAAACATGTCAATACAAATACATTATAAATTATACCGCCAAAAAACAAAAAAACCCGAAGATTTTGAGATGAAAAAATATAATATTTTTCTTATTTCTGCTTAAAATATAGATTATGGATACATGTTGGAACCGCCACATCGTGGCAGTTCTAACAAGTATCCAGAAATAAGAAAAATAAGGTTTACACTTTTAAACCCCAGTTTTATTATATGAAAGTGGGGTTAAAACCGAGTCGTCTATTTTCGTTTATTTGGTGTATTTTTTGCGTCCGAAGGATCTAACTTCAGAACTTATTTATCTTCACTGCAGCTGGTGTTGTGCCGTGTGGCGGCCGTAAAACGTCTCCCCGTACATCATCATAGTGCATATTATATTTTCTGGTCCTTTGGGGTCAATGAGTTCATTTCAAATCGGTCTGCTTAAGCCGGCGCTAGGGGGCATGGCCGGTGTTGCACATTTCAGTACTGGTCATGAACAGACCCAATAAAACCGAGTCTGCTATTTCGTTTATTTAGTGTATTTTTTGCTTCCAAAGGATCTAACTTCAGAACTTATTAAAGGGGTTCAGAATTATGTAGGCCCGAAAAACTTTAAAGATGATGGCATCAGATCTACAGTTCAATGGGTGGTGAAATGTAAATCGGTCATTGTTTATTTTAAAAGTAACAACAAACGCGAATCGCCAGTCAGGGCTTGTGGAATTAGTTTTGCCTGCGTGGTGATACCGCGAAGAATTGAACCATTGAGTACTAGTAAACCGCTTAGAAGGTCAAAGCCTGCCCAGGAAAAGTTTGCGAGTCAGACAGTCCCTTAAACCCTAGAATTGTCTCAGGGCGACAGGGCTTCATAAAGTCACATAATACAATAGTGTTACGGGGCCTTAAAATCTCAACACACAAAAACAACCCTTTGAAATAGTTTGGGACACTGCTCAGGAAAAGAAAGAGTTGTATCCGACAGCAACCAAATTATTTCACCTTTCAATAGTACAGGAACTTGAGACTTATTCATTTGGAAGTTCTCATTTGATATGTTTGAATTTAATAAATGAAATAATCTGTACTCAAATGGTAAAATACGTGTTTTTGACTGATTTCTTTACAGACACGATTGGCTGTTCACTTTTATTTTAAGAGTGTATTACTTGCAGAACACCAGTTCTAAGAGTTATTTTATTAAGTTAATCGGCAAAGAAACGTTTTAGAAACAAAATGGCACGGAGATGTAGTAGTACCCCAATACGTATTTTTCATCTTGCAGGCTTCGGCGTTATCTGAAATTAAACAAAAAGAAATGCATGCACAAAAATCCTTGGAATCAAATACAGTGAAACCCCTATATAAAGACCATCTTTGGAACTGTTCAAAAGTGGTCTTTAAGACCACTTTTGAACAGTTGCAAAGGTGAAGTCCTACTCGAGGAAACTGTGTATAGAAAACATCAAATCAGAAAAACCGAAGCCTATTAAATATATCTGTAAATGAAGGATAAGTCCTATTAAATTTAAACTTGTCTTAACAGTGGAATATTACTGTCCTGACATTTGTTAACTAATTATAGCACAGGACATCCCGTCTGAGAATGCAATAGCGGCATGTAATAAATTTGGTAATTCACTTCTGGATAAGATATGCAAATTAGTTAGTTACGCCCCGTAACGTTACACGTACGACGTCCTTAACGACATCGCGTTTACTAATGGCGGAATATTGACATTTTTGTAAACTACGGTGAATAAAATGCGTTTAGAATGTCATTTGATAAATAGAATCTTGCATCCGTGCTCATGTATTATTGAATTTATTAAAATCGTTGTTATATAAAGTCAATAAAACATGAACACTCATGTAATGTCCTCTATTTAGTTGGATAGACGAAGTTCTGTAGTTTGCAAGACCACTTGTGCTATCTTATGTACACAGAAGCAAAAGACTGAACTGAACACAACAATGAACTATTTCAAACTTTACTGGCCGTTCCTAGCCGGTTTTTTTTTTTCATCACGAAAACACGCCTATATAACCTTGACCCCCTCGAACCACACTTTTATATAGTAAAATGGGATGAATAGGGGTAAACCTTATTTTTCTTATTTCTGCTCTTAAATATAGATTGTGGGTACCCGTTAGAACCGCCTCATTGAGGCAGTTCTAACGAGTCCCCACATTTTATTTTTCTTATTTCTGCTCTAAAATATAGATTGTGGGTACTCGTTAGAACCGTCTGATTGAGGCGGTTCTAACCAATACCCACATTCTTTATTTTAAGCAAAATTAAGAAAAATATCAGAATATTTCATCAATGTATTTGTATAGGCGTGTTTTCGTAATGTGTTGTGGTTTATCATTGTCATAGTTAGTCTTTGCATGTATATATTGCTAATATCTATTTTTTATTTTGGATACTTTTAGCCGTTTTGCCATTTTGTTGGAAAGTAACTGTCCTTTTCGATTTTCCGCTTGTTAAGTTTTCATTATAGTGAAGTTATTTTATTTTTGTGTTTCTTTTCATTTTTGTGTCCTGGTTGGGAGGTGTGGGGTAATTGCTGATCCTGATTCCTGATCATTGCCTTCACTTCTGTGTTTAATTCTCTGTGGAATAACTGTGCAAAAATCGAATACTATGGTACTGTGGAAATTTGCTGAACACGTCTTTCCCGTTTCTTACTTAAAACGATGGTTTATCCGGTTAAAAATACTTTTTTGTTGGACAAATTAAAAAACGAGACAAAAATTAAGACAAGAAACTTAATCAACTTGCTCACAAAAACCGAACGAACTTAAACGGCTGAACAACTTTGGGAAATGATAATGTGTTCAAGACAAGGGTATAATGGGCAAACGAGTAATGGGGATGGCCTATCCAAGAAATAGGTTGTGGGTACTCGTTAGAACCGCCTCAATGAGGCGGTTCTAACGAGTACCCACGACCCATGTTTGCAGTATTTATAAGAAAAATATCAAGGATTTTCATCAGAAAAGTAGCCCTTTTGAAGATGTGAAAGCCGCACTATGTCACACGGGTGTGTTATCGTAATGTCAATTAACCTTTACAAGCAGATTTAGCCATAATTTTAGGTGGTCTTAACAGCGGAATTTTACTGTAATTTGATTGGTTAATAGTTAGAAGTGGGTGTAGCAAAAGCAATTTACTCAACGGGATAAGGGTAAAGTAAAGGTATGTGAGTCCCGCCAAGCGAATATGTGTCTTCGAGCATTCCGTCATGACAAATTTTAACTGCGCATGCCCAGCCATTCAGAGTGGCCAGGGATATGGCTTTCTGTCTGAAGGTTCCTCTTGATTCACTGCTTGTTAGAGCGAGCAGCGAAGATTCTGGCGAGACTGCGCGGATGCGCAGGCTCGCCTGAACCTTCGCTGCTCGGATAGGCGATAAGTACCAAAATCGCTTGACGGGGCCCATGTAATGTATCGATGAGGCGATTTCAATAAATACACAAAATATTTTTCAAGATGAATAAGAAAATTCCCTTAAAATAGTCCTAAATATTTGCTTTCAGCGGGGTTGGAAATAATTCTTTAGTGGCACTACATCGGTGTTAGAGTAACTGGATGTTCAATGTATATGTATTGAAGAGAATGGATACACATTCAGGGAGGCAACCCCTGCAAAAGTATTTTTGTCTCCCATGTCAATAGGGGTCACTCTTAGAGAAAAAAACAACTTTAAGAGTCGACCCCTTTTTCTGTGGAACAGAGTTTATAGAAAAACGAACAGGAAGTCCCTAAAGTTATCTCCCTTTTAACAATGGATGAAAATGTGTCAGTTGTTCCTGTCGCCATTCCCCTTAAGTTATCTTGAGCTGTGTTAATGCGTATCGTGTTACTAAGATATTTCTCCGGATAGCATTTAACGTTTATTTGTTTGAATTGGAGTTTAACAGCCAAGTCAAGACATTTTAGATCATTTTTGAGCCGGTCAGTTTACCTATGCACACTTTCGTGGGTAGGATTATACACAAGCGGTTATCCAGTACAGTGCACATTCTTTCGTCACAAACTTACAACTGCCCTTCTTGAATCAGTAGAAGTTGTAAGGAACGTGGTGCTGATAGCAAAGTGAAAAAACCGTATTTTTGCAGATCTGGGCCAAACTGAATAATGTCTTTATACCACGCCCACGTGCTATAACAGCGCCTTTCATATCTGTAAAATTAGCTTTTTCAGTTGTATTTTTAATATTATAAGAATCTAATATGGGGTTCTGTTTTAGATGGGCGTTTCGGGATGACCGTACTGAGCTGTTTCTCGGGCGCCGAGGTTCCGTTCGGCACGGCCACCCCGAGGGTTGGAAATACCCCCATCTCATATTAGATTCTTTTCCCGGACAACACCACCGAACATTTTTATTTTCCCTTATTTAACGTTTTATTTTGCACACTAGACTTATGTAGCTTGCCTGGGTAAAAACATCAGTGTAAGAACAACATTTCTATCCCAGGCTAAAACCAAGGATTTCCTTACCTGGTGTGCAAGATATATTTTTCTTACCTGTGTTCGAAACATATGATGTGGGTCCTCGTTAGAAGGGCCTCACTTAGGTGGTTCTTACGAGTACCCAGAATCTATGTTTAGAGCAGAAAAAGAAAAATTGGTGTTTATCCATGCAAGCCAACTTTTCCCTATATAAAGTATGGTTAACAATGGTAATCATTTCGCGACTTATTAACCTGTTCGCTCCTTACACAAGTTTCTCTACCAACCTTTTACGCATGTCTAATCTTGTTGATGGCCGACATCACCAAACAAGCGCTTACTATTGCTACAACCTGAAATGAATAAGACATGGCAGCAATAACCCTAGCTGGCAGAAGAAAGCTTACAATATATGTTTGAAGCAAATGGAAGACAAAATAAGCATTGAGTTATTAGACGTGGTGCAATTTCACCAGACAAACTTGGTAAAAGAAAGACGTATGGAGTATACGGCCAGACTAGCTAGTTTCGGTCAATTACCCTCAAATATTTCATAAATTCCATAGTGAAATCAATGATTAATAATGACTAGAAAATATAACCCACACTATAACGAAGGGCAGGGAGACATTTTATGACCGCCTAACATTCCCATAACACCAGCTGTGTAACGAATGCCCTACACTTGAAAAAGTATTCGGCTTTCGTTTTCGTCCCCCTCTCTCTCTCTCTCTCTCTCTCTCTCTCTCTCTCTATCTCTCTCTCTCTCTCTCGTGCCAATTTTGTAAATATATATGTTACTTTTGCTTAAAGCAGGATAAAACAGTTGTATCTGTATAATGAATATGACACTTGGCATAACAGAAGTGAAGGCAATGATCAGGAATCGATAAAATTACCTCACACCTCATATCCAAGATATGCAAGGAAAGAAACACGAATAAAGATAAGCATCACAATAATGAAAACGTTACAGGCGGAAAGCTAAACAGGGCATTTCCTTTCCAAGAATAAGGCCAAACAGCTATCCAAAATAATAAGACAGAAGCAATACACACATGAAAAGACGAACAATAACAATAATAAACCACGATCGAATAACCGCTATGAAACGGCTAGTAAAATGATTTTCACTGCGGGCAATATCCAGAATTTAAGGATACGTTAATTGCCCACCTATTATCCGGGAAGAGACATAGTCATGGTTTCTAGTAGAAAGCCAATGTGGATGGAGGAAGGAAAGATGATCAATCGACATTATTTGCACAGCAAGGTAGCTTCAAGAAACATGCCAGAAAAAGGTTGCTGACATCTACAAGACATTTATTGACCTTACCAAAGCCTTTAATACAGTCATGCGTGACGGATTGCGGACAAGTATGACAAAGTTTGGCTGTCCGACCAAGTTCATAGCAAACGCGCGGCAGTTCCACGATGGTATGCTTGCACGGGTCCGAAATGATAGCAAGTTTTGTAGCCTATTACATATGACAAATGCAATAAAGCAATTCTGTTTACTGGCACCAATGCTGTCAGCGCGATGTGTTTGCTTTGCTCATAGATGCTTTCCAGGATGATGACAATGGTATACCTATTAGGTGTCGCTTTGATAGGAAGCTTTTCAACCTGCATATAGGTGCATAAAGAGATGACAGACGAGTTTGGGTTTGCTTATGGTATGGCAATGGATGCTCCAACAGAGCAGAATATGCAAAATGCATGGAACAAGTGTCTAATTCATGAGACAGCTATTTAATCACAATCTGCTAAAAAGACTATATCAGACAGGACTCGGAAAGCCTTACACGGAGCCTACCGAAAAAGTGAAAGGTAAATGGTTTCAAGTGGTAGGCAAGTTCATCTACCTGAAAGGCAACTGTCAAGAGCTGTGCATATTGATAATTCAGTTAATGGCAGAATTGCCAAAGCCAGTGCATCATGTTGCGACTACATGGGACTGTTAGAGATAAAAGTGGAGTATTGTTGGTTGGTGCCTGAAGCTCTGTCTCTAGTCGGGCCCATCAGAGTCTAATTACTGGTTTTCTTTCCTCAAGCATTTCAGTGTTTTCTTGCTGTCGAGTCCCATGCGTAGTTGATTTTTTTTTTGTGTTCACGAAGATGTTGAACTGTTGAGTTAAGAGGACACAATGCGGACTGAACAAATAATTTGTTTAAATCGCGACGGAAGTAAGGGCGTGGATTGTAGCCACGTAAAATCAATTTAAGCCCTCCAGTGGAATTTGTTTCACAGACCGTTCCAAGGCTGTTCTTCTGTCGCGGTTTATTTTTGTTATGATTTGTCTTTGAGTGTTTGCATCGCTTATATTATTTTGTTTTTGATTGCCAATTGGCCATTTTGTGGGAAAGTAACTGTCCTTTTGGCTCTCCGCTGCTGATGTTTCCATTAGGGTCTTTTGTTTCATGATTGTGTTTCTTTCCCTTCGGTGTTTCTGATGGGAGCTGTGGGTTAATTGTATCGATTCCTGATCATCTCCCTCACTTCCATTAAAACACAAAGCTTTAAGTCTACAGCGTATGAAAAAGACTGCACCACATCCATACAAGGTGTCTTAGAAAACTTCTTTAGACAATAAGTTGCAATACATGATACCAGACACAGAAAGTCCTGACAATTGCTGGGGTTCAGAGTGCACATACTCTTCTGCAACCGACAAAATTACGTTGGACAGGCCATGTTACTAGAATTCCTCATCACGAAAACACGCCGAAAAAAAAAGAGAAAATTTGAAGATGAAAAATTGCGAGATTTTTCTTATTTCTGTTCAAAATATAGAACCTCATTGAGACGGTTCTAGCAAGTACCCACAATCTTTATTTTAGACCATAAATAAATAAGGGTTACCCCCCGTACACCCCAGTTTTACTATATAAAAGTGGGGTTCAAGGGAGTCAAAATTATATAGGAATGTTTTCGTGATGTGATTGGCGTTTGCCAAAGACAATTCCCAACGGAAAACGAAACGGGGGAAAACGTTCCCATGGTGGTCAGAATTATACAAAACAATCACACCCACAAAGCCTTCCGCCGAAATTGAGCAAAGTGGAGGGGGTTCTGGTGAATATAAAGCAAAATGAATAAGCAAAATCAAGCTGAAAAGTGATCACCGCAAAGCCACAGCCAACCGATACATGTAGAACAGTGCTGAGATAGGTCTAATAGTTATCATAATACACACCAAAAATAACATTTCACGCATTTGATTAAGATTTGTTATTATCAGTAATGATAGACGAACTATTACATTATTGCATAAACCCAGTTTCATATTGCGAAGTTGGCAACGTCATATAATATTTGTCTTATTTTTGCTCTAAACATATACTGTGGCTTCGGGTTAGAAGCACTTTAATGAGGGTTCTAACAAGCACGCATAATATAACAATTATGTTTACTGCATTTTATGGTGGAAATATTGCATCCGAAAATTGGTATTATAGAGTGACGAAAACAACAATATCTCACATGAATGACATTCGCGAACCGGGAATATCCCCATTGAACATTATGAAAACACGTGTATACAAATACATTGTAAACTTTACTACCGAAAAAAATGAAAATTTCAAGATGAAAAATTGTGATAGCCAACAATCTATATTTTAGAGCAGAAATTAGAAAAATAAGGTTTACCCCTATAAACCCCAGTTTTATTATATAAAACTGGGGTTCAAAGGGGGAGAAAAAAAGCGTGTTTTCGTGATGAATAATGATGTTTAAACAACGTCGCACCAACCACAATGCGGCGTCACGTTGTTTTATCGACCTGTTGCGACGTTTCATGCACGACGTGTGCCTACCGGGTTCACTTACCTCAACAGCAAACACGATACCAACAGTAATCAGTACTATCAGGGAGTAGGTGTCAATGTACCCTTTCACTGTCTCATAGCAGCCCTGGAAAAACAATGTTATAAATAGATTAAGATATAAATAGATTAAGATGTTTGATAGCTCTTCCAATACGTTAAAATGTTATGAATTGAGTTATCTGAGCCACTTGATTCACCGCGGACACAATTAAGGCGTACCAGTTTGATCGTCTATAAAATAAGAGACTAATTTATTCTTTGAATTTACTTGAAAGCTCTCGCCAAGTTGATCCTAATTCTGACGACGCGTGCCTATTTAGGCAACGGAACTCATCAGGTAAACACATCTATATAATTTTGATCCCCTCGAACCCCACTTTTGTATTGTAAAACTGGGGTTTGTAGGGGTAAACCATATTTTTTTCTTATTTCTGCTCCAAAATATAGATTGTGGGTACTCGTTCGAACCGCCTCGACGAGGCGGTTCTAACGAGTACCAACAATCTGTATTTTGAGCTGAAATAAGAAAAATATCGTCATTTTTTCATTTTAAAATCTTCATTTTTTTTTCGGCGATAAAGGTGGCAATGTATTTGTAAAGGCGTGTTTTCATAATGTGTAATTTACTCTGCAAAAAAAATCACTGAGCGGAAGAGCGAGTCGCTATTTTATGTCTCCACACGTAGATAATTTGAAGAAAGATGGTGAAACATTAAACATTACAAAAGGACATATATGTGTGTGAAACAGTTAAAAATGTTGGCGGGATTTCTTCTAAAAATGGCGAAAGGTTTGGAAAATTTGATGGAAACAACAAAAATATTGTCGATTGTCAGTGTGTTAGAATCGAAATAGATAAGCTCTAATATGTGATTTTTTGAGTTATAAAACACAGTTTGCCAGTCAATTGTAAGTAGACAAATCACTCGCAACGCGCTCTTGATTTGGTCTACTTTACAACTCACCTCCAAACTGGGATTTAGCTCCACTTCTAGATGTTAAGATGATTTATTAAATATTGATAATACCTATTTCGATGGTTTGATCAGTCAGATTGAACCCCCCAGAACTTCAGTTAAATAAAGCAAATTCTTCTGATACCAAGGCCCCGTTTTTGGATTTACATCTATCTATTGTAGATGGGTTTGTTTCGTGCAAAATTTATGATAAATGCGATGACTTTGATTTTGAGATTGAAAATTTTCCTTTTTTTGGATGGTGATGTTCCTCGTGCGCCATCCTATGGCGTTTATATTTCGCAATTAATTCGATTTGCTAGAGTGTGTAGCCATGTAACTGACTTCAACACGCGTAATAAATTATTAACGGCTAAACTTCTTAATCAGGGTTATCGGTACCATAAACTACGCAAAGCCTTTTCAAAATTTTATAGACGCCATTCTGATTTAATTTCAAAATTTAATATTGGACTTAAATCTCTTCTGCAACAAGGTCTATCGGAACCCGAATTTTATCAGAAAAATATATAACCGCAATGACTTTAGCACCCAATTTCATAAAATCATTCTTCGATATAAAAAGATTGGGTACAACATGGATATTATACGACAGGCTGCATGCATGGTAGTTAACCCAATCACGGTTGGCAACTTTGTTTCCCTCTTTAATTGCACGCCGGTGGGTCAGGCCTCAGATTCTATGACGGTTCCAACGTAAAGGCTTATTGAGAATTAGAGAGATCTAATTCAAGGTAATGTTGGTTGGTGCCTGATGCTCTGTCTCTGATCGGGCCCATCGGAGTCTAACTGTTGGTTTTCTTTTGCTCCAGCATTTCAGTGGTTTCTTGCTGTCGAGTCCTCACCGTTGTATCACCTCTGTGGTTCTTTGATTATTTGTGTTCACGGAGATGTTGCACTGATAAGTTAGGAGGCCTTCATGCGGACTGAACAAATTATTTGTCTAAATCGCGACGGAAGTAAGGGCGATGATTGTGGCCACGTAAAATCGGTTTAAGCGCCCCAGTGGAAATCTTTCCACTGACCGTTCCAAGGCGGTTCTTCTGTGGCGATTTATTTATGTTGTTGTTTGCTACTTACTGTGTGTATCACTTGTGCCTTTTTATTTTGAATGACCATATGGCCATTTTGTGGGAAAGTAACTGTCCTTAGGGCTTTCCTTTGTTTAAGTTTCCATTATGGTCTGGTCGCTTAATGTTTGTGTTTCTTATCCTTTGGTGTCTTTGATGGGTTGAGTAAGTTGATTGTATCGATTCCTGATCTTTGTTTTACTTCTACTTTTTATTACTCAACAAATCTCTGACAGAGCTGGTCTATTTCTTACATATTTATTACCAAGATTTTCAAGACCGATCTCGAATTACTCACTGTGATGGATCATAAGTGTTCCAGTTCTGTTTTATTGTAATTGCATCAACAAGGAAAACGGATCCCTAATATCAAAGCACAGGCACAACGAATGCTACATATACATTAAAACTGCAGCTACTTGATCTGCCGTCTAGTGAATGTGTCACACGAGACGTGTAGTGTCAGTTTAAGTTACTATAGTAATACTATGTGTATTATATAATTTTTGTTCCAACAAAACATTTTGAATATAAATAAGCGGGAAGATATATTCTTGCACACCAGACAAGGAAATCCGTGATTTTACCCTGGGATAGAAATTTATGTTCTGACCCTGGTGTTCGGACCCCAAATCGAATATAATCGCGTGTTTGATAAATGCACTGGTTGGTTACAACCTCATG
The DNA here is from genome assembly GCA_963580285.1 of Lucinisca nassula. Lineage (NCBI taxonomy): Eukaryota > Metazoa > Mollusca > Bivalvia > Lucinida > Lucinidae > Lucinisca > Lucinisca nassula. Next base: position 97,999,140 of record OY757019.1, read on the forward strand.
CGCGGCGTCGGCATGCGTGACGTCACTAAACATTCCTGTTGTGTCATCACAAAATGGCGGACGTCGGTAACCGAAGTGACAGCAGCATTAAAATTCGCAATAGAAATGGAAGGTATGCAAGAAAAAGAATCCTATATGGGTTTGAGGGGTGGACAGAAAAATCCGTCCCTCGGGATCACAGTTCGGCATCACTCGGCAAGCCTCGTGATGCCGGACAGTGACCCTCGGGACGGATTTTTCCATCCACCCCTCACACCCATATAAGATTCTTATAATATCACGTTCTGTGTGTAGTTTAGACACGTCCGGTTCCGCTTTTTAAAGTCAAAGAAAATGACGGATATCCCTGGTAGCCTAGTTGTAAAGGTAGTGTGATGTTGAATCAGAAAACGCGAGTACGGGGGATACGGTTTGTCTGTAAGTGTTTGCAATTCACAAAACGCCACAGGAATGTTAAAAAATATGTACCCGCTAGTCAAATACAGCTGCAGACGACCTTAAACCGATTCAACCCCCAGTTTCTGAAGACGACCCTTCGAATTGTGGACTTTTGTGAATAAGAAGTTATTTTAAAGTCATTGACATGATGACAGTGTTGATCCTAATGAAAAGGCTCGTTACAACTGGATCTACCATTATGAAAACTTGTCTTTTCAAATATATTAGAAATATTCCAGCAAAAAAAAAAATAAAATAAAAATTAATAATAAGATAAAAATCTGATTTTAGTCATACTTTTTCTAAAAGCATAAATTGTGGGTACGCGTTAGAACCGCCTCGGAGCCGAGGCGGTTCTAACGAGTAACCATTATCTATGTTCTTTAGCAGAAATAATAAAAATGATATATGGCCCTATAAACCTCAATTTTACTGTATGAAAATGGGGTTTACATGGGTCAAAAATATAATGGTGTGCTTTCGTTATGCTCTGTTTGAATGGCCATCTGTACTAGCCTAGGGTTGAAAGGGTTAACTGTCTCGTCATGATTTGTCGTTTCCCTAAGTTATGGCTTACTGTTTTATAGTGTCGATGCGGAACAGTGCAAAATAGAAATTCTAAGTGATGGCTCCCTTCTCCAGGATTGTCCTTGCACAAAGTATTAATCGGGACAGAGTTGAAAATGTTGTAAATGTTTCTATTTTAACTTAGAATTGTTTGTGATCATGCTCAAATATTAGATTTTTGAAAGGAAATAATTTCAGCGCAAAATAAAATCGTATATTGTAATGTAATTATAAATAAAAGAAGAAGTGAACAAAAACAGATTTCATCTTTCATTAAGTCTTTATTGTTGTGTTACTACATCTACTTTCTTAGACCTCAGTACCCCTGTACAGAAGTGGTAGAGATGAGTTTTTGAACCACTCCACCGTTGACATCAAGAACGGCTTCTACGTCCACATAATCTTTATCAGATGCTTTCATCCCCTTTGATAGGATTAGTTTCTTTTAATGTCTTCAGGTTTAGCACTGTGTCCGTCTCTGTCAATCAGTGGTCAGAAAGTTTCATTTTATTAAAAAATAACGGTGTAAGCAGGCGGGTGTCCCTTTCTCGCTTCACGTCATGTTTTAGTTATTGTGGCGAGGTTGTTCGGAGTAGATTAAACTTTTTTTTAATAACAGAAATCTCAATAACAGGAAACCGTGTAATATAAAATAAACTTACAGCAGTATAAAAATTCTTGGGTGTGTTTGTGCAGTCTGTGTTTGTATAGGACGAGATCGTGTCTGACATCACTCCCATACAACATGTCGCAGGAAGGCTTTGCGATCCTCTGTAATAGTAAAATAATTCTGTATATAAAATACGCTCCAATTAATGAACAAGAGCTCCGTAAGCGGGGCATTATACGCCCGTGTCAATTAGTAAGATGGCGCATATATGTCGTAGTCCAAATAGGAATTTAGCCAGATCCGGAATCTGGCTAGGCCAAATAGGAATTCTTATTTGGCCTAGGCAGATTCGGGATCCGGCTAAAATAAAATTTAGTTTAGCCAGATTCTGGATCTGGCTAAACTCTGATTAGTCCAAATAAGCATTCCTATTTGGCTAGGCTGATTCCGGATCTGGCTAAGCTGGTCAGACCAAATAGGAATCTTGATTTAATGCTAACAGACCTTCATTGAATATTTATCAATTGGTAACAGTTTTACAGAACATATTAAAATTATGACACTCATTTTTTGTCTAGAATGTTTAGACCACCCTCGTTTATTACTATGATATTAACAACTTTTCATCTTCTGATTTTTTTTGTCTTACATGCTTCATTGATAATCTGACTGTTTCAAATATGTGTGAAAAGCAATCAAAGACAATTTCTATACTTACAAAAGATGAAAGAAAATCTCTCATTTGTTTATGTCCTAAAGTTTAACCCCTACAAATGGTTTTAAAAACAAACTTGCAAATGACAGATCCTATATTTCTTCTTCATTATTAAGTATCTAAGATTTCAGTTAAGAACTATACATAAGAGTGCCTAGGATTATGAAGCTGAGGAGCAGTATTTCAGTAACGGTAACTTCATTACTGTAAATACTGTACATATCAATGGAATGGGAATGTTTTCAGTTTTCTTATTTTACTCTAACATATAGATAATCTAAGAAAAAAATGCTTTAGAGTAGAGTGAGTGAGTGAGTGTTTCAGTTTTACGTCCCCACCAACAGCTAAGGTCATACGGAGACGGGACCTCAGTTTAAAGACTCATCCGAAAGTCTGGAGAAGCCTGGGATCGAACATGCGACCCCTGGTTTACAAGGCGAGTAGCGTAACCACTCAACCACGGAGGCTTCTACTTTAGAGTAGATATAAGAAAAAAGAGAAAATTATCAATATTCCATTTCTTAATTGAGTAGATAATAACAATAGTTGATGATGGAAGGTAATTGTTTTTGAATTTGTTCTTATAAAAAGAATGATAAATAATATTTTATTATATCTATTTGTCTTTTAAAACATATTTTTTGCTGTCACTCTGCTGACTCAGTGAAACTTAACTAACTACTCCAACAATTTCATGGCTGTTTGTGAAAAAGATTTTTTTCTCTCAGAATGGAATTTTATATCTTGTTTCTCCTTTTATTTCTTCAAACAATCTTTTAAAGGATGTATCATAACCCAAATTCTGTCCCTAACACTAATATGGAAAGAATCAAAGGTTTTCAGCCATATATTATTGGTAGAATGACAAAATTCCTATTTGGTCTGACCAGCTTAGCCAGATCCGGAATCTGCCTAGCCAAATAGGAATTCTTATTAGCCAGATCTGGAATCTGTCTAGGCCAAATAAGAATTCCTATTTGGTCTAGCCAGATACCGGATCTGGCTAAATTCCTATTTGGACTACGACATATATATACTGACTGTTGCACAAGTTTGGGTTTGTGGAATGTAACCAAGAAACAATATGGGTTCCATATATTCTTACCTGGCAATATTAATAACCTCAATGGCTCAAACTACCTGTCTCCAACAAATTGTCATGGCCGGTAACATTTGGTGGACCATAACCTCAAAATAATATAGACATTACTCTGGCAATACGTGGTGGACTGTAGCCTTGAAATACTGGCGCTGCTCCACATCAAAGTCTAACTATACGTTAAGAAACCTCCGTGGTGTAGTGGTTACGCTACTCGCCTTGTAAACCAGGGGTCGCAGGATCGATCCCGGGCTTCTCCAGACTTTCGGATGAGTCTTTTAACCAAAAGCCGTCTCTGTATGACCTTGGCTGCTGGTGAGATGTTAAACTCCAACACTCACTCACTAACTATACGTAAAGCTTCAGCTTCATCAGATGTAAAATGTGGGAGGCATTATCCGAAAACAAAATAAGTGAAAAATATGTGAAAGGGGAATAACTCTGGTATTATATGGCGGACTGTAACCTCAAAATAATATGCATTGTTCCACATCATGGTCTTACTATATGTAAAGTTTCAGCTTAGTCAGGTGTAAAATGTACGAGGAGTTATCCTTAAATGGAATGTTTAGAACAATCTGTGAAAGGGGTATAACTCTGGTAATATTTGGCAGACCATAACCTCAAAATAATATGCACTGTTCCATATCATGGTCTTACTGTACGTAAAGTTTCAACATCATCGGATCTAAAATGTAGGAGTTGTCCGGAAACAAAATGTTTACAGGATTTTTCAAAGGGGCTAAACTCTATTGTTATTTGGTGGACCATAGCCTCGAAATAATATGCGCTGCCCAGCATCATGGTCTAATTATATATATGAAGTTTCAGCTAAATTGGATGTAACATGTAGGAGAAGTCATCTGGAAACGAAAAGTTTACAAATAAGTTTAAAGGGGCATAACTCTATTGTTATTTGGTGGACCATAACCTGGAAACAATATGCGCTGCCCCACATCATGGTCTAACTATGGATAAAGTCTCGGCTTGGTCGGATGTAAGCTGTAGAAGTTATCCGGAAACGAAAAGTTTACAAAAAAGTTCAAAGGAGCATAACCCTATTATTATTTGGTGGACCATAACCTGGAAACAATATGCGCTGCCCCACATCGTGGTCTAATCATGTTGGAAGTTTCAGCTTGATCGGATGTAAACTGTAGGAGGAGTTATCCGGAAACGAAAAGTTTACAAAACATTTCAAAGGGGCATAACTCTACTAATATTTGGTGGACCGTAACCTCGAAACAATATGCGCTGCCCCACATCGTGGTCTATCTATGTATGAAGTTTCAGCTTGATCGGATGTAAACTGTAGGAGAACGAAACGAAAAGTTTACAGACGGACGGACGCCGGGGGCATAACATAATACGACCGTGTTTCAAACGGGCGTATAAAAAGGGTACTTGTCATATAGGTAATCAACTAAGGCGCAGGCGAGGCTGCTCATGAGCGCTTTCTCGCCAGAGCCTTTGCTGTTCGGGGACATGTAGAGTGGGGCTTGTGGTAGCTTCATGTAAGAATTTATAGTCGAACACTTGGAATTCGTAGTACCGGTCTTTGAGGAGTTTAATGCAGATTATATTCTTACACTTAACTATGATATGGAATTTTTCGGAAGCCTCTCTGCATCTTGAAATATGATTAAACATCAACGAAAAAGTGGGGAAAAAGACACAAAATGGGATAAATGCAACTACCACATTTTCTCTCTTAAACATCTATTTGTTTCGTGATGTACATTTCACTGAAATGTGTGGCGGCGGTAAAACGTCTCCCTGCCTACAGCATAGTGTAGATTATAATTTCTTGTTCTTTGGGATCATTGATTCCATTGTGGAATTTTGAAAATATCTGAGGGTCACTGATGAGGCCTAATTGGCCGAAACTAGCTAGTCTGGCCCAGAAAACATATACACTCCATATTGTTCAGTTCTATGGTGTATTCCTTGCTTCCAAAGGATTACCATTTTGTAGAACATATTTAACTTCACTACAGCTGGTGTGTGGGAATGTGTGGCGGCGGTTAAACGTCTCCCTGCCCTACATCATAGTGTAGATTATAATTTCTTGTTCTTTGGGATCATTGATTCCATTGTGGAATTTTGAAAATATCTGAGGGTCACTGATGAGGCCCCAAATTGACAGAAACTAGCTAGTCTGGCCCAGAAAACATATACACTCCATATTTTTCAGTTGTATGGTGTATTCCTTGCTTCCAAAGGATAACCCTTTTATAGAATATATTATAGACGTACCAAAGTGATTCAAGATTTCTGTGTGATCACAAGTATGAATATAGAAAAGAATCTTTTCCATGGCTTCGGCATCGGTTGTATTAGGTACACACCCCCCCCCCCCACGCCGCCCAAATAAAATTCTTTCCACTAAACGCTCCAAGGTGGTTCTTTAGTCGCCGTTTATTAGCTCACCTGTCACGTAGTGGCAAGGTGAGCTTTTGGGATCACATTTTGTCCGTCGTCCGTCGTGCGTGCGTGCGTCCGTCCGTGCGTGCGTCCGTAAACAATTTCAAATAAGTATATCTCCAATACCCATGGCCAATCTTGATCAAATTTCATGTGATGCATCATCAGGTAGGGGGAAAGGCTGCATAAGGTTTTTGGGCTGATCAGATTGGAATTCTGGTTGCCATGGCAACATATAGCTCCCATAGACTTATAAAGGGAAAATTTTTAAAAATCTTCTTCTCTGAAACCACAGGGCCCAGAGCTTGGATATTTAGCATGTAGCAAAGGCAAGTGGTCACCTATATAATTCCTGCCAATGATGCCCCTGGCTTCCAAATGGGCCAGGCCCCAGGGCCCCTTCGCTCCCATAGACTCATAATGGAAAAAAGCTTCAAAAATCTTCTTCTCTGAAACCACAGGGCCAAGAGCTTAGATATTTACCATGTAGCAACGGCAAGTGGTCACCTACATAATTCCTGCCAATCATGCCCCTGGGGTCCAAATGGGCCACGCCCTTGGGCCCCTTAGCTCCTATAGACTCATGATGGAAAAAAAAGCTTCAAAAATCTTCTTCTCTGAAACCACAGGGCCCAGAGCTTAGATATTTAGCATGTAGCAACGGCAAGTGGTCACCTACATAATTCCTGCCAATCATGCCCCTGGGGTCCAAATGGGCCACGCCCCGAGGCCCCTTCGCTCCCATAGACTCATAATGGAAAAAAAGCTTCAAAAATCTTCTTTTCTGAAACCACAGGGTCCAGAGCTTAGATATTTAGCATGTAGTAACGGCAAGTGGTCACTTACATAATTCCTGCCAATCATGCCCCTGGGTTCCAAATGGGCCACGCCACGGGGCTCCTTCGCTCTCATAGACTCATATACGAAAAAAAACTTCAAAAATCTTCTTCTCTGAAACCACATGGCCCAGAGCTTATATATTTAGCATGTAGTAACGGAAAAGTGGTCACTTACATAATTCCTGCCAATCATGCCCCTGGGGTCCAAACTGACCACGCCCCGGGGCCCCTTAGCTCCAATAGACTCATAATGGAAAAATGCTTCAAAAATCTTCTTCTCTGAAACCACAGGACCCAGAGCTTAGATATTTAGCATGTAGCAACGGCAAGTGGTCACCTACATAATTCCTGCCAATCATGCCCCTGGGTTCCAAATTGGCCACGCCCCAGGGCCCCTTCGCTCCCATAGACTCATAATGGGTAAAAGCTTCAAAAATCTTCTTCTCTGAAACTACAGGGCCCAGAGCTTAGAGCTTAGATATTTAGCATGTAGCAAGGGCAAGTGGTCACCTACATAATTACTGCCAATCATGCCCCCCGGGGTCCAAACGGGCCACGCCCCAGGGCCCCTTAGCTCCTATAGACTCATAATGGAAAAAAGCTTCAAAAATCTTCTTCTCAGAAACCACAGGGCCCAGAGCTTAGATATTGAGCACGTAGCAAAAGCAAGTGGTCACTTACATAATTCCTGCCAATCATGCCCCTGGGTTCCAAATTGGCCATGTCCACGGGCCCCTTCGCTTCCATAGACTCATAATGGAAAAAAAAGGTTCAAAAATCTTCTTCTCTGAAACCACAGGGCCCAGAGCTTGGATATTTAGCATGTAGCAAGGGCAAGTGGTCACCTACATAATTCCTGCCAATCATGCCCCTGTGTTACAAATGGGCCATGCCCCGGGGCCCCTTCGCTCCCATAGACTCATAATGGAAAAAGCTTCAAAAATCTTCTTCTCTGAAACCACAGTACCCAGAGCTTAGATATTTAGCATGTAGCAAGGGCAAGTAGTCACCTACATAATTCCTGCCAATCATGGCCCTGGGTTCCAAATGGGCCATGCCCCGGTACCCCTTCACTCCCATAGACTCATAATGGGTAAAAGCTTCAAAAATCTTCTTCTCTGAAACCACAGGGCCCAGAGCTTAGATATTTAGCATATAACAAGGGCAAGTGGTCACCTACATAATTCCTGCCAATCATGCCCCTGGGGTCCAAATGGGCCACGCCCCGGGGCCCCTTCGCTCCCATAGACTCATAATGGAAAAAAGCTTCAAAAATCTTCTTCTCTGAATCACAGGGTCCAGAGCTTAGATATTTAGCATGTAGTAACGGCAAGTGGTCACTTACATAATTCCTGCCAATCATGCCCCTGGGTTCCAAATGGGCCACGCCCCGGGGCTCCTTCGCTCTCATAGACTCATATTGGAAAAAAAAACTTCAAAAATCTTCTTCTCTGAAACCACAGGGCCCAGAGCTTATATATTTAGCATGTAGTAACGGAAAAGTGGTCACTTACATAATTCCTGCCAATCATGCCCCTGGGGTCCAAACTGACCACGCCCCGGGGCCCCTTAGCTCCAATAGACTCATAATGGAAAAATGCTTCAAAAATCTTCTTCTCTGAAACCACAGGGCCCAGTGTTTAGATATTTAGCATGTAGCAACGGCAAGTGGTCACCTACATAAATCCTGCCAATCATGCCCATGGGGTCCAAATGGGCCACGCCCCGGGGCCCCTTAGCTCCCATAGACTCCTGATGGAAAAAAACTTCAAAAATCTTCTCCTCTGAAACCACAGGGCCCAGAGATTAGATATTTAGCAGGTAGCAACGGCAAGAGGTCACCTACATAAATCATGCCAATCATGCCCCTGGGGTCCAAATGGGCCACGCTCTGGGGCCTCTTAGCTCCCATAGACAATTCTTATGAAAAAAAAGCTTCAAAAATCTTCTTCTCTGAAAACACAGGGCCCAGCGCTTAGATATATAGCATGTAGTAACGGTAAGTGGTCACCTACATAAATCCTGCCAATCATGCCCCTGGTGTCCAAATGGGCCACGCCCCGGGGCCCCTTAGCTCCAATGGACTCCTAATGGAAAAAAGCTTCAAAAATCTTCTTCTCTGAAACCATGGGGCCCAGGTCACCTACATAAATCCTGCCAATCATGCCCCTTAGGCCAGAATTGGCCACACCCATGGCCCATTAGCTACCATGGATGGACTGAAAATGGAAAAAAAACTTAAAATGGAAAAAAAGAAACTTGAAAAATATTCTTCTGTGAAACCATAAGGCCCAGAGCTTAGGTATTTAGCATGTAGCAACATGGAGTTGTTGCCCACATGAATCCTGCCTGAGTCTTGCCCCTGGGGTTCAAATTGGCCAAATCCTGAGGCTTCTCAACTCCAATAAACTTATAATGAAAAAAAAATCTTCTTCTCTGAAACCATGAAGTACGGACCTTAGATATTTAGTATATAGCAACATAAAATGGTTGCCTACATAAATCCTGCCAACCATGCCCTTTGGGTCAAAATTGACCTATGGACTTATACTGGAAAAAAAATCAAAAATCCTCTCCAAAGCCATAGGCCCAGAGCTCAGATATTTAGTATGTAGGAATGTCAAGTGGTCTCCTACACTTATGATTTTCTGGTACAAAGGTGAGCGATATAGGGCCATTGGGCACTCTTGTTTTTGTTATTGTTTGTCTTTGAGAGGTTGTGTAGCTAATATATTTTGTTTTGGATAGCCAAGTGGCTATTTTGTGGGAAAGGGACTGTCCTTTTGGCTTTCCGCTATTTATGTTTCCATTAGGGACTAGTTATTTAGTGTTTGTGTTTCTTTTCCCCCTTTGCTGTCTCTGATGGGATGTGTGGGTTAATTGTATCGTTGCCTTCACTTCTATTTTGCATCCAAATGTAACTTCTGCATCTCCTATATTTAAACACTTCTATAGATATTTAAGCTCAATGGTTCAAAAGAATCCGATTGAGCTTATAGAATAGACAGTGGTCCGTTGTCATTGTCGTCGTCTGCGTCGTCAGCATTATTTCCAAACGATATCTCCTCTGAAACTTCTAGGCCAATAAGAGAGAGAGAGAGAGAGAGAGAGGGGGGGAGGGAGAGAGAGAGGGAGCGAGAGAAAGTCCTCTTTATTATTATACAGGAGGACGAATATCAGTAAACGAAAAAAATAAAAAGGGAGATGAAGTAGACATTAATCACTGTGTGAGAAGAGACACAGGATATTTAAGAAATGGTGAAATCAAGTACAAGGATGTCGAAAGTTGGTTGCCCAACGAAATTGTAGAAAGAAAATATAGGTGGCATGTTCTTAAGAATGCATGTTTACATGTTGCAACACTACTCTTGGCAAATGTAAGAAGGAAGAATTAAGGGGTGTCTAAACATAATTTTAAAGCTCAAGTGCCAGTTATTTTAGTTGTGCGACCTACCCAGTTATGATATCAACAGGAACGTCGCCGTTAGCATTTACGTGTTTTAATAAAGTTCATAGTGTGGATGTTAGTTGGGGAGCCTTCAATAGAGACCGAAACCTTAGGATAATAAACCTTGAAATATGAACCGGGGCACAGCATTTCCTACAATTTGCATGTGCGTCGAGCGAAAAATCAGATAAAAATGCGTATACATATAGTCTGACCAGACACTTCTCTTGCAGCATGAAGAAGCGTTGGGCCCTACGCTATCCTTAGAGCGTACAACGAATACTCTGATCAGACTGCGCGGGCTGATCTGAGTCTTCGCTGGGCGCACAGGTAAACTATAGGAAATGCTGTGCCCCGGCTCATAAACAATGTACACATTAAATGTTGATTTCATCAAGTCTCCAGTTTAGTTTTCCAGATCAGTGAGAATCACTTGATATTTCACCCGCTGACAATTAAGCTTGAGGGTGTTTATTTAAACCGGAAGGAAATGATCATCAGTAACTTTTCAAATACATGTAAATCTATTGGCTCCTGTTGCAATGCATCTATGACCAGCCGGCAAAAAATCATTATTTTATGTACGGTTTAATGTGGAATTTCATTACGCTCTGTGACAAAAGAAAAAGCGATAAAAGGGTCTATAGGTATCTCAGACCCTTTTTCATGCTCAGATTTTAACAGATTCATTAAATGTCATATGTACGTATAAAAATAACCATCTGGCATACTGACGTAAAAGAAATTATTTCAAAACATACCGAACAATTTTTAGCGTACAAAAAATGTAAAATGTATCAATTTGAAAAGGCCAAAACTCATTGTTACACAGGATGAATTTACGTCATATAATGAATTGGCATCTTCATGTTCCGTCTGTCTTTGTGTGTGCCTCTATGCCACTTGATTCCTTCAGTTGGCTTGAGATGACTGCGTTCTTTGATTGTGGCCTTTCCTGGGTGACCTTTTTACTAGCTGACAAATATTTCGACTCATGACATACATCAAAATGCAATTATTAGTACAAGCTCCTCAGAAATAAATCTAAATTAACTGTATCATTTGCATTGGATGGGTTTAACCCAATAGCATTTTCAACCCCCTTTTCCCGACATATTTGCTAAATACTTACATGTCAATTAGGTTAGGCTTCTGTCTCAATAAAACAACAAACAAAGCGTGAGAATTCTGGTAGCGTTAAATATTTTAAATTCTAGTCTCAAAACCTGGAACATCATGCGTCTATCTTAACATGTTAAATTAGGCAATCACAATCTTGTGATATAGAAGTGAAGGTAATGCATGATCACGGATCGATACAATTAACACACACCTCCCATCAAAGACACCAAAGGCAAAGAAACACAAACATGAAATAATTAGACCTTAATCGAAAAAATCAATAGCGGATATCCAAAAGGACAGTTACTTTTCCAGGCCCCCAGCCATCTGGACTTGCAGAAAGAGATGGGCTGCATGATGCTTCCACGCAGAGCTGAAACCGACCTGCACACGAGTACTGGTAAACCGTTAAGTGGATCTAAGCCTGCCCAGGCAAAGCGGTGCGTGTCGGACCGTCCATGCTTATAAACCCTATTGGTTTCATTGGGCGGCAGGGGTTGAGAGGTCATTCCATCTCAATGTCGGGTAAAGGTCCCACATAATTGGAAGCAACGTCTCCTAAATTACCTTAACAGTGCTGACGGGGACGTTAAGCCTCAAATCAAACAAACAATTACTTTTCCACAAAACTGCCAGCTGACTATCCAAAACAAAAAGATATAAGCATTACACACATTCAAAGTCATACTGTATCAAAAATAAATCGCGACAGTAGAACCGTCTTGGAAGGTCAGTATTTCACTTGAGGGGGGTGGCGGGGCTTAAATTTCACGCGGGCCTAATCCTCGCCCTTACTTCCGTCGCGATTTAGACAAATAATGTGTTCAGTCCGCGTGAAGGCTTCCTGACTCATCAGTGCAACATCTCTGAGAACACAAAATCAAACATCCACAGAGATGAAACAACGGTGAGGACTAGACAGAAAGAAAGCACTGAAATGCTGGAGCAAAAGAGAACAAACAGTTAGATTTCGATGGGCCCGACCAGGGACAGAGCATCCATCAGGTACCAACCAACATTACATAAAATTAAATTTTAAATCTGTGATTGATTTCCCATTTCTGTTGCAGACATAGATTGGCTGGCCTCGATAAAAGCGCCAAGTACCAACAATGCATGTTTTTGAAATTTGAAGAACGTAGGATTGAGAATGTTAAAGGTCCTTTTCATATGGGCAGTTTATATACATCTATCAAACATGCTGGGCATCTGTGGCATGACACCAACAAGAGTATTACATATTACATAAGATTTCATACTAAGCTATTTAGGCAAGTCGTGTGTATTCCGATGGGTACTAATTGCGCACCTCTTGTTTTTGTTGTGTTATGTGAGTTACTTCATGATGTTCCTTTCTGCTGAAAACAAAGCTGACATCATTGAAGCTTTTTAGCTCGACTTCTAGATATTTGGCTGATTTATTAAATATTGACGATGATTTATTAAATATTTACAATACCTATTTCGAAAGTTTGATTAGTCAAATTTACCCCCCCCCCCACCCCACCCCAAGAACTTCAGTTAAACAAAGCAAATTCTTGTGACACCGCGGCCCCGTTTCTGGATTAACATCTATCTATTCTAGATGGGTTTGTGTCTTGCAAAATTTATGATAAACGCGATGATTTTGATTTTGAGATTGTAAATGTCCTTTTTTTGGATTGTGATGTTCCTCGGCGTTTATATTTCGCAATTAATTCGATTTGCCAGAGTGTGTAGTCATGTAACTGACTTCAACACTCGTAATACATTGTCAACTGCTAAACGTCTTAATCAGGGTTATCGGTACCATAAACTACGCAAAGCCTTTGCAAAATTTTATAGACGTCATCCTGATTTAATTTCAAAATTCAATACTGGACTTAAATCTCTTTTGCAACAAGGTCTATCGGAACCCGAATTGTATGGTGACTTAGTATATAAATTCAGAAAAATGCATAACCGCAATGACTTCAGTATCCAATTTCCTAAAATCATTCTTCGATATTAAAAGATTGGGTACAACATAAATGTTATACAACAGACTGCATGCCTGGTGGTTAACCAAATCACGGTTGGCAACTTTACTGCCCTCTTTAATTGCACGCCGGTGGGTCAGGCCTCAGATTCTATGATGGTTCCAGCGTAAAGGCTTACTGAGAATTAGAGAGAATCTAATTTTAGGTAATGTTGGTTGGTGTCTGATGCTCTGTCTCTGGTTGGGCCCACCGGAGTCTAACTGTTGGTTTTCTTTTGCTTCAGCATTCCAGTGGTTTCTTACTGTCGAATCCTCACCGTTGTTTCAACTCTGTGGTTGTTTGATTTTTTTGTGTTCACGGAGAGGTTGCACTGGTGAGTTAGAAGGACTCAAGCGGACTGAACAAATTATTTGTTTAAATCGCGACGGAAGTAAGGGCGAGGATTGTGGCCACGTAAAATTGATTTAAGCCCCCAAGTGGCATTCATTTCACTGACCGTTCCAAGGCGGTTCTTCTGTCGCGTTGTAATTTTGTGATGGTTTGTCTTTGAGTATCTTGAGTGTTTGTGTCGCGTATATTATTTTATTTTGGATAGCCAGTTGGCCAGTTTGTGGGAAAGTAACTGTCCTTTTGGCTTTCCGCTGTTGTTGTTTCCATTAGGATTTGTTGTTTCTTTTTTTGTTTCTTTCCCTTGGTGTCTCTGATGGGAGCTGTGGGTTAACTGTATCAATTCCTGATCATTGCCTTCACTTCTATTTTACACTATCTGATGATACAAGATATACAGCTGTGGTTCTTAGCCAACGGATTCATTGTCGTCGCTTCACAAGTCACATTGTAGTCGGGGATCGGGGATGATACAGCTTGATATCACGAAAACACGCTTATATAATTTTGACCCCCTTGAACACCACTTTTATACAGTAAAACTTGGGTTTACAGGGGTAAATCTTATTTTTCTTATTTCAGCTCTAAAATATAGATTGTGTGTTCTCATTAGGGCCGCCTCAACGTCTATTTTTTTTTTTAGGATAAATACTTAAAATATCACAATGTGTCATCTTAAAAATTTCTTTTTTTCGGCGGTAAAATTTACAGTACATTTGTATAGACGTGTTTTCGAAATGTTTTGTTATGTTCGATACGGCCCATTTCTACCTGCCAAAAGGAACTGTTTTTTACATTGAAGCAAAGACTCTAATCGATGTCTTTGCTGGAGATACAGTAAAACATTCATGATTCCAAATCAAATTAAGGGACAAACATATTGCTTTAGAGTTACGAGTGCAATTCAACTACATCTCGGCTCACCTAGAAAAATCAATAGCACTAATCTGTTTGACATACAAGTATAACACAAGGACTTTATCCACCGAATTTAGTTTATCTGCTGTGTTTATATATGTAGATGACGCATTTTTTACGTGGAGGCTTTTGTTTGTTTGATTTGAGGTTTAACGTCCCCGTCAACACTGTAAAGGTCATTTTGGAGACGTTGCTTCCAATTTTGTGGGACTTTTACCCGACATTGAGATGAAATGACATCTCAAGCCCTGTCGCCCAATGAAACCAATAGGGTTTATTAGCATGGACGGTCTGCCTCACACCGCGGTTCCTGGACAGGCTTAGATCCTCTAAGCGGTTTACCAGTACTAGTGTGCGGGCCGGATTCAGCTCTGCGTGGAAGCATCATGCAGCCCATATATTTCTTCAAGCCCCTATGGTCGGGGGCTTTTTTACGTGGAGGCGATAATCTGAAAATGAAAAAAAGGAAATCAGAGCTGTTATCAAAAATGCCTTCATATAAAATGAATGAACCCGAAGGAAATCCTTTGAGACAAAGAGGGATTTTCTTTCCTATTCCATTTTTAAGAGAGGAGTCGGTGATTTCAAGCGACGAAATGAAAGCACTAATTATATTTCACGGTGGTGTCTCAAAAAACCGGTGACCACAAACCACCAGATTGCGACATTCCCCGCGTGGTATGCAAACCGTCAGATTGCGATATTCCCCGCATGGTATACGAATGAAATACGTGAAACAGTCCAACATACTGCAGACATCATGGACACCAGCGATTGTAGCTCTTTCATGTTGCGATGGCCGACATTCTCGGGATAAGCACACGGTCCGAAACATAAACTTCTCGACTTGACCTGAGATCAAATGCCTGGGCGTTTGGTGAACACTTTAAAATCTTCCCAGGCTGCCGAATCCAAGATATTTATGAACCAGAATGAGACATGGATTCATCACTTTGATCCGGAATCCAAATCCCAAAGCCATCAATGGAAATATCCCGGGGCTCTGTCCCTTAAAAAGTTAAAGCGAGACACATTTGTTGGCAAGGTGTATGCCTCTGTTTTCTGGGAGGGCCACAGAGTGTTCATGACTGACTTCTTAGAAAAACGTCAAACCATTAGCGGCGCCTATTATGTATCAGAACAGTAACAGATGAAAGAAACAAACAAAGCGAAAAAAGAGGAAAGCTTCGATCAGACTTTAATTCAAGGTAATGTTGGTTGGTGCCTGATGCTCTGTCTCTGGTCGGGCCCATCGGAGTCTAACTGTTGGTTTTCGTTTGCTCCAGCATTTCAGTGGTTTCTTGCTGTCGAGTCCTCACCGTTGTCTCACCTCTGTGGTTCTTTGATTTTTTGTGTTCACGGAGATGTTGCACTGGTGAGTTAGGAGGCCTTCATGCGGACTGAACAAATTCTTTGTCTAAATCGCGACGGAAGTAAGGGCGAGGAGTGTGGCCACGTAAAATCGATTTAAGCCCCCCAGTGGAAATCTTTCCACTGACCGTTCCAAGGCGGTTCTTCTGTGGCGGTTTATTTATGTCGCTGTTTGTTACTTACTGTGTGTATCACTTGTGTCTTTTTATTTTGGACGGCCATATGACCATTTTGTGGGAAAGTAACTGTCCTTATGGCCAGCCTTTGTTTAGGTTTCCATTATGGTCTGGTCGCCTAATGTTGGTGTTTCTTTCCCTTTGGTGTCTTTGATGGGTGGAGTAAGTTAATTGTATCGATTCCTGATCTTTGTTTTACTTCTACTTTATTTGGCTGTGGGGCTATGCCTCGGCTCATTCATCACAAATTCAATTACAGAAGCTGAAAGAATTGACTTTGAACTATTGCCCCATGCCCCGTACTCAACGGAACTGGCGCTGTTTGTTTCCACCTTCTCCCTAAACATACCTAAACTTATTGGTTACTTAAACTTCATAAAAGACCATACAAAGCACGGTTTACTGCAAATTCAAGCTCTTGTACCACCACTGAACTTTCCAAATTATTAATGTCAAGTTTTACTGCTATCAAAAACATGTGATTGAATATGCAACAAAGTCTTTGAAAGATCAGGGAGAAATCTGTTTGGTCTATAAAAGATTCTAATGAAGTTTTAAATAAATTGAAATCCTCATATTTCGTGCTTCTACTTATGATTTTTCAACCAATAACACTACACTTCCTCATAATCTTATAAATGATAAAACTTTATGGTTTAGTTGAATGGACACTTCATAGGGAAGACTCGCTCTATCTTGCATGAAATGTAATAAATGCTTTTTTCACTTCTGAAGAGCAAAACCATTATACTTTATGGTCATGTCAGAAAGTGCGTGAAGCTCTCACTTTCCTAATTGAAAATATTTACATAAGATTTGGTACTTATTTATTTAGACAAGGTGTGGGTATTCCGATGGGTACGAATTGCCACCCCTTGTGGCTGATCTGTTTTTGTTTTGTTGTGAAAGAGATTTCATGATGTCTCTTCCGTTGAAAACCAATCCGAAATCATTGAAGCCTTCAGCTCGACTTCTAGATATTTGGATGATTTATTAAATATTGACAATACCTATTTCGATGGTTTGATCAGTCAAATCTACCCCAAGAACTTCAGTTAAATAAAGCAAATTCTTCTGATACTGATGATACCTGACTTCTACACTCGTAATAAATTGTTAACTGCTAAACTTCTTAACCAGGGTTACGCAAAGCCTTATCAAACTTCTATATACGCCATTCCGATTTAATTTTAAAATGCAATCTCCTCTGCAACAAGGTTTATGGGAACCCGACTTAGTATATAAATTCAGAAAAATGTATAATTGCATTTACTTCAGCACCAAATTTCGTAAAATCCTTCTTCGACATAAAAAGATTGGGTTATACTACAGCCTGCTTGCATGGTCGTTAATCCAATCACGGTTGACAGCGTTGCTTCCCTCTTTAATTTCACGCCGGTGGGCCAGGCCTCCGATTCGTTGACGGTTCTAGCGTAAAGCCTTACCCGAATAAGAGAGAATTTAATTTTATGTAATGTTGGTTTGGCGTGATGCTCTGTCTCTGGCCGGGCCCATCGGAGACTAACTGTTGTTTTTCTTTTGCTCCAGCATTTCAATGGTTATTTGTCTAAATCGCGACGGCAGGAAGGGTAAGGATAGCAGCTCCGTAAAATCAATTTAAGCCCCCAGTGGAATTCGTTTCACTGTCCGTTCCAAGGCGGGTTTCTGTTGCGATTTATTTTTGTTGTGATTGTCTTTTGAGTGTGTGTATCGCTTATATTATTTTGTACTGGATAGCCAATCGGCCATTTTGTGGGAAAGTAACTTCCCATTTTGCTTTCGCTATTGACGTTTCCATTAGAGTCTAATTATTTTATGTTTGTGTTTCTTTCCCTTTGGTGTCACTGATGGGAGCTGTAGGTTAATTGTATCGATTCATGATCATTGCCTTTTCATCTATTTTTCCTTTTCTACATTCTGCATGCGTTGACATCATTGATGCTGTTTCAGATTTTCTTGAAGCTCAAGTTCAATATGTAGTCTTCTTCCAAGAAGTGATTTCAAAATTTGAACATAGATTGTCTAAGTGCGCTGAAATTCATAGGGACTATATTGAAAAATGTTTTTTTTTTATATATATATATATATATGATGACCTCTCCTTGACGCACTCATAGCGAGGCCAAGAACTTTTCATTGTGCGCCAATAGAATCTTCATCACATTTTGACATACACGTATCAATTTGCCGGTGACAAAAATACAAAGCAGAGAATAAAGACAGACCTATTGTTTGACCAAGTTGTGGAAAACTCAGTGAAGTCGTTGTTTGTCCCACCGTTGTGGTACTGGGCATTAATTCCGCAACACTCAGCCTGCATAAGAAAATAGAAAAAAATATGGATTAGCAAGACAGTGCAGTTTACGAAGCTGTATACAGTCCATCTTCAATGCCCCCAAAAAGCCTTTGGAGCCATAAAATTTGATCGAAAGAGGGGTAGTTCGAGCTACCAAGGGTTACTAGCAGCGGTAGACTGACCCCAGTCGTTAAACATTTTTTTATTTCAAGGATACATCTTTTTGCAAGTTTAATTCATATATTCCAGTAGCAAGTCTAATTCTTAAGGCTATAGTATGAAACATATGGCTAGTGGGAGAAAGATTTTTTTTTACACAAAATGAATATATTGTTTGTATGTTTGTTTGTTGTTGTTTTTTTTTTGTTTGTTTGTTTACCCAAACATATTAATGTTTCAGACTATCGTCAGTGTAGATAGGAGGGTATTCTGCGTGTAACCATTAGAATCGCTTCATCGAGGCGATTCCAATGAGTGCAAACAAAATACATTTTCAAGACAAAATAAGTAAATGCTTCCTAAGTTCTCCCTTAATTCTCCCTAATAATGTGTTATCTGAAGTTTTTAAAAAGAATTCTAAGGGACTGAAAAACGAGTTCGTACCAGCCATGATTAGCAAGCCTTACGACATTAGAGCCTTAACAAAGTAAAGAAGCATGGTTGAAGAAAAATCCTGCCTACGGTGGGATTCGAGCCCGGGACGCTCTGGTAAACGTCCAATCCTCTAACCACTGAGCCAAAGAGTCGACAATCCAATGCTCTAACCACTGGACCAAAGAGTCGACGGTCCGATGCTCTAACCACTGAGCCGACGGCTCAAGGTTAGAACACTGAATTTTCACCCGGCCTGGGTTCAAATCCCACCATAGGCGGGGAATTTTTTCATGCAATACTTCTTTCCTTTGTTAAGACTTTCATGTTGTAAAATGGGGGCTCGCCAGCATTACGAAAACATGCCTATACAAATACATTGTAAAAGTTACCGCCGGAAATCGAGCATTTTAAGATGAAAAGTGATATTTTTCTTATTTCTGCGCAAAATATAGATTGTGCGTACCCGTTAGAACCGCCTCATCGAGGCGGTTCTAACAAGTATCCACAATCTATAGTTTAGAGCAGAAATAAGAAAATTAACGTTTACCCCTCTAAACCCCAGTTTTACTATATAAAAGTAGGGTTCAAGGGGGTCAAAATGATATAGGCGTGTTTTCGTGGTGGTTCCAAAGCTGTCTGCGCGTCATTACGTCATTAATAATGACGCGCAGACAGCTTTGGAATTCCTCCCTTCATTTATCTTCCGTGATAGATTATATGTATAGATTATCTCTAAGGGAGTCGACTCTTTGGCTCTGTAGTTAGAGCATTGGACTTTCACCCGAGCGGCTCGGGCTCGAATCCCACCACAGGAGGGATTTTTCTTTAGGTTTGCCTCTTGTCCGTTTTGTTTACTGTCAACACTCCATGTTTCGACTTCTTTCTCTAGATTGTGGGAAGAATTTGGGATCTGATTGTATTAGTTCCTGATCGTTTCTCCTTTTATTTTATTTTCCTACACTTTTCTAGAACATTTTGCAGGCTAATGAGCAGCTCTGCCCCAACCAAACATAAACATGCTGGGAGTTCATGGCTTTGCAGCTCATTAAACTTAGAGATTATGTATCATTTACAGTTCCCCTGGGCTACCAAGCTCTCCCTTTCATGTCGTAAGATGAGGGCAGTGTATGATTAAGAACGATACTTTTCCGTCATAAAAAGTTTGTCTGTTGAATATCGATAACTTATCGTAATAAATAGTGTGTCTGGTGAAGAACGATGACTTACATTCACATTTAGTGTGTCTGCTGAAGAACGGAAACTTACCTCATAAATAGCGTGTTTGCTGTAGTTCGGTAACCTACTATCATAATGAGTGTATCTACCGTGTAATTTATATGTTTGTTGAATAACGATAACTTACCATCATAAATAATGTGTATACTGACGAACGAGAACTCAACGTCATCATCAGTAATAGTGTGATCGCTTACTGTCAAAAACGTGTGTTAGCTGACGAACAAGAACACAACGCCAATAAACGCGTGTGTAAAATAGAACGATAACTTACCCATCTAAAAAGTGTGCCTACTGGAGAACGTACACTTTCCTTTTAAACTCATGTGTTTACTAAAAAACTCCTGAAAAATAGTTTCCTAAAGAACTTCTTAAAAACTTAAATATGACTCCAGGGATAGCGTGACTACTGAAGAACGATATCTTACCGTCATAAATAGTGTGTTGAATCCTTCAGATATATCGTCGGTCTCGGTCGGACCTGCGTAGCTTTTAAACTGGTCCAACATCTGGCCCTTTAACCACTCGTCAAACTGTAAAATAAAGGGCAGGAAACAAAGTGTTGGTATTTGTTATTTTCTTTCCAGAAAACAGTACTTCACATAGCAAATTACAGTCGCATTGAATGTCAAATCTTGTTTTCTAGGAAGATTATTTCAAAATGCCTTCTGTAGAAAAAAGGTAACATTACGAAAACACGCCTATACAAATACATTGTAAATTTTACCACAAAAAAAAAATGAAAATATTTCAGATGAAAAATTATGATATTTTTCTTATTTCTACTCAAAACATAGATTGTGGATCCTCGTTAGAACCGCCTTTTTTTCTATACAAAAAAGGGGTTCAAGGGGGTCATATTCATATAGGCGTGTTTGCGCGATGAATAAACGACTCAGTCCATCCAAATATTTCCCTCTGTAATAAATGAAGGACAACTCCCAAATGTTTTCTCTCGATATAAATAATGGACTCTTCTAAATGTTTCTTTCTTTTATATAAAGGACGCCTTCAAAATGCTGTCTCTCTAATAAAAAGTGTTTTCTTTTATAAGTAAACGACCCCTTCACATAGTTTCTGTCTCGGAGAAAAAGTTCTCATTAAAAAAATGTTTTTCTCATAATGGACCCCGTCAAAATGTTTTCTGTAATAAATAAAGACTCCTTCAAAATGTTTTGCTTTAAACATACAGGACTCCTTGACGATGCCTTCTCTCTTTTTATTAATGGACTACTTTAAAAGCTTTCTCTCTTATAAATAAATGACTCCTTTAAATCTTTCTCTCTTTCAAATAAAGGACTCCTTCAAATTGTTTTCTCTTATAGATAAACTTAAGGACTTTCTCTCCTTTAAATAAAGGACTCCTATAAAGTGTGAAACTTAGGGACTCCTTCAAATTGGTTTTCTCTTATAGATAATCTTAAGGACTCCTTCAAAATATTTTCTCTTTTATAAATAAAGAACTCCTTAAAAATCTCTCTTATAAATAAAGGACTCCTACAATTGTTTTCTCTCTTATACATAAACCTAAGGACTCCTTTAAATTGTTTTCTCTCTTGTAAATAAAGGACTCCTACAAATGGTTTTCTCTCTTATAGATAAACTATAGGAATCTTTCAAATTGATTTCTCTGTCTAATAAATAAAGGACTCCTTCAAATTGTTTTCTGTCTAATAAATAAAGGACTCCTTCAAATTGTTTTCTCTCTTACTTCAAATTGCTTTCTTAAAAAATGAAGCTCTCCTTCTATTTGGTTTCTCTCATATGAATAAAAGACTCCTTCGAAATGTTTCCTTTCTTATCAACCTAGGACATCTTCGAAGTGTTTCCTCTTTTATAAACAAAGAGTGCTTTCAAACTATGCTCAATTTTATAAACAAATGAATACTTCAAGATGATTTCTCTCCATTAAAGGAAAACCTCACGTTGAGCGGGCTCTTTTTAACACAGCACATTTCATAAGGAAAAAACAGGAGGTCATTGAAGGTGCCTCCATAGTCACATTTTAACATTATCTACATTATCTATTTTATGGACATATTCATAATTAGGCAAAAACCTGCGTTTCTATTGTATCGCAGTTGCTGGGCCCATGCCAAACACACATTTCTTTCATTTTTTCATAGTCAATATTAAATGGGTCGCGCAAAGGTGCCTTAAGGCATGTACAAGCAGCGAAGCTCCTAATCAGTCTGATTAGAGTCTTCGCTGTGGGCTATAAGCATCGCGAAAACATGCCTATATAATTTGACCCCATTGATCCCGACTTTATACAGTAAAACTGGGATGTACATTGGTAAACCGTATTTTTCTTATTTCTGCTCTAAAATATTGATTGTGGATACTCGCTAGAACCGCCGCGTTAAAGTTTACAATGCATTTATATAGGTGAGTTTTCGTAATGGATACCCAAGTGATTCAAAGTTTCTTCAAGCAAACAACAAAAACTGTATATAATGTCAGCGCGTGTACGCATGCGCATTGTTGTACGCCCATGTGCGCACATACTCAAAGACACCATTTTGCTTGGCGCGGCTTAATTATTAATTATTTATCGTACACCTAACCATCCGATAAGTAGCTAAGAGGAATGTGAGATTCGCAGTGACTGAAACTTTTAAGTCAAAGATGCCCACTCTTAAATAAACATATATTGTTCATGTGACCAAACTCATATTATTTAATTTTCATTTTCTTGTTTCAACCGGCCCAGAAATTCCAGTAGAAAATATAATTTAGTCTTCCTACCGAAAAGGCCTTAGGCCAATGTCAAGGACTGACCTTGACCTTGAATACGCATGTAGTTTCATCCCCTAATTTGGCTAATTGTATTTACCAATTTTCAGATCAGAGACTGCAAAAGTTTCCGAAGAATACATAGTTTTTACTTTTACAAAAGTCTATGTGACCAAATTTGACCTTGGCGTAAAATAGGCCAAGGTTATCTGAGGGTCATACTTTGAATAAATTATGATGGGCTCGAGTCCCAATTTCTACATGACAAGTTTCATGGCAGTCAGCCCTTTGGTTTGGGAGAAGAAGCATTTTGAAGGGTTTACCTTATATGGTCATCTTTGCCAGGTGACCAAGCTCATTAACCCCACCCCCCAAGAATCTTTGATTCGGGGGGGGGGGGGGGTGCATATAGCATTTGCTCTGTCCGTCTCTCTGTTTGTATGTTTGTTTGTCTGTCTGTCCGTCACAAAAACTTTAACCTTGATCATAACTTCAAAAGTATTTGCCATAGCCCCATGAAACTCCACACACTTATTCAACATCACAAGGGCTACATTCTGACCAAGGGCTATAACTCTGTTTCATTTTTAGCTGAATTATCTCCCCTGAAAATTTTGCAAAAATCAGAAATTGGCTCCCACAGGGAGCATTGGTCACCTATAGTGACAGCTCTTGTTTTAATCAGTTATCATTTTCTTGTTCCTAAAGACATTTATACTAAATTACATTACAAATGGCTTAGTGGTTTCTGGGGAAATTCTGTTTAAATTTTCATAAATATCTGAATGACCTTGGACCAAGGTCAAAGAATGACCTTGACCTTGAATAATCATGCAGTTTAATCCACTCATTCAGCTAACTACACCTCCCAACTATTAGCTGCAATAGTTTTAGAAAAATACACAATTTTGTTTTTTTCCAATACAAATGTCTATGTGACCGAATTTGACCTTGGGATAAAAAGGTCAACGTCATCCAATGGTCATCATTTGAACAAACTATGAGGGGTCCGAGTCCCCAATGCTACATACCAGGTTTCATGGCAATCGGTCCATTGGTTCCGGAGATGAAGATTTTTGAAGGGCTTTTTACCATATGTGGGCATGGCATGTGACATCGACCCCGCGAACAATCTTTCGTTCCCCAATCCCATGGATGCTCCATATAAAATTTGACTTCAATCGGCCCAGTGGTTTCAGAGGGGAAGATGTTTGAAAATGTTGACAGACGACAGAAAGACAACAGACAGACAACGATGCCATATTATAAGCCTTCGGCTTAGGTGAGCCAAACACAAACAATCAATTGTTGTTCTCCTTTTTAACTGGAAAGGAGGACAAATAAAATCAAGGGCTGATCTGACAGTGAATTATGCCCATTGATTTTATATTAAGGGGAATGGAAACACGTGGCAGATTTTTCTGCGATTTTCCAAAGGGAGACAACTTTCAGGACTTCCTATTCGCTTTTCTATAAGCTCCATCCCACTGAAAAATGGGTCTACTCTCAAAGAAAAGAATTTGCACCTCAGGAGCAACTTCTTTCCTTTAAGTTTTTGTTTGTTTGATATGAGGTATAACGTCCCGTCAACACTGTAAAGGTCATTTTGGAGACGTTGCTTCCAATTTTGTGGGACTTTTACCCGACATTGAGATGAAATGACATCTCAAGCCCTGTCGCCCAATGAAACCAATAGGGTTTATCAGCATGGACGGTCCGCCTCGCACCGCGGTTCTTGGACAGGCTTAGCTCCTCTAAGCGTTTTACCAGTACTAGTGTCTTTCCTTAAAGAGTTAATCCCTATTGACACGGGAGACAAAAATACTTTTTGAAGGAATTTCCTCCTCTGAGGGTGTTCCCATTCCCCTTAATAATTATACATTTCTTTCTCAGATGAGTTTTACATGAGATTATTTTTTCCCTCATTTTATCCGGAAAAAAGAATACAAACAGCAACCAACGCAAGCTGCTTTCCGGGTAACATATTAGAAAAAAATGGTACTTACTCTTGTCCTCGCGCTGACCCAGAAGCCCACTAGCACTGCTTCTGCCACTATCATGCAGATCACTAAAATAGCATACTGCAAAGGTAATGAATGATATACTCAACACTATTAAAAGACTACCGTCACGAAAACACGCCTATATAATTTTGACCCCTCATACCCCTCTTTTATATAGAATAACTGGGGTTTAAGGGGGTATACATTATTTTTCTTATTTCTGCTCAAAAACATAGATTGTGGGGACTCGATAGAACCGCGTCGTCGAGGCTCAAAAACATAGATTGTGGGGACTCGATAGAACAGCCTCGTCGAGGCGGTTCTATCGAGTCCCCACAATCTATGTTTTTAGCAGAAATAAGAAAAATATCACAATTTTTTATCTTAAAATTTCTATTTTTTGGCCAAAAATGGCAATGTATTTGTATAGGCGTGTTTTCGTAATGAGAATAAACAACGACAACAAACTAGAGCTGTCAGAGGATCTGACTATAGCCCCGCTTCAGCGCTGTCAGAGAAGAAAGTTATTTAAGCTGCAGAGAAAACAGTTATGAACAAGAAATAACTGTTGAAAATTTTACATTATCTGGAAAAACTCTAAGAGTTGTGAGCCCTTGTCCCTCATTTCAATGAGCATGATACATTACCAGAATGTCCATGTTTATACTAAATTTCATCTTCCATTTTTCAATGTTCAAAGGGTAATAACTCCTAAAGTAGGCAAATCAGAGTCAGGGTTCCTGCGCTCTGCACATTGTCTCATGGTGCTTTACACTTGTGTGAAGTGTCATGAAAATATCTCAAATGGTTTGTGAGTTATGGAGCCGACACAGTCAAAATTGCCTTTTTAAATGTTCAAAGGGCAATAACTCCTAAAGTAGGCAAACCAGAGTTATGGTTCCTGCACTCTGCACATCATCTCAAGGTGCTTTTCATTTATTTGAAGTTTCATGAAAATATCAGAAACGGTTATGGAGCGGACATAGTTAAAATTGCCATTTTTTAATATTCAAAAGCCTATAACTGAAAAAGTAGACAATCCAGAGTTTGGGTTCCTGCGCTCTGCACACGTAATATGGTGCTTTACATTTGTGTGAAGTTTCATAAAATTATCTCAAACGGTTTTTGAGTTATTGAGCAAAGACGGCTAAAATTGATATTTTTCAATATTCAAAGGGAAATAACTCAAAAATTAGGCAATCCAGAGTTATGGTTCCTGCACTCTGCACACCATCTCATGGTGTTTAATGTTTGTGTGAAGTTTCATGAAAATATGTGAATGGGTTTTAAAGTTATGGAGCGGACACGAAAATTGTTAACAGACACAGACAGACACACAGACAGACACACAGAAAATACGAAAACCAGAGTTATGGTTCTTGCGCTCTGCACATTGTCTCATAGTGCTTAACATTTGTGTGAAGTTTCATGAAATTATCTCAAACGGTTTTCGAGTTATGAAGCGGACACTGTTAAAATTGCCATTTTTCAATGTTCAAAGGGCAATAACTCCAAAAATAAGCAATGCAGAGTTATGGTTTCTGCGCTCTGCACATCGTCTCATAGTGCTTAACATTTGTGTGAAGTTTCCTAAAAATATCTCAAACGGTTTTCGAGTTATGAAGCGGACACAATTAAAATTGCCATTTTTCAATGTTCAAAGGGCAATAACTCCAAAAGTAGGCAATCCACAGTTATAATTCCTTCGCTCTGCACATTGTCTTATGGTGTTTAACATTTGTGTGAAGTTTCATGAAAATATGTTAAGCAGATACAAAGTTATGGAGCCAACACAAATTAACGGAATCACGGAATTACGGAATTACGGAAAATGTTCAAAGGGCAATAACTCCAAAAGTAGGCAATCCACAGTTATAATTCCTTCGCTCTGCACATTGTCTTATGGTGTTTAACATTTGTGTGAAGTTTCATGAAAATATGTTAAGCAGATACAAAGTTATGGAGCCAACACAAATTAACGGAATCACGGAATTACGGAATGACAGAAGGACATGGCAAATCCAATATAGCCCCACTTTTTCAAAGCGGGGCTATAACTAACAAGCTAGTTAACTACAACAAAAGAAAGCCGTCTGAGGGACAGCTAAATCCCCCACCGCACTTTAATAACAAGGCTCAACCTTGTGACCTTAATGTGTAACTTGACCTTGAGTTGGCATTGTTTATTTATGGGTTCTGCATATCAGCTCACTGAGAGGGATATTTGAACAAAGTTTAATGAAAATCGTTCCAGGGTTAAAGGAGATATGGATCGGACACAAGATTCAAAGATTAAACTGGCGGTCTTCAAATGTGGCACTGACCTTGAGTTGGCATGCTTTATTTATGGGTGAGGGAGATATTTGACCAAAGTTGAATGAAGATCCTTCCAGGTGTAAAGGAGATATGGAACGGACACAAAATTTAAAGATTCAAACTCGTGACCTTCACCTGTGACATTGACTTTGCGTCGACATGGTTTACTTATGGGTTATGCACATCAGCTCACTGAGGGAGATACTTGACCAACGTTTAATGAAAATCCATCCATGCAGGGGTAAAGGAGATATGGAACGGACACAAAATTCAAAGATTCAACTCGTGACCTTCAACTGTGGCCTTGACATAGAGTCGGCATCGTTTATTTATGGGTTGTGCACATCAACTCACAGAGGAGGATATTTGATCACAGTTTAATTTAAAGCGCTCATGCAGATCACTAAAATGGCATACTGGGTAAAAGAGATATGGAATGGACATAAAATTCAAACTCCTGAACTTCAAATTTGGCCTAGACCTTGAGTCAACATGGTTCATTTAGGGGTTGTGCAAATCAGCTCACTGAGGGGATATTTGACCACAGTTTGATGAAACTTCTTCCAGGGGTAAAGGAGATCTGAAACGGACCCAAAATGCAAACTCGCGACCTTCAAGTGTGACCTTGACCTTGAGTCAGCATAGTTCATTTAAGAATTATGTACATCAGCTCACTGAGAGGGATATTTGACCAAAGTTTAATGAAAATCTATCAAAGGGTTCAAAATCTATCAAAGGAGATACGGAGCGGACAAGAAAGTGTTACAAACAAACAGCCAGACGGACGGACTTCGGACGCACAGACGTACAGACGAAGGCCATTCCTATAATCCCCAATCCACTTCGCGGCGGGGTTTAAAAATGGAACGTTATAGTATACATGTTCGTGTACTTGTTACCCGCTGTACACCGACAAAGATAACTATGTTAGGTTTTTATCCCATGCTGTACCAGAAACTCTACAACGGTAATTGGTAAATAGTGTAAGTCCCTAATCAGGGTATACACTGTTTGCAAAAAAGTTCAGTCATTTTCCAACTACGTTTTGAAGATTTATCAATCTGTCAATCCTTAATGTTGAAATGGACTCATGCTATATATAAGGATGAAGATTCTATTTGGAACAAAAAGGATTATTTGTCCTAATTCGTAAGAATCCTGAACGGATCGCAAACATTGCATACATATATATTGATGCCGATCATACACCCGCATTCTGTGGCGTCTGATCATTATGAACAATGTTTGCCTATATCTTTGTTTTGGAACTACGTTAATAACGTTATCGTTTAATTTAATGCGGTATTTCACCACGCCATGTGCCATGTCGCCTCAGAGAAATGGTTCTATCGAGTACCAACAATCTATATTCACCAAGCCCTATTTTTCTCTGTATAAAATGGGACGGTATTAACGTGAAAGTGAAAATAAAACGTATCTCTTTATCATATGACGTCGTTGATAAGTAGTGAATAACGTTGTGTAATAAAAATCGTATGACCACCGTGCAATAACACTTTGGCGGGATTAAGTAACGTCATGATGACGTCCATGTAAGCAATGCATTTCTTTTTAGGAAAAACTAGTCAGACTTAAAGACGATAAAATCCAGTTTAAAGCGGTCATATGATGAATAGAATCCTACACTCGTGGCCAATTCATATGAAATTTATGAAACGAGCCGAAGCGCGTTTCAATCATTTCATTTGAAATGACCACGAGTGTAAGATCTTCTATAAATGGTTTGTTAACGTCATCCTTGCAAAATATGCATAGAACATTAACTATACCGAAAACCCGAATCAGTGCGGACTTACCACCAGTAAGCACTTCCGTATTTTATTCCAGGCCCCGCACCCTCCAATAAGGGACACCACCATAATGATCCCTCCGAATACCATCATCATATATGCCAGGGCGTCAGACGCGGCCCCCATGTATACGCCATTGTATGAGATTCTATTGAAGAGTCTCTTCACCTCGTCCTCCAGAAATCCACTCTCCAACTTCAATAGCAGACCAGCCACAAATATGATGCCTCCACATAGCTGGAAGAAAGAATAACCATAGATGTAACTGCACGAGATTAAACTGTCTTTAATAAAAATAGGTTAACAAATCCTTGAAATGATGAGTCATCTACACACCAATTTATTAAGAAAAAAATTGGGTTTATGGGAGTATTCATTATTTTTTCTTATTTTTGCTCAAAGCAATAGCTTGTGGGCACTCCATAAAATCGCCTCGTTGAGGCAGTTCTAACAATTATAATTATATTTTGACTAAGGTACGAAAAAAAAACAAAACTTTTTCATCTAAACGATGTTAGTTCAAAAGATTAGATTGACGTCATTTAAGCGCGCGGGTGTGTAATCGTAATGAACATGTAACAGGACAAAAGATATTTTATTGTCATTCTTCTAAATATTATGTGATGCTCAGTATAAACGCCTCACTGAGGAAGTTCCAGCGGGTATTGCTGAGGAGCAAATTCTTTCCTTTAAAAGTAGACCCCTTTTTCAGTGGAACGGGGCTTATAGAAAAGCGAACAAGAAGTCCCGAAAGTTGTCGCCCTTTGAAAAATGGCGGAAAAATCTGCCAGGTGTTCCCCATTCCTTGTAAGCAGGTGTTCACAAACAACACTTTGCTCGGACTTATTAGTATAATGAAATGTGTTGTTTATTGATTTTACGGTCCTTTAAAGTATTTTAGATCGTAGTACCAAAGCGTTAATCCAAAATCATTAATCCATAGACAAAATGGCAAATATCAATGTTCAGATTAACAGACATGGACTCCAGAAGAGTGTAATCAGGCGTCCACGGATAGTAAGAATTACTTGGTAAGCAAGCTTCGCCCACCATGCCCATCGACCCGAACGAAGAAAAGGTGTAAATGCCGAGAGGTTACGTCCGAGATTTTGGAAGTCTTCCTATGGCTTTCCATTGGCAAACACGCATATCGTTTATCAGATGTGGTCGAAAACCGGAGTACCAGGAGAAAATCCACTTGACCTTCCGCTGCAGAACCCGGCGTCTCACATGTGACCCGAAGGTACATGTGTACAAAGCGTACAAGTACAGAAAAATTCCGCTATTAAGACAACCTAAAATTAAGAATAATTCTGGTGTAAAAAAGATTATGTTGAAGGGTTCACTTAATCTTTCTTTTGTGTTTATTGCCCACAGTGTCCTCTGGTCATGGACCACCTTTGTGACTGTTCAAAAGTGGTCTTGAAGACCACTTTTGATAAGTCCCAAAGGTGGTCTTAATATGGGAATTTTATTGTATACGTTATGGACAACAATATACAAAATTCCATACGTCTTGACATTTCTTATCTCGATGCCGTTTTCTAAATATTTTCGGCTTCAATAGGAAAAGTGCAAATTTGATTCAGGATATTTATTTTGGAACCCAGAATGTTCACGGGTCCGTGAAATGAAAACCTTCGTAGACCCTACTAAACGCATCACCCACATAAGTCATTTGAACTCTACGCAACCACAGTATTCTCTGGTCGGGTCCATCGGAATCTAACTGTTGGTTTTCTTTTGCTCAAGCATCTCAGTGGTTTCTTGCTGTCGAGTCCTCAACGTTGTTTCATCTCTATGGCTGTTTGATTTTTGTGTTCTTGGCGATGTTGCACTGAAGAGTTAGGAAGCCGTCATGGGGACTGAGTCTAAATCGCGACGGAAGTAAGGGCGAGGATTGCGGCCCCGTTAAATCGATTTAAGTCCCCCAGTGGAATTCGTTTCACTGACCGTTCCAAGGCGGCTCGTCTGTCGCGGTTTATTTTTATTATGGTTTGTCTTTGGGTGTGTGTGTCGCTCATATTTTTTTGCTTGTTTTGGATAGCCAATTGGCCATTTTGTGGGCTTTGGCTTTCCGTTATCAATCCATTAGGGTTTAGTTATTTCATGTTTGTGTTTCTTTCTCTTTTGTGTCTCTGGTGGGAGCTGCGGGTTAATTGTATCCATTTCTGATCATTGCCTTCACTTCTATTTTTGTATGAGATAAGAGTGTACAATACATACAACTGTAAACCCCCTTTTATAGCGATATATATTATTCTCTTTTTTGGCTCAAAAACATAGTTTGTTGGTCTGCGTTGGAACCACCTCATTGGGGCGAGTCTTACCAGCACCCACAAAGTATGTTCATTTATTTACCTATGAGAACGTTTTAGACAGGTAACGCGGACAATCAATTTTATACCTGTACATAGGGGCTTGAATCATGAAAAAAAAATGAAAAAAAAAAAAAAAAAAAATTTGGGGGGGGGGGGGGGGGTACTATATTAGAGACAAGGGGGGAAACTTCGGCTCCATTTTTGGGGGGGGTTACCTCATTTTACCCAGTGTATTTTTTTCGCAAATGCAGTTTTTCACCTGCTAATTACGAAATATACAAGTTAAATATGTCCACTTTGCAACAATAATCCACCTCTGTCTGTCATTTGCAGGAAACATGTTTTTCTCGCATGAATTAACTCAGCAAAGCAAAATTCGGCATAAACGTGTGACAAAAATTTTCAGGTTTTCATCAATCACAAGCGAACTAGTGTTACGGTGGAAACTTTTTTCGCTTTCAACTGATGTCTTTCGTTAAAATGAACCTCTCTTGACCAATTTGAATCCAAAATGATGTATTTGCAGCTCTAAATTTAGAATTTACTACTTTTACATCGCTTTATGTAAAAGATCAAGAAAACAATCGTCGCGAAGCTTGGTTTTTCTGCTGATTCCGGGCTACTCTATCGATGAACTAACGACCGGAACGACCGGTGCTGTTTAATTTTTATACCGTTCGAGGTAGTGACAAATGAGCATTATCGCTATTTTTCTTTCATTTTCAACTAAACCCCAAGAGGGGACACAGACGATGTTTACTGCATATACTCCAGTTTTGAAGGCTGAAAGAGTACACAGTCACCATGTAATTACGGTAGGGTTCTTTAACCTGCACAGGGGATGGTTCTCCCTGCACAGGGGTCTCCAGTTAACGTCCAGATTCGAAGGACGATGCACTTTATGATATTCATACCTGCAAAATTTATGATGCCAATGGAACGTGTTCTGACGCCGAAATTTTGTCACCTCTGCTGGGGATCGAACCTGGGACCTTTAGCATCTGAGGCACTGAGCTAGGTGGGTGGCTAAATTTAGGAAGGCAGGGATTAGCCGTAGTTATCTTCTTACCGGACTCAGAAAAAGTGAAATGTATTTTTTGTTGAAATCGTGGACATTTTGTGTTATTTTGAAAACAGTTTCACTCATGCTTGTGTGGACAGAAATAAAAAAAAAAAAAAAAAAAAAAAAAAAAACAGCCAGCTTGTTAAAAATGCCACCAATACGTAAATGTTCAAAATGATGCAGCATGGAAACAATTTGTTCCCTATTGCAACATATTCCTTTTTATGTTTTGAAATTTTGATCCTGGGTCGCTAATGGCCAGTAAATGACAATAAGCACTACTTAGGTTGGGCCCATTGGGTCCTTTTCCAACAGGGATTTAAGGGGACAGAACCCCTACAGTGCAGCACACACATGCTCACTCATCCCCCGAGTTTCTGAAGTGGACGCTTCTATTTATGAATCCGGCCAAATCCATTGATGTAGGGACTTGGGTAAAAAAAAAACTGCTCAATTCTTCTGCTCAGCAAGTTTGTATTAATCTGAATAGGCACCACAATTCACCACAACACGGCAAACAAAAAGGTCAGAATAAGCTAGAGCATATCAACCTTGATTTTTTTTGGGGGGGGGGGGGGGTTGTGGAGCGAGGATCATTTTACGGTCCTTTCGAGTTTACTTCACTCATATCGAGCCGATTGTTAATCACATGTGGTCGAAGACCGTAGTATCCGGTATTAAAAAAAAAAAAAAAAAAAAAAAAAAAAAAAACACCAGGCCTTCCGTTGCAGAACTCTTGAATGCCTTAAAATAGATGACTTTTATAAAGGTTTGATTGTGAAGTGCTTAGATCTGTTGAAAAAGTATTGTATTAGCCTAGTGTGTATTGGAAAGTAAGTGAGAAATGGGGACTTTTCAATACATAGGACATTTAATTTTGGTGCTGTTGAGTAAAGCGGCATATCAATCTTAGTGTTTCTCGACCAGGCTATTAAAAGGTTATAAAACGTTTTTCATGCTCAATTCAGTCGAGTGTTAAATTTGTAATGCTCGCTATATTTAAATACTAACAGTTCATAAATGTTCCTGCTTAGATTTGTTTATTTGATTTAAGGTTTAACGTCCCCGTCAACACTGCAAAGGTAATTTTAGACGCTGCTTCCAATTTTGTGGGACTTTTACCAGACTTTAAGATGAAATGACATCTCAAGCCCTGCCGCCCAATGAACCAATAGGGTTAATTAACATGGACGGGCCGACTCGTACCGCTTTTCCTGGGCAGGCTTAGATGCTCTAAGCGGATTACCAGTACTCGTGTGCGGGTCGGTTTTAGCTCTGCGCGGAAGCATCATTTCTTCATGCCCCGATTGGCGGGGCCGTTTCCTGCTTAGATAAGAACTGAATAATAGAATGTATGATGGGATTGAGGCCGAAACAAGGAATTTTCACGCAAGTTTTCAGTTTAGTTAAGTATCATGTAGGATTTTGTCGAGCATGAGACTTTAATTCACTGAAAACGAGCCCGAAGCCACGACCGCAATATTAATTTTCTCACCCAAACACTTTAAGGAATTTATTTGTTTGATTAGATGTTTAAAGTGCCCATCAACAGGTCATTTTGGAGACGTTGAATCAATTTTGTGGGACTTTTACCCGACATTGAGATGAAATGACATCTCAGGCCCAGTCGCCCAATGAAACCAATAGGGTTTATAACCATGAGCGGTCTGACTCGCACCGCTTTGCCCGGGCAGGCATAGATTCTCTGAGCGGTTTAGCAGTACTCGCGTGCGGTCGGTTTCAGCTCTGCTTGGAAGCGTCACGCAGCCCACCTATTACTTTAAGCCCCGATGGGCAGGTCCGAAAACTTTAAAGAATGCGTTGTGAACTGCACAAATATACAGAAATTAATAAGCGATAAAGCACATTCACACCAATGTAACACAACAAAATGTCAGAATTTTAATACTCATACCTCCGAGCCGCTAAAGTTTGTGTCTAAAGCATCCGTTTACATGTAAAGTGCTACGCATGAAATAAAAGCCATTGCATGTACATTTCATGACCTGCTTTCTTTGACACTTGACAGCAGTTTGATGACAAATTGAATGTCCATTTCATTAAAAGTTGATAAGGACATGTTATTCTGACTGTTAAAAATGTACATTTAAGGGGAAACTGAGAAGCTGCTCCCCTAATTGCATGGATAACAAAACATGCTACAAAAGACGGTTTTGAAAACAAAATAACCTCCGGCTCAATGTGGGTGTTTTGCAATGACTGACATAATGAGATAGCTTATAAACCATAGAGTGAGGCAGCAGTATGAGGCAAAGAAAACAAACACTTAAGAAATGAAATTTATTTTTCTGCAGTTCATGATAGCACGAACGCAGTGGGTTGTGTGCAAAGTAAGTAAACTTTGTTAGCGACTCGCTGTCGTTCATACTTTCATGAAAAGCAGAAAAATTAAGTTTAATTTTTTATAATTGCATTTTTGCCCCTCATCACTGGGCGAAAAATAATGCTTATAGGGCAAACGTTTTAAACTGAAAAACATTTACACGCCATTTTACTACAAAGAGAGGGACAGAGTTGACCTCACCAACGCCCGTAGAGAACCGTGGTTTAGCATGACGTCACTTGATGTCACTGAAAATCATGTGACTCGATGCGTTCACGTAAGTATGAACTACACTGTTTTCTATGTGTTTCACATTACATTTTTTTTTTATTTATGAGCCGGATAACTATCATACCCTATCAGTTGAGCATGAAAAAAAGTTTTATAATCCTTGGGCCAGGTTGGTGCAGTTTAGGTCTGTACACCGTTCTTTCTACCTCTGGAATGAACAGTACACAATATTTCCATACCCCTCTACTTAATCTTAAGACCTCAACACATTTAATCCAAATATCTGAGAGAGAGAGAGAGAGAGAGAGAGAGAGAGAGAGAGAGAGAGAGAGAGAGAGAGAGAGAGAGAGAGAGAGAGAGAGAGAACAGCAAACATTAGACAAAATACATGTTGAAACGCTTTTTCCTTCGATTCCACTTATCACAAAGAAAAAAAAAGAAGGAAAATTCCCACAGGCCTATTGGCACCAAAACAGCCATTGTTATTAAGTTAACAATATTAGAACAAACGCTTAAAGTCGTCAGTCATTCCGACCACTATGAATTCAAATTTGTAAAACAATTTCAAGTTATTTCTATAGCCGTATCTCTTTTAACTAAAATTCTGAACCGTTTGGCTTAACACTGCTGCATTTTCATTTATTTATTTTTTATGCTTAGCTAACCGTCGCCGTGTACCGGGAACGAGCGTTTAAACATAAGGTGACGACGTCATGTACACAGCGGCCCCCGCCCATAGGGGCTTGAAGAAATATATGGGCCGCATGATGCTTCCACGCAGAGCTGAATCTGGCCCCCACTAGTACTGGTAAACCGCTTAGAGGATCTAAGCCTGTCCAGGAACCGCAGTGCGAGGCGGACCGTCCATGCTAATAAACCCTATTGGTTTCATTGGGCGACAGGGCTTGTGATGTGATTTCATCTCAATGTCGGGTAAAAGTCCCACAAAATTGGAAGCAACGTCTCCAAAATGACCTTTACAGTGTTGACGGGGACGTTAAACCTCAAATCAAACAAACAAACAAACGTCATGTACACACGTTCTTTAGCACTCTGCCAAAAACACATAGATTTTATACGATACCCGTTGTGCAAGAAACTGACAAACATTTCCCTTGAATACGGAGCTCTCTAGCAATCTCCTCGATAACTTGGGTTGTGCCTGTCCCAGCCTGGACATAAACAAGGCAGTTGGGCCTTTTTATCAGATCAAAGGCCGTCTTCTGCTTTTTTGTAAACATTTTATTTTCTTTTCTGTGCATGTGTCAAAAAAGTTACAGCGGCTGATTGGAAGTTTACCGCAAAGCGATACAATACAATATTCCCAGAGCACAGCCCATCATACGTAGAAACACCATCCAGTTATCTTATCTGCGTAATACGTGTATACGTAGTCCTAGCAGAATATGTTACATTGAAAAAATAAATCAAAGGAGAAATCAAGGCTCTCACACACATTTTAACAGTAACAACTCCACTGCCGGACGTAGTTTCCGAAGTTCCGGATTATATCTGTCCTGCACGTCCCTCTTTTTAAACACGATTATGGCAAGCGCCCGGGTTCCTGTACCGATCATTGACAGAACACTGCGGAAAGTGAAGCAAAAGTTGCAAAATTTATATTTAGAGCTTCGAGTACATCATTTTGGATTCAAATTGGTCAAGAGAGGTTCATTTTAACGAAAGACATCAGTTGAAAGCGAAAAAAGTTTCCACCGTAACACTAGTTCGCTTGTGATTGATGAAAACCTGAAAATTTTTGTCACACGTTTATGCCGAATTTTGCTTTGCTGAGTTAATCCATGCGAGAAAAACATGTTTCCTGCAAGTGGCAGACAGAGGCGGATTATTTTTGCAAAGTGGACTTATTTAACTTGTATAATTTATAATAAGCAGGTAAAAAACTGCATTTGCGAAAAAGATACACTGGGTAAAATGAGGTAACCCCCCAAAAAATTGAGCCGAAGTTTCCCCCCTTGTCTCTATTGTAGTACCAAAAAAAAAAAAAAAAAAAAAAAAATTTTTTTTTTTTTTTTTTTAATTTTTTCATGATTCAAGCCCCTATGACCTGTATTACGTCGCGGAAACACTGCAATAACCCAACTATCCCCCCCCCCCCCCCCACACACACACATCGGCGCGTATCCACGGTGGTCGTCACAGATTTAATCCTTTTTTACCTTTTTCTCTAGCGACAACAACGGGTGGGTGGGGGTTGCGCTGCACTGTAGCTTTAACGGTATTTGAGATATTTTGCTGATAATATTTCATTATTGTTTTCAAAGGGCCATAAGTTTGGAAATGGGCACAATCCTGTCAAGACAAAACGTGCCAGCTGCTTTTCATGAGGAATCCATACATGGTTATAAGTTATTCTATGCATCACAAAGCATGCGATGTACAAATGCCCAAAGTTACAAAGGGCTATAACTTATAAGCAAGTCATCTACTCAACACTAGCAATGCACTCAGCTTTCAAGGCTCTGGCTTTAATAGATTTTGAGATATTTTGCTGACGAGATTTCATCAATTTTTTGTTTTCAAAGGGCAATAACGCATGAAAAAATACTTGTCAGCTAGTTTTTCATGAGGAATCTATATATGAAATGTCAAAACACTAGCTTGCACGGTTCATAAGTTATGGTTTGCATCAAAAAGCGCCACAGACGCACGGCTGCACTGACGGACAACCCCCTCCCCGCAGAAGCAATATGCCCCTCCAACGTCTTCGAAGTTTGGGGCATAACAACAACATTCGCCTCTACCCTTACCCGCTGCAACGACAACAGGCCTGGTCAAACTGTAAGCCAATATCAATCAATCAACCAATCAATCAACCACCCCAAGAAATATAGTGAACCTTAGATAACTCTAACACGGCTGGCTCGTTTACCGCGGCTAATAAGAACTCGTTCTAAAACCCTAGAGAATTCTTTCCGTAGATTCAGATATCCATTTATTTAGCTTTATTTGATTCTATCTTGAAAAGGTATGTTGTATGTACTCATTCGAATCGCCTCATTGAGGCGATTCTAATGAGCATACACAACATAACAAAGGTATGTTGTATGTACTTATTAGAATCGCCTCAATGAGGCGATTCTAATGAGAACACACAACATACCTATTTTTTGTAAATGTTCGAAAATATATCCTGAGGTCATACCCATTATAACTCATGTTCTTGTGGTATGAGTAACCCTCAGTAGTTCGAACTATTTCTGTCTCGATCAAAATTTCATGCTACTGAGGGTATTGAGTTATTGAAGTTGGACTGTAAATGGGACGCGTCAAGCGGAAAGTCTGTTTTGAATTTGTGAGCAGGTCTGCTCAGACTAACAACCCGACTGAGACTTGAAACTATAGAAAATAGGGATACATGTAATACGAGATAGGCTGAAAAGTTCTGAGCCTGACCAAGAAGCAGGCATCGAACAGCCATGAAATTTTGTATTCGTTAAATCCAAACCTTTATTACTTGATTTGACTCAAATAAGTTCAAGTTTACATGCACTAACGTAGAAATTCTAGACTTTGAAAATTGATACTAGCACGTTTTTTGAGAAAATGGACAAAATCTGGCATCGTGGTGTCATCATGGAGCGCAGTGGTGCAGTGGTAAAGCATCGGATTTGAGATCTAGAGGTAGCCGGTTCGATCCCCGCAAGCACCATGTGTTGTTTCCGTGAGCAAGAGACTTAATCCACCTTGCTTAGTACTGTGTCCTATCCAGGAAAAGAGGGCCTCGTGGAAGATTAGTACTAGTACTTAATGTGTTACCATCTATAAATAAGGTCGATTATTATTATTATTTTATTATTATTATTATTATTATTATTATTATTATTATTATTATTATTATTATCAAGTACCTCCATAAAAAGGGGTTAGCTCCTAAGGACATTCATGCCGATATGGTTGCTACATTAGGGCATGATGCTCCTTCGTATGCAACCGTGAAAAGGCGGCAGCAAATTTTAAGATGGGCAAAGACACCCTTGAAGATGATGACCGGTGTGGACGGCACACAACGGCAACAACTGAGGAAACCATCAGCCAAGTGCACAGGGCCGTGATGGATGACAAGCGTTTAACTGTGAATCAGTTAGCTAACATTGTTGGCATCTCCCGTGAACGAGTAGAGAACATTCTACACAGTGAATTATTAGGAATGTCGAAGGTTTCCGCCAGATGGGTGCCACAGCTTTTGACGCCTGACCAAAAGTTGACCAGACTGAACCTGTCACAAGCCAACTTGGCTATTTTTGAAGCAGACCAAGATGGTTTTCTTGACCGTTTTGTCACTCAGGATGAGTATTGGGTTCATCACTTTGAGCCTGAGACCAAAAGACAATCCATGCAATAGAAGCACCCTGGCTCACAACCCCTCCAAAGAAGGCAAAGGTCGTCTCCTCTGCAGGGAAGGTTGGTGGCACCAGTGTTCTGGGATGCCAAGGGTATAACATGCATAGATTACCTTCAAAAGGGCAGAACAATTAATGGGGAGTATTATGCAGATCTGCTAAAACAATTGCGAAAAGCAATTAAGGCTAAACGACCCGGAAAATTGACAAAATGGGTCTTGTTCCATCAGGACAATGCGCCTGCTCATAAATCGGTTGTCGCAATGGCTGCTGTGCATGACTGTGGCTTCACACTTGTCGATCACCCTCCGTATTCACCTGATCGAGCTCCATCAGATTATTTCCTGTTTCCAAACATGAAAAAGTACTTGGCTGGGCAGCATTATCGGTCAGACGAGGAGGTGATAGGTGCTGTGGAGGAGTTTTTCAGGGACCAAGATGAGACCTTCTCTACCACTGGGATCCAAGGACTCCAGCATCGCTGGAGGAAGTGTGTGGACAGGAAGGGAGACTATGTTGAAAAATAAGGCACTTTCAGCATGGACAAACCATTGGATCTTGGTCAGGCTCAGAACTTTTCAGCCTACCCTCGTAGCCTATCCAAACGATGACCCGCCCATCGTGGCTTGAAGAAAAAAATGGGCTGCATGATGCTTCCACGCAGAGCTGAATCCGACCGCACATGAGTACTGGTAAACCTCTTAGAGGATCTAAGCCTGCCCAGGCAAAGCGGCGCGAGTTCATGCTTATAAACCCTATTGATTTCATTGGGCGACAGGGCTTGAGATGTCATTTCATCTCAAAGTCGGAAAAAAGTCCCACAAAAATTGGAAGCAACGTATCCAAAGTGACCTATATAGTGTTGACGGGGACGTTAAACATAAAATCAAAGAACCAAACGATGAACACAGAGCCAAGTTGTTGAAAACATCGTTAGCTTAACGATCTCGTTAGTGATCAAAGTACATTATCTAATATAGTGTTATTTTTGCTGTAAACATGGGAGCAGCTTTTGCATCGTTTTCGCAGCAAAAATATTAGCATATTTGCCATATCGAATGATCATATTTTAAACGATATATTAACTAACGACGTCGTTAGTTTTGAACAACAGGCCCCTGTACTTTTGATGTTCCAGAAAGGTTTTCTAATCATCAGGTTTAAAGTTTGTGTAAAAACACCCCTGTAAACTCAGCTATATTGGGGTTTATTGGGTACAAATTATTTGCTTCATTTTTCCTCAAAAACTTAACATAGATTGTAGGTACTCGTTAGAACCGCCTCGATGAGGCGGTTCTAACGAGCACCTACCATCTTTGTTTGGACTGAGGCTGACGCGCTTCTAACGAGCACCTTACAATCTATGTTTGGGCTAGAAATGATAAAAAAGCCACATTTTTATCTGAAAACAAAACAACAACAATGTTAGTCCTGGGGATGTGAAGAACGCCATTTTTGCAGCATCCTAATAATGACGTGATTCGAATGACAGATGTTAATGAAACTAGCTCTAATTTTGCTTAATACTTACTTAATTTTCGAATTAGCCCTTATTAACCACATTAAATCTTCCACTTAATAGCTTTCCAATTTTTTTGGCTTGTCAGTTTATACTATTTCTCATTAAATTACTACACCCAGTTCCTCCCATCAGACGCCACGTTATGCAACACCTGACTGTGTGTATTAGCTGATTAGGGTGTGGACTGACTTATTATGAAAGCTACACGGAGAACTGAACTGCCAGCTGTTGCAATCTTGGCACCGAAAAAGTATGTAAAATAACATATATTGTCAGCGAAGATTCAGATCGGTCTTTGCAACTCTGAGACCAGTTCAGGGGCCCCAGCTGTATCAAGAACCATTGATAACACTTGCGACATTCCAAGTCCGCCTTATAACCATACTGTAAACCCAACTTTATACAGAAAAAACTGTGGTTTATAGGGGTATACAAAGATGCAGTTCTAACGAGCATCCACAAACTATGTTCGCAGTAAAGTCAAGAAAAACACCACAGATTTTCATCAGAAAATTCACCTTTTTGGAGATATGAAAGAATGCACAATGTCACACGGATGTGTTAGCATCCCAGTAAGCATTCTACATAAATCTACAGCGGGCCGTTAGCGGCCCGTCAGGGTAGCTGACGGGCCGCTAACGGCCCGCTGTAGATTTATGTAGAATGCTAGCAGGGATATTGATAACTCTGAATGCGATGGCTATTTCTTTTTTCCTTAAAAGAACTGCTAGCACTGGTGGTCTAGTACAGGTTCGAAATCTGGAAATAAGAGCAACAAATGCGTGTGCCATGCTCTCATGCTATGTCACAAAGGGAGATAAGTCAGTCAAAGTGCATGACAGAGTTATGGATCTTCGCTTAAATATTGCACTTGTACTGATACAGATGTGTGGCAAGTTTCATGAGTCTGGGCCAAATACTTTTGGAAATGTGGCAAAGGTTAAAGATATTTGTTGTCAAATGCATGAACTGAGTTTGTCTTAACAAAGAACTATTATGTTATATTCTGTTATGTTAAATTTTCGAACACTAGGTCAAAGTTCAAACGACAAGGTCACAGGTCAAAATGTTTAATATTAATGGAAAGGTATTGCGCCAAGGAACACACATATAAATTTTGAAAGCTGTAATGTTTGTGGAAACGGGCGTTTTCCGTATGTCACAGAGGGATATAAATCAGTCATATTGCAAGATAGAGTTACGGAACTTGGCAATGTACATGTAGCTCTTGTGATCATACAGATCTGTGTCAAGTTCAAGAGGCTAGGGCGATACTTTTAGAAATATGACCAATGCTATTGATTTTGATTATATTTTCGAAAAAAAGGTCAAAGGTCAAGGTCACAGGTCAAAAAGCTTGGTGTCATTGGAAAGGTCTTGTCCAAAGCAACATTCATGTGACGTTTAAAGGCTGTATTGTTAGTGGTAATAAAATGAATGATAAAACTGCTGTTCAAAAACAGACAGAAAAGGGAAGCTAATTCAGTCAAATTGCATGACAGAGTTATGGAATTTGGATAGAATGTAGCTCTTGCTATTGTGAGTATCATGAAGGTAGGCCAAATACTTTTGGTAATTTGGTCTAGGTTAAGGCTATAGCTTTTGGTTGAATTTTTTGAAAAAACGGATCAAAGGATAAGGTCACAGGTCAAAAAACAAGCTTGAAGGCTCTGTTATAAATAGTTTTGAAGAAAAAAAATAGAAAAGGGGAGATAATTCAGCTAAAATCAACAATACAGTTATGGCCCTTGGTCTTGCGATAGTATGTGCATGGAGCTTCATGAGTTTAGGCCAAATATTTTTGAAGTTATAGCCAAGGTTGTTTCTTTTTTTTTTTTTTCTAACGACGACAACGCAGACGCCAGGGTGACGACAATAGCTCGAAAGAAACAGAAGAGATAAAAAATGTTGTTTTTTTTAACAGGGAACCCCTTAATCCTTGTACTTGTAACACTGCAGACCCTGATCTGTACACAGTATGCTACCGTGATATGGCGTCCACCTGAGAAATAACCGTTACCTAGATTTTGTTTGTAGAAATCTCCGTGGTATAGTTGCCTCATAAACCACAGCTCGTGGCTTCGCAAGACTTTCGGGTGAGTTTTTAAACCGAGATCCCGTCTCCATATGACCTTAATTGTTGCCGGGGTGTAAAACTCATACACATTCCTTTTTGTGCACGGTCAGCGAACTTTAAACAATCGACCCCAAAAAATGAGCTCGGGAACAACATTTCCTAAAATTTACATGTGCGCCCAGCGAAGGCTCAGATCAGCCTGCGCATCCGCGAAGTCTGATCAGAGTCTTTGTTTGCGCTGTAAGGACAGCTAAGGGCCGAATGCACCTTTATGTAACAAGAGAAGTCTCCTGTCAGACTATATGGATGCGCAGGCCGAATTTATTCTTCGCTGGGCGCAAATGTTGTAGGAAATACTGTGCCCCGGCTCAAATGCTAACGTTCAAAAAATGTGTTATACTTACGAAAACAACAAAGTTAAGCAAAATAAGCAAATATTTTGGAACTTTGGCACCCATCTGTAAAACAGAAACAAATGTTATACAATCATGTATTATTAACCCATTGTATGCAGGAAACCCCTAAAGGGATACCTTGGCAAACACTGCAGGCCCAGATCAGACGCCGCAGAACGAACGCGGCCTGATCCGGGCCTGTACTGTTTGCTATAAGAAGTTTCTGTCAAAAATATAATAAAAGCGAAAAATTAGGTCTGACACCTCTTATATGACAAATGGACTTGTCCAACATATAGCAATGGAAGAGTCCACTAGTATACAATGGGTTGACATTTACAAATGAGCTGCAATAAGCGAAAAGGTAATTTCGAGAATGTGGGAGATCAGAAAGCGTACCGTATAAGAATCTTTAATTCTTATATGAGTATGAGGGGTCCCGAGGGTCACTGTCTTGCATCACGAGGCTTGATGGATTTTTCTACCCATCCATCACACCCATGTAGGATTCTTTTTCTTGCTTAACTTCCATTTGTGAGTGTGGATTTTTAATACTGCATTCCCTTTGTTTCCGACGGCCGCCATATTGTGATGATTATTGACGTCACGTTACGTGCTGTGACATCAACCTTAACAACGCGCATATGAGGTCGTATTCAACCAGTGCATTTTTGAAACACGCGAGAATATTCGATTTTGGATAAGAATATCAGGGTTAGAACAGAAAT
Organism: Lucinisca nassula; assembly: GCA_963580285.1. Taxonomy (NCBI): domain Eukaryota; kingdom Metazoa; phylum Mollusca; class Bivalvia; order Lucinida; family Lucinidae; genus Lucinisca; species Lucinisca nassula. Next base: position 98,043,249 of record OY757019.1, read on the forward strand.
TCTATGCCACGCTAAAACTATGGATTTCCTTATCTGGTGTGCAAGAAATTCTGTTATTAGACCGCCTTCTCTGTGAGTATGGTGAGGCTTTTTTGTCTTGGTTGTACGGCCCTTTCAAGGTCATTTAACTTTTTTTCGAGCCGATCGTTAATCAGCGGTAGGCGAAAACCGGAGTACCCGGAGAAAATCCTCCAAACCTTCTGTAAGGTTGCAGAACTTGGCGTCTCACGTGTGATCCGAGCGAGGCGCGAACCATATATAGCGGTGAGACACCTAAATGATTTAGAGTCAACGGCCACGGAGGCCCGTACATCACACTAGTGTGTTATCGAAATGACAGGATTTGCTATTTTTTTATATTTGTTTATTTGATTTTAGGTTTAACGTCTCCGTCAACATTGTATAGGACATTTTGGAGACGTTGCTTTCAAGTTTTTACGGGAATTTTTACCGAGAAATCTCAAGTCCTGTCGCCCAATGAAACCAATAATGTTTATAAGCATGGACGGTCCGATTCGCGCCGCTTTACCTGGGCAGGCTTAGATCCACTAAGCGGTTTACCAGTACTCGTGTGCGGTCGGTTTCAGCTCTGCGTGGAAACATCATGCAGTCCATCAATATGGCAAATGTGCTAAACAAAAATATGAACAGCTTTTGCAAATGCAAAAACGTCAAAGCTGCTCTCATCTTTTTCAGCAAAAATAACACTATATTAGATATTGTACTTGCTAGAACAGTTAAAACAAGAATTCCGCCGAAAGCTATGTCGCGCTTGTGGGGGCGCAAAGTCACCGAACCATGACATCTAGGCCAAGATCAAAAATAGATGCTTGCATAAAAGGCTTGTACTAAGTATCATTAATGAAGTTCAAATAATTCTTGAGAAATTAACTTAACCATTAGGGTGAATGCTAGGGTGGTGGTAATATTTTACAAAGTCAGTGAACCATGAAATGTAGGTCAAGGTCAAATATGGATGCTTGCATTTAAGTTGCCATCCCGAGATATAAGTTTGTTCCAAGTATCATTAATGAAGCTCTTATGGTTCTTGAGAAAACTTGACCAGTAGGGTGAACGCTATGGTGGTCGCAATATTTTACAAAAATCAGTGAACCATGAAATTTAGGTCAAGGTCAAATATGGATGCTTGCATTGAAGTTGCCATCCACAGATTCAAGTTTGTACCAAATATCATTAAAGAAGCTCTTATAGCTCTTGAGAAATAAACTTGACCATTAGAGTGAACGCTAGGTTGGTCTCAATTTTTTACAAAGTCAGTGAACCATGAAATGTAGGCCAAGGTGAAATATGGATGCTTGCATGTAAGTTGCCATCCCCAGACACAAGTTTGTATGAAGTATCATTAATGAAGCTCTAATAGTTCTTGAGACATAAACCTGACCATTAGGGTGAACGCTAGGGTGGTCGCAATATTTTACAAAGTCAGTGAACCATGAAATATAGGTCAAGGTCAAATATGGATCCTTGCATGTAAGTTGCCATCCCCAGACACAAGTTTGTACCAAGTATCATTAATGAAGCTCTCATAGTTCTTGAGAAATAAACTTGACCATTAGGGTGAACGCTATGGTGGTCGCAAATGTTGACGCCTTGACGAACGAACGAACGGACGGAAAACCGGGCGCCTAGATATCGCGCCAGGCTAATAGCAGGCGCGACAAAAAATGACCCTTAACAAGCTCGTTAAGCTAACGATGCTTTGAACACCTTGCCATAGGATTTGTTATCGAAATGTAAGCACCTACAACGTTAAATGAACTACAACAACAAGAGACGCATAAGAACGCAACTTATCAACGCTCCGACAGCACTGGTGTCGATAGGCTGTAAACTGATTGTTCCTAAATTTGGATGTAGGCTGCTTCGTCTAATTCTAACATTCCCGTGATTAAATCAAACACAGGAGACCCTGAGCAGATGCCGTATTCTGTGTGTTTGATCTGGGTCTTTGTTTGTTTGTTTGAATTGGGGTTTAACGTCCCCGTCAACACTGTATAGGTCATTTTGGAGACATCGCTTCCAATATTGTGGGACTTTTACCCGACATTGAGATTAAATGACATATCAAAGCCCTGACGCCCAATGAAACCAATAGGGTTTATAAGCATGGTCGGTCCGACTCGCACCGCTTTGCCTGGGCAGGCTTAGTACATCTAAGTGGTTTACCACTACTCGTGTGCGGTCGGTTTCAGCTCTGCATGGAAGCATCATGCAGCCCATCTATTTTGTCAAGCCCCGATGGGCGGGGGCAGTTTATCTGGGTCTAGTCCAGTGTTTTGAACCCCAGGCAAGTTCACGACTTTCCGGTGCACAAAATCTTAAATTTGCGCATGGTCAGTGATAGTCACGTGGACAATATCAATACATGTATGAGCAGTATTATTAGCCTTGTGTCAACTGACTAAAAAGTTCTTAGGGTTGTAAACGAAATGCGGATTATCTAGCATTAACATATAACAACTTACAGTTTCAGCGATCAGTTGTTCCGGTTAACGATCCAGAAATCGGCCCTTTTTCGGTTTAATAAAATCTCAATACTGGAAAAGTTACGGATTTATACTTTCTAATTATTAAAAGTATAGAAGCATATATTGACCCTGTTTCTCCTTTCTTTTAAAGCTACCTTTGTTAACCTGTAAATTATATTTATGAGGAATCCTAATCATCACAGAAGTAGTATTTTGTAATTTTATTATTATTATTTTGTTTTTGTTTGATTTGAGGTTTCATTTACGATAACACATCCTTACGAATTGGTGATTTTTACAGCTCCAAAATGGACATTTTTCTGATGAAACGCCGTGATAATTTTCTTATAAATACTGCAAACATAGGCTGTGGGTGCTCGTTAGAACCGTCTCATTGAGGCGGTTCTAACGAGTACCCACAAGCTATGTCTTGAAGCAAGAATAAGGAAAATAATGTATACCCCCGTAAACCCCAGGTTTCTCTATATAGAGTTGGGTATAGGGGGGTCTTCATTTTACTGACTTGTCCACGTGCTGTAACGTCCCCATGAACACTGTAAATGTCATTTTGGAGACGCTCCTTCCAATTTGGCGGAATTTTTACCCGAAAATGAGATGAAATGACTTCTCAAGCCCTGTCGCCCAATGAAACCAATACGGCTTATAAGCATGGACGGACCGACTCGCATCGCTTTGCCTGGCATTATTTGGTCTATTAGATCCATCGTTCGATCACTAGTCTTAGAAACAAAACACAAACTTACCCTAATCGGCTGCATGCGTTTACACCAGTCTTTTTATTTTTAAGGAAGGGCCTCTGCCCATCTGGGCTTGTAGAAATAGATCGGGCTGCATTGTGCTTTCATGCTGAGCTGAAACAGACCACATATTAGTAAGACGGCTTATTTATAAGCCTGCCCGGGCAAAGTGGCGCGAGTCAATGCATATAAACCCAATTTGTTTCATCGGCCGACAGGGCTTGAGATGTGATTTCATCTCGATGTCAGATAAAAGTTCTACAAAATTGGAAGCAACGTCTAAAAAATGAGCTAAATAGTGTTGACGGGTACATTTCATCTCAGTTCAAACAAAGCAATTTCCACGGAAAGCAAACTATGCTCCCTACCTCTTAGTAAATCAACTGATCCGGTTAGCAAACCCATGAAATGAAAACCCTACTTTACATCACGAAAACAGGCCTATATAATTTTGACCCTCTTGAACCCCACTTTTATATAGTAAAACTTGGGTTTATAGGGGTAAACCTTATTTATCTTATTTCTACCCTAAAATATAGATTGTGGGTACTAGTTAGAATCGCCTAGATGAGGCGGTTCTAACGAGTACCACAATCTATATTTTGAGCAAAAATAAGAAAAATATCACAATTTTTCATCCTAAAATTTTAGTTTTTTCGGTGGTAAAGTTTACAATGTATTTGTATAGGCGTGTTTTCGTAATGTTATCTGTAAAGGTTGAGTTTACAAGAGGATTACAATTATTTCTGCTCCAATCAATACATTCCGGATACTCCTTCTAAGGGGCACCTACATTTTCTGTTTGAAGAAAAAAAAAAAATATATATATATATATATCCATGATTTAGGCAAACGTGTCCCCTTTTCAATCAGTTTAGGCACAAATTATGGGCCTTAAACTTATACACATGCATATATACACATATTATTTGCGTGATATTTTCCCATCAACCGTGTGACTCACTGAGGCGGTTATAACTGATGCGCTTATAACGAGTTGCCACAATCCGAGTATGTTTTCGAGCGCGAGTAAAAGAAACAGTGTATACCTATGTAAATTCACATTTCTCTATATAAAGTGGAGTTTACTAGGGAAAATCGCTTCAAAGACTAGTTAACTTGCTAACCCAATCAACTAAAGATTTAAAAAAACTACAGTAAAATTCCGTAATTAAGACCACCTATAAATAAGACTTAATCTGCTTTTAAACGCTCATTGAGAAGGTTTCAGTTATTCTTTCTTTGTGTTTTCAACACTCTGTGTCTCCCAATGAGAGACAACCTTTGGAACTGTTCAAAAGTGTTTTTAAAGACCACTTCTGAACAGTCCCACAGGTGGTCTTAATCGCCTTTGGAACTGTTCAAAAGTGGTCCCAAAGGTGGTCTTAGTATAGGAATTTCACTTAAATTGAACCACGGGTGCCATAGAATGTAATTTTCCAAAACGCATAATGGCTATTCTGGCTTTAAAGCTCTCAACTTTCCAGCTGGGCACAGTGGCTTTATTCTTTTGTTTTATCTGACGTTATACATCGCTAGTTCTGTTGTATTTCTCTTTTAACGTTTGCCAAACCATGTTACCGATTTCGTGATTTCAATTTTAAAAATAAAAGTAAATGCACACATTTATATTTACTAGCAACTTCCTAAATAAACATTAGAAAGGAAGTACTCATTCTTTCTTTCTTTCTTGCTTTCTTTCTTTCTTTCTTTCTTTCTTCTTCCATTATTAATTTCGTCCTTTCTTAATTTCTTTCGTTCGTTTGATTATTCCTTTGTTTGTTTGTTTCTTTTTTCTTTCTTTTCTGTTTCTTTCTTTCATTCTTCGTTTATGATAGTATAGCATTATTTTTTTCCTTGTTCGTTCCGTTATTTCATTCTTCTTCACATTAATTGCATGTACATATAGTATAGAAAAATCAGGTTTTGTTTGTTTGGTTGGTTTGTGGTTTAACGTTCCCCTCAACACTGTATAGGTAATTCTGGAGACGTTGCTCTCAATTCTGATGGACATTTACCCGACATTGAGATGGCAGGACATATCATGCCTTGTCATCCAATGAAACCAATAACGTTTATAAGCATCGCACATCTTTGCCTGGGCAGGCTTAAATATTCTAAGCGGTTTACCAGAACTCGTGTGCGGTCGGTTTCAGCTCTGCGTGGAGGCATCATGCAGCCCATCCATTTCTTCAAGCCCCGATGAGCCGCGGCCGAAAATGGGATACAGGTATCATTAGGTCTCTCACCGCTGTGGTTCGACCCAGGTCTGGCTCGGGTCACGTGAGACGCAAAGTTCTGCAACGGAAGGTCAGGTGGCTTTTCTCCGGGTACAGTTTTTTTTTCTTATTTTCTTATTTTCGTTTTAAACATAGGTTGTGGTCACTCGTTAGAAAAACCTCATTGTTGCGTTTGTAAGGAGTGCCTTCAGTCTATAGGCCGTTCAAACAGCACGCGAATTTCATGATTTGAACATTTTTTTTTTTTTTTTTTTTTTTTTGATGTTTGAGCACGGCTTTCGGTCCATTTGACAATGGCTTCAAACAACCATGCACATAGATATTTATGCAGGAATATAGGGATCAACCATGGTTTTTCTTGCATTAACATTCGCCGGGTCCCGAGGAAGCTGTTTGAACATGAGGCCGCCAGGCCGAATGTTCAAATATCTTCCGAGGGATCAGGCAAATGATCGTTCTTCTTGCATAACAAATTTTGACGAAAACGCCCAAAAGCTCCATACAATCACCATATAAACTCTTCAAATGTGACCGGCGAACAAACATGGCGGACAGTTCAGAATGTTGTTTACAATGACGTTGTTACGCAGTAACCCCCTGACGTGATTATAGAACCCTTAAACGGGCCCTGCCCAACGGTGCTTGAAGAAATAGATGGGCTGCATGATGTTTCCATGCAGAGCTGAAACCAACCCGCACATCAGTACTGGTAAACCGCTTACAGGATCTAAGCCTACCCAGGCAAAGCGGTGCGAGTCGGATCATCCGTGCTTATAAACCCTATTGGTGTCATGCGCGGCAGGGCTTGAGAAGTCATTTCATCTCAATGTCGTGTAAAAGTCCCACAAAATTGGAAGCAACGTCTACAAAATGACCTTTAGAGTGTTGACGGGGACGTTAAACCTCAAATCAATCAAACAAACAAACAAACAAAGGAACCCTAAAAGGCTTCGTTCAGGGCGCTAACGTTACGTCGCTTAACGTAACGTAAACAAAACAACGCCAGTCTTGTGATATCAAAAGCTCAAAAGCCATGTTTAAGCAGCACGCGAATTTCACGATTGGAACGTGGTTTTTGTTGTTTGAGTTGTTTGAGCACGGCTTTCGGTCCATTTGACAATGGCTTCAAACAGTCATGCGCATAGATATTTATGCAAGAACGTTAGGTTGACGATGGTGCGACGTTGCTTAATAGAATGTAATTTGCCATGTGCTCGGACAGATCAATAGTGATGGGTCCGATGCCTAGCACTTGGAATTGAAATTAAATAACGAAATAGTACTTTATTCACAGGAACACTCTTCACACCGTACAACCGGCTTTGGCGAAGACAGATTACTGCCTCGAAGACAGATCATACAAAAGGTTTCGAAGAAAGGGTAGAAAGGTGAAGTGTTTCGTTTGTATAAATCGAGAAGGCAATTTGTTGAATTTTGCTGCTATTGGAGAAGAAACTAAATGCCTGGAGATACCGCAGCGACTTCTGACTATACTACAAAACCAGATAAGGCTTTTCCAGTTCGTTGAAAAATATTTTCAAATAACATCGTATTAAATTTTGTTTTCGGCATCAAGTATACGTCAACGGAACAAACTATGTTATCTTCACTTGCTCACGCTAAAACTACGGTTCTTCAGCAACATTTTGCCAAATGGGACCGTATAACTCGGTTAATTAAACAAACTACGTTCCCCTAAAGACACCAGGTGTCAAGCAAAATGATGTCTCAAACTACAGATTGTTTTTATACGACTCTCCACAAACACAGATCAGAGATTTCGAAGGCTAACATTGATGACAGATCAGAATTTCGATTACATCTTCAAGACAGACGTATTCTGGATGACTATACACCGGCAACTTCGGTGCAAACTATTTCATGCTAGCTCCTGGGCATTAGTTGCAATAATGCTGCAATAGAGTAACACAGAGACTGCTCTATAATCCTTTACATTTCCTGTCAAGACACGATTTGTGCAATCAGTAATCACATGAGTCGATATTTCTTTAATTTTCTTATGCTTGTACTTTTTCTTCCTCGATGTCACACGACTTAGGTGGAGGGGCTATGCTTTACTCGAACAGCGATTTCTGTGTTGTAATTAGTTAGGGTTTGCTATTCAAAGTAAACATTTAAAGTTTGTGCGAATATCTGGATGTGCCATTGATTTGTTTTTACATCAAACGCCATGTATGTTGTTTTTTCTATCAGTTCTTATTGCACAACCCAGGTTGCACAATGCAATGGTGAACATTGAATAGCTCGTGATGCAAAAGGTGCAGAGGCGACCATGTACAACAAGCTGCTCAGAATATGGCCCGTGCGTCTGTATTAGCGTTAATTCACTCGGTGCCGCTCGTGGTTGATGTTCCCGTACACTGAGGCTGTGGTTCTCATCACGTTAACAAGTCCTTGTAATAAACACCCCTCTAAAACTCACTTATATACATGTTGATAAAACTGGGGTTTATAGGGGTATATTAGTTTTCTGATTTATGTTTAAAGACAAAGGTTTTGGGTTCTCGTCATAACCTCCTCAATGAAGCTGTCCTGGCGAACACCCTCAACATATGTTTTTAGTATTGATAAGAAAAATATCACATTTTTTCACCAGAATATACCGTTTTGGAGGTATGAAAGATTGCACTATATCACACGGCTGTGTTATTGTAATGTGATATGTTTGTGTAACTTTGCAGGTTAGTTTAGCACTAGTGACATGTATGTACAATGCTTCATTTAAGTTAGTGCGGCTGAATCCAATAATAATGTCCTCTCGCTTGAAAACTAGCTTACTGATTTCCGCCGTATTTGGCATTACGCTTCACTGAAAATGAAATAGTAATTTCTACAAGATGATTCGTGTTTGAATGGACAAACTTCTTTAGTATGACTAAACATGATAATAGTAATAGGTAAATATAAAGATAGCAATGGTTCAATCAGTAAGTACTATGGTAATGTTACTTATTATAACAAATATGATAATTTACTCCGACTTCTACCACTGATAACGATAACAATAATGGGTATGTTTATATGATAATTAATAATGATTGTGTCAACAAAAAGGCCTAAATTAGGAAACTGTTATATATGTAGCAAGGTTTAGAAGTTTTATAATAATACGTATTATAATTATCAATATAAGCATCATTATTTTAAATCTTGACCATTCAAACATTAAACAGTTAGAAAAAGGTATCAAAGTTATTGTTTTCTGTGCTGGACAGCGGAGTGCATATATGCCCAATTATTTCAGTTAAGCGTAGATTTTTTTCATTGCATTATAACAGTCATACTTTCTGCACATCATGAATAACCAGATCAATTTTTCTAGCATTTGTCTGTAAAACAGAAAGTCTACATTTGATAACGAGCAAACGTGTGTGCGTGCGTGCGTGCGTGCGTTGCGTGCGTGCGTGCGTGCGTGCGTGCGTGCGTGCGTGCGTGTGTGTGTGTGTATGTGTGTGTGTGTGTTTTGCAATCGATCCAAAGGACGGAACCTGAAATAATGCTGTTGTCGACGTAACTATCACTAATTTGGGGAAACAAAGGTTACGGTTATTAATAGAAAATAGTCGCACTATTATTATCCATTACGATAACACACCCGTGCGATAAATAGTGCATTTTTCACATCTCCAAAATGGCTAATTTTCTTATCCTTGATATTTTTCTAATAAATGCTCATAGCATAGGTTTTGTGTGCTCGTTAGAACCACCTCATAGGGGCGGTTCTAACGAGTACCCACAATATATGTCTTGGAGCAGAAATAAAAAAATAATGAATACCCCCGTAAACCCCTGTTTTCTCTATATAAAGTGGGGTTAATGGGGGTCTGTATTTCACGGCCCTGACTTGTTCACGTGATGCGATCAAGGTTATGGTTATTAATAGCAAATTGTCAGCGTGATGCGTATATCCAGATCAGCTTAGCCGGCTGCTGTGGAATTGTCTCAAAATTAAAATTCAGTGTTTGAAACAGGTATGTCTAGGTATGATAGTATGACTTACAACCCTTAAACTCGATACAGATTCTTATGCAAACAGTGTTGATCCTGATGGGCTGGCTCTGGGCCATCTTATCGGGACATATGTTGCTTACCGCTCAGCTAGACGTCCTCTGTAGTAGAATGGACGTGCCCAACTTCAGATTGCACTACAGAAACCCAAGCGTGAGAGGGTTTGAAGGTAAATAAATCAAAGCACTGACAACACTGACTGACCGGTTGTCTCTGAGTGCAGGCTTAGAACTTGGTCATGAACGAGGACTTGAACTGTTTCGCTACATCCATAAGTTCTTGTACCAAATGCAAACATTGTAGACCCTGATCAGACGCCGATTTCTGAACTTGGTCTTCACTGTTTGCCAAATCCAACACGTGATTTCAGTCTACAAGTACCCAACACACTGAGCTCATAGTGGAGCAGATAACAGGTCGATTGTTTGTCAGTTGACCCAAAGTTACTTAGCAGAAAAGCTCTTCAATGCTAAAGTCCACGTGTCTATCACCAACTGGTCGGAATAGCTTTCTATAGAAAATAACCGCAGCGACTGAGGTCGGAGTGTTGCGTAGGAGGGTTATCTTGGAATCGTAGGTTGGGCTTGGCAAAGTGTATTCCCCGACCAGACGACACAGAACGCGGCGTCTGATCAAGATCTACATTATTTGCTTAAAAAAACCCGGAGTTCTAGGGTTAAATGAAACAGTTGAAATCAGAGTCCAGGACTATTTCTCTGATATACATTCAGACAATCGAACCACCAGTACTTTCAGTCCTTTGATTTAATGTTTAATTTTGTCGAATCTATTTCTCCAATGGGCGGGCGCGTGTGTAAAAAATGTATTTCATGAGGCAGATCTAATTTAAGACTGTTTTCGGTAAAACGTAAGCAAAAAAAACAACAACAACAAAAAAAAAAAAAAACGTGTCTTAAGACACGTGTGCACAGCGAAAACTCATATCAGTCTGCCTATCCACGAGACTTCGCAGTACAATAAACGCCCGTGTCGACTGAGAGAGATGTGTTCCGACATATTGGATTCGCGTGCTGGTTCGACACAGGCCGCAGACACATTCAACCTTGTCACGATTCATACACTGTAGAGTTTTAAGAGAGATGCATAAACAGTCGAACTTCAATCGCTCGAACACCTTTGGGATCACGAAAATCTGTTCGAGACAGACACGGATCATTCGAACACAAATCGAGCTAGGGGTCGTTCGAGTCACTGAGGGTCACTGAGGGTAACTGCCAGGAGGCATTACGGGAATAATTTTGGGACATTGTTTTCGGAGTTCAAAAATAAAATGAACACAGTGTGTACTCTTTAGAACCGCTCCTATGAGGCGATTCTAATGAGTACACACAGCACACATTTGCAAGATAAAACTTGTAAATCTCCTTAGTTATCTCACACTACATGTTCTTCTGATGCAGACGAATTTACTAGGGACTCAAAAACGGGTTCGACTCAGCCATGTATGGTTAACGAGCCATCGGTGTCCGAGCCATCGAAGTTCTACTGTAGTCAGCTGGTAATTTTACCGCCATTTTTCTAAGGGAGGTAACGTGTGGGACTTTCCTGTTCGCTTTTCTATAAACACTGTCCTGCTAAAATGGGTATACTCTTTAAGGAAAGAATTTGCTCGTCAGGAGCAAATTCTGTCCTTTATAAGTAAACCCCTATTGACGCGAGAGACAAAATACTTTTACAGGAGTTGACTCCCTAGAATGGGTATCTAAAAATAACTGTCTAGACCGCATGTCATAATTCCCTTCCGGTTTTCCGGGTATCTGTCGTGTGTATCGGAGCGGTCTCTCCCTCGGGGGAAATAGCACCATTCGCACGATCTTATAAAAGAGATTCACATTTTACTGAAGTCAGTGACAGTTTTCTTCAAGTCAAAGAAGGTAGGTGATTAATCGTTTATTAACTTGACAGTGGGTTATTTGATTTTCCAACATAGTAACTTCTAGTTTTCTATTTTGTTTGCCTTAAATAATTGCAATATTATTGAAACGTTCTATAAGATGATCTCATACACTTCGAGGATCGAGGGGCACTTTTAAATCAGTTTTATCCATTTTTTATTGTTAAAGATTGAATTACTTTGCTGTCTTTCATAAGCCTAATGGTCATTTCGCTCAATTTATTTAATTTGATACTAGGAAACACACCCGCCGGTCTCGCTAGCTCAGTCGGATGCGCGTCTGACTGGTGATTAGGACGACGCGGGTTCGATACCGACCGAGGTCGGCAAAATTCTCGCGTGGAGATTGATCATGAAATCTTTTCTACGGTCATTCTCTCCCTTCCGCTGATTCAAGAAGGGCATTCGTCAGTTTCTGAAAAAAGAATGTGCACTGTACTGGTTAACCGCTTATGTACATGTATAAGCCTGCCCAGGAAAATTGTGGACAGGTAAAATGACCGACTCAAAAATGACCAAAAGTGGTGTTGACAGGGCCGTTAAACTCCTAAACAAACAAAGGAAAACTAGAAAACGCACGTCGATTTATTTATTTATGCTTTTTATTTATTTTGCCACTGCAGTATAAGGTTTCAAATTGTTACCTGTCATATTTAAAGTTGATCAAACTAACTATCCATTTAATTTTCCTCATACCAGTAACTTTCGCAATCTTTCAGAGTTAAGCACCATGAAGGCTATCAGTTGTGCAGTTATCGCCCTTGTTTGTGTGGTCGGCCTCGTTGTGGCCGATTTTGGTTATGGAAGTTACGGAAGCTATGGTGCAAGTTACATGCCACTCCCTCTAGGAGGTGGCAGCAAAGGAGGGTTCGGAGATGGAGGACGTAAGTGTTTGGCTTTTTAAGAACGGTAATTTATTACAACAATATACAGTAGAACTTCGATGGCTCGAACACCGATGGCTCGTTTACCATGGATGTGTCGAACCCATTCTTGAGCCCCTAGCGAAATCCTCTGCATAAGAAATAGTGGGGATAATTAAAGAGGTTTAAGTCTTTTATCTTGCAAATGTATGCTGTGTGTACTCATTAGAATCGCCTCGATGAGGCGATTCTAATGAATACACACAGCATACATTTATTTTTCAGAACACCGAAAAGAAGTCCATAAATACCCCCGTTATGTTTTCGAAGTATGCAACAGTGGCTCGAACTTCCGCTGTCTCGAACAAATTTCCATGGTCCCAAAGGGGTTCGAGCCATCGATGTTCGACTGTACAGTAAAACTTCAAAGGTCCATAAACCTTTGGAATCATGAAATTTTTGTTCGAGTTAAGGGGAGTCCGAGCAACTTGGGCTTAATTATAACACCAGGTCAAGATTACGGGCTACTTCAGCCAATCGTATGAGTTTCACCGAGGTGCCGTCTTCATACGACCTTTGTTGTTGATGGGGCGTAAAATTCTAATACCTACAAAACCCTCCCTCCAATTCAACAATAAATTAGCTAATTGCATGTGAAAAAAGCTGATTTTCGCAAAAACAAACACGTGGAATGGACAGCCCCTCTAAACCCCATTATCTTTATATGGATAAAACTGGGGTTTACGGGGTTTTTGTTTGATTTGAGGTTTAACGTCCCCGTCAAAACTGTAAAGGTCATTTTCGAGACGTTGCTTCCAATTTTGTGGGACTTTTACCCGACATTGAGATGAAATGACATCTTAAGCCCTGTCGCCCAATGAAACCAATATGGTTTATTAGCATGGACGGTCCGCCTCGCAATGCGGTTCCTGGACAGGCTTGGATCCTCTAAGCGGTTTACAAGTACTAGTGTTTGGGCCGGATCCAGCTCTGCGTGGAAGCATCATGCAGCCCATATATTTCTTCAAGCCCCTAGGGGCGGGGGCTTGGGGTTTACGGGGTAAACATTATTTTTGTTATTTATGCTCCAAGACATATGTTGTGGGTACTCGTTAGAACCGCCTCGGTTGTAACGAGCAACCGCAACCTATTGGTTCTAACGAGCATCCGCAACCTGTGTTTACATTATAAATAAGAAAATTTCACGGATTTTATCGGAAAATAGCCATTTTGGAGATGTGAAAAAATTGACTACGTCGCATTGTCGCGTTATCGTACTGCTATTAACCGAGTCTGCACGTCAGCAGTCTAGCTAGAGACTTTGCTGCACGCATATATGCGCAGGAGAAATTTGGCTAGGCGCGCGTTTAGCCAAATTAGATAACCCTTGTCCTGCTGAATAAATTAATTTAGCGATACTCATTACTGACTATCAGCCAATCAAATTTCTTAAAACAATGTATTCGTTCAGTTCATAAACTGCATGACAAACAGTGTAGATCTGATCTGATTAAGAAGCCATCAGATCTGGTTTTCACTGTCTGCAAAGTTGTACAGTCGAACTTTAATGGCTCGAACACCTTTGGGACCTCAAAAACCTGTTCGAGACAGGGGTAGTTCGTGCCAATGAGGGTTACTGTTAGGAGCATAACGATATATTTAAGACATCATTACGGTGTTCTAGAATAAAAATGTATGTAAATAAAAATGTGTGCTATGTGTACTCATTAGAATCGCCTCATTGAGGCGATTCTAATGAGAACACACAGCATACATTTGCAAGGTAAAAGACTAAAATATCCCAAATTATCACCAACGGTTTCTATGTAGAGGATTTTCATATGGGTTCAAGAACGGATTCGACTCAGCCATAATAAACGAGCCATCGGTGTTCGAGCCATCGTAGTTCTACTATATGTAGTCACCGGCCCCGATAGCTCAGTTGGTAGAGTGTCCGCTCCGGGGAACGGAAGGTCACGGGTTCGATCCCGGGCCGCGACATACCAAAGTCGTTAAAAATGGTACTAGCTGCTCCTCGCTTGGCACTCAGATTTACGGGGTAGAGCTAGGACTGGTCGACCCAGTGTCAGGATAATGTGACTGGGTGTGGTATCATGTTATGTGTCTGGGACATGATACTTCAGTGAGGCAGCACTATAAAAGTGAGCATTGAGCTCCCTGTCGCAACCAGACACCGTCGTGATATGACTGAAAAATTGTTGAAAGCGACGTTAAACCCGAATTCACACACACACACACACACACACACACACACACACACACACACACACACACACACACACACACACACACACACACACACACACACACACACACTATATGTAGTCGTGTTCAGCAGGATAAGAGTTAACTACGCATGCATATTTGAAGAATACTGCTTAGGGCATTCATCCGTTCATTCATCCATTCATTCATTCATTCATTCATTCATTCCAGTCCTGATGCTGCTGGGATTCCTGTTCTTGATTATGTTTCTCTTCGGGGGCTTGAACCAGGGCAGCACCAAACCTTCCGTCAGGGTCGTTGACCTCACTGATTAAATTATTTTAGGTAAGTGTTCTTAACAATTCTAAAATAAATACGAGTACATATTGTTAAATGTATGGTTAACACATCACGTTATCCGTGAAATGAACATCCCTCTAAACCCCACTTTATAGAGAAAAAACTGGGGTTCACAGGGGTATACATGATTTTTGTCTATATCTGTTCCAAAACATAGGCTGTGGGTACCCGTTAGAATCACAATCTCCTCCCGAACCAAAGGTCAAATTGAGCTGAAACTTAATGGGAGGCATCGCGATGACATGGAGATTCAGATTAACTAAAATCATTCTACAGTCGAACTTCGATGGCTCGAACCACTTTAGGACCATGAAAATTTGTTCGAGACAGCGGTAGTTCGAGCCACAGAGGGATACTATTAGTGCCATACCAGGAGGCATAATGGAGATAATTGTGGATATCTTTTCAGTGTTCTGTATTATAAATGTAAGTTGTGTGTACTCATTAGAATCGCCTCATCGAGGCGATTCTAATGAGTACACACAGCATACATTTGCAAGATAAATGAAGAAAATCTTCCTAAATTACCCCCATATCGTATTTTGGAGGAACTCCCTGCGGACTCAAGACCGGGTTCGACTCAGCCATGGTAAACGAGCCATCGGTGTTCGAGCCATTGAAGTTCTACTCTATTTGGATAACGAAGAGGGCCTCCATGGCAGCCATCTTGACATTCTTCAAACGATATCTCCCAAACCAAAGGTAGAATTGAGCTGAAACTTGATGGGAGGCATCGAGGTAACATGGAGATTCATATTTGCTAAAACTGTTCCGTTCGGATATCCAAGATGGCTGCCATGGCAGCCATCTTGAAATTCTTCAAATGACATCTCCTCCCAAACCAAAGGTCGAATTGAGCTGAAACTTGATGGGAGGCATCTAGGTGACAGGGAGATTCAGATTTGCTAAAACTGTTCCGTTCGGATATCCAAGATGGCTGCCATGGCAGCCATCTTGAAATTCTTCAAATGGCATCTCCTCCCAAACCAAACGTCGAATTGAGCTGAAACTTGATGGGAGGCATCGGGGTGACAGGGAGATTCAGATTTGCTAAAACTGTTTCTTTTTTGGATGTACAAGATGGCGCCATGGCAGCCATCTCAATATTCTTCAAATGACACCTCCTCCCAAACCAAACGTCAAATTAACATGAAACTTGATGGGAGACATAAGGATGACATGGAGATTCAGATTTGCTAAAAACATTCGATCCGAATATCCAAGATGGCTGTCATGGCGGCCATCTTGAAATTTTTCAAACGACATCTCCTCCCGAACCAATGGTCGAAATAAGCTGAAACTTGATGGGAGGCATTGGAGTGACATGGTGTTTCAGATTTGCTCAAATCATTCTCAATGATGGCCGCCATGGTGGCCATCTTGAAATTCTTCAAACGACATCTCTTGAACCCAAGGTCATGTTGATATGAAGCTTAAGGGAAGGCATCGGGATGGAAATTCAGAATTGCGTAAATCGTTCCGTTCGGGTATCCAAGATGGCCGCCATCTTCAAACGACACCTCCCAAACCAAAGCTCGAATTGAGGTGAATCTTGATAGGAAGCATCGATGTGACATGGAGATTCAGATTTGCTAAAAACGTTACGTTCCGATATCCAAGATGGTCGCCATGGCAGCCATCTTGAAATTCTTCAAACGACATCTCCTCCAAAACAAAAGGTTGAATTGAGCTGAAACTTGATGGGAGGCATCGGGGTGACATGGAGAATCCGATTTGCTAAAGCTGTTCCATTTGGATATCCAAGATGGCCGCCATGGTGTCCATCTTGATATTCTTCAAACGACATTTCCTCCCGAACCAAAGGTCGAATTGAGCTGAAATTTGATGGTAGGCATCGGGGTGACATGGAGATTCAGATTTGCACAAATCACTCCATTCCAATTTCAGTGCTGCTTGAAATTCTTCGAAGGACATCTTCTCTTGAACCAAGGGTCATATTGATCTGAAACTTGATGGGTGGCATCGGGTGACATGGAGATTCAGTGTTGCTAATTTCGTTCCGTTTTGGTATCCAGAATGGCCGCCATGGCAGCCATCTTGAAATTCTTCAAACGACATCTCCTCCCAAACCAGAGGTCTGATTAAGCTGAAACTGAATGGGAGGCATCTGGGGGCAAGGGGGAGGGGGTATGGAGATAAAGATTTTCTAAAACCATTCCATTCCGATATCCTGGATGGACGCCCTGGTGGTCATCCTGAAATTCTCCAAATGACATCTCTTGCTTGGACCAAGGGTTGGATTGAGCTGAAACTTAATGGACACAGAAATTCAGATTTATCTAAACTGTTCTGTTCCGATGTTCAAGATAGCTGCACATGGAGGTCATCTTGAAAAAGACAACTCCTCCCGAACTAAAGGTCAGATCAAGCTGAAACTTGATGGGTGGTATTGGGGCGACATGAAAATTCGGATTTGCTAAAATTGTTCCATTCCGATAGCTTGAAATTCTTCAACCTATATCTCCTCCTGAACCAAAGGTCAGATAGAGCTGATACTTGATTGGAGGCGTGATTGCAACATGGAGATTCAGAATTGCTAAAATTATTCTGTTCTGTTATCTAAGATGGATTCCATGTAGGTCAACTTGAAAATCTTCAAACCACAAGTTGAATTGAGCCGAATCTTGATTGGAGACATTGGGGTGACATGGAAATTCAGACTTCTTAGAACCATTCTGTTCTGATATCTCAGATAGCTGCCACGTTGGCCATCTTGAAAATCTTCCAACCACATCTGCTACAGAATGGTCTGTTGCATTGAATTGAAATTGGTGGTTGGCATTTAGGTGACATGGAGATTTAGAATTGTTAAATTTGTTGCAATCTGATATCCCAGATGGCGGCCATCTTGAAATTCTTCAAAGCACCTGTATAGTGAGTGAGTGAGTTTTAGTTTTACGTCCCACCAACAGCTAAGGTCATACGGAGACGGGACCTCGGTTTAATGACTCATCCGAAAGTCTGGAGAAGCCCGGGATCGATCCTGCGATCCCTGGTTTACAAGGCGAGTAGCGTAACCACTGCACCACGGAGGCTTCTACACCTGTATAGTAATTGCATATAAGATTTACATGGAGGGGCAGCTCAGTTGTTGTCAGCATATGTCAAAATCGCTGAGTCCATAAGAAGATTCAGTATTGTGGCTATTTTACAAGCGGCCATATACACCAATGTGCCTAAGGTTTGTGTTGCAGTTGTATTCACATGACTGGTTGACTTGGTTGACATTTTGAAAACAGAATATGCCATAGGCAGTTGCAAACGATAGCTCTGACATGCCAAACTATACACTTCCACTCTGCATCAACATCATGTCTTCCTGAATCCTAAATCAGACAAAGCTGTTCAGAAACTAAATCAGAAGCATCAAGACTATTTAAACATGCAGATTAAGAATTGCTAAAGGCAATGCGGTCTGATAGACAAAATGGCCACCAACGCGCAATGTAATGTATGATCAGCCTCATCCAAGTCAGCGACTCTGGTCCACTTTGGCCTCTAGTATCAAGTCATTTGGATGGTAGTTAGTCAGAACTGGATGTGGCTAAATTTATCTATTATGCAGGATAAGGGTTAAAATACCTGCATAGTTATATTTGTTTCCTGGTCAAATTAGTTTGCTGACCGGACATACTTGAAGACCCATTTGTAGTTGTTGCGGCCCGTATCAAATTTTACTTGAACATGTTCAATTGCATTATGGGATAAAAGATGAAATAAAGTTAAACTTTATCCCTGCTGAATAAACTGATTTAGCCACTCCCATTTTGGACATTCCATCTCAAACTACTCGAGATAATGTATTTGTGAAATTCACGAACTGCATGATAAACAGTGTGGATCCTGATCAGAGACACATCTGGTCTGGATCTACACTGTTACCAAAGGTAGGGTTTGTCGTGTTAAGAGGGATTAGGGTTAAGACGCCAGGAATAACTGCATTTAAAACTGTCGCTTGTCATTACGATAACACATCCGTGTGATATTGTACATTTTTCAAACCTAAAAAAAAGCAATTTTTCTGATGAAAATTTGTGATATTTTTCTTATTTATACCCCAAACATAGGTTTTGGGTGCTCGTTAGAACGAGTACCCACATCCCATGTCTTGGATCAGAAATAAGGAAAATAATGTTTACCCCCGTAAACCCCAGTTTTCTCTATATAAAGTGGGGTTTAGGGGGGGGGGGGTCTTTATTTCACGGACTTGCTCACGTGATGTTAATTTCACCTGCTGTATTTTCGTGCAAACCTATTTTACATACAGAAAAACAGTATGGACCCAAATGTAGGCGCACATTATTCGCTTTTAAGTAACCAGTAGACAATTTAGTGAACGACAGTTGTTGTTATTGCGTCTACGCAAACTACTCCGCAAACCAAAGAAAAAAATTGTCCTGCTTAAAAAAATTAAAATCACTTTCATTGTAATAATTGTGGTCATGATGCACTACATGTCCAAATAAGTTGAGCATGAATAATAATTTATAAATTTTGGGACAAACTACTATGAGTATGAAGTAAATATTTTTATCTGTTCTTTTTTTTTTCAGATCATTGACAGAAACTGTGCCAATGGCAACTGCGCCTAAACTAGAACCAACAGTAGTATGGTTGTAATTTATTCAAAATTTGCAATAAAATATCAAAACTTAAATTCACTTTGTATTCATTTGCCCAACAGTACAAACAGATTTTGTTCTGATCTATATGAAGCCAACACATCATTCAAATTCGCCTTTCATTTTTATCGCGCCTGCTATTAGCATGGCGCGATATAGTCGCCCGGTTTTCCGTCCGTTTGTCTGTTCGTCCGTTCGTCCGTCCATTTGTCAAGGCGTCAACATTTGCGACCACCCTAGCGTTCACCCTAACGTTCAAGTTTATTTCTCAAGAACTATTAGAGCTTCATTAATCATACTTGGTACAAACTTGAATCTGGGGATGGCAACTTAAATGCAAACATCCCTATTGGACCTTGACCTACATTTTATAGTTCACTGACTTTGTAAAATATTGCGACCACCTTAGCGTTCACCCTAATGGTCAAGTTTATTTCTCAAGAACTATAAGAGCTTTATTAATGATATTTGGTACAAACTTGAATCTGGGGATAGCAACTTAAATGCAAGCATCCATATTTGACCTTGACCTAAATTTCATGGTTCACTGACTTTGTAAAGTATTATGACCACCCTAGCGTTCATCCTAATGGTCAAGTTTATTTCTCAAGAACTATAAGAGTTTCATTAATGACACTTGGTATAAACTTGTATCTGGAGATGGAAACTTAAATGCAAACATCCATATTTGACCTTGACCTACATTTTATGGTTCACTGACTTTGTAAATTATTGCGACCACCCTAGCGTTACCCTAATGGTCAAGTTTATTTCTAAAGAACTATAAGAGCTTTATTAATGATATTTGGTACAAACATGAATCTGGGGATAGCAACTTAAATGCAAGCATCCATATTTGACCTTGACCTAAATTTCATGGTTCACTGACTTTGTAAACTATTATGACCACCCTAGCGTTCACCCTAATGGTCAAGTTTATTTCTCATGAACTATAAGAGTTTCGTTTATGATTATTGGTACAAACTTGTATCTCGGAATGGCACTTAAATGCAAGCATCCGTATTTGACCTTGACCCACATTTCATGGTTCACCGACTTTGTAAAATATTGCGACCACCCTAGCGTTCACCCAAATGGTCAATTTAATTTCTCAAGAACTATAAGAGCTTCATTAATGATACTTGGTACAAACTTGTATCTGGAGATGGAAACTTAGATTCAACTAGAGCGCGCAGTCGATGGCAAGCCATCGCAAATCCCCACGTTTTCTCCACAGTAGGTCAAAATTTGACCTTTTGACCCCTCCCCAGGGCCCCTGGGGGCGGGGACAAAAAAAATGTGCTCTTGCGCAAGCCATTCATGTAAGCAACTCGCATACCAAATTTGGTTGAATTCCGGCTAACGGTTTAGGAGGAGATAGCCGGACAGACAGACGGACAGACGGACAGACAGACGGACGGACGGACGGAGGTGATAACAATATCCCAACTTTTCGTTGAAAAACGTGGGGATAAACATCCATATTTGACCTTGACCTATATTTTATGGTTCACTGACTTTGTAAAATATTGCAACTACCCTAGCGTTCACCCTAATGGTTAAGTTCATTTCCCAAGAATTATTACAGCTTAATTATTGATACTTAGTCAAGCTTGCATTTAAGAATGGCAACTTTTATGCAAACATCTACGTTTGACCTTAGCCTAGATGTCATGGTTCGCTGCCTTTGCGCCCCCCCCCCCCCCCCCCCCCCCCCCCCCCCCCCCCCCCCAGGCGCGACATAGCCTTCGGCGGAATTCTTGTGTATATATTTTCCGACCCTATACAGACATCAGCAATGATGTGTACTGAAGCCTGCATCACATCATAGACCCCCTTCAACCCTACTTTCATATAATTAAACTTAGGTTTACAGGTGCATACATCATTTTTCTTGTTTCTGCTCTAAAAACAAAGAATGCGGGTACTTGTTAGAACCGCCCCGAGGCGGTTGTAACGAGTTCCCATAATCTATGTTTTGAGCAGAAATATAAAAAAAATATTATACTTTTTATTTAACAAATTTCACTTTCTTTGATGGCAAAATTTTCAATACATTTCTATAGACGTGTTTTCCTAATGGTGTAATAGCCACAAGCCCGTGTAATGAATACCTTTCAATCCCTGGCAATCAGTTCAGGCGGCGTCTGATCTGGCCTGCACTGTTAGCTCTCAACGATTTTCCGTCAGAAATAGAATAAACAATTAGTGTTTCGTGGTTTTTATCATGCGTTGGTTAAAACATTTTCACCAGAAAGGACATTTTGACTATCATGATCAGTGAGATTTTGATCACATCACAAAAACACCCCTACTATAAGTTTGGCCCCCTTGAACCCCACTTTTATATAGTAAAACTGGGATTTATAGGGTATATCTTATTTTTATTATTCCTGCTCTAAAATATAGATTGTGGGTACTCGTTAGAGCGGTTCTACCCGCAATCTATATAATGAGTAGAAATAAGAACAAGAGGACCATGATGGTCATGTATCGCTCATCCTGGTTCATCACATTGTTTTTGATCCCGCATGATCCATATTAAAGATTTTATAAAGGCAAAGATTCTTACCAAGTTTCATGAAGCTTGAACCAAAAATGTTGTCTTAAATATGATTTGATCAGGTTTGTTGGATTTGAGGTGTAAAGTTCCCGTCAACACTATTAAGGTCATTTTACTGACATTGCTTCCAGTTTTGTAGGACTTTTACCCGACATTGAGATGAAATGACATATACGGTTAATAAGAATGGACAGGTTTAGACCTTCTAAGTGGATTGCAAGTACTCATTTGCGGTCGGCATTAGCTTGTGCAGCCTAATCTGTTTTTATATTATCTTCATAAACCTAGCATATAAGTAAGCTCGGAATGGGTTTGAAAAGTGGTGAGGTCTACCCTGTCATTTCTGACCATTTCTATCTCTGCAGCCTGAGAGCTGATTTTAGTCATTTCTCATCTGTAGCATGCCTTTGGTGGGGAAATTATGAAAAAAGATTATCAAAATTTATTGAAAACTTTGGTTGATATGGCAACCACAAGGTCCAATATATTTACAATGGGAAATGCTTGTAATCACCGTAGGGCCGTTCGTTTTGAACGGATTTTTCTGTAACTTATATATGAATAGGCTGTGGACTCAAGCTCCAATGAGTGCGAAAATTGGTTAGGTCGACCTATCTGTTATGGAGTTACAAAAAGATCTGATCATAGACGGCTGAGAAAAGCTGGAGACACCCTTTTTCACTCATATTTATGCTCATGGGCAGTTAACCCCAAGGCTGTTTGTCCCATGCATCCCAAATATGAACTCGACGTAGACTGTAAGCCCCTCCTGGTTATCTGCAAGTTTGATGAAGATCGGATCAGAAAGAAAAAGTGGAGACGTCGTTTTCCCCATTAGAGTCTATGGGAAATTTTTTCACGCTCAAGGGGTGTAACTGGAAAACCGCTGGTCAGATTCAAACCAAATTCGAACTCGTCCGAGATTTGATGCTCGTCCTCATTTATGAAAAGTTACAAAACGATCAAATCATAAACGGCTGAGAAAAGCTGGAGACACCATTTTCCACTTATATTTATGCTCAAGGGAAGGTAACTCAAATGCTGTTTGTCCCGTGCAGCCCAAATTTGAACTGGACGTAGACTGTAAGACCCACTGGTTATCTGCAAGTTTGGTGATGATCGGATCAGAAATGGCCGAGAAAAAGTGGAGACGTCGTTTTCCCCATTATAAGTCTATGGAACCTTTTTGTTTCCATGGCAACCACAGTTCTGATCAAAACTGGTCCAAAACCTAATGCAGTCAAACCCCTAACGCAGTGATGCTGCACATAAAATTTGATTGGGATTGGCCAGCTAGTGACTTAGATATTCAAGTTCAAAGGTGTGGACGATGGACGGACGACGGACGGACGCTGGATGCCTAGCTTTACTATAAGCTCGCCTTGTGTGCCTTCGACTCAGGTGAACTAAAAAGATCAGATCATAAACGGCTGAGAAAAGCTGAAGACACCATTTTTCACTTATATTTATGCTCAAGGGCAGATACCTCCAAAGCAGTTTGTCCCGTGCAGCCCAAATTAGAACTCGACGTAGCCTGTAAGCCCCTCCTGGTTATCTGCAAGTTTGATGAAGATCGGATCAGAAATGGCTGAGAAACAGTTGAGACGTCGTTTTTCCCATTAAAGGTCTATGGAAAAAAATTTCACGCTCAAGGGGATCTAAGTGGAAAACCACTGGTCAGATTCAAACCAAATTCGGCCTCGTCCGATATTTTATGCTTGTCCTCGTTTATGAAAAGTTACAAAAAGATCAGATCACAAACGGCTGAGAAAAGTTGGAGACACCATTTTTCACTTATAGTTATGCTCATTGGCAGGTAAATCCAAAGCTGTTTGTCTCATGCATCTCAAATATAAACTCGACGTAGACTGAAAGCCCCTCCTGGTTATCTGCAAGTTTGATGAAGATCGGATCAGAAAAAAAAAGTGGAGATGTCGTTTTCCCCATTATAAGTCTATGGGAAAATGTTTCACGCTCAATGGTATGTAACTGGAAATCCGCTGATCAGATTCAAACAAAATTCCAACTCGTCCGAGATTTTATGCTTGTCCTCGTTTATGAAGAGTTACAAAAATATCAGATCATAAACGGCTGAGAAATGCTGGAGACACCATGTTTCACTTATTTTTATGCTCAAGGGCAGTAACTCCAAAGCTGTTTGTCCCGTGCAGCCCACATTCGAACTAGGCGTAGACTGTAAGCCCCTCCTGGTTATCTGCAAGTTTGATGTAGATCGGATCAGAAATGGTCGAGAAAAAGTGGAGACGTCGTTTAAGAATATAGAACATTTTTGTTTCTATGGCAACCAGAATTCCAATCTGATCAGCCCAAAAACCTTATGGAGCCTCCCCCCCCCCCCCCCCCCTACCTTATGATGCTTCTCATGAAATTTGATCAATATTGGCCGTGGGGCATTAGAGATATACTTATTATAAATTGTTTACGGACGCACGCAAGGACGCACGCACGACGGACGACGGACAAAATGTGATCACAAAGGCCGCCTTGTCACTACGTGACAGGTGAGCGAAAAAAATAAACTAGTTATTTGGCGGAAAATGTTGTGTGTGTGTGTGTGTGTGTGTGTGTGTGTGTGTGTGTGTGTGTGTGTGTGTGTGTGTGTGTGTGTGTGTGTGTGTGTGTTCCACCAACAGCTAAAGTCAAACGGTTTAAAGATTCATTCGAAAGTTTGGACATAACGAAAACACGCCTATAAAAATACATTGTAAACTTACCACCGAAAAAACGAAAATTAAAAGATGAAACATTGTCATATTTTTCTTACTTCTTCTCAAATTGTAGTTTGTGGGTACACAGTAGAACCTCCTAACTGAGGCGGTTCTAACGAGTACCCACAATCTATATTTTAGAGAAATAAGAAAAATAATGTTTAGCCCTGTAACCCCCAGTTTTACTATATAAAAGTGGGGTTCGAGGGGCTCAGAATTATATAGGCATGTTTTCGTGAAGAGAAGCACGGGGGAGTGAACCCATAATCCCGGGTTTATGAGACAAGTAGTATACCCACTGCACCACCTAGGGTCGCGTTACGAGCAAGTAAAAATGGGGATGTCAACAAAGTTGTCAAAATGACAAACGTGCATAAAAATGATATCATACTGTTTCTTTATGTACATGTACATTTAGTTTAAGTTTACCCATATAAAAACTGGTAAAACATGTTTGACCCACGAGATACCTGTCTGGAGAGCCTACTGCATTCTAACATAAATCCTTAGCTTTCTTTGGCTCTGTTTTGTTTGTTTGTTTGTTTGTTTGATTTGAGGTTAAGCGTCCCCATCAACACTGCATAAGTCATTTTGCTTCCAATTTTGTGGGACTTTTACCCGACATTGAGATGAAATGACATCTCAAGCCCTGTTGCCTATCGAAACCAATTGGGTTTATAAGCATGGACGGTCCCACATGCACCGCTTTGCATGGGCAGGCTTAGATCCTCAAAGTGGTTTACCAGTACTCGTGTGCGGTCATGCAGCTCATCTATTTCTTCAAGCCCCGCTGGGCGGGGCCGCAACATATGAAGATGATGGTGTTTTAAGTGAAAACAAAACAGCAACTATTGGAGCATAATATCAAATTCTCCAGTTCTACAAAAAACGAGTTTTGGGAGGCTAGGTGAAAAGGTGTTAAGAGTAGGATTAAGTGTGTGTGTGTGTGTGTGTGTGTGTGTGTGTGTGTGTGTGTGTGTGTGTGTGTGTGTGTGTGTGTGTGTGTGTGTGTGTGTGTGTGTGTGTGTGTGTGTTTGTGTGTGTGTGTGTGTGTGTGTGTGTGTGAATTCGGGTTTAACGTCGCTTTCAACAATTTTTCAGTCATATCACGACGGTGTCTGGTTGCGACAGGGAGCTCAATGCTCACTTTTATAGTGCTGCCTCACTGAAGTATCATGTTCCAGACACAGTACATGATACCACACCCAGTCACATTATCCTGACACTGGATCGACCAGTCCTAGCTCTACCCCGTAAATCTGAGTGCCAAACGAGGAGCAGCTAGTACAGTAGGATTAAGGAAAAGGAAAAGGTATGACGATGGAAGCGGGTAAGCCTAATGGAAAAATGTGACCGATCACAGTAAAAGTATTAAGAAAGAAAGAAGAAAGAATAAAAGAAAGAAAAGAAAAATGAAAGAAAAAGTGAAGTGAAAAAAAAATAGGCCAATGGAGAGGGGAGACTGGGAAATGGAGAAAGAACGGGGAAGGAGAGGCGAGAAAGGGTAGGGAAGAGGGAATGTTGTAGAAGAGGGGTGGGAGAAAAGGAAGGGGAAGAAGGCTTAGGGGGAAAGAGAGATACCAGAGGGAAGAAAGATGGGAAGGGGGGGTGAAGGGATGAAAACTGAGGAAAGGGTACAAACAGGGGTAACCAAATGGAAATACGGCGAAAATAGATGCTAAGTCTAATAGGACAATCGGGAAATGGTAGAGGGGATTAAAAAGGGAAGTGAGAGGGAATAATTTTGATTAGAGTCTGCCATGAAAGGGTATACCCTATTCGTTTGACAGAAACACTTTCATGCTACCATTGTCAGGAACCTATTTGTGAGAGAGTGAATGTTTGAGTTTTATGCCTCACAAACAGTTATGGTCATACGGAGACGGGACCTCGGTTTAAAGACTCATCCGAAAGTCTGGAGAAGCCCGGCATCGATCCTGCGATCCCTGGTTTACAAGGCGAGTAGCGTAACCACTACACCACGGAGGCTTCTAGGAACCTATTTATCCGTTTTGTTTTTCAGATATGTAAAAACAGCTGGTAAAATACGGGCAGTTTGAGTTTTAGCTGATAAAACTGAAATAATTCTTATTTACATGAAAAAGTATCAAAAACCTAAAAAATAAATAATGCATCAATTTTATTAATAATTTTTTTAGCAAAAAAAAAAAAAAAAAAAAATAGATCGGACTAAGAAAGTGTTCTTTCAAACACTGCGGCCGCTTTGGAAGTTTTAACAAAAACGAAAAGAAGGCAAAGAGGGTAGATTACGATACTCCAAAGGGATACAATCGTGTAAAAGCTCGCAGTAGAAGAACAAAATGTACAGTTGAATAGAGAATTGAATGCTTACGCCGTCACATTACTGAGGACCGATATACAACTGCCCGTATTTATACTTCTGTCCGTATTTACCCGGATTACCCCTACCCTCAGTAAAGACGACATTTTCCTTCATTAATTAAAACAGCAGCAATTGCACTCTTATATACCAGCTAAGAGACGTTTCATGTTTGATTTTTTTTTTTTTGTAATGGAGACGGGTATATACAAACCGAAGGCCAATTCCTCAACAACGCCAGATAAGTTTGACGCGATAACAGCTCTTGGAAATCAACCGGATTACGTCTTTTTTGAAGATGTACCCCCGAATTCTGATCTGTTATCAATGATAGTCTTTGAAATCTCTGATCTGTGGACAGTCGTATAAAAAACAATCTGCAGCTAGTAGAGGCAGCTTTTTTCTTGACACCTGGTCCCTTTAGGGGAGAGTAGTTTGTTTATGTAACCGAGTTATGCGGTCCAATATATTTTGTTTGTTTGATTTGAGGTTTAACGTCCCCGTCAACACTTTAAAGGTCATTTTGGAGACGTTGCTTCCAGTTTTGTAGGACTTTTACCCGACATTGAGATGAAATGACATCTCAAGCCCTGTCACCCAATGAAACAAAAAGGGTTTATTAGCATGGGCGGTCTGCCTCGCACCGCGGTTCCTGGACAGGCTTAGATCCTCTAAGCGGTCTACCAGTACTAGTGTGCGGGCGGGATTCAGCTCTGCGTGGAAGCATCATGCAGCCCATATATTTCTTCAAGCCCCTATGGGCGGGGGCTGCGGTCCAATAGATAGATAGATAGATAGATAGATAGATAGATAGATAGATAGATAGATAGATAGATAGATAGATAGATAGATAGATAGATAGATAGATAGATAGATAGATAGATAGATAGATAGATACATACATACATAGATAGATACATAGATAGATAGATAGATAGATAGACACCAGGATCAGAACATAATCAGATCCTAGATAGATAGATAGATAGATAGATAGATAGATAGATAGATAGATAGATAGATAGATAGATAGATAGATAGATAGATAGATAGCTGGATAGATAGAAAGATAGATATTTCTTGCACACCAAACAAGCAAATCCGTGATTTTACACTGGGATAGAAATTTATGTTCTGATCCTGGTGTTCCGACCCAAAATCGAATATAATCGCGTGTTCGATAAATGCACTGGTTGATTACGACATCGTATGCGCCGTCGTTAAGGTTGACGTCACAGCACGTTACGTTGCGTCACTAAACATTCCTGTAGTGTCATCACAATGTGGCGGACGTCGGTAACGGAAGTGACTGCAGCATTAAAATCCGCGCTAAGAAATGGAAGGTATGCAAGAAAAAGAATCCTATATGGGTGTGAGGGGTGGATGGAAAATCCGTCCCTCGGGATCACTGTCCGGCATCACTCGGCAAGCCACGTGACACCCATATAAGATCCTTATACTCTGCCCATATGTGATATATGTCTGTATCTTTGCTCTTTGCTCGGATTCAATATAAATCCCAAGCGGTTTTCCCCAATTTTCGGCTGTTAATGACATATTGTACAGTAGTCGTGAGCTACCTCGAGCCCACTAGGTCTCTCTCTCTCTCTCTCTCTCTCTCTCTCTCTCTCTCTCTCTCTCTCTCTCTCTCTCTCTCTCTCTCTCAGAGAGAGAGTACCGTAATCTAGCTCAGGTCTAAAGTTCTCTTGCACAGGATCAACGACAGTGCTGAGAAAGATTTGGTGTCTGGCATCATTTGCAGCGATGAATGTCACATGCACTGTTCTTCGGATCAGGAGGTAGCTGAACGTCTGCTGTCAAGGAAAATTCTTCTTTCATTTATTTTTAGAAGCCTCCGTGGTGTAGTGGTTAACCAGGGGTCGCAGGATCGATCCCTGGGTTCTCCAAACTTTCGGATGAGTCTTTAAACCGAGGTCCCTTCTCCATATGACCTTAGCTGTTGGTGAGACGCAAAACTCAAACACTCACTCACTCACTCACTCTTCCATTCATTTATCATATCATTGCTATGTAGTCCTTTAATTATCGAGTGTGTAAATGTAAAGTACGAGGGTAGGCTGAAAAGTTCTGAGCCTGACCAAGATCCAATGGTTTGTCCATGCTGAAAGTGCCTTATTTTTCAACATAGTCTCCCTTCCTGTCCACACACTTCCTCCAGCGATGCTGGAGTCCTTGGATCCCAGTGGTATAGAAGGTCTCATCTTGGTCCCTGAAAAACGCATCCACAGCAGCTATCACCTCCTTGTCTGACCGATAATGCTGCCCAGCCAAGTGTTTTTTCATGTTTGGAAACAGGAAATAATCTGATGGAGCCAGATCAGGTGAATACGGAGGGTGATCGCCAAGTGTGAAGCCACAGTCATGCACAGCAGCCATTGCGACAACCGATTTATGAGCAGGCGCATTGTCCTCATGGAACAAGACACCTTTTGTCAATTTTCCGGGTTGTTTAGCCTTAATTGCTTTTCGCAATTGTTTTAGCAGATCTTCATAATAATTTCCCATTAATTGTTCTGCCCTTTTGAAGGTAATCTATGAATATTATACCCTTGGCATCCCAGAACACTGATGCCATCATCTTCCCTGCAGAGGAGACGACCTTGCCTTCTTTGGAGGGGGTGAGCCAGGGTGCTTCCATTGCATGGATTGTCTTTTGGTCTTTGGCTCAAAGTGATGAACCCAACACTCATCCTGAGTGACAAAACGGTCAAGAAAACCATCTTGGTCTGCTTTAAAATAGTCAAGTTGGCTTGTGACAGGTTCAGTCTGGTCAACTTTTGGTCAGGCGTCAAAAGCCGTGGCACCCATCTGGCGAAAACCTTCGACATTCCTAATTCACTGTGTAGAGTGTTCTCTACTCGTTCACGGGAGATGCCAACAGTGATAGCTAACTGATTCACGGTTAAACGCCTGTCATCCATCACGGCCCTGTGCACTTGGCTGATGGTTTCCGCAGTTGTTGCCGTTGTGGGTCGTCCACACCGGTCATCATCTTCAAGGCTGTCCTTGCCCATCTTAAAATTTGCTGCCCACCTTTTCACGGTTGCATACGAAGGAGCATCATCCCCTAATGTAGCAATCATATCGGCATGAATGTCCTTAGGAGCTAACTCCTTTTATGGAGGTACTTGATGACACCACGATGCCAGATTTTGTCCATTTTCTCAAAAACGTGCTAGTATCAATTTTAAAAGTCTAGAATTTCTACGTTATTGCAGGTAAACTTGAACTTATTTGAGTCAAATCAAGTAATAAAGGTTTGGATTTAATGAATACTTTCATGGCTGTTCGATGCCTGCTTATTGGTCAGGCTCAGAACTTTTCAGCCTACCCTCGTACGGAGTCTGTGGTGAGGTAACTCCATTTACGTAAGCAGGAATCCAACGTGTGAACAACGTCAATGAAACGTCAGGGCGAGACGCATGGACGTTGATTTATCAACGCCGATGCAACGTCATAGAGTTGCATTGACGATGCTGCGATGTTGCTTAATTTAATGTCAAATAAGTGAGACTGTCCACAGGAACACCCTTGTCGATTTTAATTCAATTTAATAAAGGAAAGGGCTATTGACAGTTAACTGGCAATACCGGTTTTATGTTAAAATGGTTATTACTGGCAATAGCGAATTTACGTTAAAATCGCTGTTGCCAGTTGGCTTGTATTATTTAATTCCGGTTATTATTTTTTCAATAACTACTGTTAAGATTGTAAAAGCTTACATGCGGCCCCGCCCATTGGGGCTTGAAGAAATAAATAGGCTGCATGATGCTTCCACGCACAGCTAAATCCGACCGCACATGAATACTGGTAAACCACTTAGAGGACCTAAGCCTGCCCAGGCAAAGCGGTGCGAGTCGGACCGTCCATGCTTATAAACCCTATTGGTTTCATTGGGCGACAGAGCTTGAGATGTTATTTCATCTCAATGTCGGGTAAAAGTCCCACAAAATTGGAAGCAACGTCTCCAAAATGACCTGTATAGTGTTGACAGGGACGTTAAACATCAAATCAAACAAAAACTTAAGGCCCGTTTACACGACAAGATTAGTCTTATATGATTAGTCTTACATGACAAATCTTGCCACCTAAATCCTGCTATTACACAGTCTTGGGAGTCATGTATGACAGTCATGGCAGATAGAACATGTTCTATTCAGGAAGACTAGTCATGCCATTTCAGCCAATCAGAGCAAAGGTGACTGAGGTTAATTACTTCCACATGAAATTTTAGAGTCAAGGCTAGACATTCCAGTGATAAATTGCCCTGCATATAGAGGTGTGAAAAAAATGCCATGTAGTAGCCATCTGATCAGGATCTGCACTGTCAGGCAGATTGTGAACTTAATGACTGCATAACATGAAGTAATTTGATGGTTGGATATTAAAAATTAGGTGTGGCTAAATTAAGCTATTCAGCCAGATAAAGGTCTTCTTTCCCTTCTCAGACTGAAAACTGCACTTGCAATTATTGTCATACATAAAGGAATCGAAAGTTTTTTTCCTCCATTGTTAATCCCCTTATATAAGGCGGGAAAATAAAATCATGCAATATTTGTCATGGTGTGTAAACGTAAAAAATCTTTCGGGAGAAAATAATGCATGACAAATCATGAAAGACTAATCTTATCGTGTAAATGGGCATTTACATGTGTGTGGTGTGTCTTGTGTAAATCGGCTAAGATACGAATCGTTGCAGCATGTTGTCTGTTTTTCTTTTACCAAGCATTTCCTTATTTTGTAACACGTTATGATTAAGTATTTTAATCACCTCGTTTTGGGAAGTTGTGGATAATTTTTCTGAATGTTTCTGCCATGGACAGCATCAATTTTCTAATTGCTGTTCCAAACATAGATCGTGCATACTATTTTGGCGTTATCGTAAAAAGGCGTCTTCAAGCATAACCCAATGGGCACATAACGTGAATGCAACGTCATGGGAATGTATCTGTATCGACATGACTTTGCATCGACGTTGGTGCGACGTAGCCTAGACGTCATGTGCCCGCTGGGAATAAACTGAACTGTCTAATTGGTGGCGCGAACCCAATATATATGCTGATGGCGTTCAAACAGGTATACACGGCCTACGTTTTAGAACAGAAATAAGAAAAACATAATGCATTCCCTGTAATCCCAACTTCATTACAGAGACATGTAACATACTGAAAACCACTACTTGAACTTACTAAAAAAAAAAAAAACTCCGTTCAGAAAATCTGAATCATCGATTTTTTCGTTTCTTCCTTTTAATACTCATTTTAGCCCATACATCACTATGGGAAAGTTGTAGACCTCACCCTCCGCCGATTTCTCCAACAAGTCGTATGCTTCTGCGACAGCCAGGAAAGGCTGTGATTATTTGGAGAAAATTGGAAAACAAAGAAATGAGACCACAGACTAAGTCCATTTGATGATGATTGTCAGGTAAAATAATACATATTCAAATCCATGTGATGCACTTTATAAATAGATATTTAATTACGACATACCTTACATTCGAATGGCTAGATAGAACCTCACTAGGAACGGGGAGCCGCTAGCGCGATGTGCTGTCAACAGTGGTCAAAATGAATTATACCGATATCAGATGTGGTGTCACAGATAATGATTTTCCATGAAGTGATCGTGCAAATAAAATATAGACGCCCTTGTAATTTACAAGAGCAGTAACCACTTCTATATATGGTTTAAAAGGGTGTGTCGAACCTGTCAGAATGTCTTAGTCTGTGAACGAAAATTTAGATTTTGCAATTTTCTCCAAATAATCACAGACTTTCCTGGCTGTCGCAGAGGCATACGACTTCTGTGAGAAATCGGCGGAGGGTGAGGTCTACAACTTTCCCATAGTGATGTATGGGCTAAAATGAGTATTAAAAGGAAGAAACGAAAAAATTGATGATTCAGATTTTCTGAACGGAGTTTAGTAACAAGTACTTTGCATGGAAATTTTGCATGCTCAGGCAGACTAAAGTTTTTGTTAAAAATCTAAGTTAATGAGGACACCTAGGCAAGGTATATAGAGGATATTTACTTTTTTGAGGTGGATACCATCGAGTGTGTTGAAAACTTCATAATTTTCACGAGTGCGAAGCACGAGTGAAAATTTGGATGTTTTCAACACCCGAGATGAAATACTTTTGGTATTCACCGAAAAAAATGTTAATATTCTTTTTATTTTATAATTTATTAGGACACTTACGGTAATTGATCGATCCCGAGACGGTGACGTCACAATTTTGACATAGCTTCATGACGTCACAACTGTCAGTTTCAAAGCATAAACAAATCGCCATTTTGAATTCAGTATTTGCTTTTCAAGATATGTTGAGAAAATACAACTCGAAGCTGGCAGAATTGTCTCCGGTACCACTAAACTCGTAGAGACTGACAAGCTGTATGCAGAACTTGGTTGGCTCAAGCTCTCTGAACGAAGGAATCTACACAAATTATATTTGTTTTTCAAGATGGAGAATAATCTAACACCTTTGTATCTAGCGGAGTTAATTCCTCCACGTGTAGGAGAAGTTTCTACCTATTCACTTCGAAACGCTGATCACTACCTGACTATCAATGCTCATACTAGCTCCTATGCCAATTCCTTCCTTCCCTCAACTATCCAAACATGGAACGCCCTCCCAAACTCAACCAAGAATGCTGAGTCGCTGGCATCGTTCAAACGACTGCTTACCCACAATACGCCAAAAATTCCCGAGTACTTCTTCAGCGGGGACAGAACATCCCAGATCCTACACACACATCTTCGAACAGAATGTAGTGCATTAAACCAGCACCTGTTCAGAAGAAATCTTGTACCCAGTCCAAATTGTACATGCGGCAAAGTGGAAAGTAACAACCATTTTCTATTAGCGTGTAAACGTTTCCGTTTGATACGTGCAGATATGTTTGCCAAAATTCGTGAACATTTACCACCTGGCATTTATATCACAACAAGGTTGCTATTACAAGGTGACAGCAACCTTTCTGTCGAAAACAACATTCGTTTTCAAGGAAGTGCAGACTTTTATTTCAAAAACCAAGCGATTTGTTTTCTGATTTGTGTTATCCTAGAACCTATTACCACGACAACTGGCACTGTTTGCATTTTTTCCCATAACAGCTCTTATTCCCATTTCATCTTTCCATATTCACTAGACGAATAGGGAAGGTTTTTATTCATATTGGTCTTGACGAATGCTCTTTTTTTCTTTCTATCTTCTTTTCTCTTTTTATGGTCTGATTCATTTCTATCGGTATTTTAGTTTGTTTACGTTTATAGTTCCTTTCCGAAACTTTCCATTCTTTCCGCCTTCTTTATCTTCTTTTTCTTTCATTCTTTTGTATTGTCCTGTGTGTCTTGTATCTAGTCTCGTGAAGTATTTTGTTTTTTATTATTATGTTCTCTTTACTCATCTTCATTCTCAGTCGTAGAAAACTGTAAACTATTTTATGATAAGAATCCATACAACATGCCATCCACACCTACTCATTCGCAACAGGAGATGATTCACATAAGCGTTTCGGTTGTTTTCAAATCCTGTCATTGCAATTTGTACATGTACTGTTGTAACTTGCCTATCTATTTAAAATGAATAAATACTGTTTAAACCAAGATATGTTACAGAACGCTCTGTGCTTATTGGAAGTCCATTCCATGTTTGTATGCTCATGCACCCAGCCACTGATTCCATGTGTAGCAGCCGGTCGCGGTCGGGTTTCACCTTGAAATTAAAAAAGAAAAAACACGCTGATTTGAGACAGATTGCCCTAGAAACTACTTCCTCACACAAACTCTTACTCAGCCAGTCAGTGAACTGGTACACCTTGTAGACCATTTGTAACAAAGACAGCTAAGCCTCAATCTGTGAGGAAGCATTTAAATTATGTCTGAGATGCGTGTTGGCAAAAGCGGAGATGTTCAAAATCACAGCGCTGCTGTTATCAGATATGGCGCCTGTTTAATCAGTTTTAATGCAACATATATTCTAACGGTATAAGGAATTACTTGTGATTGATATCATTTTTATTTGTTCCAGATATGCATTGATTTCGCTGCTAAGTATAAAATAAAGTCTATTATCACATACTTGTTTCTATATTAACATACATAACCACAATTTTGCATATGCGATAACAGCGAAAGATGCCGAAGTTATGGACACTGCCCCTGATAACCAGTTTTTGCCCGCCCGGTCTGATAACCGGAAGCAATGTATTTTTACGCGGTAATACACTTCTAGGCTGTGTCCAGACCTTTAAAAGTAAATATCGATTTACCTACTTTTAAAAACCTCAGTGATACAGTCATTGCTATCAACTACGTCATCACTAACATCTACGTCATCACGTAATGTAAACATTCTAGCGTGATCTGTCAAACTAATGTATTGTAGGGGTTGAATTCACGAACTGTGTGTTCCTAGAAAAAAAAAGTGTGTAAGAAGTAGTTAGAGGAGTTGAAATAAGGGACGCGGGAGACTGAGGAAAATGAATAAAAGTGTAGAAACAGAAGAAACAACAACCTCCCCCCCATACACCCCCCCCACACACACACACAAACACACAAGTGCAACAGGTCTTGCACATCTTTAGGACTGATAAAACGACATCAACGACCCCCAAAATGAACGCTCAACATCAACAACAAACAACCAGTTGAACGGATCTTAGAGTTAAATCGAGACAGTATACAGGATATCGTTTCCCCACCCTTTTGCTATTTTGTGTGATTCGAGTGTCTGTGAAAAAAAGCATTGTCGAAGAAAGACATTTTAGAGAGGTGTCAATTGAGAAAACGCACACATTTGTTGAAGACATGAAAAATGTGAACACTGAAAGAGACACGACGGGGAAAGTCAAACATTTTCACAGTTGCGGGCCAAAACCCCATTTTGTGACCTTGGTTACGGGTAAAACACAGTACTGGAACGTTTGGGGGATCCATCAATATGTAAATATGGCGATCTGCCGTTTATAAATATAGAAACGAGATGTGATAAACAGATATAATATGGTGTTTTGGTTATCGCCCGCAGTATCAACCTGAGACCTATTATCAGCCCGAGAGCTTTATTACCCCATGTGATAATCTCTAAATATATAGTAGAACTGGGGTTTACAGGGGTACACATTATTTTTCTTATTTCTGCTCTAAACCATAGATTGTGGGTACTCGTCAGTACCTAGAATCTATGTTTAGAGCAGAAATATGAAAAATGTCGAAGTTTTTATGTGAAATTTTCATTTTTGGTTGGTATAATTTCGACTTGGTTGAATAGGCGTATTTTGGTAATGAATGTTTTAGCGAGTAGAAAATAATAGAAAAATATAGAGAGTCTTTAATCCGTTCGCATATATGTAGAACTACAACAGACAACTGATCTCTGCAAGCTGAATTTTTTGTTTGTTTGTTTGTTTGTTTGATTTAAGGTTTAAGGGCCCCGTCAACACTGTATATGCCATTTAGGAGACGTTGCTTCCAATTTTGTGGGACTTTTACCCGACATTGAGATGAAATGACATCTCAAGCCCTGTCGCCGAATGAAACCAATAGGGTTTATAAGCACGGGCGGTCCGACTCGCACTGCTTTGCCTGGGCAGGATTAGATCCTCTAAGCGGTTTACCAGTACTCGTGTGAGGTCGGATTCAGCTCTGCTTGGAAGCATCATGCAGCCCATCTATTTCTTCAGACTAGATGGATATATGCCACTTGTCAGAAACAACCACAATTTGCCATGTTTGCATAATCATTAAGATCATTTGTTTATTTTATTTTCGGTGTTTCATTTTATTTCATGCTAAATGGCAATAAGATATTGTCGTAAGATGTTTTTGCTATAATTCATTTAACTGGCAATAGCGATTTTACGTGTAAATGGCTATTGCCAGCTAACTGGCAATAACAATTTAAACGTAAAACCGCGATTTTACGTTAAAATGGCTATTACTGGCAATAGCAATTTTAACGATAAACCGCTACTGCCAGTCAACTGGCAATAACAATTTTTGCGTAAAAGCGCTATTGCCAGTTAACTGTCAATAACCACTTCGTTTAATAGAACAGCACGTGCAGACAGATTGTTGTACATTTTTCCAGAATAGACATACAAACGAACGGACAGACAGAGAGATAGAGCGAATAAAATGAAAAGAAGAAGCTAAAAAGTTACTAAAATCAGAGGTATCAAAAAACCAAACTGGTATCAACACTAAAGAAGTTTTATGGGAGACACCATGATCTTGTGGATCCGTACAATGTGGCCATTTCCAGAATCATTTCTGATATGTTTGCCAATGGAAAGCCATAGGAAGACTTCCAAAATCTCGGACATACAGAACCCTTCCCGGCATTTACACCCTTTCTTCGTTCGGGTCGATGGGCATGGTGGGCGAAGCTTGCTTACCAAGTAATGCTAAATATCCGCGGACGCCTGATTACACTCTTCTGGAGTCCATGTCTGTTGATCCGAACATTGATATTTGCCATTTTGTCTATGGATTTACGATTTTGGATTAACGCCTTGGTACTACGACCTAAACTACTTATAAGCCACAAGACTTTTGTATGCCTTCATGAACATAGTTAAATGAAAACAAAATGTTCGTATATCTATCTCAGGCCGAATAGGGATCATTCACGAAGAGCTTTTCGTCAATAAGATTTTGTTTGTTAATCATATTATTAAAATTCGAGCCATCGCACGACAAAATCTACAATAAGGCCTGTGCGACCAGTTAAGATTCGTGCAATCTGATCAGAGTCTTGGCTGATCGCATGTACCTACTATAGGCTAATATCTATACAAAGGGACATAAGCAAAAGGTCTTGTCATATTGAATTGGTGTGACGTAACGGGGTACCGTAGACCTATGTCGTATAGTGTTCGTTTAGTACTTCGCGTTTATAACACAATGAATAAAGTCTTTCAAAAGTTTTTAAGTTTTAATTTCAATTTCTTTTTATTTCCGCGACAACCCCAAAATGTGTATCAGATTAATTTCCTTTTGATACTTTCCAAAAAAGTGAGATCTTATCAAAACTAGCCATGATCTCGCTACATCGTAAAAGTAGATCTAACTAACGTGTTCAAAACTGGACCTTATATATGTTCTCTGAACATTTCTAACATTTAACAATTCGCGTTTACACCCTTATTATTTGTGCAAAAGTCAATCATATTGCAAAGTTTAAGGACGCTACCTGGTCAGAATACCTACAATGCTGTATTGTGTATCTGTTAAAATTAAATTATAACCAGTGCTTCAGCTGAAGTGCACGACCCGCCGGATGCTTTTAGCTTTATGAGTGTTACCATATATGGGTATGGCGGCCATTTTGGTCATGTGACCTGGACCTAAAACGGTTCCCCCAATAAATGCGCCTTATCGTAAGGAGCAAAAATATATCTTATACTTTAGTACTGTATTCTGAATTGTTTGCAGGATAAAATGCATTCTCACATTTTCCAATACAAAAGCATATGTGTCAAAGTTTGACCTAGGCACAAAGAAGGTCAAGGTCAATCCAGGGTCACCATTTTAGCAATTTATGATGGGCCTACGTCCCAGATGCCATTTATCAAG
Source organism: Lucinisca nassula (assembly GCA_963580285.1). Lineage (NCBI taxonomy): Eukaryota > Metazoa > Mollusca > Bivalvia > Lucinida > Lucinidae > Lucinisca > Lucinisca nassula. The sequence continues at coordinate 98,082,010 of OY757019.1, forward strand.
TTTCGTGGAAATCTGCCCAGTGGTTCTGGAGAAGACTATTTTTGAAGGGTTTTTGCCATATATGGCTTGGCGGCCATTTTGGTCATGTGACCTGGACCCCATGAGCAAATTTTGGTTTCCCCCATCTCATAGAGACTCCATATGAAATTTGACTTCAATCGGCCCAACGGTTTCCGAGGAGAAGCAGTTCGAAAATTTTCACATTTTTCGCCTCTGCGAGGCTATACTAAATGGAATGTAATATTTCGCAAGTTCATTGATATCTATCAGTATGCCAAATTTTTTTTAAATATTCCAAGCGGTTAAGTCACTATCAACAATTTTTACAAACGGGTTACGGACGGACAGACAGACAGACCATATATGGCTGGGCGGCCATTTAGGTCATGTGAGCTGGACCCCATGAGTAAATTTTGGTTAGCCTCATCCCATAGAGGCTCCATATGAAATTTGACTTCAATCGGCCCAACGGTTTCCGAGGAGAAGCAGATCGAAAATTTTCACATTTTTCGCCTCGGCGAGGCTATACTAAATGGAATGTAATATTTCTTAAGTTCATTGGTTAGATCTTATTGATATCTATCAGTATGCCAAAAATTGTTCAAATATTCCAAGCGGTTAAGTCACTATCACCAATTTTCTTAAACGGATTTCGGACGGACAGACAGACAGACCATATATGGCTTGGCGGCCATTTTGGTCATGTGACCTGGACCCCATGAGTAAATGTTGGTTTCCCCCATCCCATAGAGGCTCCATATGAAATTTGACTTCAATCGGCCCAACGGTTTCTGGGGAGAAGCAGTTCGAAAATTTTCACATTTTTTCGCTTCGGCGAGGCTATACTAAATGGAATGTAATACTTCGCAAGTTCATTGGTTAGATCTCATTGATATCTATCAGTATGCCAAAAATTGTTTAAATATTCCAAGCGGTTGAGTCACTATCACCAATTTTCACAAGCGGGTAACGGATTTTTCGCCTCGGCGAGGCTATCCTAAATGGAATGTAATATTTCGCAAGTTCATTGGTTAGATCTCATTGATATCTATCAGTATGCCAAAAATTGTTTAAATATTCCATGCGGTTAAGTCACTATCACCATTTTTCACAAACGGGTAACGGACGGACAGACAGACAGACCATAAATGGCTTGGCGGCCATTTTTGTCATGTGACCTGGACCACATGAGCAAATGTTGGTTTCCCCCATCCCATAGAGGCTCCATATGAAATTTGACTTCAATCGGCCCAACGGTTTCTGAGGAGAAGCAGTTCGAAAATTTTCACATTTTTTCGCTTCGGCGAGGCTATACTAAATGGAATGTAATATTTCGCAAGTTCATTGGTTAGATCTCATTGATATCTATCAGTATGCCAAAAATTGTTTAAATATTCCAAGCGGTTGAGTCACTATCACCAATTTTCACAAACGGGTTACGGATTTTTCGCCTCGGCGAGGCTATCCTAAATGGAATGTAATATTTCGCAAGTTCATTGGTTAGATCTCATTGATATCTATCAGTATGCCAAAAATTGTTCAAATATTCCAAGCGCTTAAATCACTATCACCAATTTTCTTAAACGGATTTCGGACGGACAGACAGACAGACCATATATGGCTTGGCGGCCATTTTGGTCATGTGACCTGGACCCCATGAGAAAATGTTGGTTTCCCCCATCCCATAGAGGCTCCATATGAAATTTGACTTCAATCGGCCCAACGGTTTCTGAGGAGAAGCAGTTCGAAAATTTTCACATTTTTTCGCTTCGGCGAGGCTATACTAAATGGAATGTAATATTTCGCAAGTTCATTGGTTAGATCTCATTGATATCTATCAGTATGCCAAAAATTGTTTAAATATTCCAAGCGGTTGAGTCACTATCACCAATTTTCACAAGCGGGTTACGGATTTTTCGCCTCGGCGAGGCTATCCTAAATGGAATGTAATATTTCGCAAGTTAATTGGTTAGATCTCATTGATATCTATCAGTATGCCAAAAATTGTTCAAATATTCCAAGCGGTTAAGTCACTATCACCAATTTTCTTAAACGGATTTCGGACGGACAGACAGACAGACCATATATGGCTTGGCGGCCATTTTGGTCATGTGACCTGGACCCCATGAGTAAATGTTGGTTTCCCCCATCCCATAGAGGCTCCATATGAAATTTGACTTCAATCGGCCCAACGGTTTCTGAGGAGAAGCAGTTCGAAAATTTTCACATTTTTCGCCTCGGCGAGGCTATACTAAATGGAATGTAATATTTCGCAAGTTCTTTGGTTAGATCTTATTGATATCTATCAGTATGCCAAAAATTGTTCAAATATTCCAAGCGGTTAAGTCACTATCACCAATTTTCACAAACGGGTTACGGATTTTTCGCCTCGGCGAGGCTATACTAAATGGAATGTAATATTTCGCAAGTTCATTGGTTAGATCTCATTGATATCTATCAGTATGCCAAAAATTGTTTAAATATTCCATGCGGTTAAGTCACTATCACCAATTTTCACAAGCGGGTACCGGCCCCGATAGCTCAGTTGGTAGAGTGTCCGCTCCGGGGAACGGGAGGTCTCGGGTTCGATCCCGGGCCGCGACATACCAAAGTCGTTAAAAATGGTACTAGCTGCTCCTCGCTTGGCACTCAGTTTACGGGGTAGAGCTAGGACTGGTCGATCCAGTGTCAGGATAATGTGACTGGGTGTGGTATCATGTAATGTGTCTGGGGCATGATACTTCAGTGAGGCAGCACTATAAACGTGAGCATTGAGCTCCCTGTCGCAACCAGACACCGTCGTGATATGACTGAAAAATTGTTGAAAGCGACGTTAAACCCGAATTCACACACACACACATTCACAAGCGGGTAACGGATTTTTCGCCTCGGCGAGGCTATCCTAAATGGAATGTAATATTTCGCAAGTTCATTGGTTAGATCTCATTGATATCTATCAGTATGCCAAAAATTGTTTAAATATTCCATGCGGTTAAGTCACTATCACCAATTTTCACAAACGGGTTACGGACGGACAGACAGACTGACAGAATGACAGAATGACACGGTGATTTTAGGGCACTCTTAGAAAATCAACCGACTTCAGTCGGTCGCTTTTTCTGTGGGTCGTGCAATTAAACCTAAGAAAAATCACAAAACTAAATCACACTTACAACAAAACAGGGGTTACGATAACTGGAGATACTAACACTTAAATTTCTTCCGTGGCCTATTTCGTAGGTATAACATAGGCACATCATTATCAGAATCGTAGCCTTGTAAGTAAACCCGCTTACAACTGTTTCTGAAAGTCAGTTCACTCAGAGATAATTCTTCCGAATCACTATCGTTCGTAAATTCATCAAAAGTTGTAAAACTTTCACATTTACTCGTGAAGCAATACTAGATGACGTATTGGTAGCTGATGAATTATTTTCAACACGTTTTTGTTCTGTTTCTTCCCCAGTTTCATCAGGTTTCGACAAGTTGACATTTATAGGAATACCCAAATATTTCAATTCAGAAGTTTGCTTTGCATTCTTAACCTAATTTCAAATCACAAGCACTTAATAGATGCTAAATAGAATAGACAAATCGTTACCACTCGCCCACTGAAATTTGCATTTGTTTAAACACTTACTGAGGCGGAATGACTACTACGTATTTGCAATTGCCAAATTGATCACAGACTTATACACATACTGAATTTTCTTTTAATCTATCAAACCAATTAAAAACGTCTTGGCCATTTTCATAATACCATCTCCAAGTTCAATTGATATATTTTGCCTCTGTACACGTTCCTGTACAGTAAGTATTTCTTTAAAACATTCTTCAGATATATGTTCCTTTAAATCTATGAATTCAGATTGACCCTGCTCAGACATTAAAGAATTATAATAGGTGCTTGCTCTTAATAATTTTATATCTTACACAAAATCGTATACTTTACCAATTAACATGTCCATAAACAAACAAAGTATTTTTAAGCATTCGTATCACAAGGTTCCATCCTTATTTTTAATTTACTGCTGAATGAATCATATCTTAAATAATTTTCTTAACTAATTTCTTTATAGAATTTAACTATCTGTTTGACATGGCTAACACAAGGCAGATTACATATTAATTCAGCAAACACACATGAACAGAAAATGTTATAATTAAAATGTCCTACTTTCTGTCCTGGTTGTTGACTTTCCATCCTCGTGGTCCTGTGTTCGATCCTTAGTTTAATGCTGGCAACTTTAGCACCAAATTAGATACTCTACTGTGACGTTGTGGGGTACCGTAGACTTATGTCGTATAGTGTTCGTTTAGTACTTCGCGTTTATAACACAATGAATGAAGTCTTACAAAAGTTTCTAAGTTTTAATTTCAATTTCATTTCATTTCCGTGACAGCCCCAAAATGTGTATCAGATTAATTTCCTTCTGATACTTTAAAAAAATGAGATCTTATCAAACCTAGCCCTGATCTCGCTACATCGTAAAAATAGATCAAACTAACGTGTTCAAAACTGGACCTTATATATGTTCTCTGAGCATTTCTGACATTTTACAATTCACGTTTATACCCTTCTTATTTGTGCAAACCTCAATCATACTGCATGGTTTAAGGACGCTACCACGCAATTATTTAAAGGTAATTGTTTTCCTAAATTCCTTTAAAAGCTTGCTGCACCTGTTTAATTGACACAACATTAAAACATACATCCGTATAGCTGACATAAACCATAATACGCACTCGTGTGATAGACATATGCGTATACAAATACCCCTTTCTGAGTGATATATCCGTATACATTTTAGAATTATGTAAGCTTTGTTTACTGCACCTGCATACCTCTAGAAACTGATAAACACCAGGTGATTACTGCGTAATCACATATTTTATAAGTCAAATGACGATTTGAATTTGTTCCAATTTACTGGAATCTGTTCCAATATAAACAAGACATGTATATCAAGTTTAGAAAGTACAATGCATCATTTTATAGCCTGTTAGCAAAACCAATTTTCATAGAAAGGACGATTCTTAATTTAGCTTTAACAGTTTAGAAAGTAAAGTAACTGTTAATATGATATGCCTTTACGACCCACCAACACTATAGATCATACAAGGCTAGTTTCTCACGACCCTTCAGCATTACATGTCATACATGTTATACATGTTATATGCTCAGAGAACGACTATGTTATATGGGCGCCCAGGTTGCTTTGCGTCTCTTCTGGTAGCACGGGTCTTATTGTATGTTTTGTCATGCGCTGGCTCAAGTAGCCCCTGTCTTTCGCTTCTTGAGACAATTCTTTCACGTAAACAGATTTATTTTCTCGCAAAATGTCTATAATTTACATTACGCCAATACATTTATACAGGAGAAGCCTCCGGGGTGTAGTGGTTATGCTACTCGCCTTGTAAACCAGGGGTCGCAGGATCGATCCCGGGCTTCTCCAGACTTTCGGATGAGTCTTAAAACCGAGGTCCTGTCTGCGTATGACCATAGCTGTTGGTCGGACGTAAAACTTAAACACTCACATTATACAGTTTTGGCCGTTTCACTTGACGGCCAGCAATTTGCGCATGCGCAAGAATGACGTCATAAAGGGAATTCCAGAAAGCTCATATATCTAAAATTCCAAGACTATAGTTGTGTGTGTAGCTCAGCCGACTGGTTTGTGTCTCATACTGGTCGCAAATCCCGAAGACAGGTTTCCTCATGATTGGGCTAATGCGATGTACATATGATTGACCAGCCTGTGCACTGTTGGGCACCTGTCACTTGATCAGTTAATCAGCCTGATTCATAGTGCGATCAAATATATATTCTTCTATCTTTATTTGTTATTTGCATCGGTGACGTTGGCCGTAAAACTGTCTTGTTTTGACGAGTTCAGGAGAATTTCATTTATAAAACTTCTGTCAATATCCTGTCGTCCGAAAAGATTAAACCAACGATATGACCCGTAACCAATATTAATAATGGACAACCAAACTTTTTACTTAACAGTGTCTATGAGCAACAGTGAGATTCAAAACCTTCGATATTGTTTCGACCATTGCCTTACAAAGGTAAAACAATCTTTATTTATGCACTTGATAAGTAGTTCGTAGCTTTATATAATTAATGCAATCCTTTTTATGATGGCTGAAATTCATACTATGACATTTTTATATAAAAAAAACTTTTGTAGTCAATGACACCTAGTTTGACACACGTATTGCGTGATGCAGAATATATATTTTGCGTTTATTTTGATACGGGAGATAAAAAAGTTATGAAAAGCTGAAAACAGTGGTCCATCACGTGAAAAGGTCCGTAAAATGAACACCCCATATACCCCACTTTATATAGAGGAAACTAGGGTATACGGGGTTATACATTATTTTTCTTATTTTTGCTCTTCGAGCACCAACAAGCTATGTTTGCAGTACATGTATTTATTTGAAAAAATATCATGGATTTTCATCAGAAAAATGGCCATTTTGGCCATGAGAAAATATGAAGTATGTCACAGGGTGTGTTGTCGTAATGCAACGTCATGCCGACATCGATGTTGGCACTAGCATTCCTTGGTGGCTTGGTTACCTGTCCTGTTAGAGCAACCACTGGCCAAACTCCCGTATTCCAGTTTCCACTACGATAACACACCCGTGCGAAATAGTGCATTTTTTTCACATCTCCAAAATGGCTACACTTCTGGTGAAAATCCATGATACTTTTTCTTATTTATACTACAAACATAGGTTGTAGGTGCTCGTTAGAATGAGGCGGTTCTAACGAGTACCAACAACCTATGTCTTGGAGCAAAAATAAGAAAACGTATGCATACCCCCTTAAACCCCAGTTTTCTCTATATAAAGTGGGGTTTAGTGGGGTGTTCATTTCTCGGACTTGTTCACATGATGATAAGGAAAATAGATACACAATTCAGGGGAGGCACAGTATACATAGTTTTCAGGTTTTTGGATGGTGATGTTCCTCAAGCGCCATCCTATGGCGTTTATATATTTCGCAATTAATTCGATTTGCCAGAGTGTGTAGTCATGTAACTTACTTCAACACTCATAATAAATTGTTAACGGCAAAACTTCTTAATCGGGGTTTTCGGCACCATAAACTACATAAAGTCTTTTCAATATTTTATAGACGTCATTCTGTTTAAAAATTCAATATTGGACTTAAATCTCTTCTGCCACAAGGTCTATCGGAACCCGAATTTTATTTTCGCGGCGAAAGTAAGGGCGAGGGTTGTGGCCACGTAAAATCGTTTCCGCTGACCGTTCCAAGGCGGTTCTTCTGTCGTGGTTTATTTTTGTAATGGTTTGTCTTTAGGTGTTTGTGTCGCTCATATTATTTTATTTTGGATAGCCTTTTGGCCATTTTGTTGGAAAGTGACTGTCCTTTTGGTTTTCCACTCTTGGTGTTTCCGTTGGGGTCTATTGTTCATGTTTGTCTTTCTTTCCCTTTGGTGTCTCTGATGGGACATGTAAGTTAATTGTATCGATTCCTGATCATTGCCTCTACTTCTATTTTGGTATATAAAATCAGAAAAATATATAACCCCAATGACTTCAGCACACAATATCGTAAAATCAGTCTTCGATATTAAAAGATTTGGTACAACATAAATGTTATACGCCAGACTGCATGCATGGTAGTTAACCCAATCACGGTTGACAACTTTGCTTCCCGCTTTAATTGCACGACGGTTGGTCAGGCCTCAGATTCTATGACGGTTCCAACGTAAAGGCTTATGTTGTTTGGTACCTGATGCTCTGTCTCTGGTCGGATCGGAGTCTTAAATGTTGGTTTTCTTTTGCTCCAGCATTTCAGTGGTTTCGTGCTGTCGAGTCCTCACCGTTGTTTCATCTTTGTGGTTATTTGATTTTTGTGTCCACGGAGATGTTGCACTGATGATTTAGAAGGGCTTCATGCGGACTGAACAAATTATTTGTCTTAATCGCGACGGAAGTAAGGGCGAGGATTGTGGCCACGTAAAATCGATTTTAGCCCACCCCCTTCCCCCCAGTGGAATTCGTTTCCGCTGACCGTTCCAAGGCGGTTCTTCTGTCGCGGTTTATTTTTGTTATGGTTTGTCTGGTGTGTCGCTTATATTATTTTATTTTGGATAGCGTATTTGTCATTTTGTGGGAAAGTAACTGTCCTTTTGGCTTTCCGCTGTTGATGTTTCAATTAGGGTCTGTTGTTTCATGTTTGTGTTTCTTTCCCTTTGGTGTCTCTGATGGGAGCTGTGGGTTCATTTTATCGATTCCTGATCATTGCCTTCACTTCTACTTCTAATAATTTCATGGGCTAGATTGCTGTAAATCATTTCATTTGGCGGTCATTTTACTTCGGCGCTATTGGCATCAAGGAAAATAAACGCGAAAATAAAAAAAAATGCAAATAAAGATCAAAGAGCGCAAGAGATCAATAACACACTGGCAGACATTTTATTCCATTAGGCAAACACGCCTATACAAATACATTGCCACCTTATCGCCGAAAAAATGAAAATTTTATGATGAAAAATTGTGATATTTTTCTTATTTCTGCTCAAATTATAGATTGTGGGTACGCGTTAGAACCGCCTCGATGAGGCGGTTCTAACGAGTACCCATAATCTATATTTTAGAGCAGCAATAAAAAAATAAGGTTTAACCCCTGTAAACCCAAGTTTTACTATATAAAAGTGGGGTTCAAGGGGGTCCATATCATATAGGCGTGTTTTCGTGATGCCAATAAACATCGCAAGTATTGAGCAATACAGCGCCAATTAATCAGTCAAGGGCAATATCCATGACAAAAAAAGTTGTACCGTATTTACTTCTTAGAAGTCGAATAGTTTGGGAGCGTAGGTCAAAGTTTATTCCATCCAGCCGGAGTTAAGGATATCTTACCTTTTCTTTCCATTTGTTTAACTTGTCAACTCTGAGCCATTTAGCATGCTCGGTATGGCTGTACTTGACCGTAATTACTTGAAGAAATATATGGCCTGCATGATGCTTCCACGCAGAGCTGAATCCGGCCCGCATACTAGTACTGGTAAACCGCTTAGAGGATCTAAGCCTGGCCAGGAACCGCGGTGCGAGGCAGACCGTCCATGCTAATAAACCCTATTGGTTTCATTGGGCGACAGGGCTTGAGATCTCATTTCTTCTCAATGTCGGGTAAAAGTCCCACAAAATTGGAAGCAACGTCTCCAAAATGACCTTTACAGTGTTGACGGGGACGTTAAACCTCAACTCAAACAAATCAAATTGACCGTAATTATTAAAATTGCATGTATAATTGGTATCTCATTTCGATAACACATCCGTGTGATATAGTGCATTTTTCAAACCTCAAAAAGGGTAATTTTTCTGATGAACATTTGTGATATTTTTCTGATTAATACTCCAAACATAGATTTTGGGTGATCAATAGAACCTGTTCTAACGAGTACATATATCTTGGACCAGAAATAAGGAAAATAATGTTTACCCCCATAAACCTCATTTTTCTCTGTATAAAGTGGGGCTTAGATGGGGGGTCTTTATTTCACGGACTTGTTCATGCGATGTGATTGATGGCTTTGCCTGTGAGTAAACCTAGTCCAACATTTTGAGCAACGAAAGCTTGAATGCAAGAAAGAAAACTACAACTGATTATAATTCAGAACTGATTTTGATTTACATGTATATTCCGACATTGATTCATTAATTAATTTATATTATATTCATTCGCACACCAAGAACGCTCGTTCGTTCATCTGTCATTACTGACCGTACTCATACAAGCTGAAAATTTGTTCAGTTTTACTCGTGCATGAATTTCTCTGAAGTACCAGATTTACAGAAGCTGTGATGGGGTTGAGACATTGTTACGAGATGGAATAGGAAACCTCTCTGGTGCTTATGCACATCTAAATTATTTTAGTAGATATATGGTAGGGCGGTGCGAGTGAAATATTTTAGGAGAAATATGGTAGGCAAAATGTCCTGCTCCATGCACAAGTCATGCACATATCATACGATGTATGCATGAGTGGTTTATGGAGATCTGTTTTACAATACAGGGGGCCGCTATAAGGCTGAGTTCTATAAAATTTGCCTAAAAATCGCCAACCGCCAAATTGTGCCATATGATTTTCATTCCCGTCACGTGTTGTGTGGGTGTTCGTTTTGACAGGAGTCATGGCATTGATTTATAGGGTCGTTTCATCAATTTTTCCTATGGGAAAGATACTATTTGAACGCAAACCCATTATCTACTCGATTTTTGCTATCTAGCTTCATTTGTGGACGGTATCTCCACCTCGCCACGATCTTAGCAAGCTAATATGAGTATGCATGATTTTCTGGTAGTATTCATAGATATAAAAACCCTGAGAAAAACCGAACACTTTAGCAGCAGGTCAAGTTGTAACGAGTATACGCAACATTGTGTCGGGAAATTGAAAGTATATTGAAAGGTATGTTAAATCTATGTTTAGTATTATTTTTGTATGAACATGCTTGTAGGTTTTGGAGGGGTTTACTTGTAGTATACCCCAACTTTCTGAAGCCTATTCTGAATTCACTGTTGAAGCCTGTAGTGATTAGGCTTCTAGCTTTGCCAGCTAGAGGTCGCAGGATTGATCCCAGGCTTCTCCAGTAGTAGAATGAGTCTTTCTAAGTGAGGTCCTGTCTCATTCTGACCCTAGATGTTGGTGAGACGTAAAGTTTGGACACCCGCTCATTCTGGATTCATTTAGGCTTTTAGACCCCTTTTGTAGAATGTAAATAATAAACGCCGGGTAACTTGTTTGACCCATGACTTTTGACTAGCTGTGGTTAGAAAACCGCGGTTCCGTCCCAATATGATATTAGGTGTAGAGGGGACGTTAACTTAAGACGGGTTTAACCATATCTTCATCATCAGGGCAAACTCTTACAAGAGCCTGTCAGGTTACCCGTGATGATGAACCGTAATGAATTTTATTTTACAAGCGTGTTCACTTTGAGTAGAAATAATTTTGTTCAAGAAGAATTATAAGTTCATTTTGTAATGATGCCGTTTTTGTCTGATAACTCAGTTTGTGCATGTATGTACATATAAAGAACGTGATGATGATAAGTGGGAGTATTTGGTCGCCACACGTCATAACGGCCTGAGTGGCGGGGATGACGTCAGCCGCGTCATCGGCGTCGCGAGGACGGTTGTGACGGGGTGCCTACCAAATACAGAGAGAATTTACGGCAAACAGTGTTGGCCCTTATGAGACACTAACAAATGTTGTGGATTATAGATGAAAATCTTCTGTTTGTAGTTTCTATCTGTTGTTAATGTAATGAATTTGTGAATAGCTATATTTGTGAGCCGTGTCGCGGAGAAGGATATGAAATAGAGATTGTTATGTTTCCTGTAATTGGCGGCTGACCAGGTAGCGCAAAGGCGTGGTCTGTTCAATTGCCTCTTACTTGTGATAATGTAGTGAGCACAAATTTGATGAGTATTATGCTCAGTAGTAATGAGCATTAATTGATTTCTGTAGTGCTCAGTAAGGAAACATGAACTTTGAGTATTATTGTGTCAAGCGCTGGGTGCTGATAATTTGATGCACAGTCAAGTTGAGTTCTCCTGTACGGTTATATGTCGCATGCACTAATCAGCCTGTGTGTCTGGTCGGCGCATGCGCAATAACGGTATATGCATGAATATATTCTTACTTCTCCGGGAGGGGGATCATGATATAGCATGTATGTTTTGTGATCCGTGTCTTAGTCCAGTTATCGTAATTTGCAGGCACAACAATGTGTGGTGACCTGCTGCTCCCTGCAATATAGCAGCAGGTACTGGTACGACGCTGGGGGTTAGGGTCCAGCAAGGGCGGACAGACCACCGTGAGCAGCGCATACCATTGTCCATGGTGAACAAATGTGAGACCTTTCAAATGGAAGAGGTCAATTAAATAACCTGCAGGTGATTCAGACGAATCAGATTAGTGCGATCGCTAAATAATACAGATCAACCTGTGATCGGCAACAATGTCGATAGACTAGTTTACACTAGTTCGCGAGAGGAAGATTCACGCGAGAGGGGGATTCACCCTAAGTTATAAACTGGCCAGTCGCGTCTTGTGCTGTTTCTTTTTTTTGTTTTTGTTGTTGTTTTGGTTGTTTGCTTCTGTAGGTATTCACGTCACCCGTTCCGAGCACAGAACATTGTTTTGCTTTCGGGGCGGACGTCGTGAGTTGGCTACAGAAGCAACAAAATGTGATGTTTTGTGTTAATAAGTGTTGTATATAGATACTGTAAATAATTCATGTCATTCATCTAGTATCTTTCTTGTGCCTTACCCCACAGCTGCCCGTACACCTGTCAGAGATCACGCTCGGTTGTCTTGTCAGCATGGGGGTTTGCGGGACGCCGTAAACCCACATGTAACATTTGGTGTCAGTGAAGTGAGGATTTGATCTCTGGCTGGTGTTCCCGGCTGTGGAACAGCACATTGATACTCTGAAACATCAATTTAAAAAAAAAAAAAAAAATGTATTGACAGCCACATTTAGAAATTAACTTGAATCTTCCTTCCTGCGTTGATGAAGTGCGAAATCCATGTATTCAACTAAATGGATACTGACAAGTTTATAATTTCTGAGCAGGAAGGCAAGGCAAACCCCACTTTTTCTTGGTAACGAAAAATTTAAGTAGACCCCACTTAATTGTATTACCTGACATTCTACTAAGTTAAACTGGAGTTACTAATTGATCTTACATGGTTCTGACGTAGTGACGTTAACAATTTACTGACGTTGACATAACGGTAGCGTTAATATTTACGCTGTGGCTTGAGGTTAGGTATGACGTAATAGAAACATTAATGGTGACTTGTTATGATCGCAGTTTTGTAATGTGATGAAACTTCGGATTTTAGCATTTTACTGTAAACGTCGTCAGTTTATGATGTCATATTAGACTACCAGTACGCAACGTCATACTTTGCTGAAAGCATTTGACATTTCAAATCGCGTGTGCTTTAATAACTAACGTTTTAGTTAGATTAACGCGTATAACACATATCTTAACGTTTTAGTTAAGCCCATTCAATCATCACTGATCATAACTGGTCAGTTTATAGTGGTTTTGATAGTAACGTGAGATTTACGTTATCAATAATGGAGCGTGTAATGCAAATGGGAAAGGACTTAGGTTATGAGGGGAAGGAGTTACAAGGTTTTGTTAAGGAGCAGCAAGATATTGAGCGGGCAGAAAGGCAAGAGCAAAGGGATTTAGAAAGGTTAAGGTCTGGGGAAAAGGAAAAGGAAAGGGTACATGAACTAGCTAAGTTAGAGGAAAAGGAAAAGGAAAGGGCACATGAACTAGCTAAGTTAGAAGAAAAGGAAAAGGAAAAGGAAAGGGCACATGAACTAGCTATGTTGAATGTTAATAAGGAACTTGAAATGGCACGCATTAAGAGTGAGAGGGAGACAAAAGAGATTAGTGAGGCCCATTTAGAACAACTAAAACATGGGTTTGAGCTACAGCACCAAGAATTAAGGAATCAATTAGAAATGCAGAGAACGAAGCTCGAGCTAGAATTTGAAAAGCAAAAAGCTGAGAAGGTGGCTCATGCCCGGGATCCAAAGTTACCTTATTTTGAAGAGGGTAAAGATAAAATGGATAGTTATTTATCTAGGTTTGAGAAATATGCTACGGCTAATAAATGGGATAAGAGTGTTTGGGCCGCGTATTTAAGTGCATTGCTCAAAGGGCGCGCACTTGATGTATATGACCGGTTGTCAAATGAGGATGCGGCGGATTATGAAAAGTTAAAGGATGCTTTATTAAAGAATTTTGACATGACAGAGCGCGGATTTAGGAAGCAGTTTCGTTATAGTAGGCCCGAGAAATCAGAAACGTTCATACAGTTCAGTAGTAGACTGAGAAGTTATTTAGAAAAATGGCTTAATATGGCAAAGATAGAAAAATCTTTTCCGGCTGTCTGTGATTTCATGGCAAGGGATCAGTTCCTGGAGTCATGTAATAGAGAACTGTATGTACATCTGAAGCCAAAACAGTTTGGTAATTTAGATGAAATGGCTAGGGAGGCAGATTTGTTTGCAGAAGCGCGCGGGGGCGTATATAGTTGCATTAATAAGGGGCAACGCGATAATAGAGGCGCAGCGCAGGGTAAACATGACAAAGTTGACTCGAACAAACCGAGTGGTAGATCGGATATCAAGTGTAGCATATGCGGTAAGGGGCATTTAACAATTAAATGTTTTAAGAACCCCGACAGAAAACAATTGTATAGCGCAGAGGTAGGAGCAACTGGAGTTGGGGATGGCGGTGTTAATGAAAATTTTAACACGCGCGTAGAGACTCAAGGTTCTCAGGTCAAGAATGAGAATATGCAGAATGTAGGTCGTGGTTATGCACGTGGTCGTGGTAATTTTAGAGGGTCTTTTCGCGGACGCGGTAAGAATAATAACACACCACGTGGCGCAGCACACCAAGTTAGTTTTTGTCAAACGGAAGTAACTAGGAAAGGTGATGAGATTGGAAGTATTTTTGAAAATAAGGTTGGTGATCCTTTGATTTCGGATAGGGAGGAGTGTAGTAAGGAAACTAGGGAAGGTGTCTGTTACTTCTTAAAGGCAAGGTTACCGACGGCACAAGGATTGGTTAATAATAAAAAGGTGGTTGTATTAAGAGATACTGGGTGTACAGGCTGTGTCGTTCGGAGAAGTTTGGTTTCGGATAGTCAGTTAATAGGGAAGGAATCAAATGTTACGTTGATTGATGAATCCACACAAAGGTATCCTTTGGCAATGATTGACATTGATTGTCCTTTTTTCACTGGGAAAACTGAAGCTTTGTGTATGGATGATACGTTGTACGATTTGGTTATCGGTAACATTGATGGATCAAAACTTCCTGATATGTCTCATTTCTCAGCTGCGGCTGTAACTAGGTCTCAAACTAGGCAGGATGAGAAGCCTTACAGAAAACTTAAGGTTCCCGATCAGATAATTAACGATGACAAGGAGGCTTTCAAGCAAGCTCAGGTTGATGATCCAACTTTGGAAAACATCAGGAAAAGGGTTGTATCTGGGAACAAGACTGTGAGTCGTGGTTTAAACCGAGGTGAAACTAGGTTTATTGAGAAAAGGGTTTGGCATATAGGGAGTTCACAAAGGGTAACAAAGTCTCTTTCCAACTTGTGGTCCCTCAAAGTTTCCGAGGAAAGGTGTTGAAACTGGCTCATGAAACGCTTATGTCTGGACATATGGGTATTAGGAAGACATTGGATAGAGTTGTAACTGAGTTTTACTGGCCCGGTATTTGCGGTGATGTCGCTAGATTTTGTAAATCTTGTGATATTTGTCAGAGAACTATTCAGAAAGGTCGGGTCACTAAAGTACCTCTAGGAAAAATGCCATTGATTGATACGCCATTTAAGAGGGTGGCAGTGGACATAGTTGGTCCAATTGAGCCTCGATCTGATAGGAAATCTCGGTATATTTTAACCATGATAGATTATGCGACAAGGTATCCAGAGGCGATAGCTTTACCGAGTATTGAGACGGAACGTGTCGCGGAAGCGCTTATTGAAATGTTTAGTAGGGTTGGTATTCCTGATGAAATGTTGACTGATTGTGGATCACAGTTTACTGCTGAGGTAATGAAAGAAGTCAGCAGCCTTCTTTCTCTTCAACAGTTAACGTGTAGTCCGAGACACCCAATTTGCAACGGCTTGATTGAGCGTTTCCACGCTACGTTAAAGCAGATGTTACGTCGCATGTGTGCTGAACGTCTAAAAGATTGGGATAAATATCTTCCAGCTTTATTATTTGCGGTTAGGGAAGTCCCACAAGAGTCTTTAGGATACTCCCCTTTTAAGTTGTTATATGGACGTAACGTCAGAGGTCCAATGGCAATATTAAGAGAATTATGGGCTGAAGAGGTACGCGATGAGCAAGTTCTTTCGACGTATCAATACGTTATTGAGCTTAGGGAACGGTTAGAGCAGACATGCAAATTAGCGCGTGATAATTTAAAGAAGGTTCAGATTAAGCAGAAAGCTTATTATGATAAAAGCGCGAGGTCGCGTAAATTTGACGTCGGCGATAAAGTGCTGTTGTTACTACCGACAGACAGTAATAAATTATTGCTTCAATGGAAAGGTCCCTATGAAGTGGTTGAGGTAGTGAACAGAATGGATTATAAGATTGACGGCAATGGAAATGTTAACACATATCACGCTAACATTCTGAAACAGTATGTTGAGCGTCAGACTGTGACGTCTTATTGTCTGATCTCTAAACCTATTATGTCGACAGACAGTCATGACAGAAATGACGTCGACGAGTCTTCATTTGAAGACAGCAGTTTTGAAACTGCAGAGCATCCGGAGAGTGACGGTGACGTTAGCGTCCCACACACACTAACGTCAGAGGAGAGTGAGGAGACAGAAGGGCTGAGAGTACAGCGCCTTGCAGGACTGACATGTCAGACAGACCAAATTATATGTACCACATTTATGTCAGAACCTGTGAAAACAATCAAATCAGTTAAGCCAGCAAGGCCACCTCCAGTGAGATTAAAACGATATCCGTTTTCTAACAAACAACAGAGTGTCAGGGGAACAGGAAAATTCTGGGGCAAACCACCATAACTAAAATATCTAAATTTTACTTAAGAAAATTTGGGGGCAGACTACCTTACTAGATAATTTTTCGCACGGTGGTTGTGTAAATAGCTGTCTTGTTTAGATAGGTTCATCCTATTCCATCTCTGTACACAAAGAAAAAACATTTCTTATTGTTTTTTCTCCAAAAGGGGAAACCATTGTTACGAGATGGAATAGGAAACCTCTCTGGTGCTTATGCACATCTAAATTATTTTAGTAGATATATGGTAGGGCGGTGCAAGTGAAAAATTTTAGGAGAAATATGGTAGGCAAAATGTCCTGCTCCATGCACAAGTCATGCACATATCATACGATATATGCATGAGTGGTTTATGGAGATCTGTTTTTACAATACAGGGGGCCGCTATAAGGCTGAGTTCTATAAAATTTGCCTAAAAATCGCCAACCGCCAAATTGTGCCATATATGATTTTCATTTCCGTCACGTGTTGTGTGGGTGTTCGTTTTGACAGGAGTCATGGCATTGATTTATAGGGTCGTTTCATCAATTTTTCCTATGGGAAAGATACTATTTGAACGCAAACCCATTATCTACTCGATTTTTGCTATCTAGCTTCATTTGTGGACGGTATCTCCACCTCGCCACGATCTTAGCAAGCTAATATGAGTATGCATGATTTTCTGGTAGTATTCATAGATATAAAAACCCTGAGAAAAACGAACACTTTAGCAGCAGGTCAAGTTGTAACGAGTATACGCAACATTGTGTCGGGAAATTGAAAGTATATTGAAAAGTATGTTAAATCTATGTTTAGTATTATTTTTGTATGAACATGCTTGTAGGTTTTGGAGGGGTTTACTTGTAGTATACCCCAACTTTCTGAAGCCTATTCTGAATTCACTGTTGAAGCCTGTAGTGATTAGGCTTCTAGCTTTGCCAGCTAGAGGTCGCAGGATTGATCCCAGGCTGCTCCAGTAGTAGAATGAGTCTTTCTAAGTGAGGTCCTGTCTCATTCTGACCCTAGATGTTGGTGAGACGTAAAGTTTGGACACCCGCTCATTCTGGATTCATTTAGGCTTTTAGACCCCTTTTGTAGAATGTAATTAATAAACGCCGGGTCACTTGTTTGACCCATGACTTTTGACTAGCTGTGGTTAGAAAACCGTGGTTCCGTCCCAATATGATATTAGGTGTAGAGGGGACGTAAACTTAAGACGGGTTTAACCATATCTTCATCATCAGGGCAAACTCTTACAAGAGCCTGTCGGGTTATCCGTGATGATGAGCCGTAATGAATTTTATTTTACAAGCGTGTTCACTTTGAGTAGAAATAATTTTGTTCAAGAAGAATTATAAGTTCATTTTGTAATGATGCCGTTTTTGTCTGATAACTCAGTTTGTGCATGTATGTACATATAAAGAACGTGATGATGATAAGTGGGAGTATTTGGTCGCCACACGTCATAACGGCCTGAGTGGCGGGGATGACGTCAGCCGCGTCATCGGCGTCGCGAGGACGGTTGTGACGGGGTGCCTACCAAATACAGAGAGAATTTACGGCAAACAGTGTTGGCCCTTATGAGACACTAACAAATGTTGTGGATTAAAGATGAAAATCTTCTGTTTTGTAGTTTCTATCTGTTGTTAATGTAATGAATTTGTGAATAGCTATATTTGTGAGCCGTGTCGCGGAGAAGGATATGAAATAGAGATTGTTATGCTTCCTGTAATTGGCGGCTGACCAGGTAGCGCAAAGGCGTCGTCTGTTCAATTGCCTCTTACTTGTGATAATGTAGTGAGCACAAATTTGATGAGTATTATGCTCAGTAGTAATGAGCATTAATTGATTTCTGTAGTGCTCAGTAAGGAAACATGAACTTTGAGTATTATTGTGTCAAGCGCTGGGTGCTGATAATTTGATGCACAGTCAAGTTGAGTTCTCCTGTACGGTTATATGTCGCATGCACTAATCAGCCTGTGTGTCTGGTCGGCGCATGCGCAATAACGGTATATGCATGAATATATTCTTACTCCTCCGGGAGGGGGATCATGATATAGCATGTATGTTTTGTGATCCGTGTCTTAGTCCAGTTATCGTAATTTGCAGGCACAACAATGTGTGGTGACCTGCTGCTCCCTGCAATATAGCAGCAGGTACTGGTACGACGCTGGGGGTTAGGGTCCAGCAAGGGCGGACAGACCACCGTGAGCAGCGCATACCATTGTCCATTGTGAACAAATGTGAGACCTTTCAAATGGAAGAGGTCAATTAAATAACCTGCAGGTGATTCAGACGAATCAGATTAGTGCGATCGCTAAATAATACAGATCAACCTGTGATCGGCAACAATGTCGATAGACTAGTTTATACTAGTTCGCGAGAGGAAGATTCACGCGAGAGGGGGATTCACCCTAAGTTATAAACTGGCCAGTCGCGTCTTGTGTTGTTTCTTTTTTTGTTTTTGTTGTTGTTTTGGTTGTTTGCTTCTGTAGGTATTCACGTCACCCGTTCCGAGCACAGAACATTGTTTTGCTTTCGGGGCGGACGTCGTGAGTTGGCTACAGAAGCAACAAAATGTGATGTTTTGTGTTAGTAAGTGTTGTATATAGATACTGTAAATAATTCATGTCATTCATCTAGTATCTTTCTTGTGCCTTACCCCACAGCTGCCCGTACACCTGTCAGAGATCACGCTCGGTTGTCTTGTCAGCATGGGGGTTTGCGGGACGCCGTAAACCCACATGTAACAGACATAGACCCCTAGCTTACAAAGCAAATGGCATTCAAAGCACAACGTCCGCATTTACAACTTAAATTGATTATTGGATTTATGCGTCACGTTGCATTGTTTTGCTATATTGAAACGACGTTGTCTCCACGTTGCGAGTCTGCTGGACTGATAATATTATAACGAATGTGTACTATCGAACTTAAATAACTCCGACACCTTCGGTACCACGAAATTTTGTTCGAGATATTGGTAGTTCAAACTGTTGAGGGTTACTCATACTGCCAGACCATGAGGTAAAATGGGGATGACCTTAGGGTATAATTTCAACTTTTTATAAAGTTCAGGTATGTTGTGTGTACTCATTAGAACCGCCGAAATGAAGCGATTCTAATGAGTGCACACAACATACCTTTACAAGCTAAATTCAAACAAACATCCATAAATTAACCAAAACACATGGATATCTGAAACTAATGGAACTTCACATCACGTGAACATGTCCGTGAAATAAAGACCCCACTAAACCCCACTTTTATAGAAAAAAAACTGGGGTTTACAGGGGTAAGCATTATTTCTTGTCCAAGACATATGTTGTGCGTGCTCGTTAGAACCGCCTCACTGCGAGCATCCAAAACCTATATTTGGAGTATAAATAATAAAAATCTCAAACATTTTCATCAGAAAAAAATGCCTTTATTTGAGGTATAAAGAAAGTACTATATCACACGGATGTGTTATCGTAATGAGAACGAGTTTGAATCAGTCATGGTGAACGAGTCATCCGTACTCGGGTTATCGAAGTTTCGCTGTAGAATTATCCAGATGTTCATTTCACACTATCAAATGGATGGGCCACCGTGTCCTATCTCATATTTCAGACTATCTAAGTCTTCTTGGGTTCGGCTGATGGCAATAACTTTTGCGCCTAATTCTGCCAGTTAAATAGCTTTGCCTCGCCCAACTCCCGAAAGAACAACGGACTCTTTTTTTAACTGTGCCTGGTATTAACAAAATAGTATTGGATCTTGAAAAATAACTTTTATTTATCTTTGTGAACTTTGCCGCCACGTCGACTTAAAACACTTACATCAATGTCGGGTAAAAGTTCAACAAAATTGGAAGCAACGCCTCCAAAATTACCTATATAGTATTGATGGGGACGTTAAACCTTAATTCAAACTAACAAAGCATTACTGCATATACATGTATAATGGAACCCCTGTATATTCTCAAACACTCAATCAGCCCCCGCCCATAGGGGCTTGAAGAAATATATGGGCTGCATGATGCTTCCACGCAGAGCTGAATCTGGCCGCACACTAGTACTGGTAAACCGCTAAGAGGATCTAAGCCTGTCCAGGAACCGCAGTGCGAGGCGGACCGCCATTGCTTATAAACCCTATTGGTTTCATTGGGCGACAGGGCTTGAGATGTCATTTCATCTCAATGTCGGGTAAAAGTCACACAAAATTGGAAGCAACGTCTCCAAAATGACCTTCACAGTGTTGACGGGAACGTTAAACCTCAAATCAAACAAACAAACAAAATCAAACACTCAAACATCGAATGCACATTGGTTTGTTTGTATTGATGTTTCACGCCCTCCTCAACACTATTTATCCCATTTTGGAGACGTTCCTTCCGATTTGATCGGACTTTTGCCCGACACTGAGAAGGAGTGACATCTCAAACCCTACCGCACGAAATAACCTCTAGGGTGTACATACTTTTCCCGGACTGGCTTAAATATTATCAGCGATTAGCCAGTACTCAAGTACGGTCGGTTTCAGCTATGCGAGGTAGTTCCAAGCAGCCCAATGTATTTCTCAAAGCCCTGATTGGCGGGGCGATAACGAATGCATAGAAACTGTGGATCACGAAAACACGCCACAATTTTAACCACCTTAAACCCCGCTTTTATCAGGCCCCATATTTTTAAGGCATTTGCAGGATTTCATGATTTTAGAGCTTGATGTTTTCCTTGTTTTCTGGCTTTTAGGTTTTTATTTTTCTTCCTATATTCTGCTTAAAATGACTATTGAACCCTTGTGCTATTGAAAAAAATTATTTAGCCACACCCATGTCTGACAATTCACCAATCAAATTACTTGATATAATGTATTTGTGCAGTTCAAAAACTGCATTTCAAACTGTGTAGATCCTGATCAGATGGCTTCTTCAGAAGCCATCTGATCTGGATCTTTACTGTTTGCAAAGGTAATGGCTGTCGGGTTCAGCAGGATAAGGGTAAAGTCGGTAAAGTCTGCAAAATCTGGCCTTTCGGGCATGGAAAAGGTTGGACAGTATGAGGCCTGTTTTATATAGTAAAACTATTGGTATCAGTGGCATAGTACTACCCGTCTACGCACTGTTTGCGATTCCTACAATTTGCGACTGTCCTAAAAGGGGGTCAATGGCCTTATTCTCCTTGGAATATCATCCATCAAACCTGAGCGGTTATCCGAGAACGGAATGTCGAAACAAAAAGATAGAACATAAATCGACTTCGTTTGTAAAAATAGTTTTTAAATTTGTAATAAACGGAGAAAAATAATATCTGAACGGATGTAGCGGTTTGTGTCCTCTGGTCAGGATCTACACAGTCTGTTTACACCAGGATCGAGCTGAATCAGTTTCCATAAGGAATTGAAATTTTGAGCATAGTGATTTTGTAAGTATAAAAACAGTTGTTACAATTGTTATAAAGAGTGTAACAATTGGTGGCCTTTATTTCCCATTGGGCAGACGATTGCCTTGTTAATTTTATCGCTAATAAAACTACCCATGCATGGAACGATCTCCCTGTTGAAGTCAGAGAAGTGCCATCAGTGACTGCCTTCAAATCATGACTGAATAGGGATCTGGTTAAGCCTCCTCCGTACTACATGTACACGCATCGGCCAAATTCTCCAAGCACAGATTATGATGTAGCTCCTTAAACGCCGATCTCTATCGCACAAATATCGTTCACAGTCCTACTTGTGCGTATGGATATCACTACATCTTTGCTATTTCTGTACTGTATTTCTAACGGTGCTTCCACTTAATTCACTAATCAGTTCTAGATATTGTATCCTCATCAAAAGTATAAAATGATATGTTTTATCTATCTATCTATCTATCTATCTATCTATCTATCTATCTATCTATCTATCTATCTATCTATCTATCTATCTATCTATTTATCTATCTATTTATCTATCTATCTATCTATCTATCTATCTATCTATCTATCTATCTATCATCTATCTATCTATCTATCTATCTATCTATCTATTTATCTATCTATCTATCTATCTATCTATCTATCTATCTATCTATCTATCTATCTATCTATCTATCTATCTATCTATCTATCTATCTATTTCAAGAATAAAAAAGCTGGAAACCTCAAACTCGGCATACTAAGCAATCATGATGTCTTTTATCGTTTAAGAGTCAATGGGCATTATCCGCTTATTTGTTCAGCTGTTCTTTCATTCTTCTTTCTCGCCATATAGGCCATTGTTAAATTTTTCGTCTAAGATTTCTCAGGAACTACCAAAGCTAGAAACCTCAAATTTGATATACTATGCAATGATGACGATTTGTAATGTGTAAAAGACAATGATCTTTCTTTGCTTATCTGTTAATCTGTTCTCTCATTTTCTCCCCATATAGGCCAGTGCTAATTTTTTCGTCAACGATTTCTCAGGAACTACAAAAGCAACAGGCCTCAAACTTGGCATGCAATGCAATTATGATGACATATTGTGCAGTAGACAATGTGCTTTCTCAGCTTAATTGTTCATTTGTTCTTTATTTCTATATTTCTCTCCATATAGGCCAATTTTTAGTTTCTCAGCATAGACTTCCCAGGGACTGATAAAGCTGGAGGCCTCAGACTTTGTATGCAAAGCAATAATGATGGCATATGGTGTAAGAAACAATAGGTTCCCTGGCTTATTTGTTTATTTTTCTTTCATTCTTCTTTCTCTCCATATAGGCAAAAGTTAAAATTTTCTTCAAAGACTTCTCAGGAAATACAAAAGCCAGACTTGATTTGATTTTAAATAATGATGGCTTATATTATGCGACAATGGGCTTTCTTGGCTTATTTGTTAATTTGTTCTTTCAGTCTTCTTTCTCTCCATACAGGCTTACAGTACATGGCTTTAAGGGTTAAATAAACAATGTAAAGTCCCCGTTCAGAGCCGTTTTTTTTTCAGCCGAAACTCGAGACAATCAGCCTACCAGTTTGACTATTATTATTATTATTATTATTATTATTGCCTAAACAGCTCATTAAAGGGGAAGACTGCAGGTCAGTTTTGAGTCCACCAAAAAGCTGATAAAGTCAGTATTGAAAATAATGAGCACCTTAATAGTGATCAATTAAAACTATATCTATGGTTTGGTATGCTTAATGTATCATGACATAGGTAATGACACTCGGAAATTTAGGTCAGTGACCGACAGTTGTTTGGACTTAAGTTTGAATAGAGTTATCCAGCCTTAAACTATCGAACAAATAAATTTATGAGTACAAAAAAGGAACTCATTGATAAAGAACTAGTTTGCTAGTAATATTACTTTTATTAGGTATAACAAGAGGGCAATAGTGGCCTCGGATCGCTCACCTGATCCATCCCAGGCGAAAATGATGGTCAGGTGACCATCAATAATCATGGAGTATTATGGACTACCATAGTAGTTCATGGTCATACAACCATGGAAAACATTGGTTGACCCTGTTTTGTAAAATGGCCACCCATGGTCATATACCATGGCCTAAGGTGACCATGACTACCATGGTATACAATGGTCTATGCCAATGGTCAACCATGTTTGACCATGGTGTTGATAATTAAAAAACCATTGGCAGACATTTTTGCCTTCACTAAATATTTTGCATTTTTCCAACCAAACTGAATGTATTAATCCAGTTCAGGATCTACTGCTAATGTCATTTATATTTTATGACATACAATGCATATAGTATAAGAACAATATTTAGTTTTATACATTTGTATTGTTGAAATTCTTTAATAACATTCTTGAAAATCATCTCTTAATGGTGATCAAAACGGATATTCAAAAGTTTTATATAGGTTGCAAGCTAGATGGTTTCTTGTCTACAGCAATATGAATGAGTATTATGGTGACAGTTGGACCCCTGGGAGAGCCATTATTGGCCCCGCGCTATAATTTGAATTATCTTGGTAGTGGTCTAAAAAGTGAAACTTCATACCAAATATCAAAAAACCATGGTTGACCAAGAAACAAGAGGGCCATGATGGCATACACTGGATCGCTCACCTGATCCATATGGTAACAAGTGGGCTCCTGGGCGAGCCATAATTGGCCCCGGACTATGATTTGAACAATCTTGGTAGAGGTACACTAAATGAAGCTACCACACCAAAAATCAAAGGACTGGGCCATGCGGTTTCGGAGACGAAGATTTTTAAAGAACTTCCCTGTATAAGTCAGTGTAAAGCCAAAGGGCCTGCAGGTTAGGGCATCTTTCGCACTAAGCCTACAATTTGAACAATCTTGATAGAGGTCCACTAGATGAAGCTTCATACTAGATATCAAAGTACTGGGCCTTAAGGTTTCAGAGAGGAACATCTTTACAGATTTCCATATATAAGCCTATGCAAGACCGAAGGGTCCCTGGGCGGGGGCAGTTTATGCCCCAGGGCCATAATCTAAAAATCTTGGTTAAGGTCCACTAGACGTAGCTTCGTACCAAATATCAAAGACCTGGGCCTTGTGGTTTCAGAGAAGAAGATTTTTAAAGATTTACCCTATATAATTCTATGTAAAAACAAAGGGCCCTGGGGCGGGGGCAGTTTTGGCCAAAGGGCTATAATTTGAACAATCTTGGCAGAGGTTAACTAGATGAAGCTTCCTACCAAATTTCAAAGACATGGGCCGTGCGGTATCAGAGAAGAAGATTTTTAAAGATTTTCCCTATTTAAGCCTATATAAAGGCCCCCGGGGCAGGGGCAATCATCGCACAAGACCTATTATTTGAACAATCTTGACAGAGGTCCACTAGATAAAGCTTCACACAAATAACAAAGAACTAGGCCTTGCGGTTTCAGAGAAGATTTTTTTCAAAGATTTTCCCTATATAAGCCTATGAAAAAAAAAGAAGGCCCCGGGGCGGGGGCATTTTGGCCCCAGGGCTATAATTTGAACAGTCATGATAGAGGTCCACCTTAGGAACATTTCTGTGAATTTTTTTTGAAATCGGGCTAAAAGGAGGAGATGATGTTAAAAGTTTTTAGCAAGTTTGGCTGAGCAGAAGGTTACCTCAGGAACATTTCGGTGAAATAATTTTGAAATCGGGCCAAAGGGCTTGAAGGAGATGTCGTTTAAAGGTTTTTCTTTTTTAAAGCTCTGGTTTAAAAGTTCATCGGAGCGGAACCATTTGAGCAATTTTGGCAGAGCAATTTTGAGCATTTTTGAGCATTTGAGCAATTTTGGCCCTTAGGAACATTTCTGTGAAACAATTTTGAAATCAGGTCAAAGGGCTTGGAGGAGATGTCGTTTAAATGTTTTTCTATTTCTAGCCCTTGTGGCCATTTTGTTCAGTGGAGATGAACAATTTTAGCAATTTTGGTAGAGGGTCACCCAAGGAACATTTCTGTGAAAGTATTTTGAAATCCATTCACCGGTTTAGGAGATGTCATTTAAGTGAATTGTTGACGACGCAAGACGCACGACGGAGGCCGGACACAGGGTGATCACATCAACTCACCTAGAGCACTTCACTTTGTGCTCAGGTGAGCTAAAAATTGTATTATTAACTCAAAGCGCCATTACCGGAACTCCTACACACGCAAGGCATTGTTTTATTGTTTGATTTGATGTTTAACGTCCCCGTCAACACTGTATAGGTCATTTTGGAGACATTGCTTCCAATTTTGTGGGACTTTTACCCGACATTGAGATGAAATGACATCTCAAGCCCTGTCACCCAACGAAACCAATAGGGTGTATAAGCATGGACGGTCAGACCCGCACCGCTTTGACTGAGCAGGCTTAGATCCTCTTTGCGGTTTACCAGAACTAGTGTGCGGTAGGTTCAGCTCTGCGTGGAAACATCATGCAGCAAATCTATTTTGCAAGCCCCGATGGGCGGGGGCCGGCGTACGCAAGGCATTATGGTCTACCGTAAAACCGACTGATTAGTAAAAGAACAAACGAGGTAAGAAAGGCTCAACTAAAAAAACTATCAAAATCTACGGAAACGAAGGAAGAGCAAAGTAAATTGATTATTGCCAAGATGTAAAACAGGAGTGGATCTAATCTATCCTTCCGTTACACAGTCACTATAAGCATTTGATTATTCTTTCGTTACATTATCTTAACCCTTTTGTACCAAATGGAATCTTCCTCCTTATATATAGCAGGAGTCCATTCCAAAATTTAGGGGTGTCAGGTTGTGTTTTCATAAAAGTCTATTTGGAAAATGGCTGAACTTTAAGCAAATAGTGGAGGTCCTGATCAGACGCCGCTTTCGGCGGCGTCTGATCTGGGCCTGCACTGTTTGCCAGGTTACCCGTTTTGGGATTTCTGGTACTAAAGTGATAAAAAGTGAAAAACAATATCTGACCCTGCTTTAAAGATAAGGTCAGTACTTGAGTAACTATTGTTTTTTTTTTTGTTGTTGTTGTTGTTGTTTTTTTTTTTTTTTTTTTTTTTTTTTTTTTGTTTTGTTTTTATTTATTTTTTTTTTCTGATTATGATGTACAGTGGAATAAGGCTTATTATTCTTTTTTAGACATATTTTAAAAAGTTTCAGTTATTTTTCTCTAAGATTACTATACTAGGGGCACAAAATAAGGGAACCCCCAAATTTAAACAGAAAGAAGCCCACAGGACAACGCACGTCCACATCGAGCCCGTGTTGCCGTCGAATTTCTAAGGACACTGCCGCGGCCATCCAAATCCCCCGATATGTCGCCAAAATGAGCACATTTGGAATGTCTTGCAACATCTGCAACAGCTTGGCCGAGCATTGCAAGAAGAATGGCGACGGATACCAAGGGAGATAATCCGTCGCACAATCACTAGCATGTCCAGAAGGTGTCGTGCATGCATCGATGCTCGTGGCGCATGGACCAGATACTGATCCCCTTTGCATATAAACCTTCCCTGTAACATTTTAGTTTCGCTTCTTTCTATTTGAATTTGGGGGTTCCCTTATTTTTTGTCCCTACATGTAGTATATAAGCACTGCCATCTGGTAAGAGACCATCATTGGAACTGTTCAGAAAGTGGTCTCTATTATAAAAGTGGCCTTTAAAACCATTTTTGAACAGTCTCCAAGGTGGTACTGATAGAGGAAACTTGCTGATCATCACGAAAAGACGCCTATACAATTTTGACCCCCTTGAACCCCACTTTTATATAGTAAAACTGGGGTTTCCAGGGGTATACCTTATTTTTCTTATTTCTGCTCTAAAAGATAGATTGTAGGTACTCGTTAGAACCGCCTCAATGAGGCGGTTCTAACGGGTGCCCGCAATCTATATTTTGAGCAGAAATAAGAAAAATATCACAATTTTTCATCATAAAATTTTCATGTTTTCGGCGATAAAGGTATAGGCGTGTTTGCGTAATGTATTTCTTTACATAACATGTAACGCATCTAGATGTAGCGCCCTATGTAATCACCTAAATGCGAGCCGGGGCACAGCATTTCCTACAATTTACATGTGCGCCCAGCGAAGAATTAGATCAGCCTGCGCATCCATATAGTCAGGCTAGAGACTTCTCTTGCTGCATGAAGAAGCATTGAACCCTTAGTTATCCTTAGAGCGCACAACGAAGACTCTGATCAGACAGCGCGGATGCGCATACTGATCTGAGTCTTCGCTTGGTGCACATGTAAATTGTAGGAAATGCTGAGTGCCGGCTCATATGATACATACTCCGTCGGTGTCATTAGGGCTGCTCTTGGCCACGTTAACCCATTTCAGACTGGAAACCCCATAACGGGTACCTTGGCAAACAGTGCAGGCCCTGATCAGACGCCGCGTTCTGCTGTTTGCAAAAAGTTCAGCCATTTTCCTAATAAATTTTTCAGAAAACACAACCAGACACCCCTAAATTTTGAAATGGACTCATGGTGGAAGATTCCATTTAGTACAATAAGGGTTAAATGTAATCACCGCCATGGAAAAATATTCGATGTTTCTAACAGAACTTTCGCATCATTACAGTTGCAGCTATTTCCTTGAAGGAAAACATGGAGATACAATTTGCAGGAAAGAGAGCGCTAGTTACCGGTGCCGGAAAAGGTAAATTTATACATGACACGTCTAGACCAAAATAATATGTAAACCTGGACATGCTAAGATGCATGTATCTTTATTCCCCGATACTGCAACTAAAGGGAGTGGGAGTGGGGTCTGCAAGATGAAAGTGAAGGCAATGATCAAGAATCGATACAAATAAGGTTCCTCAATACAGTTATTTCACTACATTTGAGGTACTGAAAAATCATATTAGCAAATAATAACCCGTACAGATTTCTAATTCGATTTAAGTAATTTATTGCATTTTCCCTGGTTTTGCAAAAGGATATCTTAATCCAAAGTACCACAAGCTGTAAAATACTATTATAGAAATGTGGCTCAAGGTTGCCTTAAGGCACTGCAACAGAGAAATTTCAAGTAAAATACCCAGAATAGTACTGAAATTTAAAGATTCCTAAAAATTAAAAAAAAAGTAATTATCTATCCTGGTACTATTTTTACATTCAGTGTATGGTAGCCAAAACTGACCAGTTCTACCAATTTAGCAACAACCTCATTGATTGGTGAGATGTATAAATCTCTAGCATTTAGCTTATATAATGATTACCCTTCTTCAGTGCTTGTGTTCATACTAAATGGGTACTTCATTTAATTTCGTTCATACAATTTACAACAATTTATTCAATCACTGCACTAAAGTTTCACTGTGTTAGTCATTGTGTATACAGGATGGGTGCTTTGATACTGGAATAAAATCAAAAACAAAAACCAAAAATGAAATAAGATAACAAGAGGGCCATGATGGCTCTGGATCGCTCACCTGGTCCATAGTATAACAAGTGGGTCCCGGGGAGGGGGAATTATTGACCCAAGGGCTATAATTCGCATAATCTTGAGGCAGGTCTAAAAGGTGAAGCTCCATACCAAATATCAAGACCGGAATCTTCTGGTTTCAAACAAGATGATCGTTAAATATTTTCCTTATATAAGTCTATATATAAAATCTGTGGGCCCCGAGGTGGGGCCATTTTTGGCACCAGGGCTTCCTATCATTTGAACATTCTTGGTAGAAATCCACAAGACGAAGCTTCATACCAGATATCAAAGACATTGGCCTTCTGGTTTCAGACATGAAGATTTTCAAAGGTTTTCCCAAAATAAGTCTATGTAAAACCAGTGGGCACCGGGGTGGGCCCATTTTTGGCCGCAGGGCTATTATTTGATAATTCTTCGTAGAGGTCTACTACACAAAGTTTCATACAAAATATCAAGACTTGAGCTTTCTCGTTTCAGGCTAGAAGATTGTTACAGGTGTTCCCTAGAAAAGTCTATGTAAATCCAGTGGGCCCAGGGGCGGAGCCATTTTGACCCCAGGTCTATAATTTGAACAACATTGGTCGAGGTCCACTAGACAAAGCTTCATACTAAATATCAAGGAACTGAGCCTTCTGGTTTCAGACGAGAAGATTTTAAAGCTTTTTCCTATATACGTCAATTTAAAACAAAAGCGGCCCAGGGCGGGGGCATTTTTGGCCCCAGGGCTATAATTTTAACTATCTTGATAGCGGTCCACCAGATGAAGCTTCATACCAAATATCAAACCCCTGAGCCTTCTAGTCTCAGACAAGAAGATTTTTAAAAGTTTTCCCTATGTAAGCCTTTGTAAAACCAAAGAGTCCCGGGGCGGGGGCATTTTTGGCCCCAGGGCTATAGTTTGATATATAGCCCGCAATTGCTAATTCGATGACTTCCTAGCTCTGTGTGTGTGTATGTGTGTATGTGTGTGTGTGTGTGTGTGTGTGTGTGTGAATTCGGGTTTAACATCGCTTTCAACAATTTTTCAGTCATATCACGACGGTGTCTGGTTGCGACAGGGAGCTCAGTGCTCACTTTTATAGTGCTGCCTCACCGAAGTATCATGTCCCAGCCCATTATCCTGACACTGGGTCGACCAGTCCTAGCTCTGCGGCCCGGGATCGAACCCGTGACCTCCCGTTCCCCGGAGCGGACACTCTACCAACTGAGCTCACCGGGTCCCTGCGCTTATGGACATATGTACATGTATATTTTTCTTAAGTCTAAAGTGGAGGCACTCATTTATGAAAGTTTTGACTTGCATTATAACCTTTATTTGTCTAAATAGAGGAATAATCACCAGGAACAATGCCCGAGGTAAACACCAAATTGGGTAACCTTTGACAGAGAGCATTATGGTTTTAGATCATTTCAAAAATACATTCAAAATTAAATCAGAGGCACAATCAAAGCCAAATGTGGTACTCATCATGTTTATTTTCATTGTGTATCTTTAAAAAACGCTGCTTGCAATGAAGGCCCCGGTAAAACCAACTTTCTACTTTATATAGGAAGACCGATTATATCTTATTATTACATCTTGTTGATACTGAATATATTAACCTTACTTCTGCTTTAGATATCCATAAACCTCGCAAAAATATCAAATGAGCCCCGCCAAGCAAATTTGTGTCTTCGAGCATTCCGTCATGACAAATTTTAACTGCGCATGCCCAGCCATGCAGAGGGACCAGGGATATAGCTTTCTGTCCGAAGGTTCCTCTTGATTCACTGCTTGTATGAGCGAGCAGCGAAGGTTCTGACGAGACTGCGCGGATGCGCAGGCTCGCCTGAACCTTCGCTGCTCGCATAGGCGATAAGTACCAAAATCGCTTGATGGGGCCCAATTTATAATAATCCTAAAGTATGGCCAGCAGTAGCTTGTATTCAGAAGATGCAGATGAAATGGCAAGCAACTAACAGTCAAACTGTAGAAGTCTCAACTTGGCATTACCAAACATACCTATGCAATATAGTGTGAATTTTAATTAAAGGTATCAAATGTAACAAAAATCAGATGAATAGTGTTGGATCTTCCTTATTTCTGCTCAAAGCATAGATTGTGGGTTTTTGTTAAAAATTGCATCATAGCGTTTCTACTGAGTACACGCAATCTGTGTTATGCATGTTTAATAGCAGAAGTAATAAAAAACACAGGCACTATTTATTCCTGCAAACCCGGGTTTTTCCTATATATATACTTAGTCAAAAATAGTAACTATACCAACTTCCTGGTGAAACCCACTAGCAGCTGTTGAGCTACATTTGGCTGTAGACATGTAAATCGGACGTTTAGCTAGAGAATGCTCAAACTTGCAATTGTCCATACCCATGTCGAACTTTAACGGACATCCAGCTAACTGCTGTTGGTTAAAGTTAATACATAGATTTATATAGGAACTTGATAAGTATTCCCCCATAAAATAAAAACTTTTAGGAATATCTTTTCTGTGCAAGCGGCTCGTGATTTTACATTCTTTTTCGAATATCCACATATATTTTTAATGCAATTTTATGAACAACTTTTTAGTCCGTTTTACGTATATTTGGAAGCACCCTCTAAATGTATAGAATATATAGTAAAACTACCGAATACAGCGACAAAAACTGATGAATTTATTTTCATAACGTTTTTGTAAATTGTTTTTCTTTTCTGTGCCAGCGGGAGTAAAATTGCAAATTTATTGTGAACACATCCATGTAAATTTTGTGAAATAAAAATAAAAATAATTTGGTCCTTTTTGAAAATGAAATACACTACCCCCTTTTTTCTATTTCCAGTTTACCTTCGCAATCAGCGGGCAGCGGTTGTCACTACGGTAAACAATAACAAAGGCTATGTTACGCATTCGATGTAATAATTGATAAATTTGAAATTTGTAATTAATATTCCATTATGTAAATTATTCTTTATTCAGTCTCTTTTTTTTTTTTTTTCTTTTTTTTGTCGACTCGCACCGCTTTTCCTGGGCAGGCTTAGATCCTCTAAGCCGTTTACCCGTACTCGTGTGACGGTCGGATTCAGCTCTGCGTGGAAGCACCATGCAGCCTATCTATTTCTTCAAGCCCCGAAGTCCGAGGGGGGGGGGGGGGAATCGGGGTGGGGGGGGGGGGTTGAGAGTTACATTACAACACTATCTCTACTTTCATGTATTAGAACAGTGACCTATAAAATACATATAAAGCTGTCCTCAGACTTCATACTGATGCCGCAAAATCGTTCGGATGTCACCTAGGTAACCATGAGGCCTTGGGGAGATAACCATTTATTTTCTGTGTTGTACGCGTTAGTTCCCTTGATTATCAGCACAGATAGCAGTCATGTCCGTATAAGTCCGGTATGTTTCAATATGTGCCTAGAAAGATTTTGGTAGAAAATGGTCATTGTGCATGCGCAGAAATCTCTTTTTGTCTAAGATGGAAGACAATATCCTCTAAACATCGGATAATACTTTACTTTTACAATATCTCGTGATCTCGCATTATAAGCGAGGTTTTAATTTGTGAAATTCACAAATTATCTCCCTTGCAATTAAAAATATAGCAATTTTCGAACTGCTGTAATTTTTATTCCTGTCAATCAATTTTTGCCATTATTTAAAAAAAACGCTTTGCTTCGACCATTGCTGTTCATCATGACGCCGCTAAAAATACAGAAAATTCATGTAGCATGTAGCACTAGTTTTGCGATTTTCTATGGAGTTCCCATTGAAAGCAGCATTTGCACACAACTTCTAAGAATTGGAGGTCAATATGTGAAAAATAGCATGTTACTCGTAGCTGATGCAACTAAAGTTCTAAACCTTTTGTGACTAGTCGCAAATAGTATCTAAAGAACTGTAACATGTATCAAATTTTAGAAATTTTGGGTACAGGGAAATAAATGATGTTAAATCATAGCATGGTTTAATGATTTTCTCGGTGAAAATGACACAGTGATCCCTTGGGTGTTTAAGGCAATAGTTTACGATGATTTGTTTACGAAAATAAAAACGAAAGGGGCTTCTTCGCGGAAAAATGAGTCTTCCTAGCAAAACATAACACACTTGGTGTAGTTTTTATCTGTAGAAGCCATAGTAACAGAAGCAATTTTATGTACAGGAACTGTTTTGACTAAGTATATATACGGATTTACCAGGGCCTATGCTTGAAACACTATTAATGGATTGGCGTTGATGGATACTTCCTGCCGAATGCATATATATGCATTAAGCCATACAAAGAAAATAATCAAAGTTGCTTTTTAAAGATATAATTTGAATTGCACAACAGACTAAGATGCTAAGATGTCCCTTGTTGGAGGCAAAATTAACACATATCAAATAGCTTCACCTTGAAAGAGACCCCGAACGGGGTCAGAATATTTTTGGAGGCCCCAATCGGTGTCATGTGTTCCCCAATCAGGGCCGTGGGAGTTTAGACAGAAAAAAGTTAATTAATCAATTTTGATGATCAATAACTTGTTAACAAAATCATTTTAAAAAATTCTGAACGGTGAAAACTTCAACCTTTATATCTTTTAAAAGTTGGAGTTTTCACCTATTTAATAGAATAAGTAACCTTTTGCACGGACTCAGTTCTGTGAACCCACCCAAAAATGGCCATTTTACTCCCGATCAGGGTACAAGTTACTAAATACGGAAACAAAAAGCGACACGTAAAAGGGGATTCCCCTGACTCCGATCGTGGGGTTCTCTTCGACTGCCCTACAAAATTCATTGAAGGGAAAAACTTGCAAAGCTGATTCTGTTTACCGTCGTTCATAAGGTTCTGTTTACTGTCGTTCATTAGGTTCTGTTTACTGTCGTTCATTAGGTTCTGTTTACTGTCGTTCATTAGGTTCTGTTTACTGTCGTTCATTAGGTTTTGTTTACTGTCGTTCATTAGGTTATGTTACCGTCGTTCATTAGGTTCTTGTTCTGCTCGCCTTTTGAGTTAACATAACATACTCTTATTTTACATCACGATAACAAGTCCGTGAAATATAGACCCCCTAAACCCCACTTTATATAGAGAAAAATGGGGTTTACGGGGGTATACATTATCTGCCTTATTTTTGCATTAAAACATAGATTGTGGGTACTCGTTAGAACCGCCTCATTGAGGCGGTTCTAACGAGCACCAACAATCTATGTTGAAAGCAGAAATAATAAAGATTTTATCATTTTTACCTAATATTTATCATTTTCTGACACCATGTTGGACGCCATTATTTCTTACGGACATGTTTTCCTAATGACTCAAGATGGGGAAGATCCACCTAAATTGTTTTCATTATGCCTCCAGACGTTATGATAACAACACGTAGTGCATTCTTTCTTTTCTCCAAAATGGTGACATTTTTTTTATGAAAATCGATGATAATTTCCTTATTTATACTGCAAACATAGTTGCTGGTGTTCGTTAGAACCGCCTGATTGAGGACCACCTCATTGAGGCGCTTCTAACGAGTACCAACAACCTATGTCTATGAACAGAAATAGGAAAAATAATGTATACCCTGTAAACCCAGTTTTCTCTATATAAAGTGTGATTTAGAGGGGTGTTCATTCCATGTACTTGTCCATGTGATGGCCGCCAGATCTGGCGTAATAAGTAAGCCTCAGTGGCTCGAACTGCCTCTATTTCCTGGTCCTAAGGTTGTTCGAGATATCGTAGTTCGACTGTTTTTATTTGACTTTAGTATTCTGTCTCTTCAGGAATTGGGCGAGGTGTTGCTGTGAAATTAGCACAATGTGGAGCAAAGGTTGTAGCTATCAGCAGAACACAGGAAGATCTCGACAGCTTAAAACAAGAGGTACTAGAATTTAAGGGTTTATACCAGTAACCGACATGAAAACAAGATCCTTTGTGACTTTGTTTGAAGTCTACAAGTCGAAACTCTTTAGGTCATACAGAGCAGGTCAGTTTACCTTACTTTTCCAGTAAAGTGCAAAATTCTATCATTAGAATCTGACAGCTACCTTTCTTAAATCAACGGAATCTTGAATCAACGGAAGGGAGAGAATGACGATAGAAAAGATTTCATGATCAATCTCGTTGAAAGAATATTGCTGACCTGACAGGTACCCAACCTGCGACATCCTGAGTAGCGCACCTAAGCAGGTGGGCTTTGGTTAGCTGTGTATGTCTGTTGTCCGTCAGTCGCCCTACAGTCCGTCGTCTTTGCATGTATATACTGCAAATATCTTTTTATTTTGGATAGCCGTTAGGCCACTTTGTGGGAAAAATACTATGTGACAGTCCTTTTCGCTTTTCGCTTGTGACGTTTTCATTATGATGAAGTTATTTTATGTCATTACGATAACACACCCGTGCGACATAGTGCGTTTTTTCACATCTTCAAAATGGCTACTTTTCTGATGAAAATCCGTGATATTTATCTTTCGTATTTATACCTCAAACATAGGTTGTATGTGCTCGTTAGAACCGCCACATTGAGGCGGTTCTAACGAGTACCCACAACCTATGTTTTGGAGCACAAACAAGAAAAATAATGTATATCCCCGTAAACACCAGTTTTCTCAATATAAAATAGGGTTTAGTTGGGGGTGGGGGCGGGGAAGTTCGTTTAACGGACTTGTCCACGCGACGTAAATGTATCTTTCCCTTTTGTGTCTTGGATGGGAGGTGGGAGATAATTGCATCGATTCCTGATCATTGCCTTCACTTCTATAATATTATTTTTATACGCAAAAGAACAATTCAAAACGGTATACGGTGCGGAAAATAGTATCGACATAAAACGGTGTCAGGATATAGTTGGGTCGACTGTTATTAATTGATTATCCTATATTACACAAGGTCAACCAATATTCCAAAATCATAAATCATGTTTTTAATTGCTTCAATTAATAAAATTGTCATTAATCAAGTAATTTCGTATTGACCCAGTTACAGGTCCTCGGTCAGCTGTATTGGCCTCGGCCTTCGGCCTCGTGCCAATACAGCAGACCTTGGACCTGTAACTGGGCCAATACGAAATTATTTGATTAATAACATTATATTATCAATCGACCCAAGGTTATGTCATAGGGTGAAATAAAATTAGGAAGTTATTCATGTTTGTTATTATTTTATTTCCCCATACTATGTACACCAAAATCCCATATTCCCAATATTCCTTACAAGTACAAGTAGAGTAGTTAGGACGTAGTAGGTTAACTACAGTGATTTATCTATTGCTCCTATTAACAAGCGTTCATGATGTCAAGCTTCATTGCATTTCGCCATTGAACGCCATTGTGATCTTTTGTTTACTTGTATTGTACACATCTGTATGTTTCATACATTAAATGCATTTATATAATGTATTACAGGTATGTTGCTATCATTATTTATTCACTTTGTCATGAATGTAAATTGTACATGTATGTATCAAATATGCGTTTATGCAGCTTTTATGGACCAACAACTTTGTCTGTTTAGCGTACCACAATCTGTATATGCTTATGTGTAGATCAACCGTCTGACGTCAGCAAGGTGGAATACGCATCAATTACTACTACAAATGATCAATGGAGTAGTTCACCCATTCGTCCAGTGTGAGTGTGCGTATGTTAGTGCTTGTAATATTTAACGATATTATATAAAGCTTCATTGCATTTCGCCATTGAACGCCATTGTGATCTTTTGTTTACTTGTATTGTACACATCTGTATGTTTCATACATTAAATGCATTTATATAATGTATTACAGGCTTATCTGTTTGATGTGAGAACCTGCGAGGGCTGGGATCGATCACAGAATTCGATTCCCGAAAATCGACCCCTGACAAATGGTGGCCAGTAAAGCACATCAACAACTAGACAGCAATGATGGATGGAACTACTGATGTTTGTTGACAACCGGGTATTTGACCTTCTTGTGACGTCACTGATGTTTTCCGGAACACATGGGGATATAAACAAACGCGCGTGTTACACATTCATTCATATACAGGGCCCTGGTTTTGTTTCTACTAAGGCTGTTAGTGATCAGTAGGAGTGATTCGCTTCCAAGATTAGAGGAACAGATTCTTGTGGACACGTGTGTGATATTTTTTTCTGGAGCAGTTTATCTGATCCGGAATATTGATCTTCAGTGTGAGTGAACTTTGTGTGTGTACTTTGTGTTTTAAGTTATGGATATATATATCGGATAATAGGACCTAAGGTAATTTCGATTAGTATTCCACCTTGCCCAGTAAGTTCATATACATCCCTTTGGTTGTGTATATTTACATAAGCATGCACCTTTATGGTCCATGTGTATGTATCTAGATATGACACCTAAACATTCTTGCTCAATCAAAGTGTATTTTGTTTGTTTACATTTGTAATTATGTGTGTATAGTCCTTTACACATTCATATGCTGTGATCACTCATCTGCTAGTATCATTTACTAACCAGCTTACTCATCTATATGTAGCTACAGTTAGTTTAGGCTGTTCAAGTCAACCAAAACTGTTCAAGGTGTTTGCATGAACGTTGGCATTCTGAGGACTAAGATCAGACAGACCTCCTCCATATAGCTCTTGCCGATACCATTATGTCAACAAATATATGCACAAATATATCTCCGCCCACTGTCAACCGACTCATAAAAATTTAGTTCGGTGATACTCGGTTCTCATTATATATCCCCCTATCATGAACCCAAATAAAACAGCGTATTCGGACTTATTCTGAACAAATTCATTGTAAATTGTAGAGCTTTCATAAATGTACCTTGTTAGAATCTGTTCATACCAGAAAAATAGTTAAAATCAGTATAATTTTTTGAGATTTCTGTTATTTAACAGGTGCTGACCTAGCCATCCTTGAGTTAATGTTATATACATCATATAATAACAGGTTGGTATATCGGTCCGGCTAGCTCAGTAAGTTAGATCGCTATTCCGTGAAACTGTGGTGATAAGACGGAAAGATAGCGTGGGTTCGATTCTCGCACAAACCATTGTTTTTTTTTTTTTTCGTTTTTTGCTAACTTGGATTTTTTTCCACGTTTGTTTTTTTTTTTCTTTTCTGTTATAACAATATTTGCCAGAGTTGAAAAGTATTTATTACCACAATATTCTTCTCTGTGCGGATCCATTTATTTTCAATGCCACATGTCTATTACTTACTAGACGACCTAGTGACACATTTTTGAACATCATGTATATGTAACGATGCACTGTTTTGAAACCGGGTTTTACTGAAAATCAAAACACATCGTTTCAGTAGATAGTATTTTTATACGCATAACGTGTTTTCGGCTTGTTTGGAATATTTTGTGCGTGGATTTTTCACATTGTGTTTCCAGGGAGACAGACTCACACTGTTTTGGTATACTGTACGCCGTGATAAAAATAACAGAGCTGATTGTCAAAAGTGCCACTTTTGAAGCTGAATCAGCTATTTCAAAAAAAAAAAAAAATAATAATAATAATAATAATAGTTATAAATAAATAAATACTCTTGGTAATCAGGTATACTCACACAAATTTATAAAATCAGGAATCACAACCCAGGAGTGTGATGGTAAGCAAAAGTTTTGAACTCACAGCACATATGCAAACAGAAAGAGTATACTATCCAACTTTGACCATTGTAGACAAATAAACAAATTAAAGCTGACTATTGAAAACAGTGAGTGAGTGGAGTGAGTGTTCGTGATAAATATAAATCCACGGAAACTACACTGTTGCGATAGTATAGCTTCAAGTATAATATTTTCACAGTATATAATATTGTCGGCGTTTCGGCGGTTTACTTGGGTTATTGGTTATTTAATTAACCATGGCAGTCATACGTGATTCACGGGCGAATATGCTTTTTACATAAGGGATAGTTAGTACCCTGTGTTGTATGTACTGCGGGCCTAAATACAGCGGTCGAATTAGCCATTTTTGTTCTCATCGATTGTGAGGGAAATAGTTGAATGTGAATTAGGGCATGTTGTAGGCTTGGTGTTTTACGAAAATTCAGAAAGTGTATTTTTGAATAATAGACACTGAGCGGGATATTGTCAGTCATAACATTAAATTGGAATGGTGTGTTTCATTCTACTCTTAGGAAGTCTGTATGGTGTTAAATTTGTGACTGAGCTTGGAACGCACTGGTTGTTAAATGGTGTCGTTACAGTAATGAGATGTTTTCTTCGAAGTTATAAGTGACAAGCTACTGATTATCACAATAAGTTGCGTTACCGCTGCAACTATCGAGGTGTTCATTTAAAAAACACATTGAATACAAAATCCGTTTTACAAGTTCGGATTTAAAAAAAATCTGAATATTTTTTTTCAGTTGATCAGCTAAAAAAAACGGAAATAATGGATGATACCACTAGGGTGAGACAGGTGAGAGATAGAGAAAGACAAAGAAATGAAAGAGATAGACGAGCACAGGAGAGAGAGGAAAGACAAATACAGATAGAAATAGAAGAACAGCGAAGGGAGCTTGAAAGAATACGTCAGAGTATAGGCAGAGATTTGAGAAGTGCATCAGGAAGAGATGCACGGCATTTATTGACTATAGATCAAGATCGTGAAGATCTTGATTATTTTGGTGATGCAGTTAGGGATGAATCTTTGGAGCGTCATGAGCCTGTCAGAAGGAAGATAAGTTTCATGGATACACGCTCCAAAGACAAAATTTCCCGACAGACGCCTTCATTTCTGCGAGAGCCAGATGACAGTGCGTCTACTGCTTCGAAGAATATACTTATAAGAAGTAGTACACCGTATCACCATTACACAGAATACACAGAAGGAGAAGAGTCATTTGATGACACACAGCAAAGTAGAAAAGAAGCTAGAACTCCCTTGCGTGTTCTTGGTGATAGAACTCCTTTTAAGAGGGAATATTCGGAAGATGCTGATAGAATGCAGGATCAGACTATTCATATGACAGATGTAGGGTATATAGAAGATATAAAGGAGGAACTCGAAGAATCACAAGTTATGGAAAGAATAAAAGCATTACAGCTGCAGGCTGAACAAATGAAACAAAAGAGCCAACAGAGAACTGAAGAAGAAAGGCAACTGAAAGAAAAGATGGACAAAATGGATGAAAAGAGGAGAAAGTTTGCTGAAAAGATGGAGAGACAGAACAAGATTTTACTCATGAGACAAGAGGAGGAAAAATTGGAACGGCTTATTGAGCAGAGAAGGGAAGAAGAAAGACAGCAAAAGTATAGACTTGGAATACTTTATGAACGAGAAGCCCGTATGAGAATAGAAATGGAAGAGAAGAATAGTCAGCTTCAAAATAGCGTAGAAACAGGGGACAATCAGATGCGACAGATGAAGCAACAGATGAAGAGAGAAGGGATAGAGACTGAACAAATAGGCGATTCTATTCCAGAGCCAAGAGAACCAGACTTTATCTTTGCGAAAGAGAGTCAAGAGAGGGCAAAGAAGCCAATAATTGGACTGGACATCGAACAGCAGCGCCGAATAGAGGATGACAAGCAATATAGGGATGACACAGAGGCACAGAAAATAGCCAAAGAACGACAGTACATATCTAAACGTGAAGAGGAATTGCGTTGGAAAGAAAGATATCTTACAGAATTAGAAGCAGAGCTGAATAAGAAGGAAAGTGAGATAAGAAGAAAGCTACATCTAGACCCACTTACAAAAGCAGTTAGTTGTGAACTAACTTTGACATCACCTCAACAGAAACCGAGGGAGACAGAATTATTTACGAACGAAAGGAAAGGTACAGAAATTAAACAAGAAGTGACTCATATTGTCAAGCCATTCGTCAGTACTTTTTCGGGCAGTGACCCGGTGCCTCAAAAAGAAGTTGGGTTTGATGATTGGAAACAGGAAATCAATTATCTAACTAGATCGACACCATATCCTGATTTCGTGATCAATCAGTCGATCAGGAATTCTTTGAGAGGTCATGCAAGAAAAGTAGTAAACAGCATGAAAGACAATGCCACCACTACAGAAATATTAGATACTCTACAGAGCCATTTCGGTAATGTAGCTAGTGGTGAAAGCATAGTCCAAGAGTTTTATAATGCCTATCAAAAGCCAGAGGAAAGTACAACCTTATGGGCTTTAAGGCTTGAAGAAATCTTTGAGAAAGCGAGAGAAAAGGGACATGTGTTGAAAGAACAGAAAGAAACAATGTTGAAGAATAAGTTTTGGCGCGGTCTTTATAGAACAGACCTGAAGAACGCCACTCATGTATACTTTGTATCTGATGGAATGGATTTTGAAACCCTACGAAAGAAGGTACGGGCTGAAGAGTACGAAATGTCCCAGGAAAGAAGATTTCAGATTAAAGATAAAAAGGCAGATGTCAGAAGCATGGCAGGTGAAGTAACAGAACAGAAAGAATATAGAAATAAAGTTGGCATACAACAGCAACAAACACAACAAGATTCAAATACACAGATATTGATAGATCTGGCGAAAGATGTGAAAGGCATGAAACAGTCTGTTGAATATTCAAATAGGAATCAGAATGGAAATAGAAGATTCAATTATAGAGGAAGATCAGGACGCGGTAGAAGAGGAAGTCGTAGAAACGCACAAACATATCAGGATCAAAACACAAAAGTTAAGACCCTAGAAAATAGTGAAAACGATTTAAACGGGGAAACGTCTCTTTCGCAGGGCAGATAAGAGGCGAGAAAGCTATTGAAAGCCCTAATAGTAACATACTGAAACGTATGGTGGGAAAAAGGAATGAAAATTTTGTAAATATCAACAAAGTAGCTATGAAAGCCTTACTAGATACTGGTTCAGATATTAGTACTATTACAGAAGAAGCTCTAGCACAGATAAATCCACGTCCAGTATTAAGATCAATGGAAGATTTTGGGCTGGATATAAGATCAGCTGGCGGACATTCTATCCCTTATAAGGGATATATCATAGCTGACGTGTCAGTTCCATTTCTGGAGGATGTATCGGAACTTATCCCCATGTTGGTAGTTCCCTTAACAGAATACAACAAGACTGTACCTGTTATAATTGGCACCAATATAATACACCTTTTGAAAGATCAGGCAATGGAAGCAAACCAGATTCCTGATACTTGGAAATTAGCGTTTAACGCCTTAGTGGACACGAATGTTGGCATTGTTAAAACAACCCAGAAAATTGTCCTTCAGCCTCTGGAAAGCAGGATTATTACCGGTTTTGCTAGAAAACACCGGGATGTAGAGGCTGCTGTGTCTGAGCAAACGGGTGAAGGTACATCGAGAGTTGGAGTGTGTCCTAGAATTGTTGCCCTGAATAAACCAGGCAAATCAGCTAGAGTGCCAGTTAAACTATTTAATATTTCCGCCAAGGCTGTGATCATACCAGCGAAAACACCTGTATGTAACCTAAACGAAGTATCTGTATTGAGATCAGCAGATATATCAATGAGCACTAATGAGAAAGATTCAGCCTCATTAAATCAACAGTCTGTTGCACCTGAGAAAGACTCACTTCTTGATCAAATTAATCTTGAAGGGTCTTGTATTACTCAAGATCAGAAAGAAGAAGCAAACCAATTCTTACAGCGATGGCAGCATATATTTTCGAGAGGTCCTTTAGACCTTGGTCATACGAAAACTGTCAGACATGAAATCCACCTTGATACTGAGCAGCATTTCAAGGAGCCGTATCGGCATATACCCCCTTCCCTTATTCAGGAAGTTCGGGAGCATCTGCGCGAAATGTTGCAGATAGGTGCTATAAGGGAATCGTCGAGCCCCTTCAGCTCCAACATAGTTGTCGTCAGGAAGAAGGATGGCAGCCTCAGACTCTGTGTTGATTACAGGAAACTGAATCAGCGAACTGTGAAAGACGCCTATGCCATCCCTCGGATCGACGACACTCTTCACCTACTTGCCGGTGCCAAATATTTTTCAAAATTAGATCTTAAGTGTGGCTACTGGCAGGTGGAGCTGAGGGAGATTGACAAAGCTAAGACAGCGTTCCAGGCTGGACCACTTGGTTTTTATGAATGCAATCGTATGCCCTTCGGACTGTGCAATGCTCCTGCAACCTTTCAAAGGTTAATGGAAAGGTGTATGGGCGATCTTAACCTTCAAGATTGCCTTATATACCTCGATGATATTATCATCTTTTCCAAAACCTTTGATGAACATCTAGAGAAACTCGAAGCGGTTTTTCACAGGTTGCAGGAGCATGGTCTGAAACTCAAGCCGACCAAATGCGAATTGTTTCAAAACCAAGTGGTCTATCTTGGACACGTCGTCTCCAGAGAGGGTATACATACGGACCCTTCTAAGATTGAAGCGGTGAAAAGCTGGCCTATCCCTCAGTGCACGAAGGAGGTCCGTAAATTCCTCGGATTTACGGGATATTACCGCCGCTTCATAAAGGGGTATGCCACCATCGCTAGACCGTTAAACGACCTGCTTATTGGGCAT
Organism: Lucinisca nassula; assembly: GCA_963580285.1. NCBI lineage: Eukaryota > Metazoa > Mollusca > Bivalvia > Lucinida > Lucinidae > Lucinisca > Lucinisca nassula. Next base: position 98,125,842 of record OY757019.1, read on the forward strand.
CCTACTGGACCTAAAGGAAAGAAGAAACCCAAGCCTGGAACACCTTTCCATTGGAAGGAAGAGCAGCAGCAAGCCTTCGATACTATCATCAGCAGTCTAATCAACCCACCTGTACTTGCATATGCTGACTATAGCCTACCATTTGAGCTGCATACGGACGCCTCTTCTAATGGACTTGGAGCGGTCCTATACCAGGAACAGGAAGGAAAGAAGAGGGTAGTGGCATATGCAAGCAGAAGTTTGAAAGTTGCGGAGAGAAATTACCCAGCCCACAAACTTGAGTTTCTGGCACTCAAGTGGGCCGTAGTGGAAAAGTTCCACGATTATCTGTACGGCAGTAAGTTCGAGGCAGTTACTGACAATAACCCCTTGACTTACATCTTTACCACGGCCAAGTTAGATGCCACCGGACAAAGATGGGTAGCTGCTCTCTCCAACTACAACTTCTGCATTAAGTACAGGTGTGGTAGGAATAATGCTGACGCCGATGGTCTGTCGAGAAGGAATGAAAAATCAGACGAGGAAGTAATATTTCCTGAAGTACTCAAGGCGATTTGTCAGTCAGTCGTTGTGACAGGCCCTCTAATAGAGAGTGTAGCTGTTACCGAGAATGTGTCTGCAACAGATGGCATTCCTGAGGAGCTTCGTGCTTATGCTTTGTCATTTAAAGACTGGCGCAAGGCACAAAGGGACGATCAAACCTTGAAAATTATCATAGATCAACTGGAGGGCGGTTCTAGTGTTCTTGCTCCGCAGAACCAGGCAAATCCTACAGTCGATCGCCGATACTTCAGGGGATCGGATCGGCTCTTTATGGAAAACGACGTGCTGCATCGCAAAGTTGACTTAAACGGTCAGGAATTCAAGCAACTTGTTCTTCCCATGGCATTCAGAGAGTTTGTGTTCAATGCTTTTCACAACGACCTTGGTCATCAAGGCAGAGACCGAACAACTTCTCTGATCAAACAGCGGTTCTATTGGCCAGCGATAGATTCATACATTGCTGACAAGGTCGCAGAATGTCATCGCTGCATGCTACGGAAGACATATCAGGACAAGAGTACTGGTCTTGTCAATATTGTATCATCTGCGCCAATGGAACTTATCTGCCTTGATTATCTCTCACTTGAGCGATCTAAGGGAGGCGTTGAGAACATACTCGTGATAACTGATCACTTCTCACGCTATGCTCAAGCCATTCCCACGCGAAATCAGACGGCTCGGACGACAGCCAGGGTGTTGTTTGACCACTTCATCGTCCACTATGGCTTTCCAGCAAGGATTCACAATTTCACCCTATGACAGTTAGTAAGCACCATTTTTGCATGATATGTATATGGAGTCGGATGGGGAGGAGGAGCCGACAAAAAAAAAGAGCAGCGATGGTCACTTTGACAAAAGCAGGCGTCAGTGCAACATCTCCGTGAACACAAATAATCAAAGAACCACAGAGGTGAGACAACGGTGAGGACTCGACAGCAAGAAACCACTGAAATGCTGGAGCAAAAGAAAACCAACAGTTAGACTCCGATTGGCCCGACCAGAGACAGAGCATCAGGCACCAACCAACATTACCTTGAATTAGATCTCTCTAATTCTCAATAAGCCTTTACGTTGGAACCGTCATAGAATCTAAGGCCTGACCCAACGGCGTGCAATTAAAGAGGGAAGCAAAGTTGCCAACCGTGATTGGGTTAACTACCATGCATGCAGTCTGTCGTATAATATCCATGTTGCACCCAATCTTTTTATATCGAAGAACGATTTTACGAAATTGGGTGCTAAAGTCATTGTCGTCTTCTTTCTGTTTTGCATGGCGCTTTTAAGATAACTAACGCGCTTGTTTAGGTATTCATTGTTCGTTTTTCAAAAGGCATATGTCGTCTGATCATTCATGTAATTTTTCAACTTGAGATAGTACATCTATACAAATATGCCGTAAAAAGTATTCAAAACAATTAACACAATGAAACTGCGCCTAAAACTGAATAAAAGCCGGACTACATTTTGTGCGGACTCATATTGCTATGGCGGTCAAAGCCGGGTGAGTCGGAACTACTTTAAAGCGTGCAGCACAGCGATGAATGGCAGAATGAATCTGTCCTTAAAAACCAGTAAATTAATCGCGATTGTCCGTAAAAAATCTGGTTATCTCCATAGCGGGGTTTGTAAAACTGGACTAGGACCGGATCGAATCAAATGTTTCTTGCCAATGAAAGAACGCGTTTTATTTGTGATATGCACTAAACTATTGTTATCGCGTCATGGTTTGCTCTTGGTTGTTGTACAGGCAGCAGGTGTGGAAACGCACGTATGTGACCTAACGGACTGGGACGCTGCTAGGAAGCTGGTTGAGCGTATAGGACCAATAGATTTATTAGTAAATAATGCTGGAACGACCTGTCCAATGCCGTTCCTGGAAGTTACGAAAGAAATATTACACAAGTGAGTTTATTTCATTGGTTTTCTTAGTTGCAGATCCTGCAAGAGTATACTTGATTTTAAAATGGAAACTGTTTAGATAAATTGATTGATTGTGTTGGGGGTTTAACGACACGTCAATCCGTGTGGGTCTTTTTGTGTTACCTCAAAGAAAAAGGGAGAAAAGAGATGGAAGAAACAGTAGAGGAGATATAAGGGAAGGACAGGATAGAAAGTGGAAATAAATGAAAGTGTAAAAACTGAAACAAATACATTTACCTGATGCAAGGACCTCATGGCTGGTCCAACTGTTAGCCCTTCTCTTGCTGAATATTCATTTAAGCCACACCCATTTCTGTCTATCAACCAATCAAATTACTTGATGTAATTTATTGCTACAAATTCATGTACTGAATGCCAAACAGTGTAGATCCTGATCAAATGGCTTCTTCAGAAGCCATCTGATCTGGATCTACACTGTTTACAAAGATAGGGGTTGTCGTGAACAGCAAGGTAAGGGTTAAACCAATATCAGTTGGACGCTCCAGCGATGTAAGATACACGACACCTTCCGTTCGCCTAACCAAATCAACCCCCCCCCCCCCACTCCGCGAAAAAAATGCTTAGAAGAGTTTTAGATTCAAATGTCCTGTGTATACGTATTGGACATTCTTTGTAGCACATAGCACAGTTGGCAGCGTGTTTGACACGCCTTTGTATCAGATGTGTCGCTTTCAATTTAACAAACCTGCCTCTGCCTGACTTTTATCACGATAAAACACCCGTGTGACATAGTGCATTCTTTCAGACCTCCAAAATGATTAGTTTTCTGATGAAATTTTGTGACATCTTCTTTATTTAGACTCCAAAAATAGATGGTGGGTGCTCGTAAGAACCGCTCACGTTTTTTCAGCATAACAAAAACACTATATTAGATATTGAACTTGCTAGAACAGTTAACAATTTGACAACTTACGAGCTCGTTAAGCTTACGACGCTTTGAACAACTGGACCCAGATCATGTTCATTACGAAAACACGCCTATTCAAATACATTGCAAATTTTACCGCCAAAAAATGAAAATTTTCAGGTGACAAATTAGGATATTTTTCTTATTTCTGCTCAAAATATAGATTGTGGGAACTCGTAAGAACCGCCTCATCGAGGCGGTTTTAACGAGTACCCACAATCTATATTTTAGAGCAGAAATAAGAAAAATAAGGTTTACCCCTGCAAACCCCAGTTTTACTACATAAAAGTGGGGTTGAAGGGGGTCAAAATTATATTGGCGTGTTTTCCTGATGTCTAGTCATTTGGAATCATTAATTCCCTTGTGGAATATTGAAAATATATGAGTTAACTATTGAGGCCTAATTCAACGAGTCTAGCTAGACTGGTCGAGAAAAAGAAGACATGTATGCTCCACAATTTTTCCCGTTCTGTGGTGTATTTTCTTGCTGCCAAAGGATGATCCCTTTATAGATTTGTTTGTTTGATTTGAGGTTTAACGTCCCCGTCAACACTGTAAAGGTCATTTTGGAGACGTTGCTTGCAATTTTGTGGGACTTTTACCCGACATTGAGATGAAACGACATCTCAAGCCCTGTCGCCCAATGAAACCAATAGGGTTTATTAGCATGGACGGTCCGACTCGCACCGCGGTTCCTGCACAGGCTTAGATCCTCTAAGCTTTTTACCAGTACTAGTGTGCGTGCCGGATTCATCTCTGCGTGGAAGCATCATGCAGCCCATATATTTCTTCAAGCCCCAATCCCTTTATAGAACATGCATGCATTTATGAAACCATCAATTCTCTGTTTTAGTTGAAGGAAGTAATATAAAAATGTCTGTACATGATACTCTGGCCCCCGCCCATAGGGGCTTGAATAAATATATGGGCTGCATGATGCTTCCATGCAGAGCTGAATCGGGCCGGCACACTAGTACTGGTAAACCGCTTAGTGGATCTAAGCCTGTCCAGGAAACGCGGAGCGAGGCGGACCGTCCATGCTAATAAACCCTATTGGTTTCATTGGGTGACAGGGCTTGAGATGTCATATCATCTCAATGTCGGGTAAAAGTCCCACAAATTTGGAAGCAACGTCTCCAAAATGAGATTTACAGTGTTGACGGGGACGTTAAACCTCAAATCAAACAAACAAACAAAAAATATGATACTCAAGTCAGAAATGCTTTGACATATTTTCCTATCGTTTCAGTCGCTTTGATATCAACTTCATGTCAGTCTTCAATATTACCCAGGTAAATCATTACTTAACCCTTGACCTGCTGAATATTTAAATATGCCACACCCCCTACCAATTATCAACCGATCAGATTTATAATTTACTTGATGCAAATTATTGCAACAAACTCACTATCTGAATGACAAACAATGTAGATCCTGATAAGATGGCTTCTTAGCCATCTAATCTGGATTTGTATTGTTTGAAAGATAAGACAAGTCCGGGGTCAGCAGGACAAGGGTGACGCTTTACATTACGCAAACACGCCTATACAAATACATTGCCACCTTTATCGCCGAAAATATGAACATTTTATGATGAAAAATTGTGACATTTTTCTTATTTCTGCTCAAAATATAGATTGTGGGCACTCGTTAGAACCGCCTCATCGAGGCGGTTCTAACGAGTACCCACAATCTATATTTTAGAGCAGAAATAAGAAAAATAAGGTATACCCCCGGAAACCCCAGTTTTACTATATAAAAGTGGGGTTTGAAGGGGTCAAAATTATATAGGCGTGTTTTCGTGATGACATCGAAGTTTAGAGAGGAGTCGCTTATGCAATAGACCCCGTGAAGGCTTAGTTCAAACAAAGGCTGTTACATGTGGGTTTACGGCGTCCCGCAAACCCGCATGCTGGCAAGACGACCAAGGGTGATCTCTGAAGGTGAACGGACAACTGTGGGGTAAGGCACAAGAAAGATGTTATATACAAGACATAAATTATTAACAGTTTCTATATACAACAATACCAACACTAAAAACTACATTTATTTGCTTCTATAATCCATTCACGACGCCCGCCCCGAAGGCAAAACTACGTTCTATGCTCGGACCGGGATGACGCGAATGTCTACAGAAGCAAATAACAAAATAAACGAACAACGACGACAAATAATAAAAATACGACTGACCAGCAAAATAATATTGTCCACTTGGGGTGGACTTGCGTCGACGCGCTGGTGTACTGAGAATTTAACTCATGTCGATTATCACTGTCGACTTGACTTCACTGTAAACTTGACTTCACTGTCAATTTGACTTCACTGTCAATTTGACTTCACTGTCAATTTGACTTCACTGTCAATGTTTATTTCACTGTCAATTTGACTTCACTGTCAATTTTACTTCACTGTCAATTTTACTTCACTAACAACTAGATTATTCACCGACAACTTGTTGTTATCTTATGGTCTCGACGGTCTGTCTACACGGTACTGCCCGCCTCTGGAGGGCATCTGGACCGATACGTCGTACCAAATACCTGCTCCCATGAATCAGGGAGCAGCAGGTCACCACACGGCATCTGATATTACACTGACTACATTGTGATGGCCATAACCCCTATACCCATTGAGACATATTGATGGTACCTGGCACAAATGTTCACAAGGCTGATATGACATGTCATGCAGAAGAACATCAACACTGGTTGCCACGATTTTTTAGTTATCTCCCCTTCCAATAAAATACAGTGACTACCTTGTGATGGCCATAACTCCAATACCATTTGAGATATATTGATGGTACATGGTACAATTGTTCACAAGGCTGAGATTGTGTGTCAAGCACCAGAACCACAACTTTGAGTGCTATGGTTTTATAGTTGTTATCTCCCCTTCAAATAAAATAGAATCACTACTTTGTGATGATCATATCTTCAATACTCTTTGAGATATATCGATGGTACTTGGTACAGTTGTACATGAGGTTAAGCAGGCATGTCATGTGCAAGAACCACGACACTGCGTGCCCTGGTTTTTGAATTCTCTCCCATGACAATATAACTTTGTGATGGCCATAACTCCAGTTCCCTTTGAAATATATTGATGGTACTTGGCACAGTTGTATGCAAGGTTGAGGCAGCATGTCATGCCTAATAACAGCTCTGGGTGCTGTGGTATTTGAGTTATCTCCCCATCAAATATAACAGTATGACATTGTGATCACCATATCTCCCATACCCTTTGAGACATATTGATGATACTTGGTACAGATGTACACGATGTTAAGCAGATGTGTACTGCGCAAGAATTTCAACTCTGGGTGCTATGGAGTTTTAGTTATCTCCCCTGACAGTATAACCTTGTGTTGGCTGTAATTCAAATACCCTTTGAGATATATTGAAGTAACTTGGCACAAGTGTATACAAGATATTGAAGGCACATAAAACAACTATTGGTCCTGTGGTGTTATCTCCCCTTCCAATATAACAGTATGACCAGCTTGTGATCTCAATATCTCCAATACACCTTGAGACATATTGATGGTACTTGGTACAGATGTACATGAGGTTTAGCAAGTGTGTCATGCACAAGAACCACAATTCTGTGTGACCTGGTGTTTGAGTTGTCTCTCCTTGCAGTATAATCCTGTGATCGCCATAACTCCAGTACCATTGAGATACATTGCTGGAACTTGCCACAGTTGTAAACAAGGTTGAAAAGGTATTTCATGTGCAAGAACCACAACTCAGTTTACCCGTACTTTGTTCAATGAAAACATTGTAGCTTCATCATGTTGAGAAGCGATCCTTAATATCATTTTGTGAAGATAGCTTAATAAATATTACATATACAAAATATACTGTGGGCTCACCAGTGTATTTCAGTTCTGGTGCACTTTCTATTTGTGAACAATCTTCTGAAGGCCATATTAGCTTTTGTTTGGGGGATTGCAATCTCTTCTGACGGCTATTTTTCCCTAATTCATATACAATTTATTAACTCACCCGAGCATAAAGTACTCATGGTGAGTTATTGTGATAGGTAAATGTCTGTTGTGCGTTGGCAAAATTGCTTTAAAGGACAACTCTTCCTATACCATTGTGCAAACTTCATTCAAACTTCACAACAGTGTTGTCTAGTTGATCTTCTACCAAAATAGCTAAAGTGGTTCCGCTCCAATGAACACGATGCCTGCCAGAGCTAAAAATAGAAAACCTTTTAAATATCCTTGGGACATTTTGAAATAATGAGTCAGAAATCCTTCATGTGGACTGAACAAACTATTTGTCTAAACCACGAGGGAACCAAGGGCGAGCACTGTGGGAACCTAAAATCGGTTTAAGCCCCCCTAGTAAAAAAACCTTTATACTGACCGTTCCAGGGCGATTCTTCTGTTGTGGTTGATTATTGCTACAGTTCGTCTTTGCATGTATGTATTGCTAATTATGTCTCACCCCTTAGCGGGGAGACACATTGTTTTCCCCCAGGCGTCTGTCTGTCTGTCCGTCTGTCTTGGAAGTTTTTCTGTTTCAAATACGTGTCCGCTGTATAACTTGAAAACTGTTCAAGCTATAGCTTCATATAATATCAATCAACAGTAGACGACATGAAATGTTTCCCTTGGAAGTTTTCCGTCAGAAACGGTGTCCACTCTATAACTTGAAAACCGTTCAAGCTATCTTCATGAAACTCCATATAAATATCAATCAACATAGTCTACGTGCAGAGCGCAATAATTATAATTGTTGCATTTATACGTTTTTGAGTTATTTCCCTTGGAAGTTTGTTATTCACAAAATTGTGTCCACTCTATAACTTCAAAACCTTTCAAGATATCTTCCCAAAACATCATATAATCAAAGCGCCAAAGGCACTGAAATGACAGATTCTATGAGAAAATCATAACGCTTTGAAAACTTACATAAAATCTTTCTAAAAAGATCTTAAAATTTGGAAAGTAGTTCTCCAAATCCCATTTTATGATCTGTTTGCAGATTTCGATGCACCGGTAGTATTAAGAAATGCCATGTTCCAAATTTTTGAAAGAAACCATTTACGTTTTCAAAACCAAACATTAAAATTCAAGTTTTAACAATGCAACTGTCCATAAGTCACAGTTTTTGTCTAGTCGGTTGTGGATACCTCTTCCAAAAGATACTCTATGGGAAAGAGATCGGAGGAGATAGGCTGGCTAGTCCAGTACATGAATTCCATTGACTTGAAGAAGTTTTTGAGCAAGAACAGCACTATGAGTACGCGCGTTATCCTACTGGACAATATATCCCGGATTCTGAGCGTAAGGCCGAAGCACTTGATCGATGTAACGTCTCGCTGTTCAGTTCACGTCTCAGCCATGATCTTGAATGTTCTTAATGACACTAAGCTGCGTTCGCTAACTGCATGCAATATCACGCCACACAAATTCGCTTGTTCCATCCGACATGTCACGCTCTATTACGCACGCGTCGAGTACTGGTAAACCGCTTAGAGGATCAACCCTGCCAAGGCAAAACGGTGTGAGTATCGGACCGTCCATGCTTATAAACCCTATTGGTTTCATTCGGCGACAGGGCTTGAGATGCCATTTCATCTTAATTTCGGGTAAAAGTCCCACAAAATTAGAAGCAACGTCTCTAAAATGACCTTTACAGTGTTGACGGGGACGTTAAACATCAAATCAAACAAACAAAACGCACGCGTCGCCTCGGCATACCTTACACCAATACGTCGAAACACCCGGAAAAGACAATTGGCGTGATTCACGGTGAAGTGCGATTTGTCACTTAAACGCATATCACGTCAGTCGCTTAGACGCCAATTTACGTATTTCGTGCACCAGCGTAAGTGTTCCGTATTGTGTCGACGCGTTAACCTTGGTCATGCCAGGGGGGCGTCTAGCTCTCAAAGGGCGAAAACAGTGTCAGTGCTTATTAGTCGGTAGTTGAAACCCTTTGTTTATCTACAGGTACAGTGTAGCAGATGCCGGCGGAAATCTGCTTCGCATATGCGTCTGTCAGATGAATCGATCTTGACGTACTGACGTCGGTCATCCGCTACGCCGACGTCCACTAGCGTCTTCTGTTGATAGTAAGATGTCGCTCCAACAGACAAATAGATCAAACACATGTGACACCCAAAATCAGAGTCAACGCCATCCGCTTTCCGAACAGCTTCTAACTGTCCGTTAGAAGCCTCCGTGGTGTAGTGGTTATGCTACTCACCTTGTAAACCAGGGATCGCAGGATCGATCCCGGACTTCTCCAGACTTTCGGATGTGTCTTTTAACCGAGGTATCGTCTCCGTATGACCTTAGCTGTTGGTGGGACGTAAAACTCAAACACTCACTCTAACTGTCCAGGGTTTAATGAAAAATGTTGCAATACGTTCTCACTTGATGCTTTTTGAGAACAAAATACAATTTCTTCTTTTCTTGCCACGACCTTACATCACACATCAAAAGTGTGGTTTCTATCAGTGCTGGTGTGAAGGTGGTACACAGGATCGTTGGCCCCCGCCCATCGGCGCTTAAAGAAATAGATGGGCTGCATGATGCTTCCACGCAGAGCTGAAACCAACCCGCACACGAGTACTGGTAATCTGCTTAGAGGATCTAAGCCTGCCCAGGCAAAGAGGTGCGAGTCGGACCGTCCATGCATATAAACCCTATTGTTTTTTATTGGGCGGCAGGGCTTGAGATGTCATTTCATCTCAGTGTCGGGTAAAAGTCCCACAAAATTGGAAGCAACGTCTCCAAAATGATCTAAACAGTGTTTACGGGGACGTTAAACCTCAAATCAAACAATACAAAACACAGGATCGTGGCCGGACTGGTAACCATACGTCACGGTTGATTGATTTAACCTTTTTAGCTTAAGGGCATGGTGCCTAAGCGTGTTGTAATCATGTAATCGTTTGGTTTCAAAATCAAAGCACCGAAAGTGTTGGTGGGATGTAGGTTGGGGTAAAAGTCCTGGGCTGAGATTAAACTGTTTTATTTAACTCTGAAATTCCAAACAAATAGTGAAGATTTTGACAAGAAGCGCGTTCTGCAGCGTCCGAACTTGGTCTACACTGTTTGCCAAGCTCACCCTATGATTCCAGGATGACCCTCTTCAGGCTTATGGAATACCCTTATCTCACTGCAGCTATTTTCTGCAAGAAAAAGGTTATTCTGAGAAGTCAGTGATATTCACGTAGACGTTAGCTCTGAATCGCTTTTTTATTAGTAACTTCGGGTCGAATGCCAAACAATCAACCCAAACATAGCCGGGTCGTTTGTCAGTCTTGGTTACATGTAAGTGGTATCTGTAAAATCTGCACTTGATAAAAAGTTCGATCTGGCAAACAATGTAGACTAAGATCAAACGCCACAGAACACGGTGCTGATCTTGTTCTACATTTTTGCATCAGTTACTAAACTTCCGTTAAGTTTAAACGGATCAGTCCAAGTCCTCGTTCATGACCAGCCTGCATTTAGAGACAATCGGCATGGGTGTTGTCAGTGCTTTGGTTTATTCACTGCCTTGAGTTTCTGGAGTGTTCTCTTCCATCACTGAAGTGGGGCTCGTCCATTCTGCTAAATATGGCACCTAGAATTATATCACAGGACCTACACTGTTTGCATAGGCATCTGTACCATATTCCAGGGTTGAAAGGGACAGCCTTTCTCGCAAAGTCTGATATACACCTAGTTGTAACTGACCTAGACTTGACCTCGAATGTCGGAAAACCCATTAATATTCTGGTCTGCAGCTGACCGGCTGGTCTTTAAGGATTAAATATTGACAGCACTGTTAGAAAACAGTGTAAAACCTGAGCAGACGTCTAAGCAGATGCCGCATTGATCTAGGTATACAGTCTCGCATGATGCAGCTGATTCATATGAAGTGCTGAATATATTCTCTGAAAGGTAAGATAAAATCGTTAAGTCGTCTGCTTCAAAAGTTTGTATTGCGATTATAGGATGTACAATTTTGATAACTGCGCCCAACCGGACTACATTTTTGTGCGGACTCGTATATCTTTGGCGGTCAAAGCCGGAAGAAAGTCGTAGGAAAGCCGGAACTACTTTACAACACGCAGGATAGCTAGAGATGACAGATAGAATCTGTCATTAAAAATCAATCAATATTAGATGACGTGCCTAGCACGATAACTACAACTCTTGCATTTATACGTTTTAGTTATTTCCCTTGAAAGTTTTTCTGTCACAAAATCGTATCCGCTCTTTTACTTGAAAACCTTTCAAGATATCTTTCCGAAACCTCATATAACCTCATATACATATCAATCAACATTAGACGACATACAGAGCACAAGAACTTTAACTCTTGCTTTTATTCTAATTGTTTCTTTTTTTCATTTGAAGTTTGTCCATCACACAATTGTGTCCGCTCTTTAATTTGAAACATGTTCAAGATATCATCAAGAAACTTCAGGCAAATTTCAGTCAACATTAGAGCGCAAGGGCCATAACTCTTGCATTTATATACTTTTTAGTTATTTTCCCTTGGAACTTTGTCCGTCATAAAATCATGCCCGCCATATATTAACTTGATAACCGTTCAAGAAATCTTCACTAAACTGTATATGAATATAGTTCAACATCTCTTTGCACACTTCCCACCTCCCAACTGTATACCAACCTTTTTAGCTGTATAAACCAGACACATTTTTCTGGGGCAAAACTGTAATTTTCAATGTTCAAAAGAAGGGTAGCACACAAATTCTATACATATGGCTCTTGTACTCTACATGCAATCACATTAGATTATATAAATGTTAGCTGAATGCACAATACAATATGACTATAAAAATGTGGGGAGTACGGAACCCGGGAAGGGACATTTCTGTTCCAGTGTCTAGCAGAACAGAAATAAAAACAATAAAATTAGAGTGGAACAAAAACAAGAAATATGTCGTTTAATCGATAAAATAACGACATATTTCTTGTTTTCTGTTCCACTCTGAAAAGTAGAGAATAAAATTAGAATGAAACAGAAAACAAAAATATTTCGTTTAAACGACGTATTTTAGTTTCCTGATCCACTCTGAAAAAGTAGCTTGACATTCAAAACAATAAAATAAGAATGGAAAAGAAAACGAAAATATGTCGTTTAAATGACATAATTATTTCTTGTTTTCCTTTCCACTCTGAAAAATAGCCATCGGAAGAGATGGCAAATCCCCGACCTAAAGCCAATATGGCCTTCAGAAGATTGTTCACCAATAGAAAGTGCACCAGAATTAAACCAGCAATATATCACAAAAGTATTGCAGTTATGGCCATCACAAGATTATACTGTCAGGGGAGATAATTAAAAAAAGGGCACTCAGAATTGCGGTTCTTGTGCATGACATGCCTGCTTAAGTTCATGTATTTCTGTACAAAGTACCATCAATACATTGTCTCAAAGGGTATTGGAGATATGATGATCACAAGTTGGTCATACTGTTATATTGGAAGGGTAGATAACTCAAATACCACAGCACCAACAGTTGTGTTTCTTGCACATGACACCCCTTCTGTACCTTGTATACAATTGTGTCAAGTTCCTTCAATATATCTCAAAGGGTGTTGAAGTTATGGCCATCACAAGGTTATATTGTCAGGGGAGATAACTAAAAAACCAGAGCACCCAGAGTTGTAATTCTTAAGCATGACACACCTGCTTAACCTCATGTACATCTGCATCAAGTACCACCAATATGTCTCAAAGGCTATTGGAGGTACGGTGATCACAAGGTGGTTATACTGTTATATTGGAAGGGGAGATAACTCAAATATCATAGCACCCAGAGTTGTGGTTCTTAGGCATGAAGCACCATCTCAACCTTGTATACAATTGTGCCAAGTACCATCAATATATCTCAAAGGGTAGTGAAGTTATGGCCATCACAAGGTTATATTGTCAGGGGAGATAATTAAAAAAAAGCCAGGGCACACAGAGTTGTGGTTCTTGCACGTGACACACCTGCTTAACCTCATGTACAACTGTACCAAGTACCATCAATATATCTCAAAGAGTATTGGAGATGTGGCCACCACAAGGTAGCGATTCGATATTATTGGAAGGGGAGATAACTAAAAATCATGGCACCCAGAGTTGCGGTTCTTGTGCATGACACACTGTCTCGGCCTTGTGAACAACTGTGCCAGGTATCATCAATATATCTTAAAGGGTATTGGAGTTATGGCCATCACAAGGTAGTCACTCTATTTTATTGGAAGGGGAGATAACTTAAAAACCATGGCAACCAGAGTTGTGGTTCTTGTGCATGACACGCTGTCTCAGCCTTGTGAACAACTGTGCCAGGTACCATCAATATATCTCAAAGGGTATTGGAGTTATGGCCATCACAAAGTAGTCATTCTATTTTATTAAAAGGGGAGATAACTCAAAAAGTATGGCCTCCAGTGTTCTGGTTCTTGTGCATGACACGCCGTCTCCGCCTTGTGAACAATTGTGCCAAGAACCATCAATGAATCTCAAAGGGTATAGGATGTATGGCCATCACAAGGTTGCGTCTACGGACGGACGGACGGACGCCAGGCTGATCGCTATATCCCCCGAACCTATTCGGTCGGGGGATAAAAAGTAGCGTGGAATGTAAAACAATATATATATCGTTTAATCGACATAATCTTGACCTCTCACTGGTTAAAGATCTCGCCTTTTTCAACATAATATGTCGTTTAAACGATATAATCCCGGCCTTCCATTGGTTGTTGTTATAGTTCGAACAAATTGACCTGAGACTAACCTTTATGCATGGAATAAATTTGTCAATGTTATCGCCTAATACGTCGGCTTTCGTAACATTCTCGTCAATTTTCGGCATCACCTGAACTGCGACCCATTTACCGACCTCTATGTATTGAATAACAATATCGTCATTTTCGGGAGACGGCGAAGATAAATACATGCATTCAGTCGGGTGTGAAATTATGTTAATAGAGTTCACCAGTCTCAAGTCAATTTGTTCGAACTATATCACGCATTGCCAACTTTATATGACAGTCAACCGTGACGGCCACACAAAAACCAAATATTGGATTGGCTTCCCATCACGAAAACACGCCTATATAATTTTGACCCCGTGAACCCCACTTTTATATAGTAAAACTGGGGTTTACAGGGTAAACGTTATTTTTCTGATTTCTGCTCTAAGATATAGGTTGTGGATACTCGTTACAACCGCCTCGATGAGGCGGTTCTAACGAGTACCCACATATAGGTTGTGGATACTCGTTAGAGTTATAACCGCCTCGATGAGGCGGTTCTAACGAGTACCCACAATCTATATTTTGAGCAGAAATAAGAAACATATCACAATTTTTCATCTTGAGATTTTCGTTTTTTCGGCGGTGATGTTTACAATGTATTTGTATAGGCTTGTTTTCATAATGCTTTGACTGAGGCCTATAATATAGTCCTGCTGTGTCGCCTTTATGATCCCGGGGGATACTGAACGAGAATCGCTCATGCCAAAACATGTCTAGTTAATTATGGGCTAGCTGGCTGTTTTAGATTTATATGAAAGGTGCTTTAAAGAGAAAATTACTCTTTTTTGTGAAACGATTAACAGTTAGTCGTTTTAAAACAATATATTTTGTGTCCTCATAAATCCATTATTTTTCTGGAATGGTATCTTCCGCTTTATATATTGAAAAAAAAAACATTTAAGAGTTTATGGGTGTCAGATTGAATTACCGCCCCCGCCCATCGGGGCATGATGAAATAGATGGGCTGCATGATGCTTCCACGCAGAGCTGAAACCAACCGCACACAAGTACTGGCAAACCGCTTAGATGATCTAAGCCTGTCCGATTCAGTCCGCCTATGCTTATAAATAAACCCTATTGGTTTCATTTGGCGACAATGCTTGAGGTGTCATTTCATCTCAATGTCGGGTAAAAGTCCCACAAAGAAGAAATGTCTCCAAAATGACCTATACACTGTTAACGGAGACGTTAAACCTCAAATCAAACAAACAAGTACGTCTCCTCCCATCGGGGCTTGCAGAAATAGACGGGCTGCATGATGCTTCCACGCAGAGCTGAAACTGACCGCACACGAGTACTGGTAAACCGCTTCGAGGATCTAAGCCTGCCCAGGCAAAGCGGTGCGAGTAGGACCTTCAGTGCCTATAAACCCGTGCGACAGGGCTTGAGATGTTATTTCATCTCAGTGTCGGGTACAAGTCCCACAAAATTGGAAGCGATGTCTCCAAAATGACCTATACAGTGCGGGGACATTAAACCTCAAAACAAACAAACAAACAGATTGAATTATATAATATGGTAGCCTCCTCTGCATATTTACCTCCCTTGAAATTCTAAAAATAATTAATTATGTTCTGTTTGACTGGAAAAAAACATATATCTGTGATTAATTCAAAAAGTATGAAAATTTATTTTGTATAGTGTAATTTTTATAATATCGTTTTCTGAGTAT
The DNA here is from genome assembly GCA_963580285.1 of Lucinisca nassula. NCBI lineage: Eukaryota > Metazoa > Mollusca > Bivalvia > Lucinida > Lucinidae > Lucinisca > Lucinisca nassula. Next base: position 98,141,694 of record OY757019.1, read on the forward strand.
GTTTTATTTTTTATATGAATTGACTGTTGCGTGAATTAGCTAAGACCTCTCTAATAGGAAGAAAGCTAGGAAACAAACGACGTTCGGAGGGCTTGCGCAACTTTAAGTCCTCAGGTGGAACAAATTTGGTCATTCTATTGATCTTGGTCGGAGACATTGAAACTAACCCCGGTCAAAGGTTTCGCTGTGGGCTGTGCAGAAAATATTGCAAATACTCTCAGAAATGGGTAGAATGTGAGGACTGTGAAAAGCGTTTTCATTCCTCATGTTCTGAATTGGATGAAAACCAATTGCTAGAGCTTGAAATTGGAATTGGAACTTGGTATTGCAAAGACTGCAAAGCAGACTGTGGCCTATGCAGCGGCGATGTTCTGAATGAACATAAGGCCGTTCAGTGTGACCAATGTGAAATGTGGAGTCACATGGATTGCGCTTTCCTTTCAGATGCCGAGTATGGCAAACTGGTAAACTCGAGTTGTTCATGGATATGCCCGAAGTGCGAGGTTTTTAATTTTTCTGACTCGTTCTTCAGCGAACCTATAGAACTGGAAGAAAGAAATAAATTTGAACCTCTGCCAAAGGAAAAAGGAGTTAAATCTCCGACTATTGACATGAGAAAGCCGAATATTGTAAAAGGTTTGAAACTTTGCAGTATTAACATTAATGGTTTAAGAGGAAAAATACTTGAATTTTTAGCTTTTCTTGATATTCACCAACCACATATTGTGGCTATTCAGGAAACAAAGATTGACAGTTCAGTTATGACTTTGGACCTTTTCAGAGTGGAAAGGAAAACAATAAATATGTATGACATATTTTTGTTTTTTTGTTCCAGTCTTATTTTATTGTTTTAAATTCCACGCTAGTTTTTCAGAGTGGAACAGATAACAAGACAAATGTCGTTTAAACGACATATATGTGTTTTTTTTTTTGTTTTTTTTTGTTCCATTCTAATTTTTATGTTTTAGATTCCGTCCTACTTTTTCAGAGAGGAAAAAAATAGAAACGTGTCGTATTACATCGTTTAAACGACATATTTGTTGTTTTCCTCTCCACTCTAATTTACTCTTTTAAATTCTGTTCCGTATTTAACGACATATTTTTGTTTTCTGTTCCATTATAATTTTTTGTTTAAAATTCCACTCCACTTTTTCAGAGTGGAAAAGAAAACAGGAAATATTGTATCGTTCAAACAGGAAATATTGTATCGTTTGAACGACATATTTCTTGTTTTCTTTTCCACTCTAATTTGATTGTTTTAATTTCTGTTGTGCTAGATACTGGAACAGAAATGTCTCTTCCCTGGTTCCGTAGGGAAGACATCTGTGTTTTTGTAGAAAAACAAAGTCGAGTATCTATTTATTTTGGGTAGCCGTTTGGTCATTTTGTGGGAAAGTTACTGTCCTTTCCGCTTTCCGCTTGTGACGTTTTCAATATGGTGAAGTTGTTTAATGTTTGTGTTTCTTTCACTTCTGTGTCTTGGAAGGGAGATGTGAGGTCATTGTATCGATTCCTGATAATTGCCTTTGCTTCTGTTTCAAAGGAATATTGCTTAGGTGACCCTCGACCAAAATAGCTTACACGGTACCACTTCGGAGAATAAAATGGCCACCAGAACTAAAATTGAAAACCTTTAGCTGTCAATGCTCCTATACCTTTGATACGATTTAGTTCTGACGTAAGAATGTGGTCCAAGTGACCCTCTACCAAAACAGCTAAAATATTTTTCTCCTATTAACAAGATGGCCACCAGAGCTAAACATAGACAATATGTTCTAAGAAAGAATTATCCTTTGGAAGCAACGAATACACCACAGAACTGAAAAGTATAGAGTGTATAGTTTTCTGGGCCAGACTGGCTAGTTTCGGCCAATTAGGCCTAAACAGTGACCCTCAAATATTTTCAGAATTCCACAACGGAATCAATGACCCCAAAGGACAAAACAATATAAACTACACCCTGATGAAGGGCATGGAGACTTTTTACGGCCGCCAGTGACGTTAAATATGTTCTACAAAAGGATTATCCTTTGGACGCGAAAATATACCACAGAACTGAAAAGTATGGAATGTTCAGTTTTCTGGGCCAGACTAGCTAGTTTCGGCCAATTAGGCCACATCAATGACCCTTAAATATTTTCAAAATTCCACATCGGAATCAATGAGCCCAAAGGACAAACAAATATAAATTACACTATGATGTAGGACAGGGAGACTTTTTACGGCTGCCACACATTCCCTTAACACCAGCTGCAGTTACATTAAATGTGTTCTAATCAAATATCCCAAAGGACAAGAAACCATAAGCTGCACTGTGATGAAGTCTTTCAATGGCAACTCCTATTCCCTAGGCCAATTTCATTCAAACGTCACAGGAATAGTGCTTAGGCAGCCTTTTTCTAAAATAGCTAAAACGGTGCATCTGATGCTTCATTTCAGGTCGTAGCCAAGCGAATGATTGAAAGAGGTACCGGGGGTGCCATTGTAAACATGTCCAGCATTTGTGCTAAGAGTGCTTTGCCAATGCGAAGTGTCTATTGCTGTACGAAGGCAGCTTTAGATCAACTTACAAGAAGTCTAGCAATTGAACTAGGACCACATAAGGTAGATCAGACATTAAAGTGATTTTAAGTCTCCGTCTGCAGTCTTATGCTTCATTCAGGTCGTAGTCAAGGGCATTATTGAAAGAGGAACCGGGGATGCCATTGTAAACATGTCCAGCATTACTACTAAGAGTGATATGCCAACGCGAAGTGTATGTTGCTGTCCGAAGGCAGCCTTAGATCAATTTACAAGAAGTCTAGAATTTGAAGTAGGACCACATAAGGTAGATCAGACATTTAAGTGGTTTTTAGACTCCGTCTGCAGTAGTTTTTGGGTCGATTATGTATGAGCTCACCTTTCACGTAGTGCCGAGGTGAGCTTTTCTGGTTATTTTTTGTCCGTCGTCCGTGCGTCCGTGAGTCCGTCCGTTAACAATTTCTTCAAACGCCATCATCTCCTAAACCACTGATCGGATTTTGACCAGACATCACAGGCATGATCCTTAGGTGGTCCCCTTTCATATTTTTCAAACGGTTCCGGTTCATTTGACATCTAGGTCACAGGAGCCAAATTAGATTTTTTACAGAAAACTTAAAAAAATCTTCTTCTCTGAAACCACAAGGCCCGGGTCTTTGATATTTCGAATGAAGCTTCATCTGGTGGACCTCTACCAAGATTGTTCAAATTATAGCCCTGGGGCAAAAAATGTCCCCGCCCAGGGGCCCACCTGTTTTGCATAGCTTTTATAGGGAAAACATTTAAAAAATTTCTTGTCTGAAACAAGAAGGCCCAGGCTTTTGATATTTGGTATGAAGCTTCATCTAGGGGACCTCTACCAAGATTGTTCAAATTATAGCCCTGGGGTCAAAAATGGCCCCGCCCTTGAGTTCGCCAGTTTTACATAGACTTATATAGGTAAAACTTTTAAAAATCTTCCCGTCTGAAACCAGAAGACCCAGGTCTTTGATATTTGGTATGAAGCTTCAACTAGTCAATCTATTGTTCAAATTGTAGCCCTGGGACCACATTGGCGCCCAGCCCGGGGCCCTTCTGGTTCTACATAGACTTATGTAGGGAAACCCTTTAGAAATCTTCTCGTCTGAAACCAGAAGGCCCGGTTGTTTGAAGATTGGTATGAAGCTTCATCTAGTGGACCTCTACCAGGGTTGTTTAAATTATAGACCTAGGGTCAAATAATTTCACAGAAGTGTTCCTTGGGTCTGTGTCAACCACAATTGCTCAAACCATCCACTCCACCTTATATAATGTGTTCAATCTAACATACAATGCCTCGTGACGTGAAGGGTGGGGACTTCATGCCAAATATCAAAGAAAAGGGCCTTGTGGTTTCAGAGAAAAAGATGTGTAAAGATCTGCCATATATAGACCTACATGTATGTTAAACCAGTTGGTCCCTGGGAGGGGCCAGTTTTGGTCCCGGGCTATAATTTTAACAATCATGGTAGAGCTCCACCAGATAAAGTTTCATACAAATATCAAAGAACTGGGCCTTCTGGTTTCAGACAATCAATTTGTAAAGGTTTTCCCTATATAAGTTGATGTAAAACCAGTGAACCCCGGGGCGGGGCCATTTCTGGGGCCGGAGCTATTTTTGACCATTGGGCTATAATTTGAATAACCCTGGTAGAGGTCCACTGGATGAAGCTTCATACCAAACATCAAACAGCCGGCCTTCTGGTTTCGGACGAGAAGATTTCTAAAGGGTTTCCCTTTATAAGTCTATGTAAAACCTATGGGCCGCGGGGCCGGGTCATCTTTGGTCCCAGGATTATAATTTGAACAGCCTTACTGGAGGTCCACTAGAAGAAGCTTCATACCAAATATCAAAGACTGGGCCTTCTGGTTTCAGACGAGAAGATTTTTTAAAGGTTTTCCCTATAAAAGTCTATGTAATACCAGTGGGTCCCCGGGTGGGAACATTTCTGGCCCAAGAACTATTATTTGAATTTGAACAATCTTGGTAGAGATCCCCAAGATGAAGCTTCATACCAAACATCAATGACCTGGGCCTTCTGGTTTCTGACAAGTAGATTTTTAAACGTTGTCCCTATTATAAGTCTATGTAAAACCGCCGGCCCCTGGGGCGGGGCCAATTTTTGGCCCAAGCGCTCTGATTTGAATAATCTTGGTAGAGGTCCACTAGATGACGCTTGATACAAAATATGAAAGATCTGGGCCTTCTGGTTTCAGACCAGATGATTTCTAAAGGTTCTGCCTATATAAGTCTCTGTAAAACTGGTGGGTCCCAGGGCGGGGTCATTTTTTGGCCCCTGGGCTATACTTTGAACAAACTTGGTAACGGTCCAATAGACGAAGCATCATACCAAATATCAAAGATCGGGGCCCGCTGGTTTCAAACGAGATGATTTTTAAGGGTTTTCCCTATATATGTCTATGCAAAACCGGTGGGCCCCGGGGCGGGGTCATTTTTGGCCCAGGGCTATAATTGGAATAATTTTGGTAGAGGTCCACTAGATGAAGCTTCTTAACAAATATCAAAGAACTGGACCTTGCGGTTTCAGAGAAGAAGACTTTTTAAGTTTTCAGTTAAACAAAATCTATTTTCCGCTCCTTTGACCTAGATGTGCAACGGACCGGAACCGTTTGAACAACTTTGGACGGGGACTACATAAGAATCATTCCTGTGAAGTTTGGTCAAAATCTGATCAGTGATTTAGGAGAAGATGCCGTTTAAAGAAATTGTTTACAGACGCATGCCGGACGGACGCATGGACGACGGACAAAAAGTGAGCAGTAGGCCATAAATCATATGGCAGATAGAAGAGTGCTTAAAGAATATTTCTATGAAAGTTTTGCCAGAATATCTGCTAATTCTTGGCAGTAAATGCAAATTTTCAATTTTCCCCATTAAAGGTCTTTAGAAACTATAAGTTGTCCTAGCAACCAAACTGAAGAGACGAATTTCAGAAAAAAAAACTATAAAGGCACATATGGTGAATATTTCCATAAAATCTCAGTCTCATAGAGCATATGGTTTCTGAGAAGATGTTTTTAAGTGTTCTTTTGTTTCTTTCTATTTTTAGAGGCAGTTTGGTTTCCATGGCACCCAATAAAAGTGAGCAGTTGACCTTAGATCTTTTGACTGATAGACGATTGCTGAAAGAAAATTTCCATTACGAAAACATGCCTGTACAAATACATTGTGCACTTTACCGCCGAAAACCCTAAAATTTTTGGATGAAAAATTGTGATTTTTTACTTTTTCTGCTCAAAATATAGATTGTGGGTACTCGTTAGAACCGCCTCATCGAGGCGGTTCTAACGAGCACCCACAATCTATATTTTAGAGCAGAAATAAGAAAAATAAGAAAAATAAGGTTTACCCCTGTAAACCCCATTTTTGCTATATAAAAGTGGAGTTCGAGGGGGTCAGAATAATACAGGCATGTGTTCGTGATGTATGAAGGTTTTGTCAAAGTATCTGCAAAGGCTGGGTAGTAATTGCCATTTTTTTCCAATTTTCCCCATTAAATTCAAAGGTAACTCTAAGTTGCCATAGCAACCAAACTAAAAAGTTGAATTTTATAAAAAATACCTGTTGAGTCAAATTTGGTGAGTATTTTCATAAAGGCTCAGCCTCATAGAGCATATGGTTTCTGAGGAGATGATTTTAAGTATTTGTTTTTCAATTTTTGGCATTTTGGTTCCCATGGCAACCGACAAAAATGAATAGTAGGCCTAAAATCATATGACAGATAGTAGTTTCCTTAAGGAACATTTCTATGTAAGCTTTGTCAAGATACCTGCAAAGGCTTGGCAGTAAATGCATTTTTTTTTCAATTTTCCCCATTATAAGTTTATGGAAATTCTAAGTTGCCATAGCAACCCATCTAATAAACCGTTTTTCATCAAAAACACAAACTCTCAATCCCCAAGCCCAAGGTTGTTACAGATGAAATTTTAGCCCAATCGGCCTGGGGCTTCAGAGGAGTTGTCGTTTGAAAGTGTTGAATTTCACAGAAGAATACAACATAAAACTAAACCCATCCTCTCAAACTACATTCATGCCGTGATTTTATACCGCGTCTAAATTTTCTGGTTGGTGAGAAATCTTTGATGAAGACAATGGGTAACAGACGGGAGGAATGATGGACAGACAGAATATAAATGTACAAACGTAAACGAAAATAGAAATAAAATGCCCAGGAAAAGCCACAAACAACGATTACAACCTACCAATGGCATCAAGACGAACAGTAACTAACAATGAAGAAAACAAAACAGGATTTTAGATTAAACATATTTTATTGCATGAAACACAATGGGATTGGATACAAGTTATACAACATTAGTAAATCCTCTCCCTAAACATTAACAGATAACAGCACATATGGCACAACGGTGTGACAGGAATGTTTTGAAAATAATAAAAATGAGATACAAAACCAACAGTAAGACAAGTGGTAACGGCACAAAAACCTATGTAAACATATGGATGTGCTTCATTTAAATCTTCCCGTTTCCTTTACAAATTGTAGCACAGACTTACGTATTTGACGATTTGTTTCTGGATTTAAGAATTCATTACCATTAATAAGCAATTCAATGTTGATATCCACCTGGGGTAGCGACGTTATTAATCGGTTTCTGGGAATCAGGTACAATGGACAGTTAAGAAAGTAATGATAAGCATTTTCAATGTTTGGTCCACAGGTACAAAATGGACTCGGGACAATATTAATTCGGTTTAGATCGGCATTTAAGCTGCTGCAGTTGTGTTTGATTCGTATTAGGGATATTTCGTGGGTTATTTGTCCGACAAAAACGTAGCTTGTGGGTTTTTCTTGTATGTTTTTTATTTTCCGTTTAAACTCCATCAGCGAAGATGAATTTCTTGTTTCTAGGTCTAGACCATTCCATAGTCGTAAAGTGGATGGAGAGAATGAATTTTCAAATGAACATAATCGAGAAAAGGGGACATCGAAGTTTTGATTATTTCTTAACTGGTATGGTGTTTGTTCATTTACTCGATTAGGCATGAGATTAATGAGATAACTTGGAGCCTCATGATTTACTATTTTGTACATTAATGAAAGTTTCTTATTTACTCTTCTCACTGATAAGGTTTCCCATCCAGTTTCTGCGTAAAGTGAGTTAAGAGAAGCAAAAATTGGTAGGCCGGTAACTATTCTGGCTGCATTTAATTGGACCTGTTCCAGTCTATTTGCATCCGTTTTGGTACAGCCATCCCAAACTTCACTGGCATACTCTAAAAGCGGCCGTATGTACGAGCAATATAGGGTATTAAGAGTGTCTTTAGAAAAACGATATTTAATTTTCCTTAAAAATGATACTTGCTTAGATGCTGATTCTATTATTATGTCGATGTGTTTGGACCATTTATTTGTTGATGATAGGTTTACTCCTAAGTGTTTGTGAATTTCAACAATTTTCAAGATTGTGCCATCCATGGTCAATTCAAAGTTATCATCATGGAAAATGTTCGAAATTAACATGACTTCTGTTTTAAGCGGGTTGAAGAGTATCTGCCATTTCTTTGCCCACTCACTAAGTTTGCGTAAATCTTCATTCAATACAATTTCGATCTGCTGTAGGTTTGCGGACGAGTAACTCAAGGACGTATCATCTGCAAACAGTCTGGCTAAGCCATTTAAATCATCTGAAATGTCATTAATATAAATTAAAAATAACAGTGGACCGAGAACGGATCCTTGCGGGACACCTGCCGATAAAAGTTTCTCAGATGAACATATTTCATTAACTAAAACTTTTTGTCGTCTGTTGTTTAGATAATCTTCAAACCAGTGTAACATGTGCCCATCAATTCCATAACTTTCCAATTTCAGTAATAAACCTCGGTGCCAGACCCGATCGAACGCTTTAGAAATATCGCAAAAAAATTTGGCAATTGGTTTCATATTTTTCTAGCGCTAAACATGTTTGGTGAGTCAGTTCAATCAGGTGATGTACAGTAGAGTGACCGGGTAGAAATCCTGACTGGTATTGATATATAAGTGAATTAGTGATAAGGTGATTATATACATATTTAAATACAACTCTTTCGAATGCTTTACCAACGCAGCTAACAAGTGATATTGGTCTATAATTGCTCACAACCGACCGATCTCCTTTTTTAAAAATGGGCATGACATGTGCAAGTTTCCATAAAGCTGGAAAAACAAAACAGGAAATGAACGAACCATAAACAGCAAAGCAACCAGGCCCCGAGGTTATAAAACTTTTTTCATGCTCATCTCATTTGAGCATGGAATTTAAAATGCTCATAAATATTTGTTTGATTGATTTGAGGTTTAACGTCCCCGTCAACACCTTAAGGTTAAACACCTTATTTGCATTATCTGCTGGTTCCTAGTCTGAAGATCATCAGTATTAGAAAAACAGGTAACCAGACCCCCCTGACCTTGAAAGGTCAGGGGGTCTGGTTACCTGTTTTTCCAATATTGACAATGTGCAAGCTGGGAGCCAGCAAATAATGCAATTATGGTGATATATGAGACAATTTATCATCGATAGATAATGAAGTGAAGTTAATTTGTTCAGTACCTGCGCCAGTATTGAATTGCTTCCTTTTAGTTTGCACTGATATCCACTGCATGTCCATGTCGTCCCCTGAATCTTGAATACCCATCGAATACCCCACCCACTTACGTAGTGGTCTAAATTTGTTCTGAGTGGGCACTGGGCAATACTGATTTGGAACACATTGCCCGCCACTAGCCCCATATCCAACGGCTGGTGGTTGAGCGTAGGCCTGCATCACAACAAAGATATATTCCAAATCCCCGAAATGTCGCTTTTGACTGCAAAAAATCGGTATTTTCCAATATAATTTCATAAACAAATTTCAAAACCGACTGCTCGCTATCCTGCGCATGCGAATCATCATAATAGAAATACACGTATTTTATTTGCTAATCAAAGCGCCCATAAGAGCAGTGTAATAAAACAATGTAATTTCGTGTAATGACTTGACTGATTGGTGAATACACACACCGACACGCGCGCACAGAGAACAACATACATGACATTCATTCTAACATTGATCAAACAGATATCTGTAACACCCAGTAGACAATTCCTCACCTCTCTACAGAATGAAATTATAAAACATAAAATGGCATCGGGACTCCAGGCCAGTTCTATAGCGGGGTGCTGAAGCTCGTCCACATCACATTGTCCACAGCTCACGAATCTTCTCCCTATAAAATAATTATAGCTCCGCTTTGAAAAAGAGGGGCTATACTGGATTTGTCTTGTCGCCCCCCCCCCCCCCCCCCCCCCCCCCCGTGATTCCTTCAGTCTGTCTATCATTCCGTCCGTCATTCCGAATGCCTCAGCAGATAAATTTTTCGTCACACTTTTCTCAACAACTGTTAAGGTTACAGAGTTGAAATTTGATACTCACGTGGGCAGTGGGTAAATGTATCGTGTGTACCGGAATCAGGGCCAAGGGTTCATAAAGCTCGGAGTTACATACTTGATAGGTTTTACAATTTACCATTAATGTAAATTTTTCGTAACGCTTTCTCAACAACTGTTAAGGCTACAAAGTGGATATTTGGTACACACGTGGGCAGTGGGTTGATGTATCGTGTATACTGGAATCAGGCCAAGGAGCGATAACTCTCGGAGTTACATCTCTTGATATGTTTTTTTTTTTTCAATTTACAATCAACAACAATTTTCTCAGGTAAAAATTCCATCATATTTGTCTCAACAAGATTAGGGTTACAAAGTTGAAAATTAGTACACACATGGGCAGTAGGTTGATGTACCGTTTTTACCGGATTCAGGGCCAATGGCCCATGACTTTCGGAGTTACATGCCTCGATATGTTTTAAAAATTACTAATGAAACATTTCGTTATAGGTTTCTTATGTACAATGAAATTCCACTATTAAGACCACATAAAATTAAGACCACTTCTGCTTTAAAAAGCTAACTTAGAAGGTGGCACTTGTTCTTTCTTCATGTTTTCTGCAGAGAATGTCCTCTGGTCAGGGACCACCTTTGGGACTGTTCAAAAGTGGTCTTAAGACCACTTTTGAACAGTCCCAAAGGTGGTCTCAATATATGAATTTTACTGTACATATTATGATAGCTGTGAAGTTGAAACTTGGTACACATAATGACAGTGACTGGTGTATACAAGAATCAGAGCCAAGGGCTGGAGTTACAGTTTTCTATTGGACGAAACATTTTCGTTACGTTTTTTCTCAAGAACATTAACTCAAAGTTGTCCCCTGGCACACACATGGACAGTGGGCCCATAACTCTTGACGTTTAATCCCTTGATCAGTTTAATTATTTGCCTTAAATGAAACGTTTTGTTACAGATTTCTCGGGAATAATGGCTTTAAAGTTGAAACTTGGTGAACACACGGACAGTTCGATTATGCATCGGGTATACAAGAATAAGCACAAGGGTCGACAACTCTTGGAGTTCCCTTGGCAGGTTTTTACACTTTACCATTGATGAAAATAATGAAAAGTTTTGTTGCACTATTCTCAAGAAATGTAAGGTTACAAAGTTGAAACCTGGTAAACATGGTCAGCGAGTTGAAGTATTATGGGCTTAGTGCCCAGAACGCATGCAATTAATCCCTTGATAGAATTTATGTTGCCGTGTTACCGTTTTCTATCATAAATTCATAGAGGATCTTACACGAGTGGTCATTTCATATGAAATTTATGAAACGAGCCTTCGGCGAGTTTCATAAATGTCATATGAAATGATCACGAGTGTAAGATTCTCTTTATCATATAACTACTTTAAATTGGATTTTATCGCCTTTTAATTTGAAAAGTTTTCCACGGAAAATGCATTGTTGACATGGACGTCGTCATGACGTTACTTATTCCCGCCAAAGTGTTATTACACACGTGGTCATACGATTTTTATTACACGACGTTATCCACTGCTTATCAACGACGTCATATGATAAAAAAAAAAATTCAACACTATGGGCCTACCTCCTCTAACAGTGCTGCAGTGGGGCTATAGAGAGAGATCCTCTGACAGCTCTAATGTTACGGTTCACGGAGTATGTTTACTTAAGACACATTTCACACAAACCATACATTTACTATTCTTCCAAGTTTGGAAGTTTCCTTCGCGGTAATGATAACATATGTCATGATATATTCCAGATTCGTGTGAACAGTGTAAATCCAACAGTTGTATTAACCCCACTCACCATAGGTCATGGCTGGAACAATCCACAAAAGGCATCTAGAGTTACAGATAGAACTCCACTTGGACGTTTTGCAGGTAGGACATTCCCGTATCCAGGCATCGGCAAATATTCGGAAGTAGAAATATAATACAATTTAAAGTTACCACGCATGTAATACACTTAAAATATGACGTTGCCAAGTTTGTGTAGAAAAATACTTAACTATTGTTCTTTCCATTATATTATATAAGCTATAGTGTTTAATATACATGTTGTAAGCAGACTTTAGGTACATGTAATTATTTAGTAAACAATACACCTCACTAAAGGTATATATGTAGCAGCGCCCCCGCCTATCGGGACTTTGTGAAATAGAAAAGGATGCATGGTGTGAAACCGACCAATTTTGAGTACTGGTAAACCGCTTAGGTCGTAGCCTGCCCACTTTAAGTGGTGCGAGTGGGACCATCCCTTAAACCGTTGTGGTTTCATTGGTCGATAGAGCTTCGGATGTCAATTCATTTCAATACTGGATATATGCCCCACAAAATTGAAAGTGACATCTCCAAAATGACCTAAATAGTGTTGACGCGGACGTAAAATCCTGCACAGAAATAAAAACAACAACCTCTGTAGCAGAGGCCCGGTACCTTTTAAACAGCCGACCGTTCTAAGGTGGTGGTTCCGGTGTTTTTTCTTTCAGTGTTGCTTTGTTGTATTTCAACAAGACTGCTATTGTACCTTATTGTGCTTTCTAGCAGTCTGATAATCAATGATGATCTTTATGCTTTTAAACCCATTTAGTACCAGAAACCCCAAAACGGGTATTTGGCAAAAAGTGCAGGCCCATATCAGACGCCACAGAACGCGGCGTCTGATCAGGGCCTACATTGTCTGCAAAAAGTTCAGCCATTTTCCAAAAACAATTGAAGAAAACACAACCTGACACCCCTAAATTTTGAAATGGACTCATGCTATATATAAAGAGGAAGATTCGATTTGCTCCAAAAAGGGTTAAGCACTTGTGGTTTTTCTTGTTCCCTGTGAGTTTTCACTTCCTTATAGTGCCAAGGGTGGGATACGTCTTAATTGTTGCCCCCTCTGGATTTTCATGCCCCACCCCCGAGCATATAGTTTTTGGTCTCTGTCTCTCCGTCTGTCCGCAAAAACCTTAACATTGGGCAAAACGTATGAATGGTAACTGATAGGGCTTCAATGTTTCACATGTGCATTCCTTTTCACGAGACCTTTCAAGTGGTACCATAAGTTTTGCCTGCTGTCTTGGCCTACTTTAGGAGCCTCCGTGGTGTAGTGGTTACGCTAACAGCCTTGTAAACCAGGAATCGCAGGATCGATTCCGGGCTTCTCCAGACCTTCGGATGAGTCTGTTACATGTGGGTTTACGGCGTCCCGCAAACCCCCATGCTGACAAGACAACCGAGCGTGATCTCTGACAGGTGTACGGGCAGCTGTGGGATAAGGCACAAGAAAGATATTAAATGAATGACATGAATTATTTACAGTATCTACATTTAACACTTACTAACACAAAACATCACAATTTGTTGCTTCTGTAGCCAACTCACGACGTCCGCTCCGAAGGCAAAACAATGTTCTGTGCTCGGAACGGGTGACGTGAATACCTACAGAAGCAAACAACAAAAACAACAACAAAAACAAAAAAAGAAACAACACAAGACGCGACTGGCCAGTTTATAATTTAGGGTGTATCCCCCTCTCGCGTGAAACTTCCTCTCGCGAACTAGTGCAAACTAGTCTATCGACATAGTTGCCGATCACAGGTTTAGCGATCACAGGTTTGCCGATCACAGGTTTAGCGATCACAGGTTTAGCGATCGTCCAAATCACCTGCAGGTTATTTAGTTAACCTCTTCCATGGTCTCACATTTGTTGACAATAGACAATGATTCTGATTCTGATTCTGGTATGCGCTGATTACGGCGGTCTGTCCGCCCTTGCTGGACTCTAACCCCCAGCGTCGTACCAGTACCTGCTGCTATGAAGCAGGGAGCAGCAGGTCACCACACATTGTTGTGCCTGCAAATTACGATAACTGGACTAAGACACAAGTCACAAAACATACATGCTATATCATGATCCTCCTCCCGGAGAAGTAAGAATATGTTCAGGCATATACCGTTATTGCGCATGCGCCGACCAGACATACAGGCTGATTAGTGCATGCGACAAATAACCGTACAGCAGAACTCAACTTGACTGTGCATCAAATTATCAGCACCCAGCGCTTGTCACAATAATACTCAAAGTTCATGTTTCCTTACTGAGCACTACAGAAATCAATTAATGCTCACTACTACTGAGCATAATACTCATCAAATTTGTGCTCACTAAATTATCACAAGTAAGAGGCAATTGAACAGACCACGCCTTTGCGCTACCTGGTCAGCCGCCAATTACAGGAAACATAACAATCTCTATTTCATATCCTTCTCCGCGACACGGCTCACAAATATAGCTATTCACAAATTCATTACATTAATAACAGATAGAAACTACAACAGAAGATTTTCATCTATATACCACAACATTTGTCAGTGTCTCATAAGGGCCAACACTGTTTGCCGTAAATTCTCTCTGTATTTGGTAGGCACCCCGTCACAACCGTCCTCGCGACGCCGATGACGCAGCTGACGTCATCCCCGCCGCTCAGGCCGTTATGACGTGTGGCGACCAAATACTCCCACCTATCATCATCACGTTCTTTATATGTACATACATGCCCAAACTGAGTTATCAGACAAAAACGGCATCATTACAAAATGAACTCGTAATTCTTCTTGAACAAAATTATTTCTAATCAACGTGAACACGCTTGTAAAATAAAATTCATTACGGTTCATCATCACGGATAACCCGACAGGCTCTTGTAAGAGTTTGCCCTGATGATGAAGATATGGTTAAACCCGTCTTAAGTTTACGTCCCCTCTACACCTAATATCATATTGGGACGGAACCACGGTTTTCTAACCACAGCTAGTCAAAAGTCATGGGTCAAACAAGTGACCCGGCGTTTATTAATTACATTCTACAAAAGGGGTCTAAAAGCCTAAATGAATCTAGAATGAGCGGGTGTCCAAACTTTACGTCTCACCAACATCTAGGGTCAGCATGAGACAGGACCTCCCTTAGAAAGACTCATTCTACTACTGGAGAAGCCTGGGATCGATCCTGCGACGTCTAGCTGGCAAAGCTAGTAGCCTAATCACTACAGGCCTCAACAGTGAATTCAGAATAGGCTTCAGAAAGTTGGGGTATACTAGAAGTAAACCCCTCCAAAACCTACAAGCATGTTCATACAAAAATAATACTAAACATAGATTTAACATACCTTTCTATATACTTTCTATTTCCCGACACAATGTTGTAGGTACACGTTACAACTTGACCTGCTGCTAAAGTGTTCGTTTTTCTCAGGGTTTATATATCTATGAATACTACCAGAAAATCATGCCTACTCATATTACCTTGCTTAAATCGTGGCGAGGTGGAGATACCGGCCACAAATGAAGCCAGATAGCAAAACTCGAGTAGATAATGGATTTGCGTTCAAATAGTATATTTCCCATAGGAAAAATTGATGAAACGACCCTATAAATCAATGCCATGACTCCTGTCAAAACGAACACCCACACAACACGTGACGGGAATGAAAATCATATATGGCACAATTTGGCGGTTGGCGATTTTTAGGCAAATTTTATAGAACTCAGCCTTATAGCGGTCCCCTGTATTGTAAAAACAGATCTCTATAAACCACTCATGCATACATCGTATGATATGTGCATGACTTGTTCATGGAGCAGCACAGTTTGCGTACCATATTTCACCCAAAATATTTCACTCGCACCGCCCTACCATATATCTACTAAAATAATTTAGATGTGCATAAGCACCAGAGAGGTTTCCTATTCTATCTCGTAACAAAGGTTTCCCCTTTTGGAGAAAAAACAATCAGAAATGTTTTTTCTTTGTGTACAGAGATGGAATAGGATGAACCTATCTAAACAAGACAGCTATTTACACAACAACCGTGCGAAGAATTACCTACTAAGGTAGTCTGCCCCCAAATTTTCTTGGCCCCGAATTGCAATAATCCGAAATCTATACGGCTGTAGTTTCATTGCCCAACGCATAATTCGAGGATTGAGAACTTTTGCTGTTTGCATATAAGACAAGGGCTTGTGGTCTGTCTCAAGCAAGAATTCTACTCCGTAAAGATACTTGCGAAATTTCTCAACACCCCAGATAATAGCCAAACATTCCTTCTCTATCACAGAATAGTTTTTCTCACGAGGCAAAAGTTTCTTGCTGGCATAAGCAATGGGAAGTCGTCCTTCCCCTTCAAATTCTTGGAGCAAAACGGCTCCTATACCAACATCAGAAGTGTCCGTCCGTTGTATGAACGGATTCCCATCATGAAAGATAGGAAGACGAAGAATAGGACTAGACGTGAGTCTATTCTTCAGGGTCTGGAAAGCCTTTTCATGATGGTCCTGCCAGTCTGTGATATTGTTAGGTCTACTTTTCCTAGTTAAATCTGTCAAAGGGGAAGCAATAGATGAGAAATTTGGAATGAAACGGCGGTAGAAACCAGCCAACCCAAGAAATGACTTTATTTGTCTCTTAGTAGAAGGTCGAGGAGCATCCTTTATAGCTTGTATCTTGTCTTCTTGCGGTCTAACTGACTGAGCAGCTACACTGTGACCAAGACATTCGATACTGCTATACCCAATCATACACTTGGAAGGTTTTGCCGTCAACTTGGCTGTCCTGAGTCTATCCAAAACTTCATGTAATGACGTCAGGTGGTCTTTCCAAGTTTCGGTAAAGATCCACATATCATCGACGAAGCTATCAACGTTAGAAAGTTCGGACAGAATCTTTCTCATCAGCCTGCAAAATGTTGCTCCTGAGTTTACCAAACCGAAGGGCATAGTTTTGAATTGAAACAAGCCTTTGGGGGTTTCGAACGCAGTTAAGGGTTTTGCCTTAGACGTCATTTTTACCTGCCAATAACCTTTTGACAAATCTAATTTGCTAAAGTATTTGTGCCCCGACATTCTATTTATAACCTCCTCCATATTTGGCATTGGTTCTGCATCGAACTCCGTCACTTTATTAAGTTTACGGAAGTCAATGCAGAACCGCACCGAACCATCTTTTTTAGGGACAAGTACTACAGGGGATGAGTATGGAGATATTGATGGCTCAGTAACTCCTAAATCTAACATATCTTGAATTTCCTTTTCCATTACATCCCGTACTTTATATGGTATGGCATAACCTTTTGACCTCACTGGTTCCGACGTCAGCAACTTTATGTCGTGTTCTATTTGGTCAGTTCGTCCTGGTACACTGGACAGTACGTCCGGGTATTCTTTTATCAACGTCTCTATTTCTTTACGCTGATCCTGCGTTAACATTTCTGTAATATTGACGTCCTTAACCGTCTCTGGTTGCTTTGCAGTAGGAAAAGCGCAATCTTCCAATGAGAATTCGTCAACGTCATCATTTTCAGTTGACGGAATGACTCTACAGAAAGCAAGCAATGTGACGTCACATTTTGACGTTCCACATATTGCTTCAGTATGTTAGTGTGATATGTGTTAACATTTCCATTGACGTCAATCTTATAATCCATTCTGTTCACTACCTCAACCACTTCATAAGGACCTTTCCATTGAAGCAATAATTTATTACTGTCTGTCGGTAGTAACAACAGCACTTTATCGCCGACGTCAAATTTACGCGACCTCGCGCCTTTATCATAATAAGCTTTCTGCTTAATCTGAACCTTCTTTAAATTATCACGCGCTAATTTGCATGTCTGCTCTAACCGTTCCCTAAGCTCAATAACGTATTGATACGTCGAAAGAACTTGCTCATCGCGTACCTCTTCAGCCCATAATTCTCTTAATATTGCCATTGGACCTCTGACGTTACGTCCATATAACAACTCAAAAGGGGAGTATCCTAAAGACTCTTGTGGGACTTCCCTTACCGCAAATAATAAAGCTGGAAGATATTTATCCCAATCTTTTGGACGTTCAGCACACATGGGACGTAACATCTGCTTTAACGTAGCGTGGAAACGCTCTATCAAGCCGTTGCAAATTGGGTGTCTCGGACTACACGTTAACTGTTGAAGAGAAAGAAGTCTGCTGACTTGCAGTAAACTGCGATCCACAATCAGTCAACATTTCATCAGGAATGCCAACCCTACTTTATCCCAATCTTTTGGACGTTCAGCACACATGGGACGTAACATCTGCTTTAACGTAGGGTGGAAACGCTCTATCAAGCCGTTGCAAATTGGGTGTCTCGGACTACACGTTAACTGTTGAAGAGAAAGAAGTCTGCTGACTTGCAGTAAACTGCGATCCACAATCAGTCAACATTTCATCAGGAATGCCAACCCTACTAAACATTTCAATAAGCGCTTCCGCGACACGTTCCGTCTCAATACTCGGTAAAGCTATCGCCTCTGGATACCTTGTCGCATAATCTATCATGGTTAAAATATACCGAGATTTCCTATCAGATCGAGGCTCAATTGGACAAACTATGTCCACTGCCACCCTCTTAAATGGCGTATCAATCAATGGCATTTTTCATAGAGGTACTTTAGTGACCCGACCTTTCTGAATAGTTCTCTGACAAATATCACAAGATTTACAAAATCTAGCGACATCACCGCAAATACCGGGCCAGTAAAACTCAGTTACAACTCTATCCAATGTCTTCCTAATACCCATATGTCCAGACATAAGCGTTTCATGAGCCAGTTTCAACACCTTTCCTCGGAAACTTTGAGGGACCACAAGTTGGAAAGAGACTTTGTTACCCTTGGTGAACTCCCTATATGCCAAACCCTTTTTCTCAATAAACCTAGTTTCACCTCGGTTTAAACCACGACTCACAGACTTGTTCCCAGATACAACCCTTTTCCTGATGTTTTCCAAAGTTGGATCATCAACCTGAGCTTGCTTGAAAGCCTCCTTGTCATCGTTAATGATCTGATCGGGAACCTTAAGTTTTCTGTAAGGCTTCTCATCCTGCCTAGTTTGAGACCTAGTTACAGCCGCAGCTGAGAAATGAGACATATCAGGAAGTTTTGATCCATCAATGTTACCGATAACCAAATCGTACAACGTATCATCCATACACAAAGCTTCAGTTTTCCCAGTGAAAAAAGGACAATCAATGTCAATCATTGCCAAAGGATACCTTTGTGTGGATTCATCAATCAACGTAACATTTGATTCCTTCCCTATTAACTGACTATCCGAAACCAAACTTCTCCGAACGACACAGCCTGTACACCTAGTATCTCTTAATACAACCACCTTTTTATTATTAACCAATCCTTGTGCCGTCGGTAACCTTGCCTTTAAGAAGTAACAGACACCTTCCCTAGTTTCCTTACTACACTCCTCCCTATCCGAAATCAAAGGATCACCAACCTTATTTTCAAAAATACTTCCAATCTCATCACCTTTCCTAGTTACTTCCGTTTGACAAAAACTAACTTGGTGTGCTGCGCCACGTGGTGTGCTATTATTTTTACCGCGTCCGCGAAAAGACCCTCTAAAATTACCACGACCACGTGTATAACCACGACCCACATTCTGCGTATTCTCATTCTTAACCTGAGAACCTTGAGTCTCTACGCGCGTGTTAAAATTTTCCTTAACACCGCTATCCCCAACTCCAGTTGCTCCTACCTCTGCGCTATACAATTGTTTCCTGTCGGGGTTCTTAAAACATTTAATTGTTAAATGCCCCTTACCGCATATGCTACACTTGATATCCGGTCTACCACTCGGTTTGTTCGAGTCAACTTTGTCCTGTTTACCCTGCGCTGCGCCTCTATTATCGCGTTGCCCCTTATTAATGCAACTATATACGCCACCGCGCGCTTCTGCAAACAAATCTGCCTCCCTAGCCATTTCATCTAAATTACCAAACTGTTTTGGCTTCAGATGTACATACAGTTCTCTATTACATGACTCCAGGAACTGATCCCTTGCCATGAAATCACAGACAGCCGGAAAAGATTTTTCTATCTTTGCCATATTAAGCCATTTTTCTAAATAACTTCTCAGTCTACTACTGAACTGTATGAACGTTTCTGATTTCTCGGGCCTACTATAACGAAACTGCTTCCTAAATCCGCGCTCTGTCATGTCAAAATTCTTTAATAAAGCGTCCTTTAACTTTTCATAATCCGCCGCATCCTCATTTGACAACCGGTCATATACATCAAGTGCGCGCCCTTTGAGCAATGCACTTAAATACGCGGCCCAAACACTCTTATCCCATTTATTAGCCGTAGCATATTTCTCAAACCTAGATAAATAACTATCCATTTTATATTTACCCTCTTCAAAATAAGGTAACTTAGGATCCCGGGCATGCGCCACCTTCTCAGCTTTTTGCTTTTCAAATTCTAGCTCGAGCTTCGTTCTCTGCATTTCTAATTGATTCCTTAATTCTTGGTGCTGTAGCTCAAACCCATGTTTTATTTGTTCTAAATGGGCCTCACTAATCTCTTTTGCCTCCCTTTCAGTCTTAATGCGTGCCATTTCAAGTTCCTTATTAACATTCAACATAGCTAGTTCATGTGCCCTTTCCTTTTCCTTTTCTTCTAACTTAGCTAGTTCATGTGGCCTTTCCTTTTCCTTTTCCTCCCTTTCCTTTTCTTTTTCTGCCCTTTCCTTTTCCTTTTCTTCAGACCTTAACCTTTCTAAATCCCTTTGCTCTTGCCTTTCTGCCTGCTCAATATCTTGCTGCTCCTTAACAAAACCTTGTAACTCCTTCCCCTCATAACCTAAGTCCTTTCCCATTTGCATTAAACGCTCCATTATTGATAACGTAAATCTCACGTTACTATCAAAACCACTATAAACTGATCAGTTATGATCAGTGATGATTGAATGGGCTTAACTAAAACGTTAAGATATGTGTTATACGCGTTAATCTAACTAAAACGTTAGTTATTAAAGCACACGCGATTTGAAATGTCAAATGCTTTCAGCAAAGTATGACGTTGCGTACTGGTAGTCTAATATGACGTCATAAACTGACGACGTTTACAGTAAAATGCTACAATCCGAAGTTTCATCACATTACAAAACTCCGATCATGACAAGTCACCATTAATGTTTCTATTACGTCATACCTAACCTCAAGCCACTGCGTAAATATTAACGCTACCGTTATGTCAACGTCAGTAAATTGTTAACGTCACTACGTCAGAACCATGTGTGGGTAAGATCAATTAGTAACTCCAGTTTAACTTAGTAGAATGTCAGGTAACACAATTAAGTGGGGTCTACTCAAGTTTTTCGTTACCAAGAAAAAGTGGGGTTTGCCTTGCCTTCCTGCTCAGAAATTATCAACTTGTCAGTATCCATTCAGTTGAATACATGGGTTTCGCACTTCATCAACGCAGGAAGGAAGATTCAAGTTAATTTCTAAATGTGGCTGTCAATACATTTTTTTTTTTTAAATTGATGTTTCAAAGTATCAATGTGCTGTTCCACAGCCGGGAACACCAGCCAGAGATCAAATCCCACTTCTGACACCAAATGTTACATGTGGGTTTACGGCGTCCCGCAAACCCCCATGCTGACAAGACAACCGAGCGTGATCTCTGACAGGTGTACGGGCAGCTGTGGGGTAAGGCACAAGAAAGATATTAAATGAATGACATGAATTATTTACAGTATCTACATTTAACACTTACTAACACAAAACATCACAATTTGTTGCTTCTGTAGCCAACTCACGACGTCCGCTCCGAAGGCAAAACAATGTTCTGTGCTCGGAACGGGTGACGTGAATACCTACAGAAGCAAACAACAAAAACAACAACAAAAACAAAAAAAAGAAACAACACAAGACGCGACTGGCCAGTTTATAATTTAGGGTGTATCCCCCTCTCGCGTGAAACTTCCTCTCGCGAACTAGTGCAAACTAGTCTATCGACATAGTTGCCGATCACAGGTTTAGCGATCACAGGTTTGCCGATCACAGATTTAGCGATCACAGGTTTAGCGATCATCCAAATCACCTGCAGGTTATTTAGTTAACCTCTTCCATGGTCTCACATTTGTTGACAATAGACAATGATTCTGATTCTGATTCTGGTATGCGATGATTACGGCGGTCTGTCCGCCCTTGCTGGACTCTAACCCCCATTGTTGTGCCTGCAAATTACGATAAGTGGACTAAGACACAAGTCACAAAACATACATGCTATATCATGATCCCCCTCCCGGAGAAGTAAGAATATGTTCAGGCATATACCGTTATTGCGCATGCGCCGACCAGACATACAGGCTGATTAGTGCATGCGACAAATAACCGTACAGCAGAACTCAACTTGACTGTGCATCAAATTATCAGCACCCAGCGCTTGTCACAATAATACTCAAAGTTCATGTTTCCTTACTGAGCACTACAGAAATCAATTAATGCTCACTACTACTGAGCATAATACTCATCAAATTTGTGCTCACTACATTATCACAAGTAAGAGGCAACTGAACAGACCACGCCTTTGCGCTACCTGGTCAGCCGCCAATTACAGGAAACATAACAATCTCTATTTCATATCCTTCTCCGCGACACGGCTCACAAATATAGCTATTCACAAATTCATTACATTAATAACAGATAGAAACTACAACAGAAGATTTTCATCTATATACCACAACATTTGTCAGTGTCTCATAAGGGCCAACACTGTTTGCCGTAAATTCTCTCTGTATTTGGTAGGCACCCCGTCACAACCGTCCTCGCGACGCCGATGACGCAGCTGACGTCATCCCCGCCGCTCAGGCCGTTATGACGTGTGGCGACCAAATACTCCCACCTATCATCATCACGTTCTTTATATGTACATACATGCCCAAACTGAGTTATCAGACAAAAACGGCATCATTACAAAATGAACTCGTAATTCTTCTTGAACAAAATTATTTCTAATCAACGTGAACACGCTTGTAAAATAAAATTCATTACGGTTCATCATCACGGATAACCCGACAGGCTCTTGTAAGAGTTTGCCCTGATGATGAAGATATGGTTAAACCCGTCTTAAGTTTACGTCCCCTCTACACCTAATATCATATCGGGACGGAACCACGGTTTTCTAACCACAGCTAGTCAAAAGTCATGGGTCAAACAAGTGACCCAGCGTTTATTAATTACATTCTACAAAAGGGGTCTGAAAGCCTAAATGAATCTAGAATGAGCGGGTGTCCAAACTTTACGTCTCACCAACATCTAGGGTCAGCATGAGACAGGACCTCACTTAGAAAGACTCATTCTACTACTGGAGAAGCCTGGGATCGATCCTGCGACGTCTAGCTGGCAAAGCTAGTAGCCTAATCACTACAGGCCTCAACAGTGAATTCAGAATAGGCTTCAGAAAGTTGGGGTATACTAGAAGTAAACCCCTCCAAAACCTACAAGCATGTTCATACAAAAATAATACTAAACATAGATTTAACATACCTTTCAATATACTTTCTATTTCCCGACACAATGTTGTAGGTACACGTTACAACTTGACCTGCTGCTAAAGTGTTCGTTTTTCTCAGGGTTTATATATCTATGAATACTACCAGAAAATCATGCCTACTCATATTACCTTGCTTAAATCGTGGCGAGGTGGAGATACCGGCCACAAATGAAGCCAGATAGCAAAACTCGAGTAGATAATGGATTTGCGTTCAAATAGTATATTTCCCATAAGAAAAATTGATGAAACGACCCTATAAATCAATGCCATGACTCCTGTCAAAACGAACACCCACACAACACGTGACGGGAATGAAAATCATATATGGCACAATTTGGCGGTTGGCGATTTTTAGGCAAATTTTATAGAACTCAGCCTTATAGCGGCCCCCTGTATTGTAAAAACAGATCTCTATAAACCACTCGTGCATACATCGTATGATATGTGCATGACTTGTTCTTGGAGCAGCACAGTTTGCGTACCATATTTCACCCAAAATATTTCACTCGCACCGCCCTACCATATATCTACTAAAATAATTTAGATGTGCATAAGCACCAGAGAGGTTTCCTATTCCATCTCGTAACAGAGTCTTTAAACCGAGATCCCGTCTCCGTAAGACCTTAGCTGTTGGTGGGACTTAAAACTCAAACACTCACTCACTCACTTGACCTGCTTTTTAAAAACTTTTAACATTGGCTATAACTTTCTATTGGTAAGTGATAGGGCGTTCATGCTTCACATGTCCATTCTATGTCACAAGATCTTTCGAGTGGTACCAAAGTTTTGCCTTTGTGACCTTGACCTTTGACCTACTTTTTTTTAAAAAAAATTTAACATTGGTCATTACCTTTGATTGGTTAGCGACAGGACTTTCATATTTAACATCTGCATTCCCTTTCACAAGTCCTTTCCAGTGGTTTTGTTTATTTGATTTGAAGTTTAACGTCCCCGTCAACGCCGTAGAGGTCATTTTGGAGATGTTGCTTCCAATTTTGTGTGACTTTAACCCGACATTGAGATGAAACGACATATCAAGCCCTGCCGTCCAAAGAAACCAATAAGGTTTATAAGCATGGACGGGCCGACTCGCACCGCATTGTCTAAGGCAGGCTACAGCTGGTGTCTGGGAATGAGGCCTAATTGGCCGAAACTAGCTAGTCTGGCCCAGAAAACATGTACATTTCATATTTTCCATTTCTGTGGTGTACTCCTTGCTTCCAAAGGATAATCCTTTTATAGTGAGTGAGTGAGTTATAGTTTTACGTCCCACCAACAGCTAAGGTCATACGGAGACGGGACCTCATGTGACAAGATGTTATATTCAAGACATAAATTATTAACAATAACTATATACAACAATACCAACACTGAACACTACATTTATTTGCTTCTATAACATTTCACGGCACACGCCCCGAAGGGACGAGACATAAAATTATATAAAAGCAAATAACACCAAATACCCACAATAAACCAACGAAAAAAAAAAAAACAACTCTTGCCGGCTTAAAAAAAGTATAAGTCCACTTGGGGTGGATTACGTCGACTCGATGGTGCACCCGGGTTTCACATGAAGAATCACGGTCAACTATGTTGACACTTTCTTCTTTTTATCGCAAATCTTAGGGTTTAATCTTCGCCAGTCAACTGGTCTGGACGGTCAGCAATATGGGGTTGCCCGACTCTGTGGAGCACTTCTTCCCTATGACCAGTCGTAACAATACTATAATGTTATTAATCAAGTAATTTCGTATTGTCCCAGTTACAGGTCCGAGGGCTGCTGTATTGGCACGAGGCCGAAGGCCGAGGCCAATACAGCTGACCGAGGACCTGTAACTGGGCCAATACGAAATTCCTTGATTAATGACAATTTTATTGACGCAATTAAAAACATGATTTATGATTTTTGAATATTGGTTGACCTTGTGTAATATAGGATAATCAATTAATAACTGCTCCTATAGACCAGGGAGCAGCAGATCACTACACGTCATCTCGACATTATGTGTTCAAATGACGATAATCAACTAAAATACGGTTCACAAGACGTATATACTACATCATGATCCCTTCCCCGGAGAAGACTGAACATGTTCATGCACATACTGTTATTGCGCATGCGTCGACCAGACAAACAGGCTGATCAGTGCATTCGACAAATAACCACGCAGCAGAACTCAACTTGACTGTGCAACAAAATATCAGCACCCAGCGCTTGAAACAAGAATACTCAAAATTTATAGACATTACTGAGCACTACAGAAATCAATTAATGTTCACTACAACTGAGCATAATACTTATCAAATTCGTGCTCAGTGCATTAGCACAGGTAGGCGGCAATTGAACAGATCAAGCCTTTGCGCTACCCGGTCACTCACCAATAACAGGAAACATATAACAAAAACCCAATTTCATATCATTCTCGGCGACACGGCTCACAAATATAGCTAGTCACAAATTCATTACATTAACAACAGCTAGAAACTAAAAACAGGAAGATTTTTATCTGTTCTACACAACATGTGTCAGTGTTTGATAGGGAACACTACAAACGAATAAACAATATCTGCATTTGGAGGATACATAAGAAAACATAGCAAAGTTTATATGATATATTTTGAATAACGAAAGACATATATAACAATGGCTGGAATTGTCACTCTTGGTGTAATGTGATGCAATGAAGTCAAATATTTTGTTTCTGTGTTCGTTTCTGTTTATAATTCAATTGGCATCTAATTATGGCCCCGCAAAAGTTTTGCAGCTGTCCTATAGTAATCACCCTGACAGTCTGTCCGTCCGTCCGTCCACATTTTTCATGCTTTTGTTTTTTCTTAATAACTTAAAAACCGTGAAACGCATCAACTGTAAACATAATGTCACAACAACAATACACAGTATCATGGCAAGTTATATAACCTTAGCTACAATAATGTAAGAGTTACGGCCCTTTGAAAAAATAAAAAATTCAGCATTTTTCATCTTTTATTTTTTCATCATAATTTCAAAACTTTTATACAGACCAGCTACCGGTAAAAACCCATTTCTTTTTGTTTCGCGGAGAAACCGACTATCTCGAAATCGGCTATTTTCTCAGCGAAACCGCGAGAAAAAATAAAATGAGCGAGAAATTTCTCTCCCGGTTTCGCGGAGAAAATTCGCGGGGATTTTCGGCGAAAATTTGACCGATTGCTTTCATTGAAAATGAAATTACGTGTACCCGCGTTTCGCGGAGAAAAAAAAAAAAAACAAAAAAAAAAAAAAAAACAACTGGGCTTACGTGAAAGTAAAAGTCAAATTTTCTGTTCATTATTATGTTTTTGTAAACGAAGGCAAATGGTAGTCATTATTAAATCATAATCAAATATTCATTCATGTTACGCAATTGCAGTTTAGTAATTTATTTCTCCATTGCATAATCCCTTTTCAAAAGTCTCATGACAACTTTTATTCACATCATGAAAACACGCCTATTTATTTGTTACCCCCTTAAACCCCACTTTTAACTTGGGTGTACAGGGGAATATATTATTTATCTAATTTCGGCTCACATAGATTGTTGGTACTTGTTAGAACCACCTCGCCGAGTCGATTTAAAGAGTACCCACAATCTTGAGCAGAAACATGAAAAAAAATGTCAGAATTTTTATCCGAAAATTTTCCGCTTTTAGTGGTAATATTTTCAATATATTTGAATAGGCGAGGTTTCGTAATAAGTCGTACATGTAGGTTATTAACACCATAATGATTTGTGACATTTACCAAGAGCTCAGTGGTCCTCGCCCATCGTGGCGAGAAGAAATAGATTGGCTGCACGATGCTTCCACGCAGAGGTGAAAACGAACGTACACACGAGTGCTGGTAAAACGCTTAGAGGATCTAAGCCTGCCCAGGCAAAGGCGTGCGAGTCTCACCATCCATGCCTATAAACCCTATTGCTTTCATTGGACAGCGAGGCTTGAGATGACATTTCATCTGTGTCGGGTAAAAGTCCCACAAAATTGGATGCAACGTATACAAAATGACATTTACAGTGTTGACGGTGACGTTAAACCTCAGATCAAATAAAAACAAACCAAAAGCTTAGATTCGCCTCAATTATTTAAATTTACAAACTGTTAAATTGATACAACAAGCGGTGCTTTGAATGCAAAGTAAGTGACCAGTTTATGAGGAACACACTAATTCCACTGCAGGCTAGGTCTATGTCGCGGACGAAAAAACAGACACCTACGTGTATATCAGGCCATGCTTCATGCTGGCGCGTGAAAGAGGACATGCTACTTTGCATTCGCAAGCATTTATGAACACTTATAATTTGCCCTACCAAGTCTCCTTCCCCGACCCCTCACCCACCCCTAACTAATAAACTCTCCCAGTTGAAGCAAACAGGTGGTACATCAATATGTTAATAAAGCCCAAGTAATGAAGAACCCACTATTCCCCATTTTACATGCACACTTGATTTTACAAGGTATACATTTTTCCTTTATCTGTTCCTAGACGTCCCATGTAGAACGTGGGTACTCGTTACTAATTACCCAAGTGAGACGATTCTAATGAGAACCCGCAAGTTACTTAAGGAGTAAAATAGGAAAATTATCACAAATTTCCATCAAGAAATAACCGTTATATGTATGAATGATTGCATTTGGGTGTGTTATCGTGATGTGTACTAAAATATTTCGTATTAAAATGATATAAACAGTAAACATGCAGAGACCTAATTGGAGATTGATCATGAAATCGTTTCTAAGATCATTCTCTCCCTTCTGCTGATTCAAGAATGGCAGTTGTCAGTTTCTGGCGAAAGAATGTGCACTGTACAGGATAACCGCTTACGTATAAACCTGCCAAGGAAAAGTGTGGATAGGTAAATTGTCCCGCTCAAAAATGACCTAAAATAGTGTTGACTGGGCCGTTAAACTTCAAAACAAACAAACAAAACAATCTTCTACCTATAGTAAAGAGTCACAAGCGAACCCCGAATACTTTTCATGTACAAGTTCTGCAGTGTTTGACCCTTTTGAGTCCGCCAAATTAAAATGTGGAAACCTCCGTTTGTTTGTTTGATTCGAGGATTAACGTCCCCTTCGACACTATTTAGATCATTTTGGAGACGTTGCCTCCAATTGTTTGGGACTCTAACCCGACACTTAGCTGAAGTGACATCTCAAGCCCTGCCATCCAATGAACCCAACAGGGTATATATGTATGGGTTGTCCAACTCGCACCACTTGGCCTGGGCAGGCATAGACCTCCTAAATGGTTTACCAGTACTGACGTGCAGCGGGTTAGCGCTTTCTGGAAGCATCATGCAGCCCAATATGTGTATATGCATGTATATATGTGCATACTGCGGCATTACCAAATAGTCTT
This sequence comes from Lucinisca nassula, assembly GCA_963580285.1. Classification (NCBI taxonomy): domain Eukaryota; kingdom Metazoa; phylum Mollusca; class Bivalvia; order Lucinida; family Lucinidae; genus Lucinisca; species Lucinisca nassula. The sequence goes on from OY757019.1 coordinate 98,170,393, forward strand.
GCTTTTTCATTCTTCCTCTTCTTTGAATTTGGCAACTTTGGATATGTTCACATATGGGTGTTCTTTCTTTCTGTCACGAAATTTTGTCTGATAGTAATAGAGAGTGTGTGCAAGACGATATTTAAATATGCATTCAAGGAAACCCTGGATGAATGCTAAGACCTACATGTACATGTAGGTATACGAGCAGGGAACAAGCGCCATACCATTACAACAGGACAGTATCGTGCGAAGACAACTGAGAATGTGCTAAGTCAAGCTGGGTAGGGTGCCCCCCCCCACCGACTACACAAACACCACTCTACCACAGAAAGAAAGAGAATTGGAAACTCTTTGAGGTCTAGAACCATTTTTGGCTATTAATCCATTCAGTACCATAAACCCATACAGGGGTACCTTGGCAAACAGGGCAGGACCAGATCAGACGCCGCAAAACGCGGCGTCTGATCAGGGCCTCCACTGTTTGTTGAAAGTTCACTCATTTGCCAAATAAATTTTTAGGAAAACACAGCCCGTCACCCCTAAATTTTGAAATGAACTGCTTCTACATGTATATATAAGCGGGAAGATTGCATTTTGTAGAATTAAAATGTTTAATAATCCACGAGAGTTCAGTTCACAATGGCCTGTTCCAGCATCAAGCTGGGAGTGTCTAACCTTGCAAAACGGGGCGTTAAGTGTGAACCCAAGAAGAGCGGCAAACAGTGTAGAGCGTGATGAGACAACACATTATGATCTGTGTAATCTGAAGTAAGTGTGCAAAAACCATTTATCCGGTCTACAGGTTTGAACAAAGAACATACATTTCGTCATATGCTTCAAATTTTGTGTACGAAATTTGAATGCATGAAAAAATACATGCATATGAACATGAAGGTATAGGCAGATTTCGCAGAGAAACACCGTGAACGTCTTTACCTGCACTAATTATCTTTCTCCGAGAACAAGCGATTTTCGCGGAGAAATTTCGCGGCGTTTCGCGGAGAAATTAACCGCTTTGAAACGCGAAATTTTTTTCTTCCCGGAGAAATTTCTCGCTTGTTCTCCGAGAAAAAGCCTATTACCGCGGAGAAAAAAATATGGGTTTTTACCCGTGGCTGGTCTGTAGATATTCAAATGAAACTTGATGTAGTTTTTGACAGGGACAATACACATATGTGTAGCAAAGGGCAACAACTCTAGCTGTAATATATTTTGACTTATGCCCCTTATCCATCCATCTGTCTGTCAACATTTTTCATGTTTTTTTCTTCATTACTTCAAAGTTTTAACACAAGGTCATAACTGCAATACACAGTTTTGTTTCAAGCTATGTAACTCTAGCCACATATATTGTAAAATTCTTTTCAGCAGTTTTTATCTTTTTTTTCCGCATAATTCCATAGCCAGATATGTCAATGAAACTTGCTGTACTTATTAACAGTGACAATACACACATGTGAAGCAAGCGCAACAACTCTAGCTTTAAAAGCATTAGACTTATGCCCCCTTATCGACTTAAAAATTTTCTACATCGGTCATCGATCTAAAACCATGCAATCAATGTTTAAAATAACTAGGAAGAAACAGTAAGAGTACCAAGTGAGACTACTGACAGGGCAACCTCATTGTATGTCTAAACTCTTCTACAAATTTGCCTCTCCCATTGAACCTGCTACTGCGGAGCCCTGATCACGATTGTGATGGTTCTGGTTTCATCAGTATTGTCTGATTTAATACGGATAGTCATTCCCATTTTAAAGTGCTTTTGTGAAGCAATAAAATCACAACCCTTTTGAAACATTTCATCAACTTGCGTATTGATTTTGTTTGAATTGTGGTTAAATTTCCAAGTTAACACAATGTAGATCGTTTTGGAGACGTTGCTCCGAATTTGTGGGACTTAAAAGATGACACCAAGCCTGTCTGGTACAGGACCAATCAAATGAAAAGCTTCGAAAATTGCTGGCTGTATAGGGAAATGGTAGAATTTACCATAGGTTTATTTGCAAAATATTTTAAAACTGTTGAATACTATTTCTGATGGCTGAGCTCTATTTCGCTTTTTACAGAGATAGACGAAGTTGTTAGCGCCACTATGTATCTGCTGAGTGATCAGGCTTCAATGATTACTGGTGACTCATTGATGGTCGACGGCGGACTTACTCTCGGCGTGTAGCTCAACAGAGATGTTTATTAAACATTTATAAACACTGAATGCGTTATATTTTGTCTGATTTGTTTTTTTTTTGTTGGAATTGAGGTTTAACGTTCCCGTCAACACTGTAAAGGTTATTTTGGAGACGTTGCGTCCAATTTTGTGGGACTTTTACCCAACATTAAGATGAAATGACATCTCAAGCTCTGTCACCAATGAAACCAATAGGGTTTATTAGCATGGACGGTCCACCTCGCACAGCGGTCCCTGGACAGGCTTAGATCCTCTAAGCGGTTTACCAGTACTAGTGTGCGGGCCGGATTCAGCTCTGCGTGGAAGCATCATGCAGCCCATATATTTCGTCAAGCCCCTATGGGCGGGGGCCGTATATTTTGTCTGAAAGTACTGGCTATCCTTTCGACAGAAATAGCTTAAACAGATAATATAGAGTGCTAGCATGTCTTTGTAATGAGCATACTTATTAAACCCACTTCATATTTGGCAGATTGTTTTCTTTATTATTGCTTATTCTGAAGGAGGCGTTGTAACGAGCGCGCAGCCCCATGTTTGAAGCGCCAATAAGACAAGTATCAAAATTCTCCACGTGAGAAATTGTCTTTTACAGTCATAAAGAAAGCATTATACCGCAAGCATGTGTTAATCTAATAACTTCATCTGCAAAGTATCAAAGTTCCGGACTTATTGGTTCCTCGTTGTACCTGGATTGTGGAACCGCTGCTGTGCATCAGAAACGTATTCTTAATATATCCCTTTTAGCCTGTGTTTCTGAAGTCATCACGAAAACACGCCTATATAGTTTAGACCCCCTTGAACCTCACTTTTATATGGTAAAACTGGGGTTTCCGGGGGTATACCTTATTTTTCTTATTTCTGCGCTAAATATAGATTGTGGGTACTTGTTAGAACCGCCTCGATGAGGCGGTTCTAAAGAGTGCCCGCAATCTATATTTTGAGCAAAAATAAGAAAAATATCACAATTTTTCATCTTAAAATTTTCATTTTTTCGGCGATAAAGTTGACAATGTATTTGTATAGGCGTGTTTGCGTAATGGGACTCGTCCATCTTTGAATTCTTGTCAGTTTGCAGTTTAGTCAGAATCATTAACAGGGTGGCAAACAGAGTTGATATTTATGGCTGTCCCATCAGGATCCACACTATTTGACTAATTTCATGTGTCTGTAGTGGTCTACAGGTAAGTTAATGTAACTGTAGCGAGGTAGAGGGTTGGAACGGCCGAGTTATAATTTTCTGACTTTTATTACATATGCTTTACTTATGTTTTTCCACCCTTTGCACTACACTTCCTCATAATCTTATAAAAGAAAAACGTAATGATTTAACTGAATGGACATTTCATAGGGAAGATTCCCTCTATCGTGCATGCAATGTAAGAAATGCTTTTTTTAGCTCACCAGAGCCGAAGGATCCAGGGTAGCTTATAGGATAAGAAGTTGTCCGTCGTCGTCCGTCGTATGTCGTCTGCGTCAACACTTTCAAACGTTATCTCCTCTGATGCCGCTGGGCCGATTGGGCTCAAATGTCATCTGTAGCATCCTTGGGTTGGGGGATTGAAAGTTGGTGTGTGTGTTTTTTTTTAATTCGGCTCATTAGTGTGGCTTCTATTACAACTTCGAGTTTCCATAGACTTATAAAGGAGAAAATTGGAAAATGGCATTTACTGCCAAGCCTTTGTCGATATTTTGACAAAACTTTTATAGAAATGTTTCTTGATTAAACTTCTCTCGGCCATATGCTTTTATGCAAACTTGAGGGTCCCGAGGTTTTGGTTGAGCCTTGTCCCACCCCCTCCACTTCATAAAAGGTCATATATCTCAGAAACCATTCAGATCCCCACCCCTAAAGAATATATATATTCATGATCTTTCCGATAAGACGCATTCAATGACACCAACCTGGGGGCCATCAGGATGCACCGCAGCCTTGCCCCAGTCCCTCCACTTCATAAAAGGACTAATATCTCGAAAACCTTACAGATCCACAACTTTTAAACATATATATTTATGTTCCTTATGACAAGACACATTCAGTGACACAAACCTGGGATCCCCGAGATGCGCAGAGGCCATGCCCCACCCCCTCCACTTCATAAAGGGCCCAATATCTCGGGAAATCTTACAGATCCCCACCCCTAAACCATATTTATTCTTGTTCCTTATGATGAGTCATATTTAGTGACACCAACCTTGGGCTCCCTTGGATGTTATTGGGCGCTGACCTAGCACCTCCACTTCATAAAAGACCATATATCTCAGAAACCATTAAGATCCCCTCCCCTTCACCATATATATTCTTGTTCCGTATGACAAGACGCATTCTGTGACACCAACCTGGAGACCCTGGGATGCGCCGGCGCATTGCCCCACCCCCTCCACTTAATAAGAAGGCACAATATCTCGGTAACCTTACAGATCCCCACCCTAAAACCATATATATATTACTGTTCCTTATGATAAGCCGCATTCAGTGACACCAACCTGGGGACCCCGGAATGGGCCCCAGCCCCTCCACTTCATAAAAGGCTATATATCTCAGAAACCATTAAGATCCCCACCCCTAAAGCATATTTATTCTTGTTCCTTATGATAAGACGCATTCAGTGACACCATCCTGGGGGCTTCCGGAATGCGCCGGGGCATTGTCCCACCCCTCCACTTCATAAAAAGACGCAATATCTCGGAAACCTTACAGATCCCTACCACTAAACCATATATACTCTTGTTCCTTATGATAAGACACATTCAGTGACACCAACCTTGGGATCTGCTTGGGTGCGTCGGGGCCATGTCCCATCCCTCAACTTCAAATAAGGTCATATATCCGAAACTGTTCACAGCCCCACCCCTAAACCATAGATATTCATGTTCCTTATAATTTGGGACATTCATTGACATCAAAATGGGGGGCCCCTGGGGTGCCCTGTGCTATACCCCACCTTTCCACTTCACAAAAGGCCCAATATCTCGAAACCTTACAGGTTGCCACTCCTAAACCATATATATTATTGTTCCTTATGATAAGACACATTCAGTAACACTAAGCTGGCCCCCCCCCCCCCCTGAAATGTACTGTGGTCCCGCCCCACTCCCTGCACTTCATAAAGGCCATATATCTCAGAAACCACCCCTAAACCATATATATTCTTGTTCCTTATCATAAGACGCATTCAGTGCCACCAACCTAGGGGCCCCGGGATGCGTCGGGGCCTTGCCTCCCCCGCCCCCTTCATAAAAGGCCCAAATCTCGGAAACCTTACAGATCTCCACCCCTAAACCATGTATAGTTTTGTTCCTTATGATAAGACGCATTCAGAGACACCAACCTGGAGGCGCCACATAAATGAAAAAAAAAAACACTTAAAAATCATCTCCTCAGGAACCATACACTCTATGAGGCTGAGACCATAGTGAAAGATACACCATATTTGCCTGAACAGGTATTGTGTTTTTTATGAAATTCCATTCTTTAGTTTGGTTGCTAAGGCAACTTAGAGTTTCAATAGACTTATAACGGGGCAAATCCAAAATTTACATTTACTGCCAAGATATTTTGGCCAAACTTTCATAGAAATATTCTTTAAGCAATCTTCTATCTGCTTTATGATTTAAGGCCTACTGCACATTTTTATTGGTTTCCAAACATAAATTAAAATAAATGCTTAAAACATCATCTCCTCATAAACCAATATGAGGCTTAGAATTTATGCAAATATCCACCATATTTGCCTTTGCAGGTTTTGTGTTTTTAATTAAGTTTGGCTCCTTAGTTTGGTTACTATGACAGGTTAAGCATTTCCATAGACCTATAATGTTGAAAAAATGGGGAAAAAGACATTTACGACTTTTAAGATATTTTGTCAAACTTTTATGGAAATATTCCACAAACAATGGTCTATCTGCCATATAATTTTAGGCCTATTGATTGCCACAGATGGGCAGTTGTCAACTGTTGTCTGTTTTCTTGCAACAAAACATTCAAGCGACACCAGTCCTCTGAAGCCACTAGGCTGATTGGGTCCAAATTTCATGGCGGCCAGTGGGCACTGCCCCCCCCCCCCCCCCCGCCACCCCCACTGAGCGCGTGTGAGCATAGTGGCCAATGAGCCTCTTGTTTCACTTCTGACGAGCATAAAATTATACTTTATGGTCATGTCAGAAAGTGTGTGAAGCTCTCACCTTTCTGCTTGACAATATTAAAATAAGATTTGGTATTCAGACAAATTGTGGGTATTCCGATGGGTATAAATGGCGCTGTACTTGTGACTGATCTGTTCTTGTTTTGTTATGAAAGAGACTTCATGATGTCCCTTTCCGTTGAAAATAAATCTGAAATCATTGAAGCCTTTAGCTCGACTTCTAGATACTTGTATGATTTATTAAATATTGACCATACCTATTTCGATGGTTTGATCAGTCAAATGTAACCCCCAGAATTTCAGTTAAATAAAGCAATTTTTCCAGATACAGAGGGGCCGTTTTTTATTATTATTATTTACATCTATCTATTGTAGATGGGGCTGTTTCTTGCAAAATGTATGGTAAACGCGATGATATTGATTATGAGATTGTAAATTTTCCTTTTTTGGATGGTGATGCTCCTCGTGCGGCATCCTATGGCGTTTATATTTCTGAATTAATTCGATTTGCCAGAGTGTCTAGTCATGAAACTGACTTCAACACTCGTAACAAACTGTTAACTGCTAAACTTCTTTATCAGGGCTATCGGTATCATTTACTAGACAAAGCCTTTTCAAAATTGTATAGACTTCATTCAGAATGAATTTCAAAATTCTATGTTTGACTTAAATATCTACTGCAACAAGGTCTATCGGAACCTGAATTTTATGGTGACTTAGTATATAAATCCAGAAAAAATACATACATGCACAGACTTCATCACCCAATTTCGTAAAATCGTTCTTCGATAGTAAAAGACTGGGAACAACATAAATGTTATACGACAGGCCCCAATGCATGGTAGTTAACCCAATCACGGTTGACAACTTTGCCTCCCTCTTTAATTGCACGCCGGTGGGTCAGGCCTCATATTCTATGACGATTCCGGCGTAAAGGCTTACTGAGAATTAGAATTTAATTTTATGTAATGTTTGTTGATGCCTGATGCTCTGTAGGGCCCATCGGAGTCAAACTGTTGTTTTTCTTTTGCTCTAGGATTTCAGTGTTTTCTTGCTGTCGTGACTTCACCGTTGTTTCATCTCTGTGGTTGTTTGATTTTTTGTGTTCTAGATGTTGCACTGATGAGTTCGGACATAGAAGTGGAGGCAATGATCAGGAATCGATACAATTAACCCACAGCTCCTATAAAAGACACTGAACGCCTTCATGCGGGCTGAACGAATTATTTGTCTTAATCACGACGGAAGTAAAGGCGAGGCCGCGTAAAATCGATTTAAGCCTTTAAGACCCCCACCACTCCCCCACCAGTGAAATTTTTTTCACTGACCGTTCCAAGGCGGTTCTTCTCTCGCGGTTTATTTTCGTTATGGTTTGTCTTTGAGTGTGTGTAGTGCTTATATTTTTTTTGTTTTGGATAGCCACTTGGCCATTCTGTGGGAAAGTAACTGTCCGTTTGACTTTCCGCTATTGATGTTAACATTAGGGTCTAGTTATTTCATGTTTAAGTTTCTTTCCTTTGGTGTATCTGATAAATTGGATCGATTCCTGATCATTGCCTACACTTCTGTTAGCATACATTTTAATAAATGTTCTATTTTAGCCACAGTATAATTCCTGATGAGGCGCCTCCTTTATCTGGAAATGTCAGCACTAGCTTCATGTATTCTCGCGGTATTTGTATTGTCGCGGTTGTGGTTCTTCCGTCATAACAAACCACTTTGTCGCCTAGCGAATGGTTTCGTTGGTATATCCCTTTCGCAGACGGTCACGCTTCGGTTGACACACTCAGATTTGAGATATGTACCGTTTAAACATGTAGAAGGCAAGTTTTCAATGCGAAAACATTTATACACAATGTTACTGCATCAATGTTACTGGCTTGTATACACATCTCCATATTCAAAAAAAGCTGGGAATTCAAAAAAAAAAAAAAAAAAATAAATAAAAAAAAATAAATAAAATCTAACAACCTTGGTCGTATGCATAATGAAGTTAGTGGACAGATTTGTTTCGACCACATGACTATCCAATAAGCGTTTCTGTCAGGCGAAATATTTCAATTACCGCGAAATCACCTGACTCTCCCTTGAAAATTGCAATGGAGCATTAGTTGTCAATCAAAATGCTCTCTCTTCTAAACATGAATGGACCGGAGACTTTTTTTGCCGGAAAACTAAACAAGAGGACCAACCTGGTCCTGTATCGCTCACCTGAGCGAACAGATTCAAAGTTTCAGAAAGTGCCAACCTTTACTGAAGGATTAATGGAAGGACATGGTGATGACAGGGTAAGCAATTTCTGGAAATCAAGTAGAATGTAACTCTATGATAAAAAGGCTGACCTCACCAGTTTTCAAACTCATTCAAGCTTTTATTCCTGACTTGCAAAGAAGATCCGATATAAACTGATGGGGCTATGGTGATGACAAGTTCAAAAATGAGCAATTAACTGCTGCAATCAAAGGGATGTTACTCTGTGACAAATAGGCAAACCTCACGAGTTTTCAAACTCATCCTAGCTTTTCTGCCTGACTTATTTGTTTGTAAGTTTCATGAAGATCCAATCAAAACTGAAGGGGCAACAGTGCTAACAAGGTCGAAAATAGGCATTTTTAAGCAATCAAAGGCACGTAACTCTTTGATAAATGTGCCGACTTGGCCAGTATTCAAACTCATCCAAGGTTTTTTTCCCAGCCACCTTACATATAAGTTTCAGAAACATCCGATCAAAACTGAAGGGGCTACGGTGATGACAAGGTCAAACTTTGGCATTTGTAGCAATCAAAGGGATGTTACTCTAAGAGAAACGAGCCGACTTGGCCAGTTTTCGAACTCATCCGAGGTTTTATCCCCAGCCACCTTACATATAAGTTTCAGAAAAATCCGATCAAAACTGAAGGGGCTACGGTGTTGAAAAGGTCAAAAATCAACATTTTCAGCCATCAAAGGGACGTAACTCTACGATAAGTGGGCTGACTTGGCCTGTTTTCGAACTCATCCAAGATTTTATCCCAAGCCACCTTACATATAAGTTTCAGAAAGGTCCGGTCAAAATGAAGGGACTATGGTGATGACAAGGTCAAAAATCGGCATTTTCAGCAATCAAAGGGACGTTAATCTATGATAAATTGGCCAACTTGGCCGGTATTCGAACTCACCCTAGGTTTTATCCCCAGTCACCTTACATATAAGTTTCACAAAGATCCGATTAAAACTGAAGGGGCTACGGTGATGACAAGGTCAAGAATCGACATTTTCAGCCATCAAATGGACATAACTATTTAGTAAATTAGGCGACTTGGCCGGTTTTCGAACTCATCCGATGTTTTATCCCAAGCCACCTTACATATAAGTTTCAGAAAGATCCTATCAAAACTGAAGGGGTTACAGTGATGACAAGGTCAAAAATCAACATTTTCAGCAATCAAAGGGACCTAACTCTATGATAAATAAACCACCTTGTCCGGTATTCGAACTCATCCGAGGTTTTATCCCCAGCCACCTTACATATAAGTTTCAGAAAGATCCGATCAAACTGAAAGGGCTACGGTGATGACAAGGTCAAAAATCGCCATTTTCAGCAATCAAAGGGGCGTTTCTCTGTGATAAATGGACCAACTTGGCTGGTTTTCGAACTTATCCGAGATTTTATCCCCAGCAATGTTACGTATAAGTTTCAGAAAGATTCGATCAAAACTGAAAGGGCTACGGTGATGACAAGGTCGAAAATCGGCAATCAAAGGTATGTTACTCTACGATAAAGGGGCCGACTTGGTCGGTTTTCGAACTCATCCGAGATTTTATCCCCAGCCACCTTAAGTTTCAGAAAGATCCGATCAAAACTGAAGGGGCTACGGTCATGACAAGGTCAAAAATCGGCATTTTCAGCAATCAAAGGGACGTAACTCTATGATAAATGGGCCGACTTGGCCGGGTTTCGAACTCATCCGAGGTTTTATCCCCAGCCACCTTATATATAAGTTTCAGAAAGATCCGATCAAAACTGAAGGGGCTACGGTGATGACAAGCATTTTCCCATTGTAAGTCTATGGGACCTTGTGATTGCCATAGAACCAAAGTTTTCATGCGATTTAAAAAAAGCTTATGTCATCAATGCCCAAGCAGAGGCATGCTACAGATGATAAATGATTGAGATCAGCCTGCAGGCTGCAGAGATATATCTGCTCAAAAGTGTGGACGGACGACGGAGGACGGAGGACCCACTATACTATAAGCTCCCCTGGAGCTTTCGGCCCAGGTGAGCTAAAAACAGATAACCAGCATAGAGAAATCAGCATTGTTCTTGAAGTTTATGTTTCTATTTTGTCAGTGCAACTTCTATTAATGTCTTAACTCTGATGAGAGTATTTAGAGATAATAACAGATATTATAGACAAGTCCATGTGTTTAACTATATTCATATCAATTGGATATACACTTATAAGCCTGCTATAAACCTACAAAACGTATACTACTATCTATAAAATTGAAAGAAAATCTGTCAGTTCTTAGTTCTACTTAACGACACTGTTAACACACAACAAGTGTTCGTACAGATTAGCTTACTGTCTGTATGTTCTTTTATTATATGTGATTATCAGTCCACTTATCATTATATGTGTTTATCTTCAAACTAGCCATATGCTAAATTATACCACTAAGGCGAAAGTTCTCTGATCAATTGCTTTGAAACTATTTCCACGAAGAGTTCCACTCAGGGCATTTCCACGAAGAGTTCCACTCAGGGCCCCCAAAAGAGCTACATAAAAAGTTCCACTTAGAAGATCACAAAGGATATTATATCAATTTATTCTTTGTAATGCCAAAGATAAGTGCTTCAATTCAATAACTGTTCATCCTTCTTATCTTGAAAAGCATCACAATTCATATAGCAATTATTTGTCTGAATACGATCTCAACGAACATTCTTCCATTGAGACCTATAGGCTCGTATGATCCTCCATATATAAATATACCATACAGAACTTAATTGTCTTCTTATTTTATCACTTCAAATAGTCTTTCCGTTATATGCATATCCTCAGATCTTCAGAACAACACCATCTGCTGGTCTCATCATGACTTCATTATCTTTGAGGCCACAGCACTGAATCTTCTATATTCCACAAGACAATGTCATAAAAAGACAAAATTCCCAGCTACACTCAAAATCCGGAACACTGATATGCAATACTATATGTAAAACCTATACAATTAGATTTCAATAAAATAACTCACTCACTACATAAATATGCCATAGACTGTCTATAATCCACCACTTTCTTACCCTTACCTGTTTACCAATATTTCTCTAGAAGTAAAGCAGCCAGGTAATTATTACCTGTATTGATTATTGGCCAAAGCACATTTCTACAATATGACTATTATACATATATACTATCCAAAAGCAGTATTGGTATACAATATTCACAAAATTGGCACAAAATATTATTGTGCCATATTATTTAATTTCCTTTTCGCGTCGTAAGTACCGCGAGAATACATGCCACCGGGCTACAACACCAAAAAGAATATGAAAAGAGATGTATTGACTTCTAGCTATGAAACAAGTGTCAACCTTGAAAAGAATCCATAAAGGGATCTGCCGGCGTTTGGCGGCAATGGCTGTTAAATTGTCTATTTTAAGGCTAGATAAATTCCTGGACCCGGTTAGATCAAGTTGACATTAACCTAATGACAAATCACCTGGCAATTTGTCATTAAAATCTTCATTCGTCAATGGTTAACGATGACATTATTTACGAATGTACGAAAGATTTATTAAGTCATTTTTGCTTACTGTCAGATCCTGAATTCTATTATATCGTCTAATTACTTTATAGTTTGCATGTAGTCGTAGATGTTTGAAATAAATACTGTTTACACCAAGTCAGTATTAGTTAATGACGAGTTCGTCATTAAATTTGATGTTTACTTTATGTTTTAACGTAACCAGTCTTCCACAAAGCATTTCGGTAAACAAAAGAACACGATTTCCGGTAGTCTGAAAAAGACATCAACAAAAATGATGCCAACACAATTTCAAACCACGAATCAGAGGAGAAGGACAAATTGAAAGCTGTAAATTGAAGAAGAACAAAGCCAATACCTCTTGCATGTAATTTTAATCCGATACAAATGATTGCCTGACATTTCTGGAGAGACGGTCATAAGCTTATCAGGCATTCAAAAATATTTACATGTCATTACACCAAGTTCATTTAAAACTACGTCATTCAAATCTATACGTCATACTCATGTGACTGTCACAGATTTTTATCCATGTTTGTACCGTGCCAAATTCCCCTCTCTCTCTCTCTCTCTCTCTCTCCGATGCTTTTCCGATGAAGGTTTCCAAAGTACAACTGGTGTTCCACATGCTTTCACTGCACTGAATAAATGGAACAATGACCAAAAGAAAAACATCAGGCACTGAGAGGACTGGGGGATCGACTGTCTTTTGGTGTAGTACGGGAACATAGTGGTGGTTAACCTCATACATTTTCGAAATTCCACAATGGACTAAATGGTCCCAAAAGACTAGAAAATATAACAGAAGTATGTTGAAAAGCAGAAAGCGATGTCTGATCAGGTTCTACACTTTTAGCGTAAAATACATCAATTTAATGTCCCAGGGCGCTTGCTGATCAACTTGGTACCGATGCTTGAACAAAGCATTGCGAGAATACCCTAAACAGTGTGTTCTAAATACTAAAACTTGATACCCTTTTCATTGTGTTCTCTTGAAAAGGTAACCCTTTTCAATGTGAGGTAAGAAACAGTATCCTTTCCACCGCAGACTTTTAAAATACTCGCTGTGTTTGAATGCTATCTTTGCATAATAGTTGTAGTGATTAGGTCTAGCAGGTTACAGGTATTCCACGAAAATGTTGACGATTTGATACTGAGCATCATTTATTGCCATTTTTGTGGTGTTTGTTTGTTTGTCTGTTTTGGTTTCACTGCATTGGACCATTTCTCTTCTTCAGATACAATCTACTCTTTAGTGCTGCTAGTGCTTCGATTTTGCAAATATAAACAACAATATGTTAGAGATACATAGTGTTGAGTAGAAGAGAGGCAATGATCATCATATTTCATTTTACACCCTAATCACAGCGTTTTAAGCAGACTCGTGAAAGCACACCCTTGTCCCACTAAAATACCATTTTCCTACACTAAATGATGATGACAGCGCTGCGGACTGCCCAGCTTGAAAAAATAAACACTCTTTCTCAGTTTTAGTTGTTTTTTGTGTTGACCAGCAAGCGCCCCCACCCCCGGGTTTAAGAGTTAATTCTCTGCCAAGGACCATTTTCCTACATCAGATACAATCTACCCTTTAGTGCGGTAGTGCTTTGATTTTGCAAATGCGATCAGAACAGTACACACCCATAGCATATGGTGGTGTTTGTTTGTTTTGGAGTTAAACGGCACAGTCAACACTATTTAGGTCATATCGAGCTGGTCAGTTTACCTATCCACACTTTTCCTGGGTAGACATATGTAGCCGTTAACCATTACAGTGCGCATTCATTCGCCGTCAGACGACTGCCCGCTTTGAATCATAGGAAGAGAATGACCGCAGATAAGATCTCATGATCAGTATCAACATGTTGCCGATCCCGTCAGTTATCAAACCCGCTCCCTCCTCATCACCAGTAAGACGCGCGTCCGACTGGGCGCATACAGTTGTGTACTACGCGGCTCTAAACCTAGATTTATTCTTTCAAATGATTTTAACTCACCTGTATGAAGTACAGGGAGAGCTGTTGTAGCCATCTCGGTCGTCCGCGTGTGCGTTTGCGTTCCCGTCACACGGAGTTAAACTTTTTCAAATGCTTACATTATTAGGAAGTATAGAATGTGGAAATAAACACCCACTCTACCCGTACAGATCTGCTGCAAGGCAAATTGTAACCCAGTATAGGTTGGACGCCGTAGTGTTGCAAAATACACGACACCTTTGCCTCAACTAACAACACCAATTTAAATCGTTGAGCCATTGCATTTTGACAAGTGACTAGCACGGATCATTCTCAATAATGAGAATGCTGAGGTTGAGGTAGATATTGCAAAGAAAGACCGCACAACAACAACCTGAAAAAATAACAAAGAAGGGTCGATTTTTTTGTATATATATATTATATTATATTGTCATGTTTCTCGTCGAAAACTTCTTTATTTTTTATTTTTGATCAACACATCCAACAGAAAAGTTGTAGAGGAGAAGCTCCGCCAACTTCTCAATAAGTTTCCATGCACCTAAATTACATCAGCAGAGCTGTAATGGTCATTCCAAAATCCTTCATTATTACGTTCAATGAGCACATTCGTAAGTAACCCAGGAAGGGACATTTCTGTTCCAGTATCTAGCAGAACAGAAATTAAAACAATAAAACAAGAATTCCGCCGAAGACTATGTCGCGCCTGTGTGGGCGCAAAGTCATTGAACCATGATATGTAGGTGAAGGTCAAACATAGATGCCTGCACAAAAGATTCCATTCTCAAATGCAAGCTTGTGCTAAGTATCATTAATGAAGCTCTAATAATTCTTGAGAAATGAACTTAACCATTAGGATGAACGCCAGGGTGGTCGCAATATTTTACAAAGTCAGTGAACCATGAAATTTAGGTCAAGGTCAAATATGGATGCTTGCATTTAAGTTGTTATCCCCAGATTCAAGTTTGTACCAAGTATCATTAATAAAGCTCTTATAGTTCTTGAGAAATAAACTTGACCATTAGGGTGAACGCTAGGGTGGTCGCAATATTTTACAAAGTCAGTGAACCATGAAATGTAGATCAAGGTCAAATATGGATGCTTGCATGTAAGCTGTCATCCCCAGATATAAGTTTGTACCAAGTATCATTAATGAAGCTCTAATAGTTCTTGAGAAATAAACTTGAACCTCAGGGTGAACGCTAGGTTGGTCGCAAATGTTGACGCCTTGAGAAACGGACGAACGAACGAACGGACGGAAAACCGGGCGCCTATATCGCGCCATGCTAATAGCAGGCGCGACAATAAGAGAGGAAAAGAATACCATATATCGTTTAAATGATATAATGTGTCGTTTCTTGTTTTCTTTTCCACTCTGAAAAGGTAGGGTGGAATTTAAAACAATAAAAATAGAACGGAACAGAAAACAAAAATATGCCGTTAAAACAACACATGTCGTGTTTTTTTGTTCCACTCTGAAAAAGTTTGGTGGAATTTAAAACAATAAAATTAGAATGGAAGAGAAAACAAAAATAATTCGTTTAAACGACATATTTCTTGTTTTCTGTTCCACTCTGAAAAAGTTGCATGGAATTTAAAACAAAAAAAATAGAATGGTACAGAAAACAAGAATAATTCGTTTAAACGTCATATTTCTTGTTTTCCTTTCTACGCTACTTTTTCAGAGTGGAACAGAAAACAATACTTAGAGGCCCTAGTGGGCCAGACTCGCTCATCTGGACGAGACTGATCATATATTACATTGCGACTTGTTGGCCATTTTGTCCATCAGATCGCATTGCCTTTTGCAATTCAGAATCTGCATGTTTAAATAATCTTGATGCGTCTAGTTATAACTCATTCTCAAATGAATTGGGATATTGGAAATCATGCAGTCATTTGTAACCAAAGCATACGTTTATATGACAGAACAATACGTCCCTAAGATATCATGATAAACCTTCTGTAGAAAAGTACCTTCTCAGGTAAAATCAGCCACGGGAAAACCTGGTTTTGTAATGTTCGAGACTGTCGCTTTTCGAATTCTCTTTGTTTGCGCACTTACAAAGTTGCAATTCCTCTAAAAAGGAAAGGGTTAGGGGGTTTCCATAAAATTTACATATTCTGGGTAGGGAAATAACTACCATTAGCAGGACTGCAAAGAGTCTTACTAAGTATTTTTCCCCGATTATGGCTGTCGCCGAAATTTAATTAAGCATTGTAATGTACGAGAGGACGTTTTTCTTCTTGATATTTCAAAACAACGTTGAGGTTTGTATACACGGAAACGTAACCAAATGGCGATTCTATATTATAATAAGCATATAAGGTCGTTTGATGTTACATGTACAATAGGAAATTAAAAATACTTGCCATACAAAAATGTGCATGGATTTGTTGCAAAAATGCATGTAATGTTCGCGATCATTATATCAGGCTTATTACGTATGTATCGACAAAAAATGCTAGATTGAATTAAACTCCCGCAATGTGTGACTAACACAAATACATCATCTGGAACGAAAATAATATTTTGATGTTGAAATTCCCTCATTTCCAGTGTTTTGTAATGTTCGTGACCGGTAATGTTCAATACCGAAAATTGTTAGTCTAACAGCTTGATCACATTGCTCTCACGTGGCACAGTTTCCGTTACCAGATTACATAGTAGAAAGTGTCTGCAGACGACATGGTTGCCTTTTCCGGTGTTTGATGGTTGAGGGAGTCGGCAGACAATACCACAGTTAAGGGAAAAGAGAAGTCATATTTTGTTTTAAAATATCTGCATAGAAACTTTTTATCTTTTTCCAATATTATTTGCCACAATTAATATTTTCAATTAAGAATATGCCACCAAAAATCACAATTAATGAACAACATTTGCACGCTTGCAAGACCATTATTCCTTTACAGTAAGCAGTGGATGTTTGCGATGAAATGTCCGCTACATTTGGTATCGAACATGACAGGTTTGCTATGTTGACCGTCCAGGGATAATGACTGCAAATAAATGAACAATTTTGAATTGTGCAACCTTAGTGGTGTAAATGAACACGTTTAGTGATATACATGTTTGCTAACATTCTACCAATAGCTGCAAACGGTAACAATGTTGATTCTAAATTTATTACTTATTTTCGATTTTGGATTTGAGTCCCATAGCTTATAATCTATTCCCAAATATTATTTGCCAGAATGAATATTTTCAATATAAAATGTGCAATATTAAGAAGGCACTTCGACTCTCCAATTTGTATTTCCACATGCATATTTTGCATGTTAAAAACATTGTAAGTGCAGTTTATGTTACTAAAATTATGGTATCGAACATTACAAATTGTATCGAACATCCCCACCTAAACTAAATATGTATATTTTAGGGTATGCTGGTTTTACTCTTGATTATGTTAACTAGACACAACAAATACAATATCAGATTCCTTTTCAATTTTACAGGTAGAAATGGTAAAGTGGCATAGCATGTCCCTTTACCGTGTATGGTAATGTCCGAGACCATCATAGCTGCCGTTTACAGACATTCATTTGTTTACATTTCTTAGAACTTATTAACAAACTTCACAAAACCTGTTACTTTCTTCCAGCTGGTAGACAAAATTGGCTACATTTTGAAGACTTTTGCATAGAAAAATATTACTCTGGAATGCACTGTAATGTTCGATACTGTATTCTCGCAGTTGCATCATTAATTTTAGATACTCGATTGTTGAGAACATAAGGCCATGCGGTTGTTGTGTGTTTATATGGGATAAATATGTCTTTTAATGTTTCGGTTGCCTTAAGAACGCAGTTTATCTGTCAGGAGAGCATTTTTATGCATAAAAGTATATACCGAGGCTTTTTGCGTAATAGCGACACCATGTTTTAAAAGCATATGACTGAACATGCACGGTTACATTAGTTAGATCCAAATAATGAATGAAAATGACACTAACAGCTATATTGTCAGTTAATCACGTTAGTAAACTATTTGACTTATAGAAACAAATCACTGTAATGTCCGCGACTTTTTACATATAATTCAAATAAACTTATTGCTTATGTCGATCGTTTAACTAAAGTAATATTACTTGTGTTCCTTATATGTCACTCAATACCTGTTCAAATGCAATAGTAGTAAGTGATCTAACTATTATGCGCTTCTCTTAAAACAAAACGAAATTTGTATGTTTTGAGAAAACTATATCTTTTTCTGTATTCTCTAACCAACCCTAAATTTTATTCAAAATGGCTATTCATTTCTTTACCATATATATGACCATATGTTCAATTTTGTCCCCGCTTAATAACCCGGTCGTAAGTTTCTGTCATTGCGAGCAAGGGTCTCTTGATTTTTGTGATGTTATAGAAGGGGGTAACGAACAAGTAGATTGTAGCGTACATTTCTCACAATCAAAATTTATCAAAATACCGACATATTTCTAGCTGTTGGGGTGAAATAACTTTTCATTTCTTGATCAAGGAATTTTATCTGAGTATATGTACATGTTAATACTTTATTGTGAACATATCGGTGACTGAATCTAAGTGACTTTATAATTTGACTTTTGAAACGGCTAAAATCCCAATTCATTTGAGAATGAGTGTTAAGTTTCTGAACCGCTTCGTCTGTTTTAGAATTCAGGAAGAGATCATGTTGGTGCAGAGTGGAAGTGTATAGTTTGGCAGAACAGAAATGTTGCCAAAAAGTAAACAAATATGTTCGATAAAAGGGTCATCCTTTGGAAGCAAGGAATACACCACAGAAGTGAAAAATATGGAGTGTACATGTTTTCTGGGCCAGAAAGTCAACTTATCAAGCGACTACAACTGCAATACAAAGCTATGCTGTATATGGCCGCTTACAAAAAAAGCCACAATAACGCATCTTCTTGTTGACTCAGTGCGTTTGAAATATACTGACAAGACCTGAGCTGCCCCTCCCTGTAAATCTTATATGCAATTACTATACAGGTGATTTGAAGAATTTCAAGATGGCTGCCATCTTGGATATGAGAAGGTATCAATGTTAGCAATTCTAAATCTCCATATCACCTAAATGCCAACCACCAATTTCAAATTAATGCAACAGACCATTCGGTAGCAGATGTGGTTTGAAGATTTTCAGGCGAAATGGCAGCCATCGGAGATATCAGAACAGAATGGTTCTAAGAATTATGTATCTCCATGTCACCCCAATGCCTCCAATAAAGTTTCGGCTCAATTCAACTTGATGTGGTTTGGCGATTTTCAAGTTGGCTAACATAGAAGCCATCTCAGATAACAGAATAATTTCAGCAATTCTCGATGTTACTCCGATTTCTTCGATTAAGTTTCAGTCCCATTAGACCTTAGGTTCATGAGGAGACGTAGTTTGAAGAATTTTAAGATGGCAATCTAGTATATCGGAATAGAACGATGCTAGCAAATCCGAATTTCCATGTCGCCCCTATGCATGCCATGAAGTTTCAGCTTGATCTGACCTCTGGTTCGGGAGGAGTTGTTTTTCAAAGAATCTCAAGATATCCTCTAGGCGCAGCCATCTTGGATATCGGAACAGAACAATTTTAGATAAATCTAAATCTCCATATCGCCCCACTGCCACCCATTCAGTTGAAACTCCATCCATTGATTTGGGACGAAATGGCATTTGAAGAATTTCAGGATGGCCGCAATAGTGGCTAACTTGGATATCGGAACGGAACAAATTTAACAAATACGAATCGTCATTTTGCCCCGATGTCTTCCATAAAGCTTCAACTTGATCCAATCTCTAGTTTGGGAAGAGATGTCGTTAACAATTTCAAGAGGGCCACCGTGGCGGCAATGTAGGATATCGGGATGGAATGATTTTCGCAAACCTGAATCACCATGTCGCCCCAATGCCTCTCACCAAGTTTCAGCTTGATCAGACCTCTGTCTTCAGTGGTTTCTTGCTATCAAGTCCTCACCGTTGTTTCATCCCTGTGGTTGTTTGGTTTTTGTGTTCTCGGAGATGGTGTACTGATTAGTTAGAAGGCTTTCATGCGGACTGAACAAATTAATTGAACAAGTTAATTGTATTGATTCCAGATCATTTGCTTCCCTTCTTTTTTGGTAGGAGATGCCGTTTGAAGAATTTCAAGATAGCGACCATCTTAGATATCGGAACGGAACAATTTTTGCAAATCTAAATATCCATGTCACCCTGATGCCTCCCATCAAGTTTTAGATCAATTGGACCTTTGGTTCGGGAGATGTTTGAAGAATTTCAAGATTGACGCAATGGCGGCCAGCTTGGATATCGGAACGGAAAAAAATTAGCAAATCTGAATCTCCATGTCACCCAGATGACTACAAGTTTCAGCTCGATTCATTCTTTGGTTCGGGAGGAGTTTTCGTTTGAAGAATTTCAAAATTGGTGCCATGGCGGCCATCTTGGATACCGGAACGGAAGGATTTTAGCAAATCTCAATCTCGATGTCAACCCAATGCCTCAAATCAAGTTTCAGATTAAATTCGACCTTTGGTTGTGGAGGATATGTCGGTTGAAGAATTTAAAGGTGGCCGCATGGCGGCTATCGTCGATATTGGAATGAAACGATTTGCGCAAATCTGAATCTCCATGTCAACCCGATGTCTCCCATCAAATTTCAGCTCAATTTGACCTTTGGTTCGGGAGGAGATGTCGTTTGAAGAATTTAAAGATGGCAGCATGGCGGCCTTCGCGGCCATCGTGGATATTGGCATGAAAAGATTTGCACAATAGAAGTAAAACAAAGATCAGGAATCGATACAATTAACTTACTCCACCCATCAAAGACACCAAAGGGAAAGAAACACAAACATGAAGCGACCAGACCATAATGGAAACCTAAACAAAGGAAGGCCATAAGGACAGTTACTTTCCCACAAAATGGCCATCCAAAATAAAAAGACACAAGTGATACTCACAGTAAGTAACAAACAACAATATAAATAAACCACAACAGAATAACCGCCTTTGAACGGTCAGTGGGAAGAATTCCACTGGGGGGGGGGGGGGGGCTTAAATCGATTTTACATGGCCATATTCCTCGCCCTTATCTCTGTCGCGGTATACACTAATTTTGTTTAGTTCGCATGAAGGCTTCCTTCTTATACGACAGACTACATGCATGGTAGTTAACCCAATCACGGTTGGCAACTTTGCTTCCCTCTTTAATTGCACGCCGGTGGGTCAGGCCTCAGATTCTATGACGGCTCCAACGTAAAGGATTATTGAGAATTAGAGAGATCTAATTCTTGGTAATGTTGGTTGGTGCCTGATGCTCTGTCTCTGGTCGGGCCCATCGGAGTCTAACTGTTGGTTTTCTTTTGCTCCAGCATTTCAGTGGTTTCTTGCTGTCGAGTCCTCAACGTTGTCTCACCTCTGTGGTTCTTTGATTTTTTGTGTTCACGGAGATGTTGCACTGATGAGTTAGGAGGCCTTCATGCGGACTGAACAAATTATTTGTCTAAATCGCGACGGAAGTAAGGGCGAGGATTGTGGCCACGTAAAATCGATTTAAGCCCGCCAGTGGAAATCTTTCCGCTGACCGTTCCAAGGCGGTTCTTCTGTGGCGATTTCTTTATGTTGTTGTTTGTTACTTACTGTGTGTATCACTTGTGTCTTTTAATTTTGGATGGCCATATTGCAATTTTGTGGGAAAGTAACTGTCCTTATGGCCTTCCTTTGTTTAGGTTTCCATTATGGTCTGGTCGCTTAATGTTTGTATTTCTTTCCCTTTGGTGTCTTTGATGGGTGGAGTAAGTTAATTGTATCGATTCCTGATCTTTGTTTTACTTCTACTTTTCCTAACTCATCAGTGTAACATCTCCGAGAACATACAAATAAAAAATCTACAGAGATGAAACAAGGTTGAGGACTTGACAGCATACAACAACAGAATTGCTGGAGCAAAAGAAAACCAACAGTTAGACTCCCAGGGGCCCGACCAAATCTGAATCTCCATGTCAACACGATGCCTCCCATCAAGTTTAAGCTCAATTCGATCTTTGGTTTGGGAGGTGATGTCGTGGCGGACATCTTTGATATCGGAACGGAACATTTTTAGCAAATCTGAATCTCCATGTCACCCCAATGCCTCACATCAAGTTTCAGCTCAATTCGACATTCGACATTTCGAGGCTTTAGTGCGAAACTATTCTATCTGCCTTTTTCATAATTTTACAGGAGAAGGAAAAAACGGAAATTCTTTACTGCTTTGTCTTCTATAACAATTCTGAAAGCGTGTTTGAGTCTAAAATGATGGGCTGCATGATGCTTCCACGCAGAGCTGAAACCGACCTGCACATGAGTACTGGTTAACCGCTTAGACACTAAGCCTGCCCAGGCAAAGCAGTGCGCGTCGGACCGTTCATGCTTATAAACACTATTGGTTTAATTGGACAGCAGGGCTTGAGATGTCATTTAATCTCAATGTCGGGTAAAAGTTCCAAAAAATTGGAAGCTTTGGTTTGGGAGGTGATGTCGTGGCGGACATCTTTGATATCGGAACGGAACATTTTTAGCAAATCTGAATCTCCATGTCACCCCAATGCCTCACATCAAGTTTCAGCTCAATTCGACATTCGACATTTCGAGGCTTTAGTGCGAAACTATTCTATCTGCCTTTTTCATAATTTTACAGGAGAAGGAAAAAACGGAAATTCTTTACTGCTTTGTCTTCTATAACAATTCTGAAAGCGTGTTTGAGTCTAAAATGTGTATTGTAAACGTTGTGGACAGTTTTTATTGAAAATATCTGAAAAATAAAAAAAAAATCATCACATGGACTAGTTACGCGCTGAAATTGAACATTTACGGCCATAATGTTTAGTGCGAAACTAGTCTATCTTATGGAAAAAAGCTGGTTTTGAAGCAGTTTGAAGCCATAAAAGTTTTGCATTAAATAGAAAGTGAATTTATAATTATGATGTAATTATTTGTTTCAGCAGAAACTTAAAAAATAGTTTTTATTCTCACATCAAATTTACAAATATACCATAGAATGACTGATTTTAAAGACATATCAACAATTGATGATCATTTTGAATTAAAATGCCCTTTCATTTTACTTCTCTTGCATAAAAAATGAAGTTTAATTATAAAATTTTATTAGGAAGCATGGATATCAGTTATTCTTATCCCTTAATCTATCTATAATTTCGGCCCCTGCCCATTTGGGCTTGAAGAAATAGATGGGCTGCATGATGCTTCCACGCAGAGCTGAAACCGACCTGCACATGAGTACTGGTTAACCGCTTAGACACTAAGCCTGCCCAGGCAAAGCAGTGCGCGTCGGACCGTTCATGCTTATAAACACTATTGGTTTAATTGGGCAGCAGGGCTTGAGATGTCATTTCATCTCAATGTCGGGTACAAGTTCCAAAAAATTGGAAGCAATGTCTCCAAAATGATCTTTATAGTGTTGACGAGGACGTTAAACCTCAAATCAAACAAACTATCTATAATTTCGACAGCTCCGATACTTTTTGAGATAAAATGGTTCTATACCATGGTACAAGTCATGTGCAAGAACCACAACTCTGTGGCCCTTTGTAACCGCTTTGAGGCATGATGATGTCGCATGGAACAAAAGTAGACGAGGAGGAGAAGGCGTGCAAAATGTGCAAGAACCAGAACTCCAGATGCCATAGTATTTTAGTTATCTCCAATGACAACATAACCTTGTGTTCACCATAGCTTCCACAAACTTTGAGATATATTGATGACAGTTTGTAAGATTATACTCAAGGTTAAGACGGCATGTCATTAGCCAGAACCAAACTCTGGCTGTCATCCTATTTTAGTCTGTTACCTTGGCAATGCTGTTACCTTGGCAATACTGTTACCTTGGCAATAGTATCTTGTGATAACTATAACTTCAATCCCTTTGATTAGTAATGATGGATCATAAAAGATAAGAAGCCATGTCATGTGCAAAAAACACCAATTTGGGTGCAATTGTATTTTAGTTAGTTAGATGATGATACTGAGTACAATTTTACATGATGTTAAGGTGTGTCATGGACAAGAGCCACAACTCTAAGTGTCGTGGTCTTGTATTATCTCCCCTGACAGTATAACATTGTAATGACCATAACTGCAACAACCTTTGAAATATATATTGGTGGTACTAGGTGTAGTTGTACACAAGTTTGAGAAGGCATGTCACAAGCAGACCCATAGCTGTAAGTGCTGCATTATGTTAATTATCTTCCCTGCCAGAATTTCCTTGTGGTCCCTAAAGCACTAACACCCTTTAAAATGTTGATGATACTTGGTACAATTGTACACCACGTTGACACAGGATGTTATGAGCAAGAGCCACAACTCAGTGGGTGCAACTGTAATTGTGATCTCCATAGCTCGACCCCATAGTGGGTAAGTTGTTTATCAATTGACTAAACACAAAATCTCTTTCAGTGCTGGAGTCCACGTTACTATCACGTACTTGGGGAAACCCAGGTTATTAATAGAAAATAGTTACACTATTCTTATCAATTTTAGGCCAGAGTGTTGCATAAGAGGGTTATCAATAGAATCTGATTGGGCTTGGCAAACAGAATGGACCCAGATCAGATGCCGCAGAACTCGGTGTCTGATCAGAAGCTACACTGTTTGCTTAAAATGCTGGTATTTAAGGGTCTCTGGTCGGGCCTATTGGAGTCTAACTGTTGGTGGATTTCTTTTGCTCCAGCACTTCAGATATTTCTTGGAGTCCTCACCATTGTTTCATCTCTGTGGTTGTTTGATTTTTGTGTTCTCGGAGATGTTGCACTGATGAGTTAGGAGGCCTTCATGCGGACTGAACAAATTATTTGTTTAAATAGCGACGGAAGTAAGGGTGAGGATATCGGTCGCATAAAATCAATTTAAGTTGAAGTAAAACAAAGATCATGAATCGATACAATTAACTTACTCCACCCATCAAAGACACCAAAGGAAAAGAAACACAAACATTAAGCGACCAGACCATAATGTAAACATTAACAAAGGAAGGCCATAAGGACAGTTACTTTCCCACAAAATGGCCATATGGCCATCCAAAATAAAAAGACACAAGTGATACACATAGTAAGTAACAAACAACAACATAAATAAACCGCCACAGAAGAACCGCCTTGGAACGGTCTGTGGAAAGATTTCCACTGTGGGGCTTAAATCGATTTTACGTGGCCACAATCCTCGCCCTTACTTCCGTCGCGACGGATATATATATATATATATATATATATATTTTTTTTTTTTTTTTTTTTTTTGGGGGGGGGGGGGGGGTTGGAAAGCCAATTGGCCATTTTGTGCGAAAGTAACTGTCCTTTTGGCTTTCTGCTATTGATATTTCCATTAGGGTATAGTCATTTCATGTTTGTGTTTCTTTCCATTTGGTGTCGCTGATGGTAGGTGTGTTGCTTAATTGTATCGATTCCTGATCATTGCCTTCACTTCTATTTATAAGTTCCAGTTCAGGACCTTCAACCAATCAGTGCTGTCAAATTGACCTTAAGATGCCAAGAAAAAACTGCATCTGAAAATGTGGTCTGTTTATGTTGTCTGCTTAATATTCTTGCCAACTTTTAACACCTATCTTTTGCATGTAGGCAAACAGAGTGGGTGCAGATCAAACTGCTCCTAGGGTAGCTGTCTAATCTTGGTCCACATTGTCTGCAACAATAACTTTTAAAGTACCAGCAGACAGCAAAGCAGATGACAATTTTTGTGATTGGCAACTACAGGGTTAAAGTTGTGTGTTCTCTGGAATCACATTTTCCGGACGCAGTCGAAATAAGCAGGAGCCCATTGATGGACCTTATTGGGTGACTAACGGACACTATGGAACATAAACTTGCGGGCTATATTTAGATTGGAAAATCCATAGTTTGCCCCCCCCCCTCCCACCCTCACCCCACCCAGCCATGCTTATACAAGCCACAAGAATTTCACTGGCTCAATGATTATTAACTAAAGCAGTTATCCATTAACTACAGGTTCTGTGTCATTATAATACACACAAAACCTCTGCCTGTGATTTTTGTTGTCAGAAGATAGTTTATTTGAATTGCTGGTTTATGTCCCCGTCAACACTATTTAGGTCATTTTGGAGATGTTAACTGCTTCAAATTTTGTGGGACTTTTACCCGACATTTAGATAAAATGGAATCTCAAGCCCTACCACCCAAACAGATCAATATGCAGGCTCCGATTTGCACCACTTTGCCTGGGTAGGCTTAGACCATCTAAGCGGTTTACGAGTACTCATGTGCAGTTGGCTTCAGCTTGGCGTTGAAGCACCATTCAGCCCAATCTATTTCTATAAGCCTCAATGGGAGGGAGCCAGTAAATACACAGAGAGGTATGTGTGACATCTGAACTCATGATTGGTTTGTCTGTCTGGCGGACTTTGCTTCAGTTTAATCTTGCCAGCAGTGTGACAAATAGGGTCTTCATCTAAATAAATAACTGTACAGTTCCATTTCAATTTAAGGGTTTTCTGATTTGTTTTATTTATTGCAGGTTTAACAAAAGTCTGTATACTTTAGGTACTTAGTGAAGCTGCTGATCAGTTGCAGCAATCTTTACTGCTTGCCAGAGTCTTATGGACAAACAGTAAGAAGGCAGTTAACGTGAGTGTGCAAAATATTTTAACGCTTGTTTTGCAAATGCGCTTCAGCATTATCAATGAAATATTGTAAATGCAGAAAGATGAATCTGTTGTGCTGGTCCTATTTAGTATATACAAGTATACAGAAGGGCCAAGGATGAAGCTGAAAAGTCTGCATTATAGAGCAGAGTAACTAACCGCCTGCTATTGTCACTACCCAGCTACCCGTTATTTATAGCAGTGCTAGTCTTCTCCATGTGTTGTCAGGGCGCCATGTAAAAAGTAAAATCTGGACTGAGCTAGTGTACGTGGGCATTTGCTTAACAATCGACCCACAATTACTAACTAAAGAAGCTTCCCTCCTGCTGTTGTCCATGTGATTGTCACTGACAAAATCCAGGTACCAGTTATTTATAGCAGTGCTAGTCTCCTCCTTGTGACGTCAGAGTGTTGTAAAAAATAAAACATGGACTGGGCTCGTGTACTGGGGCATTGCCAAACAGTAGATATCTAATCAGATGCCAATTAACACGGCATAGCAGGGCGTCTGATGAGGTATACAGTGCTTGCTTAAAATACTGGAATTGAAGGGTTAAACGAACAGATGCACTAGTTTCGCACTGACTGAAATCATGAAATGCAGATAAACTAGAGCTGTCAGTGAAACTGACTAGGGCCCCGGCAGTGCCATCAGAGGAGTTGGATTTTTTTCAAAGGGCTATTACTCTTAGAGTAGTGTAGCTAGAGCTACGTCGGTTGCCATGTAATTGTGTAATGATATTGTGACCATATATCTTAAGTTTGAAGTTGATGCATTTGACCGTCTGTAAGTTATGAATGAAAATCAAAAGGGTATTACTATATGGCAACTGTCAATAACTTCAGCTTCAGTTTGTAAACATGAAAAATGTTGATGGATAAACGGGCAGATGGACTGACGGACGGACGGACAGACGCACAGACAGGGCATTACTATAGGGCAACTGTCAGTAACTATAGGAAGTTTCATTTGAATATCTATAGCGGTTTTAAAATAAAGATGAAAAAAGACGAAAAAAGCTGATTTTTTAAGTTATTCAAAGGGCCATAACTCTGAAAGTATTGAAACTACAGTAACGTTACTTGTCATAAATTGTGTAATGATAATGCGACCAAATATTTAAAGTTTGAAGTTGGTAGATTTGACCGTTTGTAAGTTATTAAGAAAAAAAAAATGGAAAAGCAGAACTGTTAGTTTTTCAAAGGGCCATAACTCTGACAGTATTGAAGCTACAGTTATGTAACTTGCCATAAAATTGTGTAATGATGATGAGACCATATATTTAAAGTTTGAAGTTGATAGGTTTGACGGTTTGTAAGTTATTAAGAAAAAACTTGAAAAAGCTTAATTTTTTTCAAGTTTTTCAAAGGGCCATAACTCTGCGAGTATTTAAGCTACAGTTAGGTAACTTGCCATAAAGTTGTGTAATGATGATGAGACCATATATTTAAAGTTTTAAGTTGATAGGTTTGACGGTTTGTAAGTTATTAAGAAAAAAACATGAAAAATGTGGACATTCTTTAAGTTTTTCAAAGGGCCATAACTCTGACAGAATTGCAGCTAGAGTTACCTAACTTGCCATGAAACTGTGTAATGATATTGTGACCTTATATTTAAATTTTGAAGTTGATGCGTCTAACGGTTTTTAAGTTATTAAGAAAAAAAATGTGGACGGACAGACGCACGGACGGACAGTCAGGGTGATTACTATAGGGCACCCGCAAATAAATTGGACAAATATGTGTTTTTCTCGGCAATTTTTAGTGCACAATGGGGAAATTTGTACACATGTTGTAAAATGTAAAAAACCACCAAACTATGGAAACAAGAGGCCCATGGGCCACAATGCTCACCAGAGCTCAGGAGGGCCACTGCCCACTGGCAGCAATGTGTTTTAATTAACCATGGAAGCCCTGCTCCCAAGGCTGCTACAGATAAAATTTCGACCCAATCAGACTAGTGGCTTCAGAGGTCAGATGTCGCTTGAAGACAACAGATGACAATTGACAATTTCCCATCTGTGGGTAATAGGCCAAAAAGAACATTATTAAAGGAATATTTCATTGAAAGTTTGACAAAATATCTTGAGAGGCATTAATGTCATTTTTCAATTTTCCCAATTGTAAGTCAATGGAAACTCTTAACTTGCCAAAGCAAACAAACCAAAGAGCCAAATTTCATAAACCAGAGCTCAGGTGCGCACTGCCCAATGGAGCCCTGATTGGTGTCACTAAATGGGTCTTATAAAAAGGAACAGAGACATATATGGTTTAGCGGTAGACATATGTATGGTTCCTGAGACGTAAGGCCTTTTAAGCAATGGAGGCATTCGGGCATGGCAGATCCCAGAAAAGCCAAAGATTGTTGTCACTGAATATGTCTTATCATAAAGATCAAGAATATATATGGTTAAATGGTGGGGATCCGAACGGTTTCTGAGATATGAGGCCCTTTTATGAAGTGGAAGGGAGAGAAATGGCCCCTGCTGACCCCCCAAGACAGGGTTAACTGAATGTGTCTAATAACAATGAACAAGAATATATGTGATTATAGGATGGGGATTTGAATGGTTTCTGAGATATATGGCCTATTATTAAGTGGAGTCTTATCATCAGGAATAAGAATATATATGGTTTAGGGGTGGGGATCTGAACGGTTTCTGAGATATATGGATTTTAATGAAGTAAAGGGGTGAGGCATGGCCCGTGGCACCCCGGGGGGACCCCATGCTGGCGTCACTGTTTGCGTCCTATCATAAGGAACAAGATTATATATGGTTTAGGGGTGGGCTCTGAACAGTTTCTCAGATATATGGTCTTTTGTGAAGTCAAGGGGTGGAGTGTGGCCCGGGCACACCCTGGGTGACCCCTAGGTTGGTGTCACTGAATGTGTCTTATCATAAGGAACAAGAATATATATAGTTTTGGGGTGGGGATCTGTAAGGTTTCTGGAATATTTAGCCTTTTATGAAGTGGAGGGGGTTGGGCATGGCCCCCGCACATTCCGGGGGACCCCCAAGTTGGTGTCACTGAATGCGACTTATCATAAGGAACGAGAATATATATGGTTTAGGGGTGGGGATCTGTAAGGTTACTGGGATATTGGGCCTTTTATGAAGTGGAGGGGGTGGGGCATGGCCCCGGCACATCCCGGGGGACCCCCAGGTTGGTGTCACTGAGTCCATCTTATCATAAGGAACAAAGTATATATGGTTTAGGGGTGGGGATCTCAATGGTTTCTGAGATAAATGGCATTTTATAAAGTGGAGGGGGTGGGGTATATCCCCGGCACATCCCGGGGACCCCCAGGTTGGTGTCACTTAATGCATCTTAGCATAAGGAACAAGAATATATATAGTTTAGGGTTGGGGATCTGAATGGTTTCTGAGATAAATGGCATTTTATGAAATAGAGGGGATAGGGCATGTCCCCGGCACATCCCGGGGGTTGGTTGGTTGATTTGAGGTTTAACGTCCCCGTCAACACTGTAAAGGTCATGTTGGAGACGTTGCTTCCAATTTTGTGGGACTTTTACCCGACATTGAGATGAAATGACATCTCAAGCCCTGTCGCCCAATGAAACCAATAGGGTTTAATAGCATGGACGGTCCGCCTCGCACCGTGGTTCGTGGACGGGCTTAGATCTTCTAAGCGGTTTACCAGTACTAGTGTACGGGCCGGATTCAGCTCTGCGTGGAAGCATCATGCAGCCCATATATTTCTTCAAGCCCCTTTTGGCGGGGGCCTAAACACACATCCCGGGGGAGCCCCAGGTTGGTGTCACTTAATGCATCTTATCATAAGGAACAAGACTATATGTGGTCTAGGGGTTGGGATCTGTAAGGTTTCTGAGATATAAGGCATTTTATGAAGTGGAGGGGGCGGGGCATGTCCCAGCACAACCTAGGGGACCCCCAGGTTGACATAAAAGCATATGGCTGAGAGAAGTTTACTCAAGGAACATGTGTAAGTATGTTTTGTCAAAATATCTGCAATGACTTGGCAGTAAAGTAGAAGTAAAACAAAGATCAGGAATTGATACAATTAACTCCACCCATACAAGACACCAAAGGGAAAGAAATACAAACATTAAGCGACCAGACCATAATGGAAACCTAAACAAAGGAAGGCCATAAGGACAGTTACTTTCCCACAAAATGGCTATATGGCCATCCAAAATTAAAAGACACAAGTGATACACACAGTAAGTAACAAACAACAACATAAATAAATCGCCACAGAAGAGCCGCCTTGGAACGGTCAGTGGAAGATTTCCACTGGGGGGCTTAAATCGATTTTACGTGGCCACAATCCTCGCCCTTACTTCCGTCGCGATTTAGACAAATAATTTGTTCAGTCCGCATGAAGGCCTCCTAACTCATCAGTGCAACATCTCCGTGAACACAAAAATCAAAGAACCACAGAGGTGAGACAACGGTGAGGACTCGACAGCAAGAAACCACTGAAATGCTGGAGCAAAAGAAAACCAACAGTTAGACTCCGATGGGCCCGACCAGAGACAGAGCATCAGGCACCAACCAACATTACCTTGAATAAGCCTTTACGTTGGAGCCGTCACAGAATCTGAGGCCTGACCCACCGGCGTGCAATTAAAGAGGGAAGCAAAGTTGCTAACCGTGCTATTTTTCAGTTTTCCCCATTATAAGTCAATGGAAACTCTAAGTTGCCATAGCAACAAAACTAAAAGGCCAAATTTCATAAAAAAAACACGAAACCTGTAAAGGCAAATATGGTGAATATTTTCATAAAGTCTCAGCCTCCTAGAGCATATGGTTTCTGAGGAGATGATTTTTTAAGTATTTTTTTTTTCGTTTGTTTTGCATTTTGGTTTCCATGGCAACCAATAAAAATGAGCAGAAGGCCTAAAATCATAATGCAGATAGTAGATTGCCTATGGAACATTTCTATGCAAGTTTTGTCAAAATATCTTCCGAGGCTTGGCAGTAATTGCCATTTTTCTATTTTCCCCATTAAAAGTCTATGGAAACTACAAGTTGCCATAGCAACCAAACTAATGAGCCGATTTTAATAAAAAACACAAACTTTCAATCCCCCAGCCCAAGGATGCTTCAGATAAAATTTGGGCCCAAACGGCCCAGTGGCTTCAGAGGAGAGGTCCTTTGAAAATGTTGACGTCATAGGACAGACGACGACGACGCCGACGACGACGACGACAACGACGACGGACAACTGCCTATCCTATAAGCTCCCCCGGAGCCTTCGACTCTGGTGAGCTAAAAAGTGGTTTTCACCAAAAATGTCACTTAGAATAGTATCGCGCTAAAGCCTCGATTTCTTTTGGGAGGTGATGTTATTTGAAGAATTTCAAGTCGCTTGAAGAATTTCAAGATGGCCGCCATGGCGCCCATCTTGGATATCGGAACGGAATGATTTTAGCCAAATTTAAAAAGAGAAACGATCTAAATCTCCATGTCCCCGCGATGCCGCCCATCAAGTTTCAACTCAATTCAACCTTAGGTTTGGGAGCAGACATCATTTGAAGAATTTCAAGAAGCCCGCCAAAGCTGAATCTCCAGGTCACCCCGATGCTTCCCAACAAGTTTCAGCTCAATTCGACCTTTTGTTTGGGAGATGTCGTTTGAAGAATTTCAAGATGACCGCCATCGCGGCCATCTTGGAAATCCGAACGGAACCATTTTAGATAATCTGAATCTCAATGTCACCTGGAGGCTTCCCGCCAGGTATCAGCTTAATCTGACTACGGTTCTGGAGGAGGTGACGAAAATGTGAAAAGTTAATGATGGACGGCGGGTGAACGACAGGCAAGAGCCCACAGCTGTAGCCAAATATGTTGTTTACATACGTTTTCTGTTTCATTCTAATTTTATTGTTTTAAATTCGATCCTACTTTTTTTCAGAGTGGGACAGAAAAAAATATTTTTTTTTTTTGTTTTCTTTCCATTCTAATTTTATTGTTTTAAATTCAACGCTACTTTTTCAGAGTGGAACAGAAAACAAGAAATATGTCGTTTAAACCATATATATATATTTTTTTCCCCCTACTAATTTGATTGTTTTGAATTCCACGCTACTTTTTCAGAGTGGACGCAATCGTTGTTTCGTGAGCAGAAATAAGAACAAGAGCTGTCACATGACAGCATAGCTCGCCTGTTTCGCGCCTTGAAGATATAAGGTGAAACTACTGAACCATGAAATATAGAACACACTGACCTACATATATTTTAAGGTCAATCATCAGGTCACATGGAACATATATTCCAGATATTACATTTCAGAATCAAATTGTGTCTGAATTATAAGGCTAATCATTGAACCTTGAAAATAGGTCACACTGACCTAGATATATTTCTATGTCAATCTTCTGGTCACATGGAATAGAATATTCAGATATGAAGTTTCTCCATCAAATAGTATTCAAGATATAAGTCAATGTCATTGAACCATGTAATATAGGTCACACTGACCTAGATATATTTTGAGGTCAATCATCTGGTTGCATTGAAGTAATATCGCAGGTATAACATTTTGCTATCAAAATATTATTCAAGATAATAGGCAAAATCACTGAGCCATGAAATATAGGTCACACTGACCTAGATATATTTTGAGGTCAATCAGCAGGTCACATGGAACTAATAATCAAGGTATGACATTTGTTTATCAAATAATATTCAAGATAATAGGCACAATCAGTGAACCATGAAATATAGGTCACACTGACCTAGATATCTTTTGAGGTCAATCATGGGGTCACATGGAACTAATAATCCAGGTATGACATTTTTTCCATCAAAAAGTATTCAAGATAATAGGCAAAATCTCTGAACCATGAAATATAGGTCACAGTGACTTAGATATATTTGGTGGTCAATTATCGGGTCACATGGATCTAATAATCCAGGTATGACATTTCTGCTTCGAATAGTATTCGAGATAACAGGCAAAGTCACTGAACCATGAAATATAGGTCACAGTGACCTAGATATATTTTGAGGTCAATCATGGGGTCATATGGCACTAATATCCAAGGTATGATATTTCTCCAACAAATAATCTTCAAGATATAAGGCAAAATCACTGAACCATGATATATAGGTCACATTGACCTAGATATATTTTGAGGTCAATCATGGGGTCACATGGTACTAATATCCCAGGTATGACATTTCTCCAACAAATAATCTTCAAGATATAAGGCAGAATCACTGGACCATGAAATATAGGTCACAGTGACCTAGATATATTTCGAGGTCAAT
The DNA here is from genome assembly GCA_963580285.1 of Lucinisca nassula. Lineage (NCBI taxonomy): Eukaryota > Metazoa > Mollusca > Bivalvia > Lucinida > Lucinidae > Lucinisca > Lucinisca nassula. The sequence continues at coordinate 98,204,329 of OY757019.1, forward strand.
CATGGGGTCACATGGTACTAATATCCCAGGTATGACATTTCTCCAACAAATAGTCTTCAAGATATAAGGCAAAATCACTGGACCGTGAAATGTAGGTCACCATGACCTTCACCCTTTTACACTTGAACCAATGTCACATGGTTGGCTGATATATAACCAATTGAGTTTATAACTTGTTTGCATACTGGAAACATATATAACAAATTACAAAGGTGTCCTAGATTTTGACCCCTAGCCCCACCCCATCCGTCCTCCCAGGCATGAACCCAGGGGTGTGTTGTCTTGGAATCTCAGAAGACACGCCCGGGTATCCAACTTGTAAAATATGAATCCTTTGTGATGAGTGTCTGTTGAGATATAAGCAATATAAGACTTTAACACAGTTTTACAGAGGTGTTCTAGATTTCAACCCCTAGTCACACCCCGGGGCATGAACCCAGGGGTCTGTTGTCTTTGAACATCAGAAGACCCTCCCAGGTACTTAAGTTCCAAATATGAGTGCTCTGTGATGAGTGACTGCTGAGATGTGTGTGTGTGTGTGTGAATTCGGGTTTAACGTCGCTTTCAACAATTTTTCAGTCATATCACGACGGTGTCTGGTTGCGACAGGGAGCTCAAGGCTCACGTTTATAGTGCTGCCTCACTGAAGTATCATGTTCCAGACACATTACATGATACCACACCCAGTCACATTATCCTGACACTGGATCGACCAGTCCTAGCTCTACCCCGTAATCTGAGTGCCAAGCGAGGAGCAGCTAGTACCATTTTTAACGACTTTGGTATGTCGCGGCCCGGGATCGAACCCGAGACCTCCCTTTCCCCGGAGCGGACACTCTACCAACTGAGCTATCAGGGCCGGTAAACTGCTGAGATATAAGTATTTGAAAAACTTTAATGTAGTGTGACGGGAACGCACACGCAAACAAATGAGGTGACAACAATAGCTCTCCATGTACTTCGTACAGGCAAGCTAAAAATTATGAATACCCCCTTAAACCACAGTTTTGCTATATAAAAGTGGGGTTTAAGTGGGTCAAAATTATAAACATTTAGGCGTGTTTTCGTGATGGTTACCATATCCACTCGAGACCCAGCAGGCACATGACGTAATTGTGACGTCATATCAACGTTTGTTAAACGTCATGACGTTTATGCAGTATCGCATCAACGTCTGTGCAACGTCTAGTTGATGTGACATTGCCCTGGGGACATGTGCCTGCTGGGCAAGCTTATACAGGTTGGTCTGTTTGCTTGTTTGTGGATTATCAAGCCAGTCAGCACGTCTTGTGTCATATTGAAAAGTAGAAGTAAGACAAAGATCAGGAATCGATACAATTAACTTACCTGCCCGTCTACATATACCTAAATATATGTACACATTGTGGGCTGCGTACACAGTACATAACCACTACAGTGCACATTATGGCAAGATTTCATGATCCGTTTTGACAAAATGGCAGGCATAGAACCCGCGACATCCTGAAAACCATGGAATATGTTCTTATGCTCCATGACATGTACATGAACATTGTACCCACACCAACAGTTAAACGTGTACATGTAATTTATTCACAACTAGAATTTTTTTTTTCAAAAACACAGATGTCTCCCCCGTTTTTGACCTCTAAGTATAACCTTGACATTGGAGGTATTAAGCTTGGTCTTGTGTGCAACACATCATCTTATGAAGATGAACATTTCTGCAAAGTAACTTTAAAAATGCTCATAGAAAAATGAAAAAGGTAATGGCTGTACACAAAAAGCCCTTTTTTACCTTTGACCTCTAAGTATGGCCTTGACCTTTGAGGTACAACACATCGTCTCATGATGGTTAACATTTCTGCCAAGTAATCTCATAATCCATCAAAGAATAAGGAAGTTATTGACTGACTGTCCCTTTTTTACCTTTGACCTCTAGGTATGACCTTGACATTGGAGGTTGGGACCTTGTCTTGCACATGACTCATGGTCTAATGACGGTGCACATTTCTGCATGGAATTGTTTTAAAGTCCATCCAGATATAAAAAAAAATATTGACTGAACACAAAAAAACAAACTTTTACCTCTGACCTCTTAGTATGACCTTGATCTTGGAGGTACCGACCTGGGTCTAGCGTGCACCACATCGTCTCATGATGGTTAACATTTCTGTCAAGAAATTTCACAATCTATCCAGGAATAAGAAAGTTATTGACTGAACACTAAAAAGGGCCCCTTTTTGTCCTTTGACCTCTTAGTACGACCTTGACATTTGAGGTACCAACTTGGGTCATGCATGCAACACATCGTCTCATGGTGGTTAACATTTCTGCCAATTAATTTCAAAATCCATCCAAAATAATAAAGTTATTGACAGAACATAAAAAGGTCCCTTTTTCACCTTTAACCTCTATGTATGACCTTGACCTTTCAGGTAACAAACTGGGTCATGCGTGCAACACATCCTCTCATGGTGGTTAACATTTCTGCCAAGCAATTTCAAAATCCATCAAAAAATAAGGAAGCTAATGACCAAACACGAAAAAAAGTCCCTTTTTTTTACCTTTGACCTCTATGTATGACCTTGACATTTTAGGTACCAAACCTAACCATGCATGCAACACATCGTCTCATGATAGTTAACATTTTTGCCAAGTAACTTCAAATTCTATCTAAACATAAGCAAATTATTGACAAAACCCGAAAAAAGCCCCGTTTTTACCTTTGACCTCTAAATATGACCTTGACCTTTGAGGTACCAACCTGGGTCATGCACGTCTTATATTAGTTAACAGTTCTGCCAAGTGATTTCAAAATCAATCTCAAAATAAGAATGTTATTGACCAAACGGGAAAAAGGCCACTTTTTACCTTTGATCTCTAAGTATGACCTTGACCTTTGAGGTACCGACCTGCCTCATGCGCACCGCACATCGTCTCATGGTTGTTAATATTTCTGCCAATTAATTTTAAAATTCATCTCAAAATAAGAAAGTTATTGACCAAAAACGAAAAAAGGCCCCTTTTTTGACTTTGACCTCTTAGTATGACCTTGACCTTTGAGGTACCGACCTGCCTGGTGCGCACAACACATCGTTTTATGGTTGTTAATATTTCTGCCAAGTAATTTTAAAATCCATCTGAAAATAAGAAAGTTATTGACTGGACACTATTTGCCCATACATATTTGCATACCGACAAACTTCCAAGGGAGTTAATTCAAAACGTATAAATGCGAGAGTTATAGTGTTGCGCACTGCACGTCGTCTAATGCTGATTAATATTTATATGAAGTTTGGTGAAGATAGCTCAAACAGTTTTCAAGTTATAGAGCGGACACGAATGTGCGACAGACGGACAGACCGACACCCGCGGGAAAAACAATATGTCTCTCCGAAAAAAAAAAATTTCAGGGGAGACATAATTATGCACTTATCAATAATCCTCAGAAGCTCAAACTATCCCTGCCTTGAATTTGAGTCGCTGAGGGTTATTCATATCACTAGGTCAGGAGGCATATTGTGGGATAAATTAGATCCTCGGCTATGAATAAGGAGTTTAGTCTAAAGCATTAACATAAAAACGGAATGGAAGAAGTAATCAGACTAGTCAAGCGTGAAGAAAATAACGAAAAGTAGCATGAGCATAGAATGTCGGTCCAGTGTCGGGCTGTCAGAGATACGAGGTGGTGCTGGCTGGCAGCTGCTGGTTTTGTTTTTTGTTTGATTTGAGGTTAAAATGTCCCCGTCAACACTGTATAGGTTATTGTTGAGACGTTGCTTCCAATTTTGTGGGACTTTTACCCGACATGGAGATGAAATGATCTGTCGCCCAATTAAACCAATAGGGTTTATAAGCATGGACGGTCCGACTTGCACTGCTTTGCCTGGGCAGGCTTAGATCCTCTAAGTTGTTTATCAGTAACTTTGTGTGGTCGTTTGAGCTCTGCGTGGAGGCATCATGCAACCCATCTATTTCTTCAAGCCCCGATGGGCAGGGGGCCGTGGGAGCTGTTGGTACTGGCTGGCTTATGCATGGCTGAATCTTCTAATTCATTTCATCCAGTGACTTTATAATATCGGTTACTTTTACCTAAGAAAAGTCGTCGCAACATAACATTCCGAACAGGCACACAAAGGTGAACCAACACTGCAGCGGCAACGACGTTGTTTCGTCATTGTGTGCCCATCGGGATACATGTACATTATTGTACTTTATTCAATGGGGACAGAATAAGAGTATGTACTGAAAAACCTTATGTGTCAGTACATAATATTGAAGTAAATAATGCAGCTTTCAATATTAATCAACTTTTTTATTCATTATTTATTGCCCCGCCCATAGGGGCTTGAAGAAATATATGGGCTGCATGATGCTTCCACGCAGAGCTGAATCCGGCCCGCACACTAGTACTGGTAAACCGCTTAGAGGATCTAAGCCTGTCCAGGAACCGCGGTGCGAGGCGGACCATCCATGCTAATAAACCCTATTGGTTTCATTAAGCAACAGGGCTTGAGATGTCATTTCATCTCAATGTCGGGTTAAAGTCCCACAAAACTGGAAGCAAAGTCTCCAAAATGACCTTTATAGTGCTGACGGGACATTAAACCTCAAATCAAACAAACAAACAAATCATTATTTATTTATTTTAAAATCTTAATATAAACTAGGATATCCAACTAATAAATATGACAGGACAAGCTGTCAATCCTGACGTCACAATTACACACACCGCAACTACGTGGCGGGGTCTCACAGGTAAATTAGATAACCGCGGCAGATCCACCGCATGTACACCGCGTGATCGCCGTGGCTTGCGGCGGGGCTAAGCGTGGGGTCATGCGCGGAAATGCAGTGGACCAAAGCAAATACACCGCAGTGTTGTGCGGGTTCAAAATGATTTGCAGCGGGTGTACTGTTCATGAAGATGTCTTAAAATTAGCCTCACTACTCCTACTCATCTAGAGCTATGACCCAAAATTGCTCAAACCGTTCCGCTCGGGTGAACAAAATGGGCGCCAGAGCTAAAAAAGGAAAAACCTTTAAACGACTTCTTCTCCCTAACCAGTGGATGGATTTTGAAATAATTTCACAGGAATGTTCCTTGGGTGACCCTCTTCCAACATTGCTCATACCTTATCCCTCGGATGAACAAATTGGCCACCCGAGCTAAAAATAGAAAAACCTTTAAACGACTTCTTCTCCTGAACCAGTGGATGTTTTTTTTAAATTACTTCACAGGAATGTTCCTTTGGTGACCCTCTACCCAAATTGCTCATACCATTCTGCTCAGGTGAATAAAATGGCCGCCAGAGCTAAAACTAGAAAAACCTTTAAACGACTTCTTCTCCTTAACCAGTGGATGGATTTTGAAATTATTTCACAGGAATGTTCATTTGGTGACCGTCTACCAAAATTGCTCATACCGTTCCGCTCGGGTGAACAAATCGGCCGCCAGAGCTTAAAATAGAAAAACCTTTAAACGACTTTTTCTCCTTAACCAGTCGATGGATTTTTAAATTACTTCACACGAATGTTCCTTTGGTGGCCCTCTCCCAAAATTGCTCAAACCGTTCAGCTCGGGTGAACAAAATGGCGCCCGGAGCTAAAAACAGAATAACCTTTAAACGACTTTCTCCTTAACCATGGATGGATTTTGAAATTATTCCACCAGAATATTCCTTCATTGACCCTATATCAAAATTGCTGAAACAGTTCCGCTCAGGTCAACAAAATGGCCACCAGAGCTAAAAATAGAAAAACCTTTAAACGTCTTCTTCTCCTTAACCAGTGGATGGATTTTGAAATTACTTCACAAGAATGTTCCTTGGGTGACCCTCTACCAAAATTGCTCAAACCGTTCCGCTCTGGTGAACAAAATGGCTGCCAGAGCTAAAAATAGAAAAACCTTTAAACGACTTCTTATCCTAAGAAAGTGGATGGATTATGAAATTATTTGACAGGAATGAGGTTTGAGGTTTTTAGCCGTGGTGGCCATCATGCTCAGTTAAGCATAATATTTTGAGCAATTTTGTTAGAGGGTCACACATGGAACATTCCTATAAAATTGCTCCCTTTTAGAGATAGATGGCTTTTGAAAGTTGGCCCCCACCCACCTTGGCTGCAAGGTGCTTCTACAGGAGTACTGGTAAACCACTTTGAAGGTCTTAGCCTGTCAAGGCAAAGTGGTGCGAGTGGAACCATCTGTGCATTTAAACCCCACTGGTTTCATTTCGCGGCAGGGCTTGAGATGTCATTTCATCAAAAATGACTTCTACTTCTCAAAATGACTTCTACTCCTAAACAGGCAGACTGATTTTGAATTAATTTCACAGAAATGGTCTTTGGATCCAACCAAAATTGCTCAAACCACCATATATTACCCACAATTCCGTTTGTACAATATGAATCATGTGAGCGATCAAGGGCCAACATGGCCCTCTTGTTTCAGATTGGGACAGAAAAAAAATAAATATTTTTTGTTTTCTTTCCATTCTAATTTTATTGTTTTAAATTCAAAGCTCCTTTTTCAGAGTGGAACAGAAAACAAGAAATATGTCGTTTAAACAATACATTTTTGTTCTTTGCTCCATACTAATTGGATTGTTTTGAATTCCACTCTACTTTTTCAGAGTGGACACAATCGTTGTTTCGTGAGCAGAAATGAGAAAAATAATGAATCCCCCTTAAACCACAGTTTTGCTATATAAAAGTGGGGTTTAAGTGGGTCAAAATTACAAAAATTTAGGCGTGCTTTCGTGATGGTTACCATACTCACTCGAGACCCAGCAGGCACATGACGTAGTTGTGACGTCATATCAGCGTTTGTTAAACGTCATGACGTTTATGCGAGTGTACTGTTCATGAAGATGTCTTAAAATTAGCCTCACTACTCCCACTCATCTAGAGCTATGACCCAGTTCCCTTTTGCTGGGGTAGTGCCATACACATACTGCACTTATGTAAAGAGTAAAAATAAAACTCAACATACACACATGTATTTTAGGTCTTTTTACAAAGTATTTTTATTGCTACTTATTCTTTGATGCTAGTTTTTGCTTTTTACCGCGAGATTTTGACAAAGGTTGTCCTGGAAGCGGTGATTTTCTTTTCACCACCGATCCACTCACAGGTAAATCCCCAGAGTGATTATCTGAAACTGTTCTATGTTTATCACTTTTTCTTTTCATTGTCTTCTTCCTACTTTCTTTATCTTCATTGGACACATCTACAATGTCTTTTTCAAATGTTTTTGCCATTTTCTTTGGAGTTGTATCAGCACTAGAAATCTGTATATCTGTTTCAGTAGAAGTCTCTACCTTTCTTTTCTTTTTCTTTTTTGTATCTCTGGTTTCCTCATCAGAAAATATTTCTTCTTTTATCTTTATTGGGTCTTCCTCGACTTGCTTCGGACTTGGTCCCGATTCCTGAAACAAGAAGCAATTGTCCGGCCTCATACCATCACGAAAACACGCCTATACAATTTTGACCCCCCCCCCTGAACCCCACTTTTATACAGTAAAACTGGGGTTTACAGGGTAAACCTTAGGTTTCTTATTTCTGCTCTAAAAAGTAGATTGTGGGTACTCGTTAGAACCGCCTCAATGAGGCGGTTCTAATGAGTACCCACAATCTATATTTTGAGCAGAAATAAGAAAAATATCACAAGTTTTCATCTTAAAATTTTTGTTTTTTTTCCGCAGCAAAGTTTACAATGTACTGGTATTTGTATAGGCATGTTTTCGTAATGCACACTAAGCTTTTCCATGCTTGAAATTTATAGCCTTAACCTTTATCCTGCTAAACACGAAACTCACTTCCTTTGCACACAGTGTAGATACAGATCAGGGGAAGAAGCCATCTGATCAGGATATACACTGTAATGCAGTTTGTGAACTTGATGAATACATTATATCAAGTACATTATTGACTGAAAGTCAGAAATGGGTGTGGCTAAATAAATTTATTCAGCAGGACAGGGGTTAAATAGTCATTTTAAACAGAATATAGGAGGAAAAATCAAAATCTAAAGGCCTGGGGCTAGTTGTTCGAAACTAATATCGTCAGTTAACATATCGTTAAAATTTTCATCATTTAATATGGCAAATATGCTAATATTTTTTATGAAAAAAATGTGAGCAGCTTTTTCTCACATGCAAAAAAACAGGTTCTAAAACCCTGAAATCCTGCAAATGCCCCAAAAATATGAGGCCTGAAATATACACGTGCAGGTGTGGTTATCAATTAGGTCTACTCTTTAATACAGGAAGGAATTTGCTCCTTCGAGTTGACTCCCTTTTAACTCTTGAACCCTTTACAGAGGGACTCAAACTCTTTCCTTACAAAGTAGACACCTTCTTCAAGTTAACTCCTTTGAAGACTGGACCCTTTTTCAGTGGGACTCAAATTACTGGAAAGCTAACAACAAGTTACAAAAGTTATCTCCCTTGCAAACATTACGATTGAACATCCGTGTGACATTGTGCATTCTTTCATATCTTGGTTATTTTTCTGTTAGCATTAAGCTGTGACCTTGAAAAAGGTCAAGGTCACCAACATCTATTCAAACCTGCATTATTTAGTAATGATACATATGCATGGATAACAATCTACGTCATAGCAGAGATGTCGTACCCATTTCAGAAGCGGCCATATTGGTGTAAATATGGTAAATAAAATGCTTCAAACTACATATGTACATTACGAGTCTTCAGAAAACATACTTCAGCTGGTAACGAACAATATTTGCATCCCATCAGTGAGCTAATTCCACCTAGAAACATTGAAAAGGCTACGATAGCTTCGCCACAAGAGTTGATTCGGCGCTGTAAACAATGATAGTTCCGACATCATTGCCAAATCAGCTTGTGTCGAATTATTTAAACAAAAGGCCACATTTCTGGGACAGATTTCAGTATGTTTGATTCTTTTATGACCTAATGCACCGACTGCGCCTACGTGTTGTGACAAATGCCTTTTGTGTAGTAAATGCCTGCAAACCTAAGAATGGTAATGACGTCACTGCTCTGACGTAGGTTGTTCCCCCTGATATGTACCAAGTTTGATAAAAATTAATCAATTCGTTAATGAGATAGACAGCAGACAAGACATTTTTTGCCCAAAATTGAGGGGGACCTGTGACCTTGAAAAAAAAAGGTCAAGTTCACCAAAATCTAATCAAATCTGCAGTATGTTGTAATGATACATTGTACCAAATTTGACTAAAATTAATCAATTCGTTAATGAGATATATTGTACCAAGTTTGACTAAAATTAATCAATTTGTTAATGAAATAGAGAGCAGAAAAGCCATTATTGGCCCAAAATTGATTGTTTTGGGTGTCTGTGACCTTAAAAAAAGTCAAGGTCACCAAAATCTAATAAAATCTGCAGTATGTTGCAATGATATATTGTACCAAGTTTGACTAAAATCAATCAATTTGTTAATGAGACAGAGTGCAGACAAGCCATTTTTGGCCAAAGATTGACTGTTTTCGGGGGACTGTGACCTTGAAAAAAAAGACAAGGTCACCAAAATCTAACCAAATCTGTGGTTTGTTGAAATGATATATTGTACCACGTTTGAGTAGAATTATTCAATTTGTTAATGAGACAGAGTACAGACAAGCCATTTTTGGCCACAAAATAACTGTTTTGGGGGGCCTGTGACCCTGAAAATTAGGCCAAGGTCATCATAACCTAATGACTGTTTTTGCCCATCCTTATGATGTAACTATACACGTTTGGTAAAATCCATCCACGGGGTCAGGAGATATAGTGCTTCAAACAGGCTGATGCAAACGGGATATACACCAAAAAAAAAATATGTTCCCCTCCAGTGGGGGGGACATAATGATCCTAAGTATGGGACAGAAAGGCCTAAGCAAACAGTGCAGACCCTCCTTAAGGAGCAGTCTGGTCAGGACTCCACTGTTTGCCATTCCATCTGCCCTTTTTGTGTTTTGGACTCCTGGATGGCTTGTGTAATAAAATGTTAGAATTTTTGGGGAATCACTGCAAAACCTCAAGGTGTCCGAATTTTTAGGATTTTTATGGTACCGTGACATTCTTGCGACATAGATGCATTTGCTCTAATAGGGCAGATCAGCTTTCCTATTAACAGTCCCTCAAAAGTAATGGTCTACCGGTACTCTTATCAGAAAGAATTTGCTCATGAGAAGCAATATTTGTTTTCTCCTTTAGAGAGCAGACATCTATTTATAAAGCCAAACAAATGTCCCTCCCATAAAGTAAACAGATTGCCCTAAACATGTACATGCATACTGCTACAGAATTAAGTGCACTGTTCAGCACTCGGAAGGGTAATAACTGCTCTTGAAACGGCACTTTTTGCAATTCTGTTGACACTTTTTGACTCCTTGCTGGATCATGGAACAAATTTGCTAAAATTTTAGGAGAATTACAGCAGGTCCTCAAGGTGTTCGAATATTTAGTATTTTTATGGTTATATCTATCACAAAACAAGATGCATCTATTTCTTAATGGCAGGTCCGAAGACTCAAGCCAAAACCTCCCATCTCACTCTTAAAATTATCTCCCGAAACTCCTCTCTTCCTTCTCACACTGCCTGACATAGGACCAAAATCGATTATAGGATATGGGCTCAAGATAACGGCATCATGTAAACAGGTCCATGAAATGAACATCCCTTCTAAACCCCACTTTATATATAGAAAACTGGGGTATACGGGGGTATTCATTATTTTTTTTTATTTTTGCTCCAAGGCATAGGTTGTGGGTACTCGTTAGAACTGCGTAATGAGGCGGTTCTAATGAGCACCCACAACCTATGTTTGCAGTTTTGTTTGTTTGTTTGAAATAAGGTTTAACGTTAGTTTTAGTGGTCAGTTTCAGCTCTGCCTGGAAGCACCATGCATCCCAATCTATTTCTCCAGGCCCCGATGGACGGCCCCTGCCCATAGGGCTTGAAGAAATATATGGGCTTCATGATGCTTCCACGCAGAGCTGAATCCGGCCCGCACACTAGTACTAGTAAACCGCTTAGAGGATCTAAGTAGAAGTAAAACAAAGATCAGGAATCGATACAATTAACTTACTCCACCCATCAAAGACACCAAAGGGAAAGAAACACAAACATGAAGCGACCAGACCATTATAGAAACTTAAACAAAGGAAGGCCATAAGGACAGTTACTTTCCCACAAAATGGACAAACGGCCATCCAAAATAAAAAGACACAAGTGAAACAAACAATAAGTAACAAACAACAACATAAATAAACCGCCACAGAAGAACCGCCTTGGAACGGTCAGTGGAAAGGATTCCACTGGGGGGCTTAAATCGATTTTACATGGCCATAATCCTCGCCCTTACCTCTGTCGCGGTATACACTAATTTTGTTTAGTCCGCATGAAGGCTTCCTAACTCATCAGTGTAACATCTCCCAGAACATACAAATCAAAAAACTACAGAGATGAAACAAGGTTGAGGACTCGACAGCATACAACAACAGAATTGCTGGAGCAAAAGAAAACACACAGTTAGACTCCGAGGAGTCTGTCCAGGAAGCCTGTCCAGGAACCGCGGTGCGAGGGGGACAGTCCATGCTAAAAAACCCTATTGGTTTCATTGGGCCACGGGGCCTGAGATGTAAAAATCCCACAAAATTGGAAGCAACGGCTCACAAAAGACCTTTACAGTGTTGACAGGGACGTTAAACCTCAAATCAAACAAACAAACCAAGCCCCGATGGGCAGGGGCATGTATGTTTGCAGTATTTAAATAAGAAAAATATCACAGGTTTTCATCTTTTGGAGATGTGAAAAAAAATGCACAATGTCACACATGTATGTTATCTTAATGAATCAACACTCAATCATTATTGATCACTGACTCCTTGATCTGGATCAACAAGGGGGCAGGAGAATTATTCTCTGTTAGACAAGATTAACTTTTAAGGGTGCGCCAATGTAACATCACGAAAACACGCCTATACAATGTAAACCTTTTTTATATCGTAAAACTGGGGTTTACAGAGGTAAACCTTATTTTCCTTATTTCTGCTCTAAAATACAGATTGTGGGTACTTGTTAGAACTGCCTCGATGAGGTGGTTATAACGTGTGCCTGGAATATAGTCTATATTTTGAGCAGAAATAAGAAAAAATTACTATTTTTCATCTTATTATTTTTCCTGGGGGTAAAGTTTACAATGTATTTGTATAGGCATGTTTTTGTAACTACTGCCATTTTAAAAGTGAACAAGGGGATAAACTGATAGAAAGAAGCCAGATTTGTTTCATTTGATAACACGTTTATCAGGCCCAGCTTCGAGAACATATGTAGAATCGCTCGGCAAGCCTTGCGATTCTTCAAGGGCTCTCGAAGCCTTGCCTGATAAACTTGATATCAGAAGACACAAGTCTGGTATTCTCTATTTATCAAGTGGACTGATAGAACTCAGTAGACTCTTAGAACTGGTATGAAAAAACATCATGTTGACATGTCCCCGAAATCAATAACCCAGAAAAAAACACTTTACATGAACAAAAAAGTGGGTTTACCTTTACATAAACAGAAAAGTGGGTCCTCACCTTTATTTCATCTCTGTGATTGTTTGATTTTTGTGTTCACGGAGATGTTGCACTGATGAGTTATTTGTCTATATCGCGACAGAAGTAAGGGTAAGGATTGTGGCCACATAAAATCGATTTAAGCCTCCCAGTGGTGTTCGTTTCACTGACCGTTCCAAGGGTTCTTCTGTCGCAGTTTAATTTTGTTATGGTTTGTCTTTGAGTGTTTGTGTCGCTTATATTATTTTGTTTTGGATAGCCAGTTGGCCATGTTGTGGGAAAGTAACTATCCTTTTGGCTTTCCGCTGTTGATGTTTCCATTAAGGTCTGTTGTTTCATGTTTGTGTTTCTTTCCCCTTGGTGTCTCTGATGGGAGCTGTGGGTTAATTGTATCTCTTCCTGATCAATGCCTTCACTTCTATTTTACAGGAGTGTAAATAATTTACTTTTTTTATCACAAACACAGATTGTAGGTGCTGAAAGAGCCTTCTTTGTATTAGGAATGTGGGTACTCATTAGAACCACCACATTGAGGGGTTTCTAATGACCATCCACAAACATAGCTTTAGCAGTATCAAGACAAATATCACAAAAATTAACAAGAATTCCAATGAAGGCTATGTCGTGCCTGTTGGGGGGGGGGTGCGCAAAGTCACCAAACCATGAATTCTAGGCATGAAATCTAGGCTAAGGTCAAATATTAATGTTTCCATAAAAGTTGCCATTCCTAGATGCAAGCTTGTACCATATATCATTAATGACTCTCTAATAGTTCTTAAGAAATGAACTAAAACATTAGGTGGAAAACTAGGGTTGATGCAATAGTTCACTAAGTCAATGAACCATAAAATTTAGGCCAAGGTCAAATATAGATGCTTGCATTAAAATTGCCACCCCTAAATACAAGTTTGCACCAAGATTCATTAATAAAGCTCTTAAAGTTCTTTTAAAATGAACTTGACCATAAGGGTGAGCGCTAGGGTGGTCATAATATTTCACAAGTCAGTGAACCATAAAATGTAGATCAAGGTCAAATATGGATGCTTGCATTAAAATTGCCATCTTTAGATACAAGTTTGTACAAAATATCATTAATGAAGCTCTTGAGAATCAACTTGACCATTAGGGTGAAAGTTAGGGTGGTCACAATATTTTACAAAGTCAGTGAACCATGTAATGTAGGTCAAGGTAAAATATGGATGCTTGCATTTAAGTAACCATCCCCAGATACAAGTTTGTAGAAAGTATCATTAATGAAGCTCTTATAGTTCTTGAGAAAAAAACTTCACCATTAGGGTGAACACCAGGGTGGTCGCAATATTTTACAAAGTCAGCGAACCATGGAATATAGGTCAAGGTCAAATTTGGATGCTTGCATTTAAATTACAATCCCCAGATACAAGTTTGTACCAAGTAGCATTAATGTAGCTCTTATAGTTCTTGGGATACAAGTTTATACCAAGTAGCATTAATGAAGCTCTTATTGTTCTTGAGAAATAAACTTGACCATTAGGATGACCATTAGGGTGGTCGCAATATTTTACCAAGTCAGTGAACCAGAAAATGTAGGTCAAGGTCAAATATGGATGATTGCATTTAAGTTGCCATCCACAGATACAAGTTTGTACTAAGTATCATTAATGAAGCTCTTGTAGTTCTTGAGAAATAAACTTGACCATTAGGCTGAACGCTAGGGTTGTCCCAATAGTTTACGAAGTCAGCAAACCATAAAATGTAGGTCAAGGTCAAATATGGATGCTTGCATTTACGTTGCTATCCACAGATACAAGTTTGTACCAAGTATCATTAAAGCGCTCTTATAGTTCTTTAGAAATACACTTGACCATTTGGGAGAATGCTTGGGTGGTCGCAAATGTTGACGCCTTGACAAATGGACGGATGGACGAATGAACAGATGGATGGAAGAATGGACAGCAAATTGGGCGCCTATATCGCGCCATGCTAATAGCAGGCGCGACAATAAATACTGGATATAGGTCATAGGTCACAGATGCCCCTGCCATATGACTTGGGACATAGAAGTGAGTGTTATGTAACAGACAGTATAAGTAAAACATTTCTGACATTCACCTTGGAGCTACAGACCTGAGTTTTGTACATGAAACACTGTCTCATGATGGTTAACGTTTCTACCAAGTAATCTCAAAATTCATCCAGGAACAAGAATTCCGCCAAAGGCTATGTCGTGCCTGTGGGGGTGCAAAGTCACAAAACCATGACATCTAGGCCAAGGTCACACATAGATGCTTGCATAAAAGTTGCCATTCTTCAATGCAAGCTTGTACTAAGAATCATTAATGAAGTTCAAATAATTCTTTAGAAATGAACTTAATCATGAGGGTGAACACTACGGTGATTGCAATATTTTACAAAGGCAGTGAACCATGAAATGTAGGTCAAGGTCAAATATGGATGCTTGCATTTAAGTTTCCATCTCCAGATACAAATTTGTGCCAAGTATCATTAATGAAGCTCTTATAGTTCTGGAGAAATTAACTTGACCATTTGGGTGAACGCTAGGGTGGTCGCAATATTTTACCAAGTCAGTGAACCATGAAATGTAGGTCAAGTCAAATATAGATGCGTGCATTTAACTTACCACCCCCAGATACGAGTTTGTACCAAGTATTATTAATGAAGCTCTTATTGTTCTTGAGAAATTAACTCGACCATTTGGGTGAAAGCTACTAGGGTGGTCGCAATATTTTACAATGTCAATGAACCATGAAATGTAGGTCAAGGTCAAATATGGATGCTTGCATTTAAGTAACCATCCCCAGATACAAGTTTGTAGGAAGTATCATTAATGAAGCTCTTATAGTTCTAGAGAAATTAACTTGACCATTAGGGTGAACGCCAGGGTGGTCGCAATATTTTACAAAGCCAGTGAACCCTGAAATATAGGTCAAGGTCAAATATGGATGCTTGCATTTAAATTACAATCCCCAGATAAAAGTTTGTACCAAGTAGGATTAATGAAGCTCTTATTGTTCTTGAGAAATAAAATTGACCATTAGGGTGAACGCTAGGGTTGTCGCAATATTTTACGAAGTCAGTGAACAATAAAATGTAGGTCAAGGTCAAATATGGATGCTTGCAGTTACGTTGCCATCCACAGATACAAGTTTGTACAAAGTATCATTAATGAAGCTCTTATAGTTCTTGAGAAATAAACTTGACCATTTGGGTGAAAGCTAGGGTGGTCGCAAATGTTGACGCCTTGACAAACGGACGGCTGGACAAACGAACGGATGGATGGTCGAATGGACGAATGGACAGAAAACTGGGCACCTATATCGCGCCATGCTAATATCAGGCCGGACAATAAAATCTAGAATTGTGTCCATAGGTCACGGATGCCCCTGCCATATGACTTGGGACATAGAAGTGAGTATTATGTAACAGACAGTATAAGTAAAACAATTCTGACATTCACCTTGGAGCTACAGACCTGAGTTTTGTACATGAAACACTGTCTCATGATGGTTAACGTTTCTACCAAGTAATCTCAAAATTCATCCAGGAACAACAATTCCGCCGAAGGCTATGTCGTGCCTGTGGAGGTGCAGAGTCACCGAACCATGACATATAGACCAAGGTCAAACATAGATGCTTGCATAAAAGTTGCCATTCTTAAATGCAAGCTTGTACTAAAAATCATCAATGAAGTTCAAATAATTCTTGAGAAATGAACTTAACCATTAGGGTGAACCCTACGGTGATTGCAATATTTCAAAAAGTCAGTGAACCATTAAATGTAGGTCAAGGTCAAATATGGATGCTTGCATTTAAATTTCCATCTCCAGATACAAGTTTGTACCAAGTATCATTAATGAAGCTCTTATAGTTCTTGAGAAATTAACTTAGGGTGAACGCTAGGGTGGTCACAATATTTTACAAAGTCAGTAAACCATGAAATGTAAGTAAAGTCAAATATAGATGCGTGCATTTAACTTGCCAACCCAGATACGAGTTTGTACCAAGTATTATTCATGAAGCTCTTATAGTTCTTGAGAAATTAACTCGACCATTTGGGTGAACGCTAGGGTGGTCGCAATATCTTACAATGTCAATGAACCATGAAATTTAGGTCAAGGTCAAATATGGATGCTTGCATTTAAGTAACCATCCCCAGATACAAGTTTGTAGAAAGTATCATTAATGAAGCTCTTATAGTTCTAGAGAAATTAACTTGACCATTAGGGTGAACGCCAGGGTGGTCGCAATATTTTACAAAGTCACTGAACCATAAAATGTAGGTCAAGTCAAAAATGGATGCGTGAATTTAACTTGCCACCCCTAGATATGAGTTTGTACCAAGTATTATTAATGAAGCTGTAATAGTTCTTGAGAAATTAACTCGACCATCTGGATGAACGCTAGGGTTGTCACAATATTTTACAAAGTCAATGAACCTTGAAATATAGGTCAAGGTCAAATATGGATACTTGCAATTAAGTTGGCCCCCGCACATCGGGGCTGGAAGAAATAAATGGGCTGCATGATGCTTCCATGCATAGCTGAATCCTACCGTACACGAGTACTTTTAAACCTCTTAGAGGATCTAAGCCTGCCCAGGCAAAGCGGTGCGAGTCGGACCATCCATGTTGATAAGCCCTATTGGTTTCTTTGGGCGACAGGGCTTGAGATGTCATTTCATCTCAATGCCGGGTAAAAGTCCAACAAAATTGGAAGCAGTGTCTCCAAAATGATCTTTATAGTGTTGTGTGTGTGTGTGTGTGTGAATTCGGGTTTAACGTCGCTTTCAACAATTTTTCAGTCATATCACGACGGTGTCTGGTTGCGACAGGGAGCTCAATGCTCACGTTTATAGTGCTGCCTCACTGAAGTATCATGTCCCAGACACATTACATCATACCACACCCAGTCACATTATCCTGACACTGGATCGACCAGTCCTAGCACTACCCCGTAAATCTGAGTGCCAAGGGAGGAGCAACTAGTACCATTTTTAACGACTTTAGTATGTCGTGGCCCGGGATCGAACCGGAGACCTCCCTTTCCCCGGAGCGGACACTCTACCAACTGAGCTATCAGGGCCGGTCTTTATAGTGTTGACCGGGACGTTAAACATCAAATCAACAAAAAAAAAAAAGTTGCCATCTCGAGATACAAATTTTTACCAAGTATCATTAATGAAGCTCTTAAAGTTCTTGAGAAATTAACTTAGGGTGAACACTACGGTGGTCGCAATATTTTACAAAGTCAGTGCCCAATAAAATTTAGGTCAAGGTCAAATATGGATGCTTGCATGTAAGTTTCCATCCACAGATTCAAGTTTGTACCAAATACATGTATCATTAATGAAGTTCTTGTAGTTCTTGAGAAATAAACTTGACCATAAGGGTGAACGCTAGGCTGGTTCCAATATTTTACAAAGTCAGTAAACCATGAAATTTAGGTCAAGGTCAAATACTGATGTTTTCATTTAAGTTGCCATCCACAGATTGAAGTTTGTACCGAATATCATTAATGAAGCTCTAATAGTTCTTGAGAAATAAACTTGACCATTAGGGTGAACGCTAGGGTGGTCGCAAATGTTGAAGCCTTGACAAACGGACAAATGAACAGACGGAAAACCGGGCACGTATATCGCGCCATGCTAATAGCAGGCGTGACAATAAGGAAGTTATTGACAGGACCCGAAAAAGGCTTTTTTAACCTTTGACCTCAAAGAACCTTGACCTTGCAGGTGCCCACCTGGGTCTTCTAATGATGGATAACAATTCCGCCAAGTAATTTCAAAATCCATCCACAAAAAAGACCTTTTTTACCGTTGACCCCTAAGTACCTTGAGCTTGGAGGTACCTACCTGGGTCTTGTGTGACACATCTTCTCATGAGGTTAAGCATTTCCGACACGTAATTTCATAATCCACCCACAAATAAGCAAGATATGACCAGACATGAAAAACAGGATCCTTTTTTGACATTTGACCCCTAAGCATGACCTTTACCTTGGACGTACCCACCTGGGTATTGGACGAGACACACCATCTCATGATGGTCAACATTTCTGCAAAGTAATTACAGCATCCATACTGGAATAAGAAAATTATTGACCGGACATGAAAAAAATATATTTATATTTTGACCAGTGACGTCCAAGTATGACCCTTGGATGTAACGACCCTGGTCTTGTGCATAGTACATCGTCTCATGATGGTTAACATTTCTGCCAAATTATTTCAAAATCGATCCAGAAATAAGAAAGTTACTGAAAGGATACTAAAAAAGACCCTTTTTTTAACCTTTGACAATGGAGGCACCAAGCTGGGTCTTGCGTGCAACACAATGAACACATAATCTCATGACATTTATCATTTCTGCCATGTAATTCCAAATCCATCCACATAATAGGAAGTTATTGACTGGACACGAAAAAAGACCCCTCTTCTGACTTTTGACTTCCAGGTATGACCTTGACCTTGGAGGTACTGACTTCTCTGATATGGTCGACATTTCTGCCAAGTAAATTTAAAAAGTCCATCCAGAATTAAGAAAAAGATTTTTTTTTACCTTTGACCTCTAAGTATGGCCATGACCTTGACGATACCCATCTGGGTCATGCAAGTGACACATCATCCAATGATGGTTAAAACTTTTTGCCAAGTAATTTTAAAATCCATCCAGGAATAAGAAAGTTTTTGAACAGACACAAAAAAGACCCCTTTTCGACATTTGACCTCTAAGTATGACCTTGACCTTAGAGGTAGCGACCCGGGTCTTGCAAGTGACAAATTGTTTCATGATGGTAAACATTTCTGCCATTTAATTTTTACAAAATCCATCTAAGAATAAGAAAGTTATTGACATGAAACAAGAAAGACCCCTTTTTGGCATTTGACCTCTAAGTATGACCTTTACATTGGAGGTAAAAAGTCCACCCAGAAATAAAAATTTATTGACCAGACACGAAAATAGACCCCTTTTTACCTTTGACCTTGGAGGTAAGGACCTCGATCTTGACCCTCGCACATCGTCTCACGATGGTTAACACTTCTGCTAATTAATGTCATTTATCCATCTATGAATAAAAACTTAATGACCGGACCTGAAAAAATACAACTCCTTTTTAACCACTGAATTGACCTCTAAGTGTGACCTTGACATTGGAGGTATGGACCTGGGTCTTGAGCGTGGCACATCGACTAATGAAGGTGAACATTTCTGCAGAGTAATTTTAAAAAGTCCATCCATCCATCCTTCTGCCGGGGGGTGGGGGGGTGGGGGGTGGGTGGTGCATGAAAAGTCCATTTTTGCAACATGTAAGACATCATTATCTCACATGGGGGTGTTATCTTTGTCCTTATCCTGCTTCCTGCTAAATAATTAATTTTGCCACACCCATTTCCGACTTTGAACCAATCAAATTACTTCATATATTCTAATCATTTGTATTTGAAAGCGGATTGACAAACAGTGTAGATCCTGATCAGATGACTGCTTAAACCATCCGATACGGATCTACACTGTTTGCAGAGATAGCAGTTGTGATGTTCAGCAGGATAAAGGTTAATGAGCTCTTCATGGACCTTAGCATTACGATAGCACACCCGTGTGACATAGTGCATTTTTCACACCTCCAAAATGGCTACTTTTCTGATGAAACAAACATTGGTTGTGGGTGCTCGTTAGAACCACCTTGTTGAGGCGGTTCTTAAAGAGTACCCACAACCTATGTACTGGAGCAGAAATAAGAAAGATAATATATACCCCCGTAAGCCCCAGTTTTCTCTACATAAAGTGGGTGTAGGGGGGGGGGGGGGTGTTCATTTCATGGACTTGTTCACGTGATGGTCCAGGTGAGACAAAAAGTGTTGCTTACCAAGCTATCTAATTGGTAATCAATTCCGAGCTCTGCCAATTTGCTCTGCTTCTTTCTTAACCTCCCTCTGGCAATGGTGGTGTTTCGTTTGAGTGTGGCTATAGTTTTGGGTTGATTATGTCTCTTGATAGCCTTATCCTGAGCAGTGTATGGTCGGAACTTCTTGTCAGCATTTTTGAAGGTGTCTGGATGAACCGTTGTTAAATGTTTACCTGTGGAAAAAGATTTTATACTTAGCTGTGAAATCAATGCATACCTGAAACAAATAATAATATTTTCACAAAATGAAGCAAATTTTCCTTGTCTCTAAATGCCAAAAGTTTTGAAGGGCCATAATTGAAAAAAAAAAAAAATTCAGATTTTTTCCTATGCCAAAATGCCCGAGACAACAATGGGGAATTTGGTCGAATTTTGATAACATTATACCAAAATTTAACGTATTCATCTTTCATTTGGTTCCAAACTGCCTATAAAATAACAAGAGCCTAGGCCATTGCGGTTCTCGAGATATTTTGCTTACAAGCCTTTTTTCCTGTGCTAAATGCCTATATATCAAAAAGTCCAAAAAGGGGCAATACTTGGTCAAATATTCATAAAATAATACCAAAATTTAACCAGGTCAATTTCACATTGGTATAGCCTGGAAAATTTCAAGGGCCTAGCCCAAGCGGTTCTTGAGACATTTTGCTTTTCCTATGCCAAAATGCCCAAGTCCATAAAAGGGACATAATTTGATCAAATTTTCATAAAGTTATACCAGATTTTAAACAGAACAGATTTACCCGACGGAAGGAAGGGCGAGGACTGTGACCAAGTAAAATCAATTTAAGCCGCCCAGTGGAATTCGTTTCACTGACCGTTCCAAAGCGGTTCTTCTGTCATGGTTTATTTTTGTTATGGCTTGTCTTTGAGTGTGTGTATCGGTTATATTATTTTGTTTTGGATAACCAATTGGCCATTTTGTGGGAAAGTAACTGTCCTTTTGGCTTTCCACTATTGATGTTTCCATTAAGGTCTAGTTGTTTCATGTTTGTGTTTCTTTCCCTTTGGTGTCTCTGATCAGAGCTTTGGGTTAATTGTACTGATTCCTGATCACTGCCTTCACTTCTATTTTACATTGGTTTCAAATAGCCCATAAAATTCCAAGAGCCTAGCCCATGTGGTTCTTTGAAATATTTTCTCTACAAGCTTTTTCTATTCTAAAATGCCTATGACTGCAAATGGGATTAATTTAGTATTTTTTTTCAAAAAATTATACCAAAATTTAATCTGATCACTTTAATATGGGTTCTAAACAGCCTGCAAAGTTTCAAGAGCCTAGCCCAAGCGGTCCATGAGATATTTGGCTCACCAGCTTTTCCTATGCCAAAATGCCTAACTACACAAAGATGCATAATTTCGTCAATTTTTGTTTAAGAAATAGATCAGCTCTAACTGTGATTTGTTGAGTAATAAATCACAGTTTGGAGGTCAGTTGTAAAGTAGACAAATCACGAGCGCGTAGCGCGCGTGATTTGTCTACTTGCAACTGACCGACAAACTGTGATTTATAACTCAACAAATCACAAACTAGAGCTGATCTATTTCGATTCTAACAGGCTGAAATCGGCAATAATGCTGTTGATACCTTCAAAATCTCACAACTATTCGTCATTGTTAGAAGAAATCCCGCTAAAATTATTGACTGAAACACATGCATTTACATCCTTTTCTAACGTTTTCGATGCGAGAAAATGACGTTACACCGTCTAACGTCAAGGAAATCGACTAGTGACGTCATCAATTGGCAATTTTAATGACGTCACTCGTCACGCTCTTCCTAGCCGTGATTTGTTGCAGAATAAAACACAGTTGTTTTCCATTGCCTATATAGTCGCGCTGTGTTAGAATATAAAATTATATCAAAATTTAATCAGATCATTTTCACATTGGTTCAAAACAGCCTGCAATGTTTCAATAGCATATCCTGAGCGGTCCTTGAGAAATATTGCTTACTAGCTTTTCCTATTCCAAAATGCCAAAGTCCACACAAGGGCATAACAATTTCGTCTATTTTTTTTTTTATAAAATTCTGCTAAAGTCTATCCAGATCATCTTCACATTGGTTCCAAATAGCCTGCAAAATTTCATGGGCCTAGCCAAGAGGTTCTTGAGAAATTTGTAGGTTCTTGAGAAATTTGTCTTACAAGCTTTTCCCATGCCAAAATGCACAAGTTCATAAAGGCCTTTAAGGGGCATAATTTGGTCAATTTTTCATAAAATTATATCAACAATTAGTCAGGTGAACTTCACATTGGTTCCAAACAGTCTGCAAAATTTCAAGACTCTAGCCGAAGTGGTTCCTTTGATATTTTGCTTACATGTTTTTCTATGTAAAAATGCCTAAGTCTACAAAGGGCCATAACTCTGCAACCACTCCAGATGTCTGACTGAAAAGAACAAAAAATGGGTCTGCTTTTTTTCATAAGCAATCCACATAATATTTATGGTTCCTAAGATAGGATACAGTCAACCCTCTTCATACAACATTTGTATGAATGGCAAAACTTGTTAGAGCGGCAAATTGAATGGAATGACTACTTAGCTAAAGGCTTAGCCTCGGTTCCAAGTGACGTGGGCTTCCCTCGGGTTGGAAATGCACAAATCGAGTCCATAGTCATGAAAGGGTCTTGTAATATAATACTCCTAGAAACAAATGTTATAGGTATATATAAAATGGTTAGAATCACCCAATCGAGGCGATTCTAACAAATGTCTATAACAATTGTTTCTTTGAGTAATTATGAGGTAACGGCCTTTTATTACCTATCATGCTCCTAACCGGGAGTCTTTATGACAGGAAATTCTTTATAACGGCACAATAATAGGGAACAAATACTGTGGTTATATCGAGGGTCTTCTGTACACCCTTAAACTGAGTGACGGATGGACAGATGAACATGCCAAATAACTACTTCTAAGTTGGGGGCATAAAAATCAGCATCAGGCATAAAACCAAATGGCTGATAGAAGATTACTCAAGAAACATTTCTATGCAAGTTATGTCAAAATATCTGCAATGGCTAGGCAATAACTGCCATTTTTCAATTTTCCCCCTTGTTAGTCTATGGAACTCTGCAATGTAAGTTACCATAGCAACCAAACTAAAAACTTAAAAAGCCAATTATCATAAAAACACAAACTTTCAGTCCCCCCACCCCCACTCCCCTGCAAGTACGAGTATGCTAAAGATGAAATTTGGGCCCAACTTGTCCAGTGGCTTCAGCGTAGATGTTCAATTGTTTTAACATTTTGGTGATGCCAAATGACGGATGATAGAGCCATCAACTCTGGTTATCCAGACAACCATAAAAATTGGTCCCTCCCCAAATTTTCTACCTACATGTATTTGAAAAGTTGTGTTGTACTTGTTAATATTTGTTTTGCCATACTTCAGAAACAATCTAAACTGAACTCTATTTTCAAATACATCTCAATCTTTGAATCTAACCAGACTACATACACGCCACAACCTCATTATAACATGGTTCGTTATAGAACATGGTTTCAAGTTGGATCGAAGAATTGGTCAGTTTTCTATATAATCTATACATTTTTGTTTGGATATAACGCAGTTGTTTAACTAACACGGTTTTTGCTTTGGATCCCATTAACAGTGTTATGAGGAGGTTGCGGTGTATCTTTCTAGGACTAAAGTGAAGGAATAGAATGACCGCAGGAAACACTTACATTTAATGAGCTTTTCAAACATGAGGTAATTGTTCATAGTTTCTGCAACGATCTTGGCAACTTCGTCATGTGCATACTGGATGTAAGCATAACCTCGACTGTTCCCTGTCTGAAACAAAAGTATCGTAATGATCTTAAGTATTGGGACAGATAGGGCTGAGGTACGAGAAGCAAACAGTGCAGACTCAGATCAGACAGCTCCTGCAGTGCAGAACCAGATCAGACAGCTCCTGCACTGTTTGCCATTCCGTATGCACCTCTTGGACTCTTGTTGGATCATGAAATGAATTTGGTAGAATCTTAGGATACACCACGACTTCATTATAACATGTTTTTGAATATAAATGGTGTCTTTGTTTGTTTGATTTGAGGTTTAACGTCCCCAACACTGTAATGGTCCTTTTGGAGACATTGCTTCCACGTTTTCTGTTTTGGACCTCAACAACAGTGTTATGAAGACGTTAAGGTGTATACAAATATGTTTAGGGTTTCACATCAGAAAAATATAGGTAGAGTAACTAGGGATTTTTTTTTATTAATATATTTATTTCTTTATTTACTTTTTGATAAATATTTTAAATGAACCTAGCTCCAGATATTGAAGAATTACGTGTATGTTTTTTCTAATTTCTTTTCAGAAATACATTATGTTCTGGTACTTATAAGAATAGCTTCTTTGAGGCAATAAATATGTTTTGATAAGAGACATAAAAACATGTACTAAATTTGTACAATGTACTCCATATCTAGAGCTATGCATAGATATACATCTAGCGGAAAACAACCCAACCTTGCACCTGCCAACCTTGCGCTTTTTGCAAACCTTGAACCTGCACCCCTACTACATCCTCCACCCTACCCAAGCCTCCCCAACACTGAAAAAGTAAAGCTTATTTCAGGTAAAAGAAATAAATATTATACATGTAGGTATTTCATTGAAAGTACATACTGTGTCATACATATTCTGATATGTTACATTAAAAAATCTGCAAACTTTCACAACTAATAGAAAAAAAAATTGTGGATAATAGACGCTATTTTTCATTGTCATAGTACACGGCCACTGATGATCGGGGCTTGAAGAAATAGACAACTGTGTTTCTACTGAGAACCTAAGTTTACAACGTGGAAAATGTGACAAAATGTGATCCAAGAATTAAATCCAAGAATTAAATCCAAACCACATGCACATCCTCATACCAAGGAAAATATGCATGCCAAGTTTCAAAATGATTGGTATAAAACTGCTAAGTACAGTCAAACCTCGATAATTCGAAGTGCAAGGGACCGCAGGAATTCCTTCGAATTATCGAGAGTTCGAATTATCGAAATCGGCAATTTTCGGATATGTTCGGATTTTTTTATTCAATACAATTCAAATGACTATAATTCGAACTTCATTTCGGCGCTATGATAAAGAAACGGTAATAACTGCCAAAGCATTAAAGAAAATGAGGTACGTGAAGGTTAATCTCATCGTCTTTTATGCTTGACAGGGCTACGAAAGCAGGAAATAATAATAAAACTTGAACTTACATTTTTATTTACAACCATCAACAATAACAAAAATGAAGGTTGAATGCAAATTACTAAACCATTTTACTGACGAAATATTTAACCCCGCAAAAAGAACAACAGAACTGACAAACACTGACAGCTAGTGAAGATTTGTATCAGTCTGTAATAAACTGGCTGATACAAATCGAATCTAGTCAATTTTGTTTCGCTTTTTGCCCCTATATTCACTCTCAAAAAAGTTCATAAGTGTTCAGGAAATTCGTCTACTTTCAGTTTTATCAGAATTGTAATTTTCGCTGTAACCACTGGTCCGTTGAAACACCCAAACCACCCCGTAACACATAAAATATTCATTGCGGACGAAATCAATTAAAGACACCAATTACTCAATAAAGGATCATCACCTGTAGTGTGGTCGTTAATCCGGTGTTAATTACCTGTATCTACTAATTCTTGAAGTCAGTCGGGTATGAAGTGTAACAATCGAACTCGCCGCAAAATTGCGATGTGTGACCTTGATTAGACAAGTAATATTTCGAATTAAACAGGGGATTTCAATAAGAATTTCTTTGATTGGGACCGACGAAACTGTTCGAAAAATCGAATTTTTCGAAAAATCGAAATTCGAAAAATCGGTAATATTTTGCAATAATGTAGTTGCGATGACAAGAAGTACCTACTGTATATCAGTTGAAGGTCAAAAAAGTTCACGATGTGGAAAAAGTGACAAAAAACTATCCAAGACTTATATTCAAACCACATGCACATCTTCATACCATGGCGAAAACACATGCAGTTTCAAAATGATTGGTATGAAACTGTAAGAGGAGTTGCGATGACAAGAGGTACCTACTGTATATCAAATGAAGGTTAAAAATGACTGACTAAGTTCACGATGTGAAAAAGTGACAAAAACTATCCAAGATTTATACCATGGCAAAAACACATACATGTACAAAGTTTCAAAATGATTTGTACAAAAACTGTAAGAGGAGTTGCGATGACAAGACACTCCACGTTAGATGTTGATGGAAAGAAGGACGGGCGGAAACTTGCACGCCTATGTCTTGATGCTAAAGCAGGTGCAACAACAAATACCAATAGCATGATTACAGCCTTATGGAACTAAAATGTACTGACCTTTTTATTTCTTGACACTCTCAGCTTGGTAACAGTTCCGAACTGTGAAAAGAAAGCTCTCATGGGTTTTTCGTCGAATCCCCAGGGTAGTCTTGAAACATACACCACTCCAGGCATGGCACTTCCATCCCCTGCCTGAAAAAATCCTTAAACATGTACTAAGTTAATCAGATTAACCCATTGTATGTGGGAAACCCCTAAAGGGGTACCTTGGCAAACAGTGCAGGCCCAGATCAAACGCCGCAGAACATGGCGTCTGATCCGGACCTACACTATTTGCTAACAGAATTTTCCATCACAAATAGAATAGAAATGATGAAAAAATAGGCCTGACACTCCTTACCGGTATATTACAAATGGACTTGTCCACCACATAGCAATGGAAAAGTCCACTAGTATACAATTGGTTAATCCATTCAGTACCACAATCCCTAAAGGGGTACCTTGGCAAACAGAGCAGGCCCATATCAGACACCGCAGAACACGGCTTCTGGTCAGGGCCTACACTGTTTGCTAAAAGTTCAGTCATTTTCCAAATAAATTTTGATGAAAACACAACCTGACACCACTAAATTTTGAAATGGACTCCTGCTATATATAAAGAGGAAGATTCCATTTGGTTGGTCTGTTTGATTTGAGGTTTACCGTCCCCGTCAACACTGTATAGGTCATTTTGAAGACGTGACTTCCAATTTTGTGGGACTTTTACCCGACATTGAGATGAAATCACACCTCAAGTCTTGTCGCCCAATGAAACCGATAGTGTTTATAAGCATGGAAGGTCCAACTCGCACCTCTTTGCCTGGGCAGGCTTAGATCCTCTAAGCAGTTTACCAGTACTTGTGTGCAGTCAGTTTCAGCTCATGCAGCATCATGCAGCCCATCTATTTCTTCAGGCCCCGATTCCATTTGGTACAAAATGGTTGTGAAATGAATACCCTGGGAAAGATCACGATATCTGGAGACGAGGGTGTACAACCTTTTCTTTTTTATTATTATTTCTGCTCAAAGATTGTGGGCACTCATTGAGCCACCTCAATGATGACTCAATAATCTGTATTGATAATTAGTCAACCATTAAATGCATGATGGTCATTTAAACATCTTAGTACATGTACATGTAAGACTTCATATGGGTGAACTGTTCTGAGTGAGTGTGTGTTTGAGTTTTACTTCTCATCAAAAGCGAAGGTCACACGGAGATGGGATCTCAGTTTAAAGGTCAAAATTAAAGTTTAACAAAACATGGTTGTGCACCATATCAAATCGAACCGCATGATGAGTATTACACTGCAATCAAAATTTGACCTCTTGGGTCAATGTGGAGGTCATCAGAGGTAAAAAAAAATACCCCCTCCATAACGATAACCGGATAAGTCCTCCTAGATGGTTAGAGATCATAGAAACTTGAAATCCATAACGGCTACCTGATAACTCCTGCTAAACCTTGGGAACTGATACTTGTAGATTTCGGTCTGGGGACTGAATCAGAATTGTGCATGACTTTTTCGGAACTTTGATCCAACCCCTGGGGGCGGGGCCCTGGGGGATCTAAAATCAAAATTTTCAGAACATGGTTGCGTAACATATCAGATCACAACTCCTGCCCACTCTACCCACCATACCCCTCCCGACTGCACATCACCCATTCACCATTTTTGCATTATTTGCTTGCTCCCAGCTTACACATTAATATCAATATTGGAAAAAACAAGTAACCAGACCCCACCCCCGACCTTCATGGTCAGGGGGTCTGGTTATCTGTTTTTCCAATGGTGGATAGAATCACCGGAAAGCACATATAAATACCAAAAAGCACTTATAAATAGACTAGAAAACACTGGAAAATTGTATTGAAATACAATATATACATGTATAACATCTTTTATAAGCTGGAACAATTTTGGTTGCTCTCTAGACTTTTTAAAATCCAAACTTGCGCTTAATGGCAAGTATGCCCAACTCAATACATGTATTTGTTCATCATGATTACCTGTCTATAGTGTAGAATCAATTTTGACTTCAGAAGGAGATGCAAAAATCGGTCCATAATTCAATAACATTTTAAAAAAATTGGTTCGAAATTTTTTGCAAAATCATTATGTTGTAAAAACAAGCTGACCTTTTGCCACTGAATCAGGGCTCGAGAAACTGAAGAATCCAAATCGGTCCAGCCAGATTTCTCCAAAAATTACAGAAATTGCCGATCGGTTTCGGTAATTTCCGTAAGCGTCCTTCGCGATTTGCAATTTCAAAATGTGTTAATAGCGTAACGAATGACATACCAATGTTGCTCTTACACTTGTAAACGGATATGAGCACCAGTATCTCGATTATAAACAGCAATTATTGCTCACATCATTCCGATTTCATCTACTTTCATTTCCTATGCCAGATTTCATCTACTTTCATTTTCCCAATATCCGGGTCACTCAGAACCTGAAGACCGCTAAAGGGAAACAACCGATATGGGGCAGTCAAAGACCAGTTCGATGGTCACTTTATAAACCTTAAAATATTTCTTATTTCACGCATATTATTTTGCCCAAATTGCTTTGTTTACAAATGGCGACCGATTTTGCAGCCACCTGGTCGGTAAATGATGCCATACGGTTTCCGTTTACACAATACACATTAATGCAGCCAAGGACGTAACATACACACCTGTTTTATGTCACTAATTTTAATAGAGCCTATTTCTAAAAAAATCGCTTTGAACGGGTTAAAAAATTGAAAAACATTTCTTTAATCTCTAACCAAAACATGCCCGAACGAGAGTCATTGAAAATCTTACATGGCCGAACCCAGTTATAAAGAATATAAATACATATTTCACGATTACACAAGCCTGAAACAAATCACTTTGTCTACAAATGACGACCGATATTGAAGCCGAGTGATCGGAAAATCATGTCAAGCGGTTTCATTTTAATTCATTCAAGGGCGTAACACACACCTGGTTTATGTTATTGGTTTCAATGGAGCGTATTTCTTAAATAAAAATATCGTTTAGAATGGGTGAAATAAGGCATTTTCCCTCGAAGGCAATGTTCAGACATGACAGGTGTGATTTGAAAATTGCACCCTGTGAAAAAAAACACACAATTTTATATTCAATTACCGGTGTAACAGGCCGGTTCTTCCCCCAGTCAGTTTCTTCCCCGGGGAAGAACTGGGCCGGCCTGGTTCTTCCCCGGGGAAGAAACAGACTAGTCAGTTTCTTCCCCACCCAGTCAGTTTCTTCCCCACCTGAAATTTTTTTAGGACCATAGAGAACGAGTAATTTATGCATCACAAATTGTTAAAAATTTGAAAAGAAACCATTCTCAATTAGTTTTGAGTCTTTACAGCTTGAATGGCAAAATATTCTCCATGCCATACAATATATGGAGATCCAAGGAAATTTTTATCCCAATTCCAGTATCTATGATAAATTTTCTTTGCTTTTTATGACATTAATTGGTATTAACTAAACAGATATAATAAGCAACAAATCTTTAGTGCTCCAATCTAAATATAATTTGGAAAGTGGGGGTGGGGAAGAACTGGCCGGCCCATTTCTTCCCCGGGGAAGCCCAGTTCTTCCCCACCCGAAATTTTTCTGTTTACAAAAAATTTTTGTGATAAAATTTCTTCACTTTTAAAGACATAAATTGGTATTAACTAAACAGCTATAATAAGCAACAAATGTTTGGCGCTAAAATTTTAATAGAATTTGGATACAGGGGGTGGGGAAGAACTGGGCCGGCCCACTTCTTCCCCACCCAGATTTTTCTGTTTTCTAATAATTCTTGTGGTTTTTAGGACAAAAATTGGTATGAACTAAAAAGATGTAACAAGCAACAAATGTTTGGAGCTCTGGTATCAATAGAATTTGGAGGCTGGAGTGGGGAAGAACTGGCTCAGTTCTTCCCTACCCAGATGTTTTGCTTACCATTAATTCTGGTGATAAAATTCCTTTGCTTTTTAAGACATAAATTGGTATAAACTAAACAGATATAATAAGCAACAAATGTTTTGAGCTCAAATTTTTGACCTGGACCCTGCGAGCAAACTTTTGTTCCCCCATCCCATGGATGCTTCACATGAAATTTGACTTCAATCGGCCCAGCGGTTTTGGAGGAGAAGTCATTTGAAAATGTAGACGCCGACGCGAACGCGGACACGGACGACGGACGGCGGATCACTGCCTATACTATAAGCTCCCTCGGAGCCTTCGGCTCTGGTGAGCTAAAAAGCGAACAAAATTTATCACAAGAATTTTTGTAAACAGAAAAATCTGGGGTGGGGAAGAAATGGGCTGGGCCAGTTCTTCCCCATCCAAAGTCTCCAAATTCTATTTAGATTTGAGCTCCTAACATTTGTTGCTTATTATATCTTTTTAGTTTATACCATTTTTTGTCTTAAAAAGCGAAAAAAATTTATCACAAGAATTTTTGTAAACAGAAAAATCTGGGGTGGGGAAGAAACGGGCCGACCCAGTTCTTCCCCACCCCCAGTCTCCAAATTCTATTTAGATTTGAGCGCCAAACAGTTTTTGCTTATTATACCTGTTTAGTTAATACCAATTTATGTCTTAAAATAGCAAAGAAAATTTATCACAAGATTTTTTTATAAACAGAAAAATCTGGGGTGGGGAAAAAATGGGCCGGCCTAGTTCTTCCCCACCCCCAGTCTCCAAATTCTATTTAGATTTGAGCTCCAAACATTTGTTGCTTATTATATATCTTATTAGTTTATTTTTTTTTTTTTTTTTTTTTTGGTTTGGGTTTTACGGCCCTTTCAAGATTATTTCACTCATATCGAGCCGATCGTTAATCAAAGGTGGGCGAAAACCGGAGTACCCGGAGAAAAACCACCTGACCTTCCGTTGCAGAACTTGGCGTCTCACACGTGGCCCGAGCGAGGCTCGAACCTACGGCGGTGAGAGACCTAATGACTAAGAGTCAGCGCTCTTATCCACTAGGCCACGGAGGCCCGTTTCTTATTAGTTTATACCATTTATTGTCTTAAAAACCAAAGGAAATTTATCACAAGAATTTTTTGTAAACAGAAAAATCTGGGGTGGGGAAGAAACGGGCCCGCCCAGTTCTTCCCCACCCCCAGTCTCCAAATTCTATTTAGATTTGAGCTCCAAACATTTGTTGCTTATTATATCTTTTTAGTTTATACCATTTTTTGTCTTAAAAAGCAAAGGAAATTTATCACAAGATTTTTTGTAAACAGAAAAATCTGGGGTGGGGAAGAAACGGGCCGGCCCAGTTCTTCCCCACCCCCAGTCTCCAAATTCTATTTAGATTTGAGTGCCAAACACGTGTGGCTTATTATATCTGTTTACTTCATACCAATTTATCTCTTAAAAAGCGAAGAAAATTTATCAAAGATGCTTGAATTGGGATTCATATTTTATTGCATCTCCATAAATAGTGTAGCATAGAGCAAATTTGGTCATTCAAGCTAAAAGCACTCAAAACTTATTCAGAATGGTCTCTTTTCTCATTTATAACAAATTGTGAGCTGAAAATTACTCGTTGACTATGGTTCTGAAAAAATTTCAGATGGGGAAGAAACTGACTGGGTGGGGAAGAAACTGACTAGTCAGTGTCTTCCCCCGAGGAGGAACCGGGCTGGCCCAGTTCTTCCCCCGGGGAAGAAACGGGCCGGGGAAAGAAACTGACCGTTACACCGGTTCTATAGTAAGACATAAATTAATGACTTGTGTAAACAAACTAGCGTATGTCCTGTATTGATTGTCCTAATTTTCTCACCTTGCCAGCTTGCCGAAAACACCTGAGGCCAGGGTTCAAGGTTTAATAATTTTGACACGCTGCGATAAGATCAAAGAACCCGACGTAGACTTGTCCAATTTTCACCTAGTTAAATAATGAACCAGTCTAACACCTTGTGTTGTAGGCATTTTTTGCATACATGCTTGGATTATCAGTGGCAAACGGTCAGCATAATGATTTAGCGAAAATTTTCGAACTGATTTTTTTTAAAACGTTATAGAATTATGGACCGATTTTTTAATCTTCTTCTGAAGTCAAAATCGGTCTATGGAAGGCAAATTCGGTCCAGAACTGGAAAACCGACATTTTCTCGAGCCCTGCCACTGATAATCCAAGCATGTATACATAAAACGCCTAGAGCACAAGGTGTTAGACCGGTTCATTATCGAACTAGGTGAAAATCAGACAAGTCCATGTCGGGTTCTTTGATCTTATCGCAGCGAAATTTGACCCGCGTGTCAAAATTATTAAACCGTGAACACTGGCATTAATTTATGGCTTACTATAGTACCAGTATTTGAATATAAAATTGTATTTTCACAAGGCGCAATTTTCAATTCTACACCTGTCATGTCTGAGACTAAACATTGCGTGTTAAGCCTTCGAGAGATGCCTTTTTTCTTCTTTTTTTCACCCATTCTAAGAAATACCCTCCATTGAAATGTGTGTATTACGCCCTTAAATGAATTAATAAAATGAAACCACATGACGTTAATTTCCAAACACATGGCTTCAATATCGACAAAGCGATTTGTTTCAGGATACGGGTAGTAGACTTGTGTAATCGTGAAATATGTATTTATATTCTTTAGAACTCGTTTCAGCAATGTAAGTTTTCAATGACTCTCGTTCGACCATGTTTTGGTTTGATAGTAAAGAAATGTTTTTCTATGTTTTTAACCCATTCAAAACATTTTTTTAAGAAATACCCTCTATTAAAATCAGTGACAGGTGCGTGTTAGGTCCTAGACTGCTTTAATGTGTAAACAGAAACTGTTTGACGTCATTTTCTGACCACGTGGCTGCAATATTGGTCGCCATTTGTAAACAAATCAATTTGGGCAAAATAAATATGCGTGAAATAAGAGAAATATTTTAAATGTTTCAAAAAGATAAAAAAATAGTAACCATCGAACTGGTCTTTGACTGTGCCACGCCAGTTGTTTCCCTTTAGCGGTCTTCAGGTACTGAGTGACCCGGATATTGGGAAAATGAAAGTACATGTAGATGAAAACTGGCGTAGAAAATGAAAGTAGATGAAATCTGAACGATGTGAGCTTATAATCGAGATACTGGTGCTCATAATATCGGTATGTCATTCGTTACGCTAGTAGCACATTTTGAAATTGCAAACCACCAAGGACGTTTACGGAAATTACCGAAACCGGTTCTGCAATTTCCACAATTTTTGGCGAAATCTGGCCGGACTGATTTGGATTCTTCAGTTTCTCGAGCCCTGGTGTAGATACTCTTTGGAAAAAAAAGGGAATATATTAAGAGGTGATTTCATTTATTTATTTTTGGTTTTTGAAAAAAAAAATCCGTACAATTTTGTTAGAACATGAACTTAATTTGGTATTGAAAAGTAGAATCTC
Organism: Lucinisca nassula; assembly: GCA_963580285.1. Classification (NCBI taxonomy): domain Eukaryota; kingdom Metazoa; phylum Mollusca; class Bivalvia; order Lucinida; family Lucinidae; genus Lucinisca; species Lucinisca nassula. The sequence goes on from OY757019.1 coordinate 98,238,503, forward strand.
TGTTTTCAATGTTTTCAAAACAGTTTCCCAGTGTCTTATTTTCCGTATCTTGATTCTTTGGTATCAATCATACCATTTTTTATGTCACTGTTCATGAGGTGAATATTGTTCATGCATATTACGTGAATAATGCCCAAAGCTGAAACTAAGCTATTCTTGTACTTATGTATACTTAGTTAATGAGAAGAAACCATAATCAAAGTATATGCCATTATTAGGCAGTATTTACTCAAACAAGAATTCCGCCGAAGGCTATGTCGCGCCTGTCGTGGCGCAAAGTCACTGAACCATGACATCTAGGCCAAGATCAAACATAGATGCTTGCATAAAAGTTTTCATTCTTAAATGCAAGCTTGTACGAAGTATCATGATTAATGAAGCTGTAATAATCCTTGAGAAATTAACTTAACCATTTGGGTGAACGCTAGGGTGGTCGCAATATTTTACAAAGTCAGTGAACCATGAAATGTACATGTAGGTCAAGGTCAAATATGGATGCTTTCATTTAAGTTGCCATCCACAGATATAAGTTTGTACCAAGTATCATTAATAAAGCTCTTATAGTACTTGAGAAATAAACTTGACCATTAGTAGAGCTGGCTAATCGGAGCTCAGAAGATAATCGATTATCAGTTCTGTCATTGTGATCAATAATCGATTAGTAATAACTGAATATTTAGTAAGAGTTTTACCTGTCTGGCTTTCTGTCATAGCATGACACCTACTTTTTTGTAGTTTACCATATGTATTTGAACAGACAGGCCTGAGCAAACAGTGTAGGCCCAGATGAGACGCTGCAGAATGCGGCGTCTCATCAGGGTCTACCCTGTTTGCCAATCATCCAGCTATTTTAGACACAAATGTGGGCAGTAAATTGTACTTATCGAATAATCGATTACAAGCAAATTTGTAATCATAATCATTTCTGTGGAATTTATCAATTGATCAATCGATTATCCGATTAATCATGCCAGCCTTAACCATTCGGGTGAATGCTAGGGTGGTCGCCATATTTTACAAAGACAGTGGACCATGAAATGTAGGTCAAGGTCAAATATGGATGTTTGCATTTAAGTTGCCATCCACAGATACAAGTTTATACCAAATATCATTAATAAAGCTCTTATAGTACTGGAGAAATAAACTTGGTCATTAGGGTGAACGCTAGGGTGGTCGCAATATTTTACAAAGTCAGTGAACCATGAAAGGTAGGTCAAGGTCAAATATGGATGTTTGCATTTAAGTTGCCATCCACAGATACAAGTTTGTACCAAATATCATTAATAAAGCTCTTATAGTACTTGAGAAATAAACTTGACCATTAGGATGAACGCTAGAGTGGTCGCAATATTTTACAAAGTCAATGATTTGTTTGTTTGATTTGAGGTTTAACGTCCCCGTCAACACTGTAAAGGTCATTTTGGAGACGTGGCTTCCAATTTTGTGGGACTTTTACCCGAAATTGAGATGAAATGACATCTCAAGCCCTGTCGCCCAATGAAACCAATCAAAGTCAATGAACCATGAAATGTAGGTCAAGGTCAAATAAAGATGTTTGCAGTTAAATAACTATCCCCAGATACGAGTTTGTACCAAATATTATTAATGAAGTTCTAATAGTTCTTGAGAAATAAACTTGACCATTAGGGTGAACGCTACGGTGGTCGCAATATTTTACAAAGTCAGTGAACCATGAAATATAGGTCAAGGTCAAATATGGATGCTTGCATTTAAGTTGCCATCCACAGATACAAGTTTGTACCAAATATCATTAATAATGCTCTTATAGTACTTGAGAAATAAACTTGACCATTAGGGTGAACGCTAGAGCGGTCACAATATTTTACAAAGTCAATGAACCATGAAATGTAGGTCAAGGTCAAATATGGATGCTTGCATTTAAGTTGCCATCCACACATACAAGTTTGTACCATATATCATTAATGAAGCTCTTATAGTTCTTGAGCAATAAACTTGACCATTAGGGTGAACGCTAGGGTGGTCGCAATATTTTACAAAGTCAGTGAACCATGAAAGGTAGGTCAAGGTCAAATATGGATGTTTGCATTTCAGTTGCCATCCACAGATACAAGTTTGTACCAAATTTCATTAATAAAGCTCTTATAGTACTTGAGAAATAAACTTGACCATTAGGGTGAACGCTAGAGTGGTGGCAATATTTTACAAAGTCAATGAACCATGAAATGTAGGTCAAGGTCAAATATGGATGTTTGCAGTTAAATAACCATCCCCAGATACGAGATTGTATCAAATATTATTAATGAAGTTCTAATAGTTCTTGAGAAATAAACTTGACCATTAGGGTGAACGCTACGGTGGTCGCGATATTTTACAAAGTCAGTGAACCATGAAATATAGGTCAAGGTCAAATATGGATGCTTGCATTTAAGTTGCCATCCACAGATACAAGTTTGTACCAAATATCATTAATAATGCTCTTATAGTACTTGAGAAATAAACTTGACCATTAGGGTGAACGCTAGAGCGGTCACAATATTTTACAAAGTCAATGAACCATGAAATGTAGGTCAAGGTCAAATATGGATGCTTGCGTTTAAGTTGCCATCCACACATACAAGTTTGTACCATATATCATTAATGAAGCTCTTATAGTTCTTGAGCAATAAACTTGACCATTAGGGTGAACGCTAGGGTGGTCGCAATATTTTACAAAGTCAGTGAACCATGAAAGGTAGGTCAAGGTCAAATATGGATGTTTGCATTTCAGTTGCCATCCACAGATACAAGTTTGTACCAAATTTCATTAATAAAGCTCTTATAGTACTTGAGAAATAAACTTGACCATTAGGGTGAACGCTAGAGTGGTGGCAATATTTTACAAAGTCAATGAACCATGAAATGTAGGTCAAGGTCAAATATGGATGTTTGCAGTTAAATAACCATCCCCAGATACGAGTTTGTACCAAATATTATTAATGAAGTTCTAATAGTTCTTGAGAAATAAACTTGACCATTAGGGTGAACGCTACGGTGGTCGCAATATTTTACAAAGTCGGTGAACCATGAAACGTAGGTCAAGGTCAAATATGGATGTTTGCATTTCAGTTGCCATCCACAGATACAAGTTTGTACCAAATTTCATTAATAAAGCTCTTATAGTACTTGAGAAATAAACTTGACCATTAGGGTGAACGCTAGAGCGGTCACAATATTTTACAAAGTCAATGAACCATGAAATGTAGGTCAAGGTCAAATATGGATGCTTGCATTTAAGTTGCCATCCACAGATACAAGTTTGTACCATATATCATTAATGCAGCTCTTATAGTTCTTGAGCAATAAACTTGACCATTAGGGTGAACGCTAGGGTGGTTGTAATATTTTACAAAGTCAGTGAACCATGAAATATAGGTCAATGTCAAATATGGATGTTTGCATTTAAGTAACCATCCCCAGATACGAGTTTGTACCAAGTATTATTAACCCTTTACCACTCAGAAAATTAGCAAATATAGTGTCTTAACAGAACACTGATATAGGTAAATCAATAATCAATAGTCCATATATGGCTGATAGGCCTGACAGTCTTATCTGAACAGAGATATTGGCATTTTTGTGTGATTTACACCCTTATGTTACAACAATGATTATTTTAGTATTTTCTGTACATTTGACAATATTTATGTAAATGTAAAGTTTCTAGGAAATTAAATTTTCTTTCCAATGGTACTAAATTCTCTGCGTTTTGAAAATATGAAGTGTCAAAGTAAGCAAAATATTTTCTTTAGCAAAAATTTCTGTTTTGGGTTGGTCAGAGAAAGTATTTTTAAGCACCATAGCCCCAGAAAAGAGGGGGTTTCCACGTATTATTTTTCTTATTTCCGCACAAAAACGTATTTTGTAGGTAATCATTAGGGCATGTCACTGAGGCTCTTCCAACAAGTTTCCATAACATACTTTTTATGCAGAAACAAGATCATGTTCATAAGTCTGTGAAATGAGCATCTATCTGAACCCAGTATACATTATTTTCCTTCTTTCTGCTCCAAGACCAAGGTTGTGGGTACTCGTTAGAACTGCCTCAATCGGCACCCACAACCTATGTTCTGAGTATAAATAAGAAAAATATCAAAGTTTTCAATGAAAAAGAAGCCATTTTGGAGAAATTAAAGAATGTACTATGACCCACTTTTGCATAAGATTAAAATAACTATTACAGCCTATTTATCCTTTTTGCACCCCCATCCCCAACTTTACCTTTTTTAAATCAGTGTATCAACCACCCCATAGCCAGCTCACCCCAAAGAGCCGTCTCTGTATTTTTTTTAGCAATCAGATTCGTTTGTTTGATTAGAGGTATAACATCCCCGTCAACACTATTTAGGACATTTTGGAGATATGGCTTCCAAATTAGTGGGACTTTTACCCAACACTGAGGTGAAATGACATCTGATGCGAATGATCATTGTACAGCATCTGGTATGGGTCTGTGCTGTCTATAATAATTATCTGGGCTCTGATCCCGATCTGCACTGTTTGCACCTTTGTGTTCTGTCTGTTGTCATACAGACAGACGGGTGGATGACGCCAGGCTGATAGCTACTGGTCTGGGTCTGTGCCGTTGCAAGTGCTGTCTACAACCCTGAAGACCCTGATCAGACGCCTTATAATAATTTTCTGGGCTCTGATCCCGATCTGCACTGTTTGCACCTTGGTGTTCTGTCTATAGTCATACAGACAGACGGATGATGCCAGGCTGATCGCTATATCCCCGGAACATGTTCAGACTAGGGATAAAAAAAAAACACCACCGTCGGCGATAAGTCCCTGATCAGACGCGCTTTATCGTTGTGCAGCGTCTTGTCCGGGTCTGCGTCGACCCATATGCCGTCTACAAACCTGTAGACCCTCACCAGACGCCGTTTAATATTTGTACAGGTCTGATTCGAATCTGCATTGCTTGCATCTGTCTGTTGTGTCTAAGACGGACGGAAATGTGAACGGACGCCAGACTCATGATTTTGTTTGCAGACGGACGGACGGATGCCAGGCTGATTGTTATATCCCCGAACCTATTTGGTCAGGGGATGAGAAATAAAACGCACCGTCGGCGGTCAGACCATGATCAGACGTCGCATGATCATTTAACAGCGTCTGGTCTGGGTCTGTGTCGTCGCATATGCAGTCTACAAACCTGTAGACCCTATCCAGACGACGTATCATCATTGTATGGCGTCTGATTCAAATCTGCACTGTTTGCACCTTTGTGTTCTGTCTTTTGTTTTACAGGCAGTAGGGTGGATGACGCCACGCTGATCGCTTTATCCCACGAACATGTTCAGACTAGGGATAAAAAAAAACACCGTTGGCCATTAGTCCCTGATCAGACGTCGCATTATCGTTGTGCAGCGTCTTGTCCGGGTCTGCGCCGACCCATATGCCGTCTACAAACTTGTAGACCCTCATCAGACGCCGTTTAATAATTGTACAGGGTCTGATTCGAACCTGCATTGCTTGCATCTGTCTGTTGTGTCTACGGACGGACGGACGGACATGTGAACGGACGCCAGACTCATATTTTTGTTTGCGGACGGACGGATGGACAGACGCCAGGTTGATTGTTATATCCCCGACCCTATTTGGTCAGGGGATAAAAAAATAAAACGCACCGTCGGCGGTCAGACCATGATCAGACGGCGTATGAACATTGTACATCGTCTGGTCTGGGTCTGTGCCATCGCATATGCCGTCTACAAACCTGTAGACCCTATCCAGACGCCGTACAATAATTGTTTGGCGTCTGATTCAAATCTGCACTGTTTGCACGTTTGTGTTCTGTCTTTTGTTATACAGACGGTTAGGTGGATGACGCCACGCTGATCGCTATATCCCCGGAACCTGTTCAGACTAGGGTTAAAAAAACACCACCGTCGGCGATAAGACCCTGATCAGATGCCGCATTGTCGTTGCGCAACGTCTTGTTGGGGTCTGGTTCCGAACATGTTCAGACTAGGGATAAAAAACACCACCGTCGGCATTATCGTTGCGCAGCGTCTTGTCCTGGTCTGCGCCATCTCAGATATGCCTTCTACAAACATGTAGACCCTCATCAGACGCCGTTCAATAATAGTATGGCGTCTGATCCGGATCTGCATTGTTTGCATCTGTTGTGTCTACGGACGGACGGACATTTGCCAAATTTTGGACGGTCGCTATATCCTCCAAACCTATTTGGTCCCGGGAAATAAAATAAAATGAACCGTTGGCGGTTGGAGCTGAATCAGACATCGCGGCAATAATTGTGGAGCGTCTGATCCGGGTGCCGTAGCATTAGAAGGTCCAAAAACCTGAAGACCCTGATCAGGTGCTGCTTAATAATTGCATCTGTCTGTTTGTTAAAGTGTCGGCGGTGAGACCCTGATCAGATGTCGCATATTTTTTGTAGAAATTAATATTCATTAAAGGGGCTGAAACTATTGACCAAAGAAAGGCCTTCTACCCATCTGTGGGTTTAATTGCCCTTCCGATGAACACCTGGGTACCCTTTTGGGTACTGTTACGTAATTTATTGCTGCTCAACGCTCGGCACGCTCCGGGTGGCATCTACTGTATAAACATTCCAAAGGTATCATAATCCCCAATTAACTAATTATCTTGGACAATAAATCCCTTGAAGCTAACTGATTATACAGCGCTAATTGTCTTTACATAAGTCGTGCAAATCATGCGCAACCAACACACAAATATTGCGTCATTCAGTAACTCAGCCCAAATATTGTTGGCAAAACACCAAACTTAACATTTATAAACACCCAGCGTTTTTATATTTAGGAAAAAGGTAAAAATAACGCGATTGGCTTTGAGACACGGGCAAACACGTATTTGTTCAAATGGCGACACTCGGGAATATATGTATCTGTACGTTAATCGATAAACTCGTGTATATACGGGTCTGAGTGTTAATGGATAGACTCGGGAAAATACGTATCTGAGTGGTAAAGGGTTAATGAAGCTCTTATAGTTCTTGAGAAACAAACTTGACCATGAGGGTGAACGCTAGGGTGGTCGCAATATTTTACGAAGTCAGCGAACCATGAAATGTAGGTCAAGGTCAAATATGGATACTTGCATTTAAGTTGCCTTCCACAGATACAAGTATGTACCAAGTATCATTAATGAAGCTCTTATAGTTCTTGAGAAATAAACTTGAACCTTTTGGTGAACGCTAGGGTGGTCGCAATGTTGACGCATTGACGAAGGATGAATGAACGGACAATAACCGGTCGCCTATATCACGCCATGCTAATAGCAGGAGCGACAAAAGTATGGTTACCACCCAGGAAATCCTGCTCGTAATGCTCATATGTGAGCGAGTAGCAGTAATAGGAGAAAAAAATAAACAAGAGGGCCATGATGGCCCTGCATGGCCCTGGACGGCTCACCTGATCCATAGAGTAACAAGTGGGACCCGGGGAGGGCCATTATTGACCCCAGGGCTATAATGTGCAAAATGTTGAGGGAGGTCTAAAAAGGTGAAGCTTCATACCAAACATCAAAGGCCATAATTTGAACAATCTTGGCAAGGGTCCACTAGATGAAGCTACACTCCAAATATCAAAGACCTGGGCCTTGCAGTTTCAGAGAAGAAGATTCTTAAATTAAAGATACTCCCTACTTAAGCCTATGGTTCGATCGAAAACGAAAGTAGATCATTGGAGGGTTAAAAATGGTATTCTCTAATAAACATGTATATAACAAGAGGACCTGGTGGCTCCCCTGAGACTTGTGCAAATTTGCTAGAACTCAATCACCTGATGCTACATACCCATTTTCAAGACAATCAGCCAAGTGATTCTGGAGATTCGGAGTCCAACTGTTGGTTTTTGTTTGCTCCAGTAATTCTGTCGTTGTACATGTATGCTGTCTAGTCCTCAACCTTGTTTCGTCTCTTTACCTTTTTAATTTGTATGTTCTCGGAGGTGTTACACTGATGAGTTAGGAAGCCTTCATGCGGACTAAACAAAATAAGTGTATACCCCAACGGTGGTAAGGGCGAGGATTATGGCCATGTAAAATCGATTTAAGCCCCCCCCCTCCACCCCCTGCCCAGCGGAATTCTTTCCACTGACCGTTCCAAGGCGGCTCTTCTGTGACGGTTTATTTTTGTTGTTGATTGTTACTTGTTACTGTGTGTATCACTTGTGTCTTTTTCATTCTGGATGGCCATTTGGCCATTTTGTTGGAAAGTAACTGTCCTTATGGCCTTCCTTTTGTTTCTGTTTCCATTATGGTCTGGTCGCTTCATGTTTGTGTTTCTTTCCCTTTGGTGTCTTTGATGGGTGGAGTAAGTTAATTGTATCGATTCCTGGTCTTTGTTTTACTTCTACTTTTTACCATAATAGGACATGGTGGCCATCTTGGTCACATGATCTGAACCATTCAACTAAACCGGCATAACCCCATGTCCATAATATAAAATTCAAATGAAATTGGCCCAGTGGTTTCAGAAAAAATGTATTTTGAAATGTCAACTGCAATCCAAGTGACGTTGTGACAAGGTCATCAAATGACCTTGACCTTTTAGCATTCAGTTTGTATCTATTCTCATGTCACAGACCCCAATATTTTTTGAAAAATGCATTGTTCCATCTTTTCACCATTTAAAAGCCATACCAGCCAATTGAACTTAATATAAAATAGGTCAACGGGCCTCCGTGGCCTAGTGGATAAGAGCGCTGACTCTTAGTCATTAGGTCTCTCACCGCCGTAGGTTCGAGCCTCGCTCGGGCCACGTGTGAGACGCCAAGTTCTGCAACGGAAGGTCAGGTGGTTTTTCTCCGGGTACTCCGGTTTTCGCCCACCTCTGATTAACGATCGGCTCGATATGAGTGAAATAATCTTGAAAGGGCCGTAAAACCCAAACCAAAAAAAATAAAAATAAAATAGGTCAAGGTCAACCTAGTGTCATCAACTTTGCAAATTTGCTAGTCCTCAGCCAACCAATGCTACATACATATTACAAAGTTTCAGGACAATTGGCCGATTAGTTCTGGAGAAGAAGCTTTTTAAGGTTTTTACCATATTCATGCATTAGGGCCATCTTGGTCTTGTGATCTGGAAGATTTGAATAAATTTTTGTTCCCTTACGGTCCTTAGGCTGCATGTTATATTTAAATGAAAATAACGCACTGGTTTTAGAGAAAATGTATTCTAATATGCCAATGGGAATGCAATACAAGCGACCTTGGGCCAAGGTCACCGAATTACCTTGTCCTTTATAGCATTCATAGACATTCAACTTTTACCTATTCTTATATCACAGATCACAATACTTTTTAACAAATGCATTGATTTACCTATTTCCCGTTGAAAAGCCTAAGGAGCCAAATTTTACCTTGGCGTAAAATAGGTCAAGGTCAACCTAGGGACCATCTGAATAAATTTTTGTTCACTAAGTGTCCTAAGTCTGCATATGACGTTTAAATGAAACTGACCCAGTGGTATTAGAGAAAATGTATTCCAATATGTCAATAGACGTGCAACACTAGTGACCTTGGTCCATGGCTCGAGAAACTGACCAGCCAGATTTCGCCAAGAAATAACGAAATTGTCGACCAGTTCCAAATTCGGTATTTTCCGTAAACGTCCTTGGTGATTTGCAATTTCAAAATGTGTTATTAGCGTAAGGAATGACATACCAATATTGCTCTTACACTTGTTCAACGAATATGAGCACCAGTATCTCTATTATAAAAGCAATTATTGCTCACATTGTTCAGATTTCATCTACTTTCATTTTCCCAATATCCGGTTCACTCAGTACCTGAAGACCGCTAAAGGGAAACAACCGGCGTGATGCAGTCAAAGACCAGTTCGATGGTCACTATTTTTTTTTTCCTTTTTAAAACCTTTCTCTTATTTCATGCATAATTATTTTACCCAAATTGCTTTGTTTACAAATGGCGACCAATATTGCAGCCACATGGTTGACAAAATGACGTCGTACGGTTAACGTTTACACAATACACATTAATGCAGCCAAGGACATAATACACACCTGTTTTATGTCATTGATTTTAATAGAGCGTATTTCTTAAAATCAAAGTACTGAAAGTACTGAGGAAAGTTGATTTACGAGGAATAATTATAACATGTATATAACAATGTCAGTCTAGATCAAGCAGTTATCTAGATATTTGTTAACAAGGTCCCGTGGGGTTAAAAATTTGACGAAGAAAAAAAAGATTCATCAATTGTTTTGAGTTTAACGACAGGTCCACTCTTGTGGGTCATTTTGTCTTCTCCAAGAGAAAGGGAGAACAGAGATAGAAGATAGAGAGGAGAAAGGGGAAGATGAACAGAAGTGTAGAAACAGAAGAAATAACAACAACCCCCACTCTACCGTTACCTGCTGCAACTGTAAGTCAATATCAGCTGGACTCACCAGTGACACAAAATACACATCACCTTTGCCTCACCCAACTACGCCCACGAAGAAAAAACAAGGAAGAAAGAAAGAAAGAAAACGTGTCTGCTAATTTCTTCATGGTAAAACCATAAATTTCTAAATAAGCTCAGTACATTCTGTGATTGTCCCATCTACTAATAATCTTACAGAAAAGTTCTCCTAGCGGACACATGACGTCTTAGCAGCGTCGCATCAACATTGCGTTGATACGACGATGCACATACGTTGTGCAGCCGCTTGGGGCTATGTTCCTTCGGGCACCGGGACATAAAAAGGGGATTAACTTGACGAAAAAAAGATCATTTTAAACCATTTGTTTAGACTATAACCCTTATCAGACCCCGCGTTCAGCGAACTTAAAATACGTCTATTCCAACTTGAACATTAACCCATAAATGCCAATTGTTTCAATATTGGGACATTCGGAAACAATTAAGACAGATTAGAGGCCACAAAATTTAGGGACTGATCGTTGTCTTCACTATTTACTTACAGTACAGAACTTGATTTAAAACTCACAGCTTGCAACACATGTTTTATAATTACAGCTCTCGAAAGCAGGTGAATAACTGTTCGGTGTCGGTCAGTAACGGGTTGTTAATCACAGAGACGCTATCTAACTCTTTTAACACTGTAGACCGGTGCAGACGCTGAGGTAGAAATACACTGTATCTATGCAAACTTGAATATCCTGATAAGACGGCACGTAGCTAGCGCCCGCCCATAGGGGTTTGACGAAATATATGGGCTGCATGCTTCCACGCAGAGCTGAATCCGGCCCGCACACTAGGGTCTAAGCCGGTCCAGGAACCGCGGTGCGAGGCGGACCGTCCATGCTAATAAACCCTATTGGTTTCATTGGGCGACAGGGCTTGAGATGTCATTTTATCTCAATGTCGGGTAAAAGCCCCACAAAATTGGAAGCAATGTCTCCAAAATGACCTTTACAGTGTTGACGGGGACGTTAAACCTCAAATCAATCAAACAAACGAACGTAGCTAGCACATATCGCCAGAATCTACATGTACACTGTTTGCCATCATGTCAGTGAACTACTCAGAAATCCCTTTCTATAAGAATATATTTCAAGCTAGAAGAGTCCTGTTCAGAAACTCAGGGATGAAAGAGTAAAATCTCAAACCAATTACATAAATATCATTGGACAGCGTGTAGGAAAATAGTCCCAGAGTATCATGAGTATTGTTTTCTTTTCAGAATTCGTCTTTCTGTGCCAATTTATATTCAATCCGTATAAAGTCTCAAAAAATGAAATATTTTGAAAGACGCTGCATGCTTGCAAAGTTAATTTTCAAGCGTTCCTTTGGACTATTTTATGCAGCGAACGAACAGCGGAAGTGGAGTAACGCGGTCCAGTACCGGAAGTAGAAATGTAATGACATAGAAACTTGATTTTAAAAATCAACTTTCAAAAATCGTTTTGAACGGGTTAAAAAATCGAAAAACATTTCTTTACTCTCGAACCAAAAGATGGCCGAATGAGAGTCATTGAAAATCTTACATGGCCAAACCGAGTTCCAAAGAATTTAAATACATATTTTGTGATTACACAAGTCTACTACCCTTATGCTGAAACAATTCGCTTTGTCTACATATGGCGAATGATATTGAAGCCACGTGATCGAAAAATGACGTCATGTGGTTTCATTTTAATTCATTCAAGGGCATAATACACACGTGGTTTATGTTATTGCTTATTGGTTTCAATGGAGCGTATTTCTTAAATAAAAAAATTGTTCAGAATGGGTGAAAAAAAAGGTAATTTCACTCTAAGGCTGTCTCTGGTCGGGCTCATCGGAGTCTAACTGTTGGTTTTCTTTTGCTCCAGCATTTCAGTGGTTTCTTGCTGTCGAGTCCTCACCGTTGTCTCACCTCTGTGGTTCTTTGATTTCTGTGTTCACGGAGATGTTGCACTGATGAGTTAGGAGGCCTTCATGCGGACTGAACAAAAATTTTTTGTCTAAATCGCGACGGAAGTAAGGGCGAGGATTGTGGCCACGTAAAATCGATTTAAGCCCCCCAGTGGAAATCTTCCACTGACCGTTCCAAGGCGGCTCTTCTGTGGCGATTTATTTATGTTGTTGTTTGTTACTTACTGTGTGTATCACTTGTGTCTTTTAATTTTGGATGGCCATATGGCCATTTTGTGGGAAAGTAACTGTCCATATGGCCTTCCTTTGTTTAGGTTTCCATTATGGTCTGGTCGCTTAATGTTTGTATTTCTTTCCCTTTGGTGTCTTTTATGGATGGAGTAAGTTAATTGTATCAATTCCTGATCTTTGTTTTACTTCTACTTAACACGCTATGTTCAGACATGACAGGTGTCGATTGAAAATTGTGCCTTGTGAAAAAAAAAAATATTTATATCCAAATACCGGTTCTATAGTAAGCCATAAATTAATGACTTGTGTAAACAAACTAGCATATGATCTGCATTGATTGACCTAATTTTCTCACCCTGCCACATTGTTCTCCAGCTTACCGATAACGCCTGAGGCCAGTGTTCACAGTTAAATAATTTTGACACATGGGTCAAAGTTCGCTGCGATAAATTAAAAAAACCCGACGTGGACTTGTCTGATTTTCACAATTATTTTGCGAAAATTTTCGAACCAATTTTTTTAAAATGTTATTGGATTATGGACCGATTTTTTAATCTTCTTCCGAAGTCAAAATCGGTTTAAGGAAAACAAAATCAGTCCGGACGAGAGAAAACCTGATGTGGCAAGCATTTCCTGAATGACCATGTTATTATTATAGATATATATACAACATACAACTGTTCAAGTGCCAGTGGTTCTACCCCAGAACCATAAGAGATTGGAATGCCCTTCCCGATTCGATTATTTCGACAGCTGAAGGTGATTTTTTAGCTAAATTTACCTCTTTGGTTAGAGCTAGGGACTTACTTCCCACATCACAGGTCCTGGCGTATGAATGTCATTTGACGTGTCACCAATAACTATCTATCTATCTACTGATACTGCATCAGTCACATTTGACCATTACCGCAGGTGTACATTACATACACTCCAGGTTTGCAGGATAAAAGCCTACACAGTAATCATGTAATTCATGCTTTCTCAATATAAAATAGGTGCAATAGCTATTTTCATTTGTCGCCATATAAAACGGAGCTCTAAGTAATGACCAATATATAAATATCAACATGTAATGCAAGGTGGTTCAGGGTCGATACAAGTTGGGTGTATATACTTCCTTTCCACTAGCTTCTCCATGTTTTACAATGCACATAGTGGGATAATTTGTAAGGTTCGTGACTGTCGCTGGACGAATTCACGAATATAGAATTGTTTTAGAATGATCTTGGCTTTCTAACGTTCAGTATATGCCTAGTTAATGTCCCTATATATATATTTTGCTTTAATAAAAACAACTCTTTTTGTCTCTGTGACACTTTTATTATAAAGAATAGTTGCTCGTTTTCAATTTGTCGCCGATGGGTTCTACAAAGTCTAATATTTGTTTGAAAAAGACAGCAAACACCTTTCTAAACCACTAAAACTCGAAATTTTGACAAAAATTGTTCGTTTGTTACGGATTTTTTGCATTTGACACATAAGAAATAGAGTGGGACATAATGTGTTAATGTCGGTGATTGGATTTCATTCCCCTCTGGTGCGTAGATTTAAGACTGTAAGGTTTGTTACCTAATTTTCTACAAAACTATGACTAACAATTATCAATGAAGCAGTCCCACAATCTCACAGGTATCCAAAAACATTGAAATGATTAAAGGATCTAAACAAATATGTATGGAAGTTGTGAAATTCATTATATAACCTAGCAATGTAAGGTTCGTTTTGTAAGAATCGTTACCTGAAAGTATTGAATAATTCTAAATAATTACACTCACTTTAGCGCCAATGCACCATATTTTGCAAGTACATGACATCACAGATATTTCCCATACATTATCCTCCAGTTTTGCAAATGTTTTGGTATATTCGAGGCTTTAAATTTGGATGTCCTGAATACAAACGAGGTAAGATTCCAAGTGAAAGATTCTAACGGTTGGTTCATAAGATTTTATTATCGCTTTACTTCAAATGTGAATTTCAAATGCAAAGTTCTGAGTTTTGCACGTTTGGTAAAGATCATAGTAATAGGTTGGCAAGACAGTGAAGGTAAGGTTCGTGAAAAGCTGTAACGAACCTTTCATACCATTTTCAGTTCGTGTTAACCATTGAGACAGTAAATAAACAAGTATCCACTTTTATTGTTCATTAATTGAATGTCTGTTCTTTACAAACAAATGCTCAAGGTCTTGTTTTGTTCCAAAATATTTCTGTTTTTAAATATTTGTTAACAATCATACAAACAACAGAGTTTCGTATATGTCTTGACATGTGGTATGGTGAAATGAAATATTCCTAGAACCGTGCAAGAGCGTGTGTGTGGTTGTTTGTTATAACACATATTTTTCTTCAATATAAACTAAAACATATATAGATGTAAACGATTTTATCTTTGAATATCGCCATAAAATCACAGATAAGTAAATCACAGTAAGGCAGCCTCGTTACTAAGTGGTTACAAACCTTACTGGAACAATAGTTAAATCTTATTTGATTCCCTATGAGACCAATAGTTAAATCTTACTTGTTACAATCCATAAACTAACTATTCTATTATCTGTAGTGACAAAGGATACCAATTTTGATTGTTTTGGTATTTTTTCGAATGTTATCACCATCTAATCTAACGAACGTGCAATGCAGTTCTAAAAGGATCTAGTTATTTTTCAATCATACTGCATTTTCATGAGGCAATACTTCCATCATGCGCTGCGCAAAGAGATAATATGACATTGTTAATAATCAGTAAACAGTGTAGATATATTTTACCAATCAGCATTTCGATTCCTCTTAGAAATATCTATATAATATTTTCTAGAGACAATGTCAAGTAACGAACCTTACAAAATTGATAATGGTAGACATCATATTTGTACTTGTCATTATGAATGTGACTCCAATACAACAATATGTTATGCTTACTTCCGTAGTATGTGTGGCAAGTACAAATTGTTTAAAGATGTTTTCAGATGTAAAGATGGTATTCATTCAGGGGATAACTGTATTCAAATTTGTTATCTCGGAGGAAAATCAGCGGTTACGCTTGCAATTTTGTTTAAAACGGAATTTGCGACCGTAAAACTGACGATGTACCTCCCCAGATGAAATGTTCAATAATTATCCCCACTCTAATGTATTTATCTGATTGTTAAGTTAACAATTGCAGTCTACGCGAAGTACAGTTAACAAATGTAATATTTTGCACAAGACGGCAAGCACTATGAGCTGCGAAAATCCAAATGCCAGCCAATAAAAAGCGATGCTACTTGATGAATTCGGGTTTCAGACAGTATATCGCAAAATATACCTTTGTAAATTTTTTACCTTATCCAATCAGATGATGCACTACATATGCAGGCATTAGAATTTTCATTTGCACTCGTGTTTTGATCTACTTTAGTTTTGATTAATCGCTCAGAAAATCACTGCTAGAGCTGTTTATTTTCTTAATTAGTTCATTTTCAGTTTTGATCGATCAAATACAAATTCATGAATATATTTAGTGTGTTTTACACTTCTTGAATCCAGGAAAGTATACTTTGGCAGTCGTCTGGTGTCTATCTGTTCATCGTCTGTCAGTCAGTGTGCAGCATTTGTCATCGCATCTCTTCCGATGCAGTGGAGGTAATCTGAGGCCTATTCGGCCGTCTGTCATCGCATACCCCCACAGAGCATTGAGCCGACTTTCGACATATCACCCAAACTTTAGTTTATCTTAGCTTCAAGTCTGTAAAAGGCAAGTGGAATTGGCTAAATCTGCTGTAAAAAGGACTGCATGTTGTTATAACTGTCTTTGCTGTTTCAACCCCTGTTCAATTCCATGCACTTGAAGTAACTAGTCTTAATGTAACACGGGCCTTGTTTCCAGGAGGCCTTTGAAAAGCATGTGGTTACGTTCGAAAACTTGGTTACAATGACATTAATTTATTGAACGATAAAGAGGTTTTGAAAAAATACGTTTCTTGACTGATGCACTTCCTTCGGTAACAAACCTTACATACAGATCGCGAGTGTCCATTTCAATTCACTTCTGAAAGCCAACAATTTTAAAATACTTGCGACCAACATTTTTATCGGTTTTATAGTATTTTGCCATCGTTATTATGCCAAACAACTATAATGTCCATGGTTTTGAGAGGGGTGTGGAGGGGTCAATATAGGTTTCTTTTTTTTTATTTCATGCACTTGAAGTAACTAGTCTTAATGTAATACATATTTTGCTCCAAGGAGGTCTTTGAAAAGCATGTGGTTACGTTCGAAAATTTTACAAAGTGGTTACAATTACATTAATCTCTCATACGATAAAGAGGTTTTGGATAAAAGTAGTGGCGGTTCGTAGAAATACCGGAACACACCAAAACACTGGAACACACTGGTAATTACCGGAACACACACAAAAATTGTTTGGGTGCTAATTAACTTAAATTAAGTAAGTGTTTTGGGGGAATAGGTGCTTAATATATATTTTTGTGTGTCATAATTTGACCAAATGTAACATGTGGACATACTTTATTCACCCTGGCTCAGTTAAGAACTAAATGATTAATATTGTTATATAGCAGTGTGATCCGGTAAATTTTTGTCACGATCAGTTAGGTCAGTTCGCTACATAGTCTGATCTGGACCTTTTCTGGCAACATAGGTTTGATTGCAGGTTTCCTCATGGCATGGCACAAATCGGGCCACTTCTTCAAATTGTTTAGTTGATTTTTTGAGTATACGTTGTTTTATATACTTTATACTGTATTGTTTAGAGAGAGAGAGGTAGAGCGAGAAGAGAGAGGTAGAGCGAGAGAAGTTATAACATGTTTTACCGGTATATTGAATTGATGATTGGTGAAATATAAACACATGTCTTGTTATGTTTCATCGCCATTTATCCTATTTCATTTTCTGCTCAGAATAAAACCAATAGGCGGGTGCATTACAGACAGACATGACCTTATCTCTTCATTAGGCCTTAAACCACATATAACATCAGACAGGGCAAACGCATGGGGCGGACAGTCAGCACTAAGCAGGCTGGTTAAAAATTTCAGACAACATTTTGATATATTCTCCCAGCTAACGGTTTTGAAATTTCATGTTTATCGTCTCAAACGGAGACACATTGCTGGAAATATCACACCTTTTTATTTATTTATTTGATGAAAGTATATGCAAACTGACTTCATTTTGTAATCAGATTAGTTATATCAGAGAGTTGTAACCTAAAAATAAATATCTCTTCAATATTCAGGCCAACCGCACCGGAACACATTTTATATAAAAAAAATTGTATATAATTGCCAGTGTGTTCCGGTGTTTTGGTGTGTTCCGGTATTTCTACGAACCCAAGTAGTGGTATTCATTGAGGTTGAATTTTTTTTACCTTTATCAGGTCGGGAACAACCTAAAATTGATCTACTGTAGGTCAATTCATCTAAAATAGACCAATCGATCTTCTAAAAGGAAGGATAAAACGATATATGCAAACATTGCAAAGCATCGACCATGTTTTGCAAAATGGCGAGTTCATCATTTTATTACTTCACAAAAAACGTGACGAAATTCGCTAATTACCAAAAATTCCATCGGGGAATTTTGCTGTAAAATAGACGTTTTAACACAGAAAACACTTCACTTTCGGGAATATTGTCCTACAACTTACAAAACCATAAAATGTGTGGTTTTATCTTCGCCAAAGTGTTGACACACATCGATTTTGTTGATTTCCGGATCTGGAAGCGAGGTCAAGCCGCTTACAGCATCAAAAAGCAGCATCTTTTCAGTTTTCTTCATCAACTATGGAGGACAAAGTATGTCATAATCATCACACATTTTCCATCACAGTGAACTTAATTGAAACTTATAAAAATGGTAGTTATGACGTCTTATGTATGAATTCTAGTTGTTTTAATATTGTTTGGTCAGGTATAGGAGTCAAGGCCGGGCTGAGCCACCCGAGCCAAAAATGCCAACCCGGAGATTCTTTAGTTTCTCTTTTTCTACTTTTACTGCTACTCGCTCACATCTGAGCATTACAAGTAGGATTTCCTGGGTGATAACCAGTACTTTTTTTAAGCAATGTGGATGAAGTGGCTTGCTCAAGGGCACAACACTTTAGTCAGCGTGAGGCTCGAACACGCAACCTCTTGATCACAAATCCGATGCGCTACCATTGCACCAAAGTTCCGCCTCATGTTAAAATTAAGCCATTTATTGTAGTCAAATTAAGGTTAAAGGACTGAAATAATTAGTACTAAGGCCAAAACAAATTATATGTGTGGTTCCTATTACATGGTTTTCAAAAATAGGGTAGGTAGGTAGGAAAATTATTTTATTTTTTATTTTTATTTTTTTTTTCTCACCTTCTATACTAAGCTACACACTGCACTTATTTTTGTTATATTGTTTTGCTTCTGTTGTATAATTGTACTTGAAAACATTGTAAACAAATAAAAGTATAATAAATATTGCTTAGTTTTCATCCATATTGTCCTAATTGTTACAAAAATAAGGGTTTTCTTCAGTCAGAACAAAGTATTTTGATTGGACATCCTGTGTATGTGTCAGCCTTTGGGACTTGCTGTTCTAGTGAAGGTTGCTTTATCTTGAATAGTGTTGTAACTGTTATTGTACCATATATACATTGAAGATAAATGTAAAAGTTCAAAAGATCAAGATGAAATGACAGAGTAAACGGATATCAGAAAGTTTCTTATAACGGCTTAATGCTGCAAATTAAACATCCACCAATTAGCACCAGCAGAAACTATTTTATTTATAGTCTTTTCAAATCGTAGTCCTTGTTCCATTTGTATCTGTCTTACTTGGTCCTAAAGCGATAGATAGATAGATAGATATATATATATATATAGAGAGAGAGAGAGAGATAGATAGATAGATCTCACAATGATTCTGAAAACAGGAGTCCAAAATCCTTCATTTTGAAAAGTTAAGTTCCTGATCTTGATTATACAAAAAACATAAACATTTCTACACACGTGTACACTACATCATAGTTGCATGTTTCCCTAACTGCCTCTTTCATGACTCTAATCCAACCTTGTACAGTGTGGATACTCAATAGAACCATGCCATTGAGGTGGTTGTAATAAGAAACCACAACGTACATGTATGTTCTGGAGCTGAGATTGGGAAAAATATATCCCCAGTTAAGTCTGCTTTCCCCTTTAACTAGGGGCATGCAAGGGTGAGCAGGGATAAATAAGTTCTGAATAGTGAGATCCTCCGGAAGCAAAGAATACACCAAATAAACGAAAATAGCAGATTCGGTTTTATTGAGTCTGTTCATCTCAATGTCGGGTAAAAGTCCTACAACATTGGAAGCAATGTCTCCAAAATGACCTTTACAGTGTTGACGGGAACGTTAAACCTCAAATCAAATGACCAAAATATAACAACGTCATGCCTGTTTAAAGAATGGAGAAAATGGATATTTTAGACACTTTTTTAGCAATAGATTGTTGCCTGTTTGATGGTTTAGCGCTAATCCCGCTGTTTATTGTTCCAAATTATCTCACTTTAAGATTTGATGACCAGTGTACACATGTAAGTGATACCAATTAAACGATTAGGTGTGAAAATTTACCTGACCAGTGTTATCATGTGCATATTCACCATATTTGCATTATTTGCTGGATCCCAGCTTGCACATTGTCAATATTGGAAAAACAGGTAACCAGACCCCCCTGACCTTTCAAGGTCAGGGGGGTCTGGTTACCTGTTTTTCCAACACTGATAACCTTCAGAGTAGGAACCAGCATATAATGCAAATAAGGTGAATGCGGCCAGTCTGATCGGCGAGTGTCTAAACTTTCCGAGAAATGAAACCTTGTGAACAATTAACTCAGATCAGACTGTGCAGAACTTCAAGCTGATCTGAGTCTTTTCTGTGTGCGCATACGCATTCAGTGCATTTCGCGGAAAGCATTTCTGATGTCACCACCATATGACACCCTAGCTCATTAACTACCGTCTTTATCGGACATATATTACAACAGTGCACTCACGAAAAAAAATCTTTTAACGTAAGATCAGCCTGCACATCGAGCTTTTCGTTTGCTGCTCTCTGCATATCGCAGAAGCCATACTACAACAGGTTTGAACAAAGAGCAAAGACTGATAAGACTGCGCAGGCTGATCTGTGACTTCACCTGTCGCACAGTTTACTGTCATGTTTTCCAAAAATTGGATGCGAAGACCGTGTGTGCAAACTATCGATGACGTGTTATTGGAAAACGTGGGAAAAATTCAGACTGCAACAAATGCACGTTCAAAATGACGGCGGGAAATTAAGCGCGGCATGACAAAAACTATATATGTGTGACCAGCGAAGACTACGATCAGCCTGCGCATCTGTGGAGGCTTAGCTTTCTGTTCATGGAGAACGTGAAAATACTTGAGAGATTTACACAAGCCGTCTGCATTATTTATGTTTGTTGAAGCGTGCACACTTGTCTGATTATCGCTACAGGTGGTAAAACATAATTTGGATAATTTTTATTGTCACAAAAGTAATCTGATTATTGCGAGGGATCATACCGTCACGGTCTGCATACCGCAATAAATGTGCGCCATTGTCCTTTTTTATGCGTCCGAGACATGGGTTTATGCATCTTGCGCTTCCGAAAACAAATTGCATTCAAAATTTGTGGGTTCCGACCGCTTCCTAATTTTGCCTCTCTTACCGGTCCATGGAAAATACCTGTTGATCACAGGAGACAACAGACGTTTTACCCTCTGGTAGTAGTTTTTTTCTTATTGATTTTGTTTCCGGTGGTGGTTCTGTTGGCTTGCATGAACGGTCTTGAATGTGCTAAGTACTGGAGATTTTGGATTATAATTATGGGTCACTTCAAAGCGTCGGCTTCTTCAGAAGTAGCCACGTGTCATATCCCTGACCCATTTGAACTGTAACTGGCTAATTGTTATTGATTAGCACGGGCCATGCACTTACCGTTAACTGGCAGCTCGCGGCAATTGATAAAAAACAGCTTTTAAATAGCGATGCTTACGATATGCATTGTTTTTCTAGGCTCACAGTTATTTAGAGACAAACACGCATGTTTTTGATGTTTTTTTGTTGTTGTTTTTTGGCAGACGCACACCATTTTCATGCGTTAATACGACCAGATTGTCCTTTAATGAAAGCGCTTTTTAATGAATATGTACTAAAATACTTTAACCATGAAAAATTCAAAGACCGTTTTTGCACATAAAATGTTTGGAATATTCATGATAGAAAAATAATTGGGGTCGGCGGGAAAAAGCTAGGCACGGTCGGGTAACCGGAACCACACATATATTTTGTTTTGGCCTAATCTATTTTTTCAAAGTAACTCGTCAGTTTAAGGGGCTTTTAGGTCCTACGGTTATTTCAATTTGATAACTTTTATCATATGTTCATAGAAAAAATAAAATATGTATATACCGGGTCGAGACTTAATGATCAAATTAAATTAGTGTTTTTTATTTGTTTCTATATTGCATTGATTTGAAACCTGCATATGGTAGGTAGGAAAGTAAAAGAAGGCAATCGATACAATTATCAGAGACACCAAAGGGAAAGAAACACAAACAAGAAATAACTATACCCTAATAGGAACATCAATAGACGAAACCCAAAAGGACAGTTACTTTCCTACAAAATGGCCAATTGGTTATCAAAAAAAAAATATATATATAATCGATACACTTACTCAAAGACAAACCATAAAAAAATATACCGTGACAGAAGAACCTCATTGGAGCGGTCAGTGAAACGAATTCCAATGTGTGTGTGTGGGGGGGGGGGGGGGGAGGGTAATTCGATTTAACATGGCCATAATCCTCGGCCTTTCTTCCGTCGCAATTCAGACAAACAATTTGTTTAGTGAACATGAATGACCCCTTATTCAGAAGTGCAACATCTCCGAGTATGGCGGAGGTACGCTTGTATCTGGTTGGAAGGACAGAGCACTTTTTAATACCTCAAGTTGCTAATCACCCCAATCTGCATTTTTAAGGACTTTGGGCGAGACTCGTTTCACTCCAACCTTGCATCACATTATACTATCGTACTCTACACTGCCTAACAAGGATAACATAAGGCAGTTTGTGGGTTTGGTTATAGACATACACAATTGTGCGGTTCGGGGTGATTAAATTGCCGGTTTGGAGTGCTGTACCTTAGCCCAATCTTTCTAGCTTATTTGAGCCAATAACCATTCTTCTGACCTTACCTTAGCCTACAGTGTCCTGTCCCACCTTACCCTACCCCAGCATAACATACCCTACCCGCAAAACATTGGTACGAAAAAAAATCCTGTCCAGTAGCCCCCACCTCCATCTGCTCATGATACTCCACTCCTGGTTCTACATAATGTTTTGATAACAGCCAAGTCGTGTTTATAAATAACCCAAACACTAATTAAACTATTCTAAAACGGGCACACTTAAGATGGAAGGCCATGTTACCAGGATGGCAGAGGAACATTTGCCAAAGAACATCTTTGGAGAATTAGAAATGGGCAAACACTCCCATGATGGTTATAAGAAGCGTTACGTTGACACCCTCAAAATCACCCACAAGGCACAAGGACTTCAACATACCAACAGAGCCGTGGGAAGAAACTGCACAGACACAGGGCAGAGCAAATGGGCAAGGCCTCATCACCATGGGTGCTAGAGAATGAGGCAAAGAAAATCAGCTAAGCTGACAAAAACGCCAATTGCACAAAGCCAGAGCTAAGAGATCATCAACAAGCTGCCTTTACCCAGCAAGCACAAACCAGCGGGCCAACCTTGGACTGACACGACGTATCTTTGTCGGGTCAACGGCGATTCGGCGTTGACATGTATCGTTGCCATTCCGACTTTGGTCCGACATAGTGCAGTTAAGCACGATTCCCAACCGATAATTTTCAGAAAATATAACTTTGGTCAAAAGACGAAAAGAATTCTCTATTCACTAAAGTTTCTTGTCATATGTAATGCTTGACAAATACAGGCCGAGTTGACCCGGCCGATTTGACTCGAGGCCGACTTGACTCAGGGGCCGAGTTGGTTACAGGCCGAGTTGACCCGTTTCCCCGACATATTGCTCGCAGCAGACAATTCAAAGTTAAAATTGGTCTCCTCAGCCATCTTGGAACACACAAACAGTAGCATTTCTTGCATGTGATTAAAATTGGTCACTGTCAGTTATTACAGACGAACTATTAATTACATTCCCAATAATAATGTCTTAGTAACTGTACATTTTCACCTATGACATATATTGTCCACCGTACTTTCAGAGGCTGACTATTAAAATAAGATTAGCAGCAGCATAAGCGACCCAATTATCGTTCTTTGAATTGAAAATGGCAGCGTCCATGACAGGTTGATGAAATCAGTGGAAAAATTGGGTATTTACTGTTTATTTATCTAGAAAATCTGATTTTTCCAATTATCACCCAGTTTTAAATTTAAAAAAGACGTGTTTTGCAAAAAAATCCCTGTCGAAAATACAGTGTGACTGAAGAAATGGGGTTACATGCACAAACCTAACAATTCTGCCAGAGACTCTACTTGCAATATTTACATATGAGCATAGCCCGGCGTCCCATGGTACCAAGGTAGTTAATGCTACAGTATAAATATTTCACAGTTAGAGCTATTCAGCACTAAAATAAGTTTATGTTAATTTTCTATAGGGTCTCTTCTTACAATTAAGGAGGAGAAATGATCACAATACTTCAGCATGTATTTACAAAACTGACAGATATGTACCCAGGCAGAATTTTCTCGTGCCAACAGGCATTCCCATGGTACCAAGGCAAATAGAAAAGTGACAAATGTAGACAACTGATTCAATTAAAAAAACATGTAATGGTTTTTCGTATTACTTAAAACAATAAACATTAGTATTTCAAATAGACAAAACTTCAAAAATTATGGAAAATAATTTTTGACTGCTTTTAATCCTACAAATGGTACAATTAAGCAAGCTAAAGTTGAGACACAGGGGGTACAATTTATCACGAGGGTTGTATGAGAGACAAGCAACTTTGATTCATCATTTAACTTTATGTTCTAAGCTTATACTCAAAGGTGTCATTGGGGCACAGAAACACTGGGATTGATTAAAGTAATTTAAAGAACACATGCAAAGACTGCCTGTGCACTTGAGACTAAAATTCACGTTCAATACTTATTGAATACCCATGCATATAGAAGGCAGTATATATCAACCGGAAACAAACAGGATTGTTCTTCCATGTTTCAATTTATAAGACCTACCCGAGAAAATCCTAAGCCACAAAAGAAAAATCATAGGGTATTTCAAAAATAAATAAAAGACAAATTTAACAACCAGGGGGTGAAGAGAAAATGTGAAAAATCAGATTTCACACGCTTTTTAACTTTCTGGATATTTATCCAGATATTTATCCTAAAAATGTAATGATAAATATACCAATGGAAAGATATATATCTTACTTCATTGATGTGAGGATATCAAGTCCATGCGAATTATACAAGATTCAAAATGCAGCAAAATATTGTTTACCCCGGTACCATGGAACCCTTGGTACCATGAGAAGCGAGTATACTCAGTGTATTTATATCGTTTCATCAGTGCTTTTAGAAGATCGATTGGTCTATTTTAGATGAATTGAACTACAGTAGATCAATTTTAGGTTGTTCCTGACCTGTTTATAGGTCATTTGCACCATTTTATTGAGAATGCATGAATTACGGTAGGGGTCTTTAACCTGCACAGGGGATGGTTCTCCCTGCACAGGGGCCTCCAGTTAACGTCCCGATCCGAAGGACGGTGCACTTGATGACATTCATCCCTGCAAATGATGCCAATGGAGCGTGTTCGGACACCAAAATTTTATCGCCGCTGCAGTGGATCGAACCCGGGACCTCTAGCATCAGAGGCAAGTGCACTAACCACTGAGCTATCGCGCTCCATCTGATTCCGATTCTGACTGAAAGGTTGCGAAAACTAGTGACATCTTCAAATACTCAGGCATATTGCACCAATTAAGAATCAAAAGTGAATTCTATTACTACAATATACCTTTTCTTTTGCAGCTTGAACTTTCTGGTTAAATTCCTTCTGCTTAGACGCATCTAATGCTGGGTTTGAAGGAAGGCCACGTTGTTTTGTTTTTGCTTTCGCCATCTTTAGACGGATACACAATCACAACAGCAGGGTAAAAACCGGTCCTACTAATCACCCCACGGGGTGGGGTGCATACATTTACCGGAAAGCACCAAACTACCGGAAAGCAAACCAAAGTACCGGAAAGCACATAATATGAAATTAGGCACTGCCTAGTCACGGGCATGGTTATTACTATGTCCATTTCAACAATCAATCAACACTATGGTCAGGGATTTTCAATTTAACAAAAAAAATTCTCTCTACAAAATCATTTGTACAAAAAGAATAATTTGTTTGTTTGATTTGAGGTTTAACGTCCCCGTCAACACTGTAAAGGTCATTTTGGAAACGTTGCTTCCAATTTTGTGGGACTTTTACCCGATATTGAGATGAAATGACATCTCAAGCCCTGTCGCCCAATGAAACCAATAGGGTTTATTAGCATGGACGGTCCGCCTCGCACCGTGGTTCCTGGACAGGCTTAGATCCTCTAAGCTGTTTACCAGTACCAGTATGCGGGACAAAAAGAAGAAAGTGGACAGTGATTGAACAATACTCTGAAACAATAAAACAGATTGGTTGATAACTCATGGGAATCTTAATCTCTATATTATACTTTAAGCCTGGCACTCAATAAGAGTTATATCTCTATATTATAGTTATAACTCCTATTGAATGCTTGGCTTAAAGTTACTAAAATATTTCCACACAACCCCAACCAACACAGTACAATTCAAAATATCACTTTCAGCAATTAACTTTTTTTAAATATTAAAGGGCTATAACTCTGCTGAAAATGATTTGATGTAAACCAAAAAAAAAAAAAAAAAACACGAAACAGTCCCAATTAAGCTATATCTTGCCAACATAAATTCATACTGAAGGTGAACCACTCAAAGCTTCTTTGGAAACTCCATCAGTACGGGTCAGAGGAAACACCCTCCGCTGGATCCGTGCCTTCCTTGGTAACCGCTTGCAGACTGTGGTCCTTGATGGTGAGGAATCCGAATCTGTAACAGTGACTTCGGGTGTCCTACAGGGCTCTGTCCTGGGCCCGATTCTGTTCCTCATATAGATCAATGTTTGTTTGTTTGATTTGAGGTTTATCATCCCTGTCAACACTGTAAAGGTCATTTTGGAGACGTTGCTTCCAATTTTGTGGGACTTATACCCGACATTGAGATGAAATGACATCTCAAGCCCTGTCGCCCAATGAAACCAATAGGGTTTATTAGCATGGACGGTCCGACTTGCACCGCTTTGCCTGGGCAGACATAGATCCTCTAAGCCGTTTACCAGTACTCGTGTGCGGGCCGGATTCAGCTCTGCGTGGAAGCATCATGCAGCCCATATATTTCTTCAAGCCCCTATGGGCGGGGGCCATTATAGATCAATGACCTACCAGATAAGCTAACCTCAAAAGTATGTCTGTTTGCGGATGACACTGCTGTGTATCTGACAGTGTGCGGATGACAGTCGAGGTGCGGATGACAGTGGCGTGCTGCAGCAGGACCTGGATAGACTATGTGGGAATCCAGTAGGGACATGGAGTTTAACCCCTCTAAGTATCAGGTTGTTAGGGAGTCTATACCTCTAAAAAAACAGTAAATTTTCCATGCAAATTGCAGGGCCATGTCCTTGAGGTTGTCACCAGTGCAAGATACTTGGGGGTTGACATTTCCAGTGGCCTATCATGGAATTCCCACATCAACAGAATTACTGCCAAAGCAAACAGTACCCTTGGATTCGTCAACCGAGACATCAAAGTCAAAAACCAAAAGGTCAGGGAGACTGTCTACAAAACACTTGTATGCCCAAAGCTGGAGTATGCGGCCCCAATCTGGGATCCCCATACCAGAGGAAAAAATAATCAAGCTTGAAAAAGTCAAACCAAGAACTATCCGATGGACCACTAATAATTATGATTATAGGTCAAACGTAATGGGCTTGCTCCAGGAATTAGGTTGGAGGTCCCTCGAACAAAGACGGGCAGATGCGCGTCTTTGCTTTTTCTACAAGAAGAAAGGGCGAGGATTGCGACCACATAAAATAGATTTAAGCCCCCACCCAACAGTAAAAATCTTTTCACTGACCGTTCCAAAAGTGGTTCTTCTGTCGCGGTTTATTTTTTATATGGGTTGTCTTTGAGAGTGTGTATCGCTTATATCTTTTTGTTTTGGATAGCCAATTGGCCATTTTGTGGGAAAGTAACTGTCCTTTTGGCTTTCCACTATTGATGTTTCCGTTGGGGAATTTGGGGTCTAGTTATTCTTTCCCTTTGGTGTCTCTGAATGGAGGTGTGGTTAATTGTATCAATTCCTGATCATTGCCTTCGCATCTGTTTTAGAACGAAATCGAACTCTGTTTGGCTGAGTGATGAGCAGAGACCCTACCATGTCCCCATGAAAGCTGGCTTATACCGCAAGTCTTACAGTCATAATACTAGTGTGCTCCATACCTATATCCTGTATCCTGGCTGTGACATGAAATTTGAATGAATCTGGCTGAATATGTTAATTTGTTTATAGTCTAACGACCCATTGAACACTATTTAGAATATACAATGTATATCCAACCACTCAGGCAGTTTGCCTAACATCATCAGTTTAACAGTGTCTAAGTAGTCCTGCCCTGTTAGCCCCTTTCTGTACAGAATGTCCCCAAAATAATATCAAATTGGCAAACAGTGCATGCAGTCCCAATTCAGATGCCACAGAATGCATATCTGATCAGGGCCTTCACTGTTGATCGAATTTCGATGGCAAGTGCATATGGTGTCAGGTATATTTCTATCTACTGGATGTAAGTCTTTGGTTGGGATCTTTAAATAATGTCATGTTGTGAGGTACAGAACACCTCAGTGCAAATGATAGATAGATCAGTGGTTAGTGCACTTGCCTCTGACGCTAGAGTACCACCCCCCCCCTCCCTCTCCCCTCCCCCCGTTTGATTCCTGGTGGCAGTGATTATTTCTGGATACGAACACGCTCCATTGGCATTATCTGCTGGGCGAATGGCAAAAAGTGCACCGTCGTTCCGATAACTGTGTAGGTTTCCAACCTACAAACTTTGTGTGTACTAAATGTACACCTGCGAGTAATGGTCAAATGTGACCGATCACAAGATAGATAGATAGATAGATAGATAGATAGATAGATAGATAGATAGATAGATAGATAGATAGATAGATAGATAGATAGATAGATAGATAGATAGATAGATAGATCAGTGGTTAGTTCACTTGCCCCTGACACTAGAGGCCCCCGGTTTGATTCCTGGTGGCAGTGATTATTTCCGGATGCAAACACACTACATTGGCATCATCTGCTGGATGAATGGCAAAAAGTGCACTGTCGTTCGGATAGATAGATACCTAACACCATATGCAATTTGTCATGATGTTTGGTCTGAATCAGGATCAGTTATGGAAATACCAGTGTGTTGTAATTTACAAAATCAAATGCACCCAAATCTGTGAAGAATGCTGCATAATCGTGGAAATATAGAATTTTTGACAGAAACAGCTTTTTACAAATACTTCCTTGTTTGTACACACCAGCCTTTCAATGTCTTCCTATCAAAGTAACAGAGTATCAGCGTACAAAGCGGCAAACGCCCCAAATGAACTGTCAAAACAATTGTTGTTCACTGGCCAAAAACTGTAACGCTCAGACGGAAGGTAAACAAAAGACTGATTCTCATTTTTGTGGAATCTTTAACGTTTACGCCTAAATAATTCTGATAAGCGCCTGAATAACATTGATCAATGATTTAGAACCGGTCACGCATTTTTCGAACAAACGCCGGGAAAATGAATTTTATTTTTTTAAAACGCATTTATTTGTTAAAAAGGATACGTTATAGTTCTTGAAATTTAGAAAGATCTTTAACATTTACGAAAAGAGAAAAAAATCCGACCAAAAATGTAAGCGTTTCTCGCTAGTTTTCAATTCGCGAGATCTCGTAACTTTGGGACGGATCAGCTGAGAGAGATGGGCTGGTGAAATGCACGCGCACGTTATCTATAGGCGTGCGCGCCAAAGTTGCCTTCGGCAACTTTGTCCATGCCCGTATAAATACCAAAAAGCACTTTGTACTTGTTTTTTTTTTTCAGCGGAGGAACATGTTAAAACTTGAAATTTAGGCCTATGTATTTGATTTATATTGATAATTTTACATAAAAAACTTAAATATTTATCCCCAATCCCCCAGGGTATTGTCAGAATGACATGCAAGTTTCAATAATTACACGCTGCTATCTATAGATCTATATTCATACACTGCAGCAACCGTTTGAGAGTGTTATGTGCAGTTTATAGAACTTGAACCATACCGTTCGGAATACATTGGTTAAATAATATCGTCTTAACGTTAGTTCAACATAGGGTGTCTATTCGGAGATCACCACAAAGTGACCATGTAAGGTTTACCAGGGTTTCCATTGCTAGAGCGGGGGTAGTGTCTCTGACTAAATACGGTGTATAACACGTCTGTTCAACAATTCACATGGAGATTTAGCTGTTTAGCGGGTGGTGGGGGCTATATAGCCCTTTCAAGATTTTCTCATATATCGAGCCGATCGTTTGGGTTGGCAAAAATGGGAGAACCAGGAGAAAATCAGGAAATACTTGTCTTTCACACATGTTTTTTTGAGCGGGATGCGAACCACCAATTAAGCGAGTGTAACTCAGAGAATGACCAAACAGAACTCGTCTCTTGTCACAAGTGAACTGAGCGGGGGCGCGAACCACAGCGATGAGTGACCTATTGAGAAAGAGTCAGCGCTCCTAACCACTAGGCCGCCGAGACCCGTTGAAAACAATGTATAGGTACAATGCAATGGCAAGGGCATGTTAAAGTGATGTTACATGCATTATAGAAGCAGTATTCATCTTTATTATATTGAAAAGTACACGTTAGAACACTCTATATTTTAGAGCAAAATTAAGAAAAATAAGGTTTACCCCTGCAAACCCAAGTTTTTCTATATAAAACAGGGGTTCAAGGGGGTCAAAATTATATAGGCGTGTTTTCGTGATGCCGTGTGTTTTCAGGTTTCCCTATCCTAATGTGTAGCATCAGGTGATCAGGTCCGTGAAATGAACACCCACTAAACCTTACTTATATAGAGAAAATTTGGGTTTACGGGGTAAACAATACTATACTTATTTCCGTTCTTAGGCCAAGGTTGTGGGTACTCGTTATAACCGCCTCAAAGGGGCGGTTCTAACGAGCACCACGACGTTTTAATAAGAAAAATTTCATCCCGAGTTTTCATAAGAAAAGTAGCAATTTTGGAGATGTTAAAAATGCACTTTGTCACACGTGTGTGTTATCTTAATGTCTATTGGTAAGAAAGTCTCATTGAGACAGTTATAACGAGTACCCACAAGATTTTTTAGGACGAAGAAGGGAAAGATAATATTTTCTTTTATGACTGGCTTGATCTTATTTCATTCATATTTGGGTCAATGTGAAACATATATATTTTCATCTTCACTTATATTTTTGCACAAAAAATTACTATCATCCCTAAAGGAGCCGTCTGATCTGGAACCGCACTGTTTGCAACTTTGAAAGTAAACAGCAGACGACAATTGTTGTGATTGGCATGTTAACGGGATAAAAGACATAAGGCACTTGCCAACAATTGATCCAATAATCTAAATGTGGTGAAACTTATTTGTGTAAATCGCGACAGAAGTAAGGGCGAGGATTGTGGCCACGTAAAATCGATTTAAGCCCCCCCCCCCCCCCCCCCAGTGGAAATCTTTCCACTGACCGTTCCAAGGCGGTTCTTCTGTGGCGGTTTATTTGTGTTGTTGTTTGTTACTTACTGTGTGTATCACTTGTGTCTTTTTATTTTGGATGGCCATATGGCCATTTTGTGGGAAAGTGACTGTCCTTATGGCCTCCCTTTGTTTAGGTTTCCATTATGGTCTGGTCGCTTCAGACCCGTAGCAATGGATGATTTCTGTCACTTGATTTGACTTCTGATCAGACTGCGCAAATCATTACGAAAACATGTCTATACAAATACATGAAAAAAAAAATAATAATAATAAGATTAAAAATTGTGATATTTTTTTCTTATTCCTGTTCGGGTGGGGCATACTTACCATTGCAATACAATCGCAAGTTATAAGTCCAGAGAGCAACCATAATTGTTCCAGATATGTTACATATTGCATTTAAATACAATTTTCTAATGTTTTCCAGTATGTATAAGTGCTTTTTTGGTATTTATATGTGCTGTCTGGTATTTTGGTTTGCTTTCCGGTATTTTGGTGCTTTCCGGTAAATGTATGCACCGCACGGGGTTGTGGGACAACTCGGCACATGACAAACTCGGCACATAACAAACTCGGCACATTGCAAACTCGGCACATGACAAACTCGGCCTAAACATAATTAGCCATTTGGGTCAATTATCTATTGTTCACTTGGTAATGATAATTACATAACCAAACAAACAATCAAATTAAAGTTACCTGTGAAATAGGGACCAACTAAATAGGGACAAAACATCAATATTTAATGGAGTAGATCTTTATTTAAAAAAAAAATATGAAGATTTTTTTTTTTTTTTTTCAATAAAATTTCAACTATTTAAGTTTCAAATATTTAAGTTGTTTCTTAAATTTACCAGCGAACAAATCTTAAAAAAAAAAAAAAAAAAGACATAGGTTGTGGCTCTATGAGGCGGTTGTATCAAACACCCACAACCTATTTTTACTGAAAACAAGGAAAAATATCGCTGATTTTCACCAGAAAATTAACCGTTTTGGGGATGTGAAAAAAATGCACTAGGGACGTACGGATGTGTTATCGTAATGCAGTCGCGCCTGAGCATTCGCTGTGTGCATATGCGATAAGTACCAAAATCTCGTGCGCTGGATCGTTTAGAGCAGAAATAACAAGTTTCATACATACCTTTAGCACAGACATACATATACTGTCTGTCTGTCTGTCTACTGATACTGCGTCGGTCACATTTGACCATTACCGCAGGTGTACATTACATACACTCCAGGTTTGCAGGATGAAAGCCTACACAATAATCATGTTATTACGGTAGGGATCTTTAACCTGCACATGGGGATGGTTCTCCCTGCACAGGGGGCCTCCAGTTAACATCCCGATCCGAAGGACGGTGCACTTTATGACAGTCATGAGAACTTAGCTTATGTTAGCACACCTTTGAACATGAATACAAACGGTCTATGTTATAGAGCAGAAATAAGAAATGACGTTCTCATATCAATGTTGTCTTAGGAAGAGAAATTAGGAAGTACCGTTTTACTATTTAATCGAATTTCAAGATATCACTATTATTAGGTATATAGATATCAAATATTGAAGAACATTTTAGGATATCAAGGATTTAGGTATCATGTATTGATATCCATATTATATTTTCTGATATTTCCATTATTGAAAATTGTGATATCTATAATTCAGCATACAGTGTTGACGGGGACGTTAAACCTCAAATCAAACAAACAAACAAACAAATTTTAAATGATATCTATAATTTGATTTTTAGATATCTATATATGCAAAGAATAATGGATATAATAAAACTATTGATTAGATTTTATGATATCAAAAATACTGACAGTTATAGATATCAATAATTTTAATTACAGATTTCTATAATTTGATTTGTAGATATCTATAATATGATTAATATCTATCTTAAGGGATATTTATAATTCCAATTATAGATATCTATAATTCGATATATAAATATTTTAGGATATCAATAATTACATTTATTTTATGATATGAAAAGTATCGATTATTATAGATATCAATAATATTAATGCTAGTTGCAGATTCCACCAGCATTTAAATACAGCACCTTCTTTGAGCAAATCATGACATCGGCTGCTGACACTGGCAATATTTACTCTCGTTTGACAAGGCGCCCATCAACTTGGCTGGGCAATCTCTTGTTTGACAATACGCCCATCAACTTGGCTGGGCAATCATTGGTGGCAATGAGCCCCAAATATCATATTCACAGCTTTAGTTATCGCCTGATTAATCAGATAATTAGTGTAGCAAATAAGTTATATCCAGAGCTTATTGATTTAGATGATTTAAAAAAAAATACAAAAAAATAAACTAGAAACTTATTTTTTTTTATTTTATAAGCATATATATATAATTATTATATAATAATAATAATAAAACAGGCAAATAAAATATTAATGTACAGCTTGATAAGCATTCTAACTATTGTGGACCGAGTTTGCTATGTGCCGAGTTTGTAGGGGCCGAGTTGGTTATGTGCCGAGTTGGATATGTGCCGAGTTTGCTATGTGCCGAGTTGTCCCGATACCCCACGGTATCCCACGACACCCCATGGCACCCCAAGACACTCAACGGCACCCCACGACATCAAAATAAATGTGAATTTAAGCCCCCGGTGGAACATGAAACAACAAGACCCTAATTGAAACATCAGTAGCGGAAAGCCAAAAGGACAGTCACTTTTCCACAAAATGGCCAATTGGCTATCCATTGCAAAATAATATAAGTGATACATCGATACATACATTCAAAGACGAGCTATAACAAAAATAAACAACGACAGAAGAACCCCCTTAGAACGGTCAGTGAAACGAATTCCACTGGTGTGGGTGGGGGGGAGGGGGGGGGCTTAAATCGATTTTACGTGGCCACAATCATCGCCCTTACTTCCGTCGCGATTAAGACAAATAATTTGTTCAGTCCGCATGAAGGCATCCTAACTCTTCAGTGCAAGCTTCTTTATCTTTTATCTTTATGCGCTACTATGCTTTGTTATTTCAGCATCAGTGCCATGGAATTATTTAGTTACATAGACTCGTGTATGCTATGGTGTGCTCGCCGTGAGGCTAAAGTAATTACAGAGCTATACTGCCAGGAACTGTTTAAAGCTCTTTTGTTACCCAATACAATCATTACAGGCAGAAATTAGTTAAAACATGTTTTCTTTGCAGAAGGCAAGCCTGTATAATTTTAGAATATTTTTGGGGTATGCTAAAATGTGCAGATATTTTTGGAGGTCTGATGATATACTGGATATTTTTTTATTTGGTGGGGGGGGGGGGTACTCTGTCAATCTTGATAATTTTTGGGTCGAACATTAGATGCTGGGTCCCGAACTATGTAGCAGGCAGAATTTAGAGTACCCACCCCCTGATACGGCAGACCATAGAGGGAAGACCAAGGTGGACCTGATAAGCTGGAGGTGGGGTATCTTCCTTTTGCTGCCTAGGTGACATGCTCTCGATAAAGGATGGCTGTGATCTTTCAGCTTTGAAGAAATTCAAGGAACTGCTACCAGTTCTCTCTTCCCACCATCTCTCGTTCAAGACACGTACTTGGCCGTCTTGTGTGCGGAGTGCAGTATTCTATGCCAGTGACACTTGGCCATTGACAAAGCCAAACCTCCAGCGTCTGCAGCGGAATGACAGGGCAATGATCAAACACATCTACAATGCCAAGCCACATGACACTGTCACCACCAGTTCCAGTGGGCAACTTACGCAGCCTGTAATTGGGGACCTGGACCTCATCCTGAAGGAGAGAAGGCTTCTTCTGCAACAAGGTCTATCGGAACTCGAATTTTATGGCGACTCAGTATAAAAAATTCAGAAAAATATATAACCACAATGACTTCAGCACCAAATTTCGTAAAATCATTCTTCGATATAAAAAGATTGGGTACAATATAAATGTTATACGACAGACTACAAATGCATGGTAGTTAACCCAATCACGGTTGACAACTTTGCTTCCCTCTTTAATTGCACGCCGGTGGGTCAGGCCTCAGATTCTATGACGGTTCCAGCGTAAAGGCTTATTGAGAATTAGAGAAGTCTAATTCAAGGTAATGTTGGTTGGTGCCTGATGCTCTGTCACTGGTCGGGCCCACCGGAGTCTAACTGTTGGTTTTCTTTTGCTCCAGCATTTCAGCGGTTTCTTGCTGTCGTGTCCTCAAAGATGTTTCATCTCTGTGGTTGTTTGATTATTTGTGTTCACGGAGATGTTGCACTGGTGAGTTAGGAGGCCTTCATACGGACTGAACAAATTATTTGTCTAAATCGCGACGGAAGTAAGGGCGAGGATTGTGGCCACATAAAATCGATTTAAGCCCCCCCCCCCCATTTGAATTCGTTTCCGCTGACCGTTCCAAGGCGGTTCTTCTGTCGCGGTTTATTTTTGTTATGTTTTGTCTTTGGGTGTTTGTGTCGATTATATTATTTTATTTTGGATATCCTATTGGCCATTTCCTGTGAAAGTACCTGTCCTTTTGGCTTTCCGCTATTGATGTTTCCGTTAGGGTATGTTGTTTCATGTTTGTGTTTCTTTCCCTTTGGTGTCTCTGATGGGAGTGTGGGCTGATTGTATCGATTCCTGATCATTCCCTCCACTTCGATTATGCTGGTATGGACACGCGGAACACTCCAATTGTGCATTCGAGACTGCGTGTGACATACAGGTATATGGAAAGCAAGGGCATGGGAGGCCCAAGATGACCTGTAAGCAGCTGACAGAGAGATCGCAGAGAGCTATCGGCCCTCTTCATAGACAAACCGTGAAATCTGGTGTGAGATTTGCCACGCGTGCAGCAAGCCAACTACTTGGAAGAGGGCTCACTTATGTAGGTGTTGCCCCTTTACTTGCATGTACAGTGATCCTGAGCTGTTAGCCTGGTGGTTCATGTTTCTCCTTTAAAGACCAGTCTCTGTTTTTGTCTATAACTAAACTAACACTCTCTTTTTGCATTGTACAAACTCATCTCGCCAACTTTCCTTTCCCTTAATTTTAGCTAACATCCTTCAATACTTGGTTCGCAGGAACCTGTCTTACGACCCCCTCAGGGGCGAGGGTAAAACAATTTCGCAGACATGACCGACAGAAAGATAGATAGATAGATAGATAGATAGATAGATAGATAGATAGATAGATAGATAGATAGATAGATATATAGATAGATAGATAGATAGATAGATAGATAGATAGATAGATAGATAGATAGATAGATTAGGGTATAATTGCCAATTAATGCGTAACTATACCAAAGTTAGTGACACAGAGACATTTCTGATATTTAATCGTCACCAGTGTGTCTCAACCCCAAAGTTCTGAAACCGAAACGGATGATGGACAAGGCCCGGCAAACACAGCACATCTTACTCCGAGCACACATCGATCGACGTAGCGCATGAGACAGGTCAACTGGGGGCATCAAGCCAAAGACGCCCACCCCAATAAGAGTATCCAAATTATGATATAATAAAAGTATTTATGATCTACAATTTTTTAAATTTAAAAGTTTTGCCGCCATTTATATTTTTCAGTAAGGGACGTAACTTTGACCCGGATTCATAAAATTGTATTATTGTATTATTATTTGTCCGGGACATTGTGAGTGTTTATTATTATTGTTTTCACTTCAATATCAGTATCATTATTGATAGTATTTTTCACTGCTAACAATAATTCTGCGGCCGCAAATTATGCATTTCACATCAAAACAACTAAAATCAGTCACAGACGCTACTGGTACTAAATGATCAGCAATTCACGAGTCGTTATGGCACGTAGTGAGAACTGTAATGTACTGTTACCAAATGATCATTAGCGAGAGAGAGAGAAAGAGAGATGGATCAATTGCTAAACGCGTTTCCTGTACCAGTTGACTTGAATATTTTGCTGCCTTGGATGGAATGCAATGATATCGCATTATACTTAAGTATTTCATTAAATGACTTCTGTGGGGCCCGCGCCTTTGCAGCTTCCAAAAACCTTGAATCGGTATTTAAGAGCTGAGTATTCTCTGAATTTTGATAGCGCCGGATGGCTTCTCTGAATATTGATAGCGCCGGATGGCACATTCAAAATCGACCAGGAATCGATACAATTAAATCACAGCTACCATCAGAGACCCAAAGGAAATAAACACAAACATGAAGCAACTAGACCTTTATGGAAACATCACTAGCGGAAAGTCAAAAGGACAGTTACTTTCCCACAAAACGGCCAATTGGCTATCTAAAGCAAAATAATAAAAGCGATACCACACTCAAAGACAATCCATAACAAAAATAAACTACGACAGAAGAACCGCCTTGGAACGGTCAGTGAAACGAATTTCACTGGGTGGGTTGGTGAGGTGGGGGCTTATGTCGATTTTACGTGCCTTACTTCTGTCGCGATTTAGACAAATAATTTGTTCAGTCCGCATGAAGGCCTCCTAACTCATCAGTGCAACATCTCCGTGAACACAAAAATCAATCAACCACGGAGGTGAAACAACGGTGAGGACTAGACAGCAATAAACCACTGAAATGCTGGAGCAAAAGAAAACCAACAAAAAGAAACAAAAAAAAAAAAAAAAACAGAAAATCAAAATCTGCAAATGTTTGTCCGATATGGACATCGTGTTAAATTTACATTGAATCTGTGGAACATATTTGTTTATCTTATCAGTCCAACGTGATAACTACAAATAACTATTAATCGGGATAATTATCTTGTTAGCAGGGCACACATATAGGCAATGGTTCTTGCAGAAACACGATAAGTATAACAATTACTGCTTAGTTGCTATTTGTTGTTTTTCGCAACTCTTGTATCAAACGTTTTAGTACCATAAACTAATTATATTGTAAATTGATAATCACTTAGGTATTTTATTGATAGTAATACTATAAGAAATAATTAAATATGATACAGCTTTTATTATGCCAGACTCTGTTGGTTGGTGCCTGATGCTCTATCTCTGGTCGGCCCCATTGGAGTCTAACTGTTGGTTTTCTTTTGCTCCAGCATTTCAGTGGTTTCTTGCTGTCGAGTCCTCACCGTTGTCTCACCTCTGTGGTTCTTTGATTATTTGTGTTCACGGAGATGTTGCACTGCTGAGTTAGGAGGCCTTCATGCGGACTGAACAAATTATTTGTCTTAATCGTGACGGAAGTAAGGGCAAGGATTGTGGCCACGTAAAATCGATTTAAACCCCCAGTGGAAATATTTCCACTGACCGTTCCAAGGCGGTTCTTCTGTGACGATTTATTTATGTTGTTGTTTGTTACTTACTGTGTGCATCACTTGTGTCTTTTTATTTTGGATGGCCATATGGCCATTTTGTGGGAAAGTAACTGTCCTTATGGCCTTCCTTTGTTTAGGTTTCAATTATGGTCTGGTCGCTTAATGTTTGTGTTTCTTTCCCTTTGGTGTCTTTGATGGGTGGAGTAAGTTAATTGTATCGATTCCTGATCTTTTTTTTACTTCTACTTTTCTGTATTCGTTATGACAATTACGGCTGTAGTTATTACCCTTACTTTTGAAATGGCTCACGAAGTAAATCTCATTGACATTTATTCAACCACAACAACAAATTTATTCTCAAAGTAGGAACTATTTAGCTTTCAGTACTCCAGCAAATGATAGAAGTGCTATTTAACATTCATACCCTGTATAAAATGAGAGACTAAAATTTACTACCGGGCGGCTAGCCATTCCTGTCTTTATGGCTAGCCATCCAGTACCGGACGAGCAGACGCAAGGCCGATCATGATATAGTGTATATTGAGTATGACATAAAAACAAAGTGAATCCGACAGGTCCCGCGTAAAACATATTTATATAAGCGTGCGGATATGGATGTTCTGAGAGACCATATGGCGCGATTTAAGGATTCCTTTCCTCAGACCTCTCTCGCATGTCAGTAAATGACTTGTGGGTCAGTTTTAAGACCGAACTTACGACGGCCATGGAAAGGTACATACCAATAAAAATGACCAAAACAAAGCATAGTGTACCATGGATCGATAACACGATCAAACACTTAATCAGAAGGCGTGACAGATTGTACTTTCGTGCTCGTAAGTCTAGCAATCCCGACGTGAAGAACCATTACAATATTGGAAGCATGTTTCTAGCATCTTTACCTTTGATGATGAAAATATTGATCCCGAGGGCCCCCAGAAGAATGGAAAAGTTAAGAAATTTTGGTCATTTGTAAAGTCCCTGAAAAAAAGAATCATTTGGGATCACTTCACTTAGGGAAAATGGAATTTTGA
The DNA here is from genome assembly GCA_963580285.1 of Lucinisca nassula. Lineage (NCBI taxonomy): Eukaryota > Metazoa > Mollusca > Bivalvia > Lucinida > Lucinidae > Lucinisca > Lucinisca nassula. The sequence goes on from OY757019.1 coordinate 98,278,292, forward strand.
AAACTGAATCGCGCGACAAGGCAAACATATGTAATAAGCAGTTTCAATCGGCGTTTGCACGTGAAGCTGACGGTGGACCATCAAAAGGTACAAGTCCGTTCCCCTCTATGGGGGACATAACAGTTGACCCCAAAGGGGTCGCAAAACTGTTGGACAAGCTCAACATACATAAGGCATCTGGGCCTGACGGTCTGCATGCCAGGGTGCTTATGGAATGTAGTGCTGAAATATCTCCCCTGCTGGCCTTTATTTTCAATGAATCACTTGCTCGGGGCACTGTACCAGATGACTTGCGACAAGCAAACGTAACCCCGGTCTTTAAGAAAGGAGAAAAATATGATGCTGCGAATTACAGACCGGTGTCGCTCACATGCATATGTTGCAAAACCCTGGAGCATATATTAGTTAGCAACATTAACAAGCACCTAGCCTCTGAAAGCTTTCTTGCTGACTGTCAACATGGTTTCCGAAGTCGAAAGTCTTGTACAACTCAATTAGGACAGTTCTACCATGACATAGTGAGCACTCTGGATGGGGCCATTAATCGTGGTCACAAACAGACTGACCTGATTATCATGGATTTTGCCAAGGCCTTCGACAAGGTACCTCACAGGAGGCTATTGTACAAACTGGATCATTATGGGATTAGAGGATCCACACTTAAGTGGGTTAGCTCATGGCTCTCTGGATGCACACAACAAGTTGTACTTGACGGCCAAGCGTCGGATCCAGTCCCTGTTCTGTCCGGTGTCCCACAAGGTTCGGTACTTGGACCGGTCCTTTTTTTATATTTATTAACGATCTTCCTGATAATATCAGGTCATCTGTTCGCTTATTTGCTGATGATTGTGTTTTGTATAGGAATATATATACTTCTTCTGACTGTCTTATCTTACAAGATGACCTGGATAGCCTATCACGTTTGGAGGCCGATTGGCAAATGAAGTTCAATGTGGCCAAATGTCATTCAATGGGGGTGTCACGGCACCCTCATGACAAGCAGATTAAATTCAACTACACATTACATCAACATACTTTGGAACATGTCAAATCCGCAAAATATCTTGGTATCACCATTACTGATAATCTTGATTGGGGTCAACATATTTCTGAGATTACCTCTAAAGCAACTAGGACGCAATTTGGCTTTTGCACCTAGGCAGACAAAGGATGTTGCATACAAAACCCTGGTTAGACCTCAACTAGAGTATGCATCACCTGTTTGGCATCCCCATGTTAAAACTCAGGTTCAACAGGCTGAGAAGGTTCAGAGGATGGCTGCCCGATGGACCTGCAGGCGATGGCGGAACAGAAGCAGTTTTCGTGTTCGTGTTTGTAGATCCCTCCTCTTCCAGGAGAACCACGTAGTAACGTGTAAGTCCTTAAATTGATATGCACCCCACCAATAATATTACATATTAACAGACGTCACAGACGTTCAACGAACATATATACAGTCACTGTACAAAGCTTTTGGCCCATACTGCAGAGTCTCATTAACTTTGATTACGGAGTTGAGTGCGTTTGTTGTGGAGGGCAGAACAAAGTCCCCTAGACGTTGATTCCAGATCGTGCAAAAGAGTGCCCAGAATTGGTTGCTGAATTTCACGTTCCAGAACTGTACAATCCAGAATAATTGCCACGAACTTGCTTTCATTAGATTTAAGTTCTTTTGACCGATCACCACCGCAGCACTCACTAAGAGTTGAAATGAACTTGTCCACAAAAGGTGCTCTAACTCCTGATAAGGCGTCACATCTCAAAATGAAATGTTCCACATTCTCTGGTTCATTATGACATAACAAGCACGGGGGATTTACTTCATACTGATTAAACCTAGCATGAATCGCCTGCAAAATATATGTGCCAGTCATTAACTTACACTTAATGCCCGCTTTACGTATTGAGATTAAGTCAAACCCTGCATCCTGCCAGACCAAATGAGACGACCCTACTGAGAATTTAGTAGTATTCATAAACCTTAAGGTACTTTTCTCCTTAGCATCTGATAAGATCTTACTTGACCAGTACTCATGTATTGCTTTATCACAGTAGTGTTGGTGAAATGCTTGATGAGCTGGAGTGGCCATCGTTGGAGGCCCGTCGCGAGCAGTCCTCTCTAACCTTCTTTTATAAGATACACTCTGACACAGTGTCTCTTAATAAAGATAAATACTTGACCACTGTGACTACTTCAACTCAAACAAGGGCATCAAAACTAAACAACAGTCAATATCGTAGGTACCAGGCCTATAGTGATGCCCTGAAGAATTCTTTCTTCCCTAGAACTATTCCTCAATGGAACAGTCTTCCCTCCTCTGTGGTAAATGCGAAAACTGCAGAGAAGCTCAAAGCCCGCATGGTGTAGATTGGGATCCAGAGGTGTGGGTTTTAGTACACCTCTGAAAGCAGATTGTAAATAGTTTTAAGAACTCATCCAGTGCGTTTTTTTTTTTTTTGCTAAATCCTAAATTTAGCGCACCACCAAAGTGAGGTTATGGCCAAGTATGACCGACTCAGATAGATAGATAGATAGATAGGTCCTTAATGCGATTGTCAAAATTACTCCCGGATCTCGGCCGTTACTTCCGGGTTTTATACTTTCCCCCTAAATTTGAAGTCGGGAAGTCGACAATATCAAACGGCTACCTTTTGACTTTATCGATGCGTCGGAACTTGGCTAGCAACGGATGTAAATAAAAATGGCTAAAGTTGTCATCGCTGGTAAATTATCTTTGCTATAAATCGTTGAAGCTGATTTTTATGCGTTTGTATTTTAACATAAAAACCTTTCGGTTGTTATCATTTGGAAAATAGGGAATTGATGAGCTGTCACAGTGAAGGTCAAATTTAGGAGTGATGCGTGATAGCTCGGTGGTGATAGCTCAGTGGTTAGTGCTCTTGCCTCTGATGCTAGAGGTCCCGGGTTCGATCCCCGGTAGCGGCGATAAATTTTCGGTGTCCGAACACGCTCCATTGGCATCATTTGCAGGGATGAATGTCACTAAGTGCACAGTCCTTCGGAGCGGGACGTTAACTGGAGGCCCCCTGTGCAGGGAGAACCATCCACTGTGCAGGTTAAAGAACCCTACCATAATTACATGATTACTGTGTAGGCTTTCATCCTGCAAAACTAGTGTATGTAATATACACCTGCCTAGAATGTCCGCGAGGGCATATGGCAGTATATATAGAAAGAAAGAAAGAGAAAGGAGTGAAATAATTCACACCTGACAGCAAACTGCTTTGTATCAAAACTTATGGAGCGTGATAGCTCTATCTATCCGGTGCATACATTTACCGGAAAGCACCAAAATACCGGAAAGCAATCCAAAATACCGGAAAGCACATATAAATACCAAAAAGCACTTATACATACTGGAAAACATTAGAAAATTGTATTTAAATGCAATATATAACATATCTGGAACAATTATGGTTGCTCTCTGGACTTATAACTTGTGAGTGTATTGCAATGGTAAGTATGCCCCACCCGAACAGAAATAAGAAAAAATATCACAATTTTTAACCTTACTTATTTTTTTTTTTCATGTATTTGTATAGACGTGTTTTCGTAATGATTTGCGCAGTCTGATCAGAAGTCAAATCAAGTGACAGAAATCATCCATTGTTACGGGTCTGATCAGACGCACAAGGAAATTAAAGAGAAGAAATTGTCTTGCTCTGGCTCATTATATAAACGCTTGATTGTTGATTAACCAATGAATACCTGTTGAAGTTATACCACATTTAGATAATTGGATCAATTGTTGGCACGTGCCTTATGTCATTTATCCCTTTAACATGCCAATCACAACAATTGTCGTCTGCTGTTTACTTTCAAAGTTGCAAACAGTGCGGTTCCAGATCAGACGGCTCCTTTAAGGATGATAGTGATTTTTGTGTGCAAAAATATAAGTGAAGATGAAAATATATATGTTTAACATTGACCCAAATATGAGTGAAATAAGATCAAACCAGTCATAAAAGAAAATATTATCTTTCCCTCCTTCGTCCTAAAAAATCTTGTGGGTACTCGTTATAACTGTCTCAATATGACTTTCTTACCAATAGACATTAAGATAACACACGTGCGACAAAGTGCATTTTTCACATCTCCAAAATAGCCACTTTTCTTATGAAAACTCGGGATGAAATTTTTCTTATTAAAACGTCGTGGTGCTCCTTAGAACCGCCCCTTTGAGACGATTATAACGAGTATCCACAATCTTTGCATAAAAACGGAAATAAGTATAGTATTGTTTACCCCCTAAACCCAAATTTTCTCTATATAAGTGGGGTTTAGTGGGTGTTCATTTCACGGACCTGATCACGTGATGCTACTTACTAGGATAAGGAAACCTGAAAACACACGGCATCACGAAAACACGCCTGTATAATTTTGACCCCCTTGAACCCGTTTTATATAGAAAAACTTTGGTTTGCAGGGGTAAACCTTATTTTTCTTAATTTTGCTCTAAAATATAGTGTTCTAACGTGTACTTTCCAATATATAAAAAGATGAATACTGCTTCTATAATGCATGTAGCATCACTTTAACATGCCATTGTCATTGCATTGTACCTATAAATTGTTTTCAACGAATGTAGGACAAAACGTCCCATGGACAAAACGTCCCATGCCATTTTTGACCAAGTGGACAAAACGTCCCACATCATTTTTGCAGGGTGGACAAAACGTCCCACATCATTTTGTCAGGGTGGACAAAACGTCCCACATCATTTTTTCAGGGTGGACAAAACGTCCCACACAGTTTTGACAGGGTGGACAAAACGTCCCATGCTATATTGACAGGGAGGACAAAACGTCCCATATTCTTGAGGTGGTGTTAGGGAGGTGGAAGAGTTTTGGAAGGGTATGTGACAATATAGAGTAAAAATTCACTATTAAGACCACCTTAAATTGAGACCAATTATGCTTTTAAAAGCATCTTTAGAAGGTTTTAGGTACATTTTCTTTGTGTTTGTAGTGTCCAGTCTGCACTAGTTGAAGCCCACCCTTGGAACTGTTCAAAAGTGGTCTTTTAGGCCACTACTGAACAGTCCCAAAGGTGGTCTTAATATATGAATTTTACTGTACTAACATGAACACTACAAAAATGAATGTGGAAATATAGTTAGAGGCTTTTATTTACAAAACATGAATATGCAAACACAATCATTAAAGAGCACATGGTTAAGAGCACATTTTTTACATACAAGAATTTTTTTTATGATAGCACATATAAGATAATGTGTACAACTTATCTTACTCTGTTGAAAAAAAAATAATATCAGTGGGTAATTGGCAAACAGTGCAGGCCAAGATCAGATGCCTCAGAACACGATGTCTTATCAGGGCCTACACTGTTTGCAAAACTATAAGCCACATTCCAAATTAATTTTAAACAAAACACAACCTGATATCCCTATCTGAAACACAGTTTTCACCTATTATTTCATTACTGGATATATCTTGTATAAAAATACTAAAAGGTATCTTGTATAAAATACTGAAAACATCACGAAAACGTGCCTTTATAATTTTGACCCCCTTAAAACCCACTATACAAGTATGCCTGGAACTACTGATCATGCCAAATATAATCCTAATGTGTTGAAGGTCCATAAAACCCCTAAGCACACATGTATAATAAAAAAAGTTATTACAAGTAATTATGCCCTTTTCACTTTAATCTAACAAAGGCTTTTTCTTTGATTAGCTGCTAATTACAGAATTAAATTGCTGATAGGAAAATGTATAACTTTTGAAAATTCTGATTGATTTTTGTGAAGGGTCTTTATAATCTGTATGATGAAAATTAATGGTGATGATCAAAGTGATCATAATTGAACAAACATTATTAAGTCAGTTCAATGAATTTAATCTAAGGTTGTAATTTTCTTATTCATTGTTAGAATTTTTGCATTGATGATTTCACTGTTATACATTTTTTCACCTTTTGTACATGTGCAGTACTACCTGCCTGTTGCAATAATTTCTCCATGAGCACCAAAATAGCTTTGACAGTATTGAAATCTACAGTTTTCAACACATGTATATACAGACTGATTTTCCAAAATCAGTAATTGTGCATGTGGAGGGGGGGGGGATATTGTCAGCCTTTACAAAAAAGAGGGGATTTTGTCCGGGGGTGGGGGGATTATGTTTGGGGCGTCTGATCAGGGCCTACATTATTTGCAAAAAGTTCAAATAAATTTAAAAGAAAACACCCCTTAATTTCAAAATGGACTCCTGTCATATATAAGGAGGATGAATCCATTTGGTATAACATGGGGAATATAATGGTCCTAATTTGCTCACCTGAGATAAGAGATATACATGTGGGTCCCATGGTGGGGCGAAATGCATGACACTAGAGGTCAATTATATCATTTCAACAAACAACAATTAGTCATTTATTAGATAGATTAGATTAGATAGATTAGATTAGGTGTAATGGTTCCCTTTGAATTGAATATGGGACGTTTTGTCCACCCTGTCTAAATAGCATGGGACGTTTTGTCCACCCTGTCAAAACCGTGTGGGACGTTTTGTCCACCCTGTCAAAATCATGTGGGACGTTTTGTCCACCCTGCAAAAATGATGTGGGACGTTTTGTCCACCCTGACAAAATGATGTGGGACGTTTTGTCCACCTGGTCAAAAATGGCATGGGACGTTTTGTCCATGGGACGTTTTGTCCGGCTCCCGTTTTCAACGGGTCTCGGCTGCCTAGTGGTTAGAAGCGCTGACTCTTTCTCAATAGGTCGCTCATCGCTGTGGTTCGCGCCCCCGCTCAGTTCACTTGTGGCAAGAGACAAGTTCTGTTCGGTTATTCTCTGAGTTACACTCGCTTAATTGGTGGTTCGCATCCCGCTAAAAAACATGTGTGAAAGACAAGTTTTGCCTGATTTTCTCCTGGTTCTCCCATTTTTGCCAACCCAAACGATCGGCTCGAAATCTTGAAAGGGCTATATAGCCCCCACCACCCGCTAAACAGCTAAATCTTCATGTGAATTGTTGAACAGACGTGTTATACACCGTATTTTGTCAGAGACACTACCCCCGCTCTAGCAATGGAAACCCTGGTAAACCTTACATGGTCACTTGGTGGTGATCTCCGAATAGACACCCTTTGTTGAACTAACGCCAAGACGACATTATTTAACCAATGTATTCCGAACGGTCTGGTTCAAGTTCTATAAACTGCACATAACACTCCCAAACGGTTGCTGCAGTGTATGAAGATTTATCTATATAGATAGCAGCGTGTAATTCTTGAAACTTGCATGCCATTCTGACAATACCCAAGGGGATTGGGGATAAATATTGAAGTTTTTTAGGTAAAATTATCAATATAAATCTAATACATAGGCTTAAATTTTTAACATGTTCTTCCGCTGAAAAAAACCCAAGTACAAAGTGCTTTTTGGTATTTATATGTGCTTTCCGGTATTTTGGTTTGCTTTCCGGTATTTTGGTGCTTTCCGGTAAATGTATGCACCCTAAACATCTATTTATCTATCTACTGATACTGCGTCGGTCACATTTGACCATTACCGCAGGTGCACATTCAATACACTCCAGGTTTGCAGGATGAAAGCCTTCAAAGTAATCATGTAATTACGGTAGGGATCTTAAACCTGCACAGGGAATGGTTCTCCCTGCACAGGGGGCCTCCAGTTAACGTCCCGATCCGAAGGACGGTGCACTTTATGACATTCATCCCTGCAAATGATGCCGATGGAGCATGTTCGGACACTGAAATTTTATCGCCGCTTCCGGGGATCGAACCCGGGACCTCTAGCATCAGAGGCATGTGCACTAACCACTGAGCTATCACGCTCCACCGAGCTATCACGCATCACTCAGTGGTTAGTGTTCTTGCCTCTGATGCTAGCGGTCCCGGGTTCGACCCGGCAGTGGCGATAAAATTTTTGTGTCCGAACACGCTGCATTGGCATCATTTGCAGGGATGAATGTCATAAAGTGCACCGTCTTTCGGATCAGGATGTTGACTGGAGGCCCTCTGTGCAGGGAGAACCATCCCCTGTGGAGATTAAAGATCCCTACCATAATTACAACAGTGTAGGCCCTGATCAGATGCCGCGTTGCAGATCTGGACCTGCACTGTTTGCCAGGGTACCCTATTTGGGGTTTCTGGTATGAAATGGGTTAAAAGGAAGTGTTCAAACAGATTTTTTTATTGTGGCCTTCAAATGATGCACTGGACAAAGTCATTACACCATATATATAGATGAATAAAAACAGGTCTGAATCAGAATTAATGCTGGTGACTAAGTCATGTCAAATGACATTCAGTCACCATGCATGACCTGTGATATAGGAAGTTGGTTCCAAGCTGCCATGATAATTATGATCTGATATAGGAAGTTCATCCCTAACTGTCACCAAAGAGAAAACTTAGTTCCATGTACAGTTATCCTCTGCGGCCTCAGCCGAGGAAATTTTTATCAAAATGTAACTTTGGACACAAGCTCCCAGAGGTGACTCTGATCAGCCTGAGCTTTGGCACAGTCTGATCAGAGTTGTCTCTGGGAGCTTGTCTCCTGGTAAATGAATGTCATTTGACATGTCACCAGTAACAGTTCTGATCCAGAAGGACACACTTGCTTTTAGGACTAGAGAGGTATAAGGGACTAACTTCCCAAATCACATTTGACGAGTCACCAGTATAACAATTCTGGGAGCTTGTGTCCATTGGTACATTTTTGCTTGATGCGATTCATTTAACATAAATTATTTACTCTTAATATTCAGACACTTCAAGTCCTTACCATACTTGTTCTAAAGATTGGAAAAGTACATCTTACTACCTGATTTAGTGTCTTGACAGTGTAGACCCTGATGAGATGCCACATTCTGCCACGTCTCATTTGGGTTTACACTGTTTGCTCAGGCCTATCTGTCCAAATACTTACAGAAAATATGGGCCCCGTCAAGCGATTTTGGTACTTACCGCCTATGCGAGCAGCGAAGTTTCAGGCGAGCCTGCGCATTCGCGCAGTCTCGCCAGAACTTTCGCTGCCCGCTCATACAAGCAGTGAATCAGAGGATCCTTCAGACAGAAAGCCATATCCCTGGCCCCTCTGAATGGCTGGGCATGCGCAGTTAAAATTTGTCATGACGGAATGCTCGAAGACACAAATTCGCTTGGCGGGGCTCATGGTATAATGTATGAATATTCGCAAACAACAAAGATGCAGGTCAGTCTGCACATCCACAGTCAGATCAGCACCTTAACCCTTGTCCTGCTGAATATTTATAAAAATATGCCACACCCACAACTGATTATCAGCCAATCAGATTGAGTGATGCAAATTATTGCAACAAATTCATAAACTGAATGACAAACAATGAAGATCCTGATCAGATGGCTTCTTCAGAAGCCATCTGATCTGGATCTACATTGTTTGAAAAATAAGGCCTATCCGGCTCAGCAGGACAAGGGTTAAGTGTTCCCTGCTTTGATCGTAGATTGAGTACCCCTAATTTCTGCAACCATAAACTTTAAGCCTTGGCCACTCTATATGCACCACAACCTCTTATATAAATAAAAAACACTAATGATGGTGCCCATAGCAGAAACCGTGTTTATAATTATATCAGTTAAACAACCTTGTTTATATCGAAACAATAATGTATAAATTATATATAAAAAAGACCATTTATTGTCATAATTCTGTATAAGCTACACATTTTTGGGATCTAATGACCATTTATTGTCACTTTTTTGTATAGTCTACACATTTTGGGGATCCATAACAGACTATACATGCCTATACAAACACATTGTAACCTTTATCGCCAAAAATATAAAAAAAAATATAGATTGTGGGTACCCGTTAGAACTGCCTCATCAAGGTGGTTCTAATGTGTTCCCACATTCTATATTTAATTAGAGCAGAAATAAGCAAAATATGGTTTACCCTTGTAAACCCCAGTTTTACCATATAAAAGTGGGGTTCAAGGGGGTCAAAATTATATAGGCCTGTTTTCGTGATGAGCACCCTAAGTGTTCACTGCTTTGACTGTAGAGTACCCCTAATTTCTACAACTATCAACTTTAAAATAAGCCTTGGTCACTCTATATACATATACAGTCGAACTTCAATGGCTGGAACACCTTTGGGACCTCGAAAATCTGTTCGAGACAGGGGTAGTTCGAGCCACTGAGGTTACTGTCAGGAGGCAAAACGAGATACTTTTAGACATCTTTTCGGTGTTCTATAATGAATATGTATGCTGTGTGTACTCATTAGAATCGCCTCAACGAGGCGATTCTAATGAGTACACACAGCATGCTTTTGCAAGATAAAAGACTAAAATCTCCTTAATTATCCCCCACTATTTCTTATGTAGAGGAATTCGCTAGGGGCTCAAGAATGTGTTCGACTCAGCCATGGTAAACGAGCCATCGGTGTTCGAGCCATCGAAGTTCTACTGTATAAAGTTGAGTTTATTAAAGTGTTCATTTGCTTTAAACATGTTTATTTCTTCAACATATACATCTTTTCGGTGTCCTGTAATGAATGTGTATGCTGTGTGTACTCATTAGAATCGCCTCATCGAGGCGATTCTAATGAGTACACACAGCATGCATTTGCAAGATAAAAGACTAAAATCTCCTTAATTATCCCCCACTATTTCTTATGTAGAGGATTTCGCTAGGGGCCCAAGAATGGATTCGACTCATCCATGGTAAACGAGCCATCTGTGTTCGAGCCATCGAAGTTATACTGTAGCTGCATGAGCAGACCGGTTTAGGTTTTCGTTTTCTTATCTGGTCCCAGACCCTGAAGACAGGTTTCCTACCTCATACTGCATATATACCCATGTGTATATTACGATTAAAATCCTAACATTACGATAATACACCCGTGCGACATAGTGCATTTTTTCACATCTCCAAAATGGCCATTTTCCTGATGAAAATCCATGATATTTTTCTTATAAATTCTGCAAACATAGGTTTTGGGTGCTCGTTAGAACCGCCTCATTGAGGCGGTTCTAACGAGTACCCACAACCTATGTCTTGGAGCAAAAATAAGGGAAATGATCTAAAACCCCGTAAACCCCAGTTTTCTCTATATAAAGTGAGGTATAGGGGGTCTTCATTTCACGGACTTGTTCACGTGATAAACTTGAGAACTTGCTGTAATTCTTCTAAAAATTTTAACCAATTTGATCTGCGATCAAGCAAGGAGTCCAAAACGTTCAGACGGAATGGCAAACCGTGTAGAGCAGTCTGATCTGGGTCTGCACTGTTTGCTTAGTCCTATCCCAATACTAATTATCATTATGATATTATCGTTTAGTGGTAATTGTTTAATTTCAGGGAAAGCTGACTGTCCCTATTTTGCCAGGGCTGAGCTTCTAGGGGACAAGTTGAAAATAAATTTACCAGACTTTAATCTTCACAAGATAATAAAGCGACCAGAGGAATGGCAGGTAAGGATTTCCCACATGTATATTCTAATTTAATAGTACCCACTATCATATATGTATGTCTTTTTATATGCAAACATAAAGATAATATAGTATACATTTATTTTCGAGTAATTTTAATTTACCCTGCTTTTCTCTGTAAAGTGGATGTACAAGGATGTTTATAATACATCTTAATTATATCCCTTTGGTGATTAATAATAAGCATTATAGGTCACATACTGGTCATCTCCTGCTATTATTCTGGTGCAAGTTTGGGATATTTTCCTTACTTCTTCTGCAACGATTGTGGTTCCTCAATAGAACTGTCTCATAGAGGTGGTTCTAATGTGTACCTACAACCTATGTTATTAAATAAGAGAGAATGTTTACAAGTGTTTGCATTCCACAGGCTTGTTAATATATACCACATAGCAAAAACTCAGATCAGCTGTGCTGTATGCACATCACTGAGGTGGGTCTGATGAGTACATAAGTTTAACCCTTTTTATACCAAATGGAATCTTCCTTTTTATAAAAACAAGGGGTCCATTTCAAAACTTTGGGGTGTCAGACTGTGCTATATTCAAAATTTGTTGGGAAAATGGTTTAACTTTTTTGCAAACAGTGTTGGCCCGGATCAGACGCCACATTCTGCTGCGTCTGATCTGGGCCTGCACTGTTTGCCAGGGTACCCATTTAGGGGTTTCTGGTACAAAATGGGTTGATCATATCCCCGGATTGGAGGGATATATTGAAATATTATTTCTCTAATTTCAGGAATAAAGTATGCTGTTGGTACTCATAAGAACCACCTCAGTGCAGAGGTGCTTCTAATAAATACCCACAACATACATCGCCAAGGCACTTCAAATGAGTACCCACAGCATAATGTTTTGTGCAGAAATAAGAAAATTATCACTTCTTTTTGGATGGAAAAAAGCGCCTTCAACACTGTAAAGGTCATTTTGGAGATGTTGCTTCCAATTTTGTCGGGTAAAAGTCCCACAAAATTGGAAGCAACGTCTCAAAAATGACCTTTACAGTGTTGATGGGGACGTTAAACCTCAAATCAAGCAAAAAACAAAATTATCTTGAGCTATGATTTTATAGCAAGAATTAAGAAATACAAGAACAATGCTCCTAGACTGCTCACCTGAGTGCTGTGTGTATCGTGAAATGAATTTAAAGGTCCAACTATGTACTCCTGCGTATAACTCCCAAATAGTTGCTCAGACTGAGCAGACCAATTTATCAAATATATGACAGCTGTTGCCTTGCTGGTATAGAAATAATGGCATGAAGTTGTAATTAATTCTGATTTATTCAGAGAATTTTACAGCCAAGCATGCTAGAAGTTTAAAATTAGACAGTGCAGTACCAGACTGAAATGTTTATCCTAGTAAAGGTATACACATTTATTCATTTTGTATCAGAAACCCCAAAACGTTCAATTGGCAAACAGTGCAGGCCCTGATCAGACGCCGCGTTCTGCGGCGTCTGATCTAGGCCTGCACTGTTTGCAAAACTGATTTTTTGTTGCCATATGCTTAGGCAATTAGTGAGGCTTGTCAGTGTGAACCTGAGATTTATTGAAGTTCATTTTGAAAAATGAAAATTAAGAGAGGTGTTGTTCTGGAGAGACTAAAATGTCCATACATGGATTTTCAGGGTACTAAATCCCAGGAGTATATGAAGATCGGAGAGTATCCCTTAACCCATTTAGTACCAGAAACCCCAAAACGGGTACCCTGGCAAACAGTGCAGGTCCAGATCAGACGCCGCAAAATGCGGCGTCTGATCAGGGCCTACACTGTTTGCAAAAAGTTCAGCATTTTCCGAATAGTTTTTGAAGAAAACACAACCTGATACCCCTAAATTTTGAAATGAACTCCCGCTATATATAAGGTAGAAGATTCCATTCGGTACAAACAGGGTTGATCTCTGATAGTCTTGAAGCTCTACTTACCAGGCTTGGCAGGCTACCATATTTGTTTTGGTTTTACGGCTCTTTCAAGATTATTTCTTTTAAATCAAGCCAATCATTAACCCTTTTTGTACCAAATGGAATCTTGCCCCTTATATATGGTAGGAGTCAATTTCAAAATTAACGGTTGTCAAGTTGTGTTTTCTTCAAAATTGATTTGGAAAATAGCTGAGCTTTTTGCAAATAGTGTAGGCCCTGATCAGATGCCGAGTTCTGATCTTGGCTTGCACTGTTTGCCAGGGTACCCGTTTTGGGGATTCTGGTACTAAATGGGTTAATCAGAGGTGGGCAAAAACTGGAGTACCCAGAGAAAAAACACCGAACCTTCCGTTACAGAACATGGCGTCTCGCATGTAACCAGAGCCAGCTAGTCTCGAACCACAGCTGTGACAGATCTAATGATTAAGAGTCAGCACTCTTTATCACTAGGTCAGACAGGCCCATGGCTACCCTATTTACCCTAAATATTTGGACACCTGCTTGTGCTAAAAGTTTACTACCTGATGCTACGACTGAAAATAGCTGGATGAGTGACAAATAGTGTTGACCCTGATGAATGCTGGGGTCTGCGGCATATCATCTGGGTTTACACTGTTTACCCAGGCCTATCTGTCTGAAAACATACAGCAAATATTGTACAAAATTTTGCAAGTTTAGTTTTGAAATCTAAATGAACTTAAGACTTTTGTATACCTTCATTAAGTATACAGCATGTACCAACCACCTTTCATTACGATAACACATCTGTGTGCTATAGGGGATTTTTCAAACCTCAAAAAGGAAATTTTTCTGATGAAAATTTGTGATTTCTTTCTTATTTCTACTCCAAACATTGGTTTTGGGTGCTCATTAGAACCGCCTCATTGAGGCGGTTCTAACGAGTACCTTCAACCTATGTCTTGGAGCAGAAATAAGGAAAATAATGTTTACCCCCGTAAACCCCAATTTTCTCTATATAAAGTGGGGTTTAGGGGGAGGGGGGGTGTTCATTTCACGGACTTGTTCATGTGATGGAGACAAATTATGATGGACTCATGTTCCCAGTTTTGCATGTATATACCTGGTTTCATGGTCATTGGCCTACTGGTTTGGGTATGGAGAAAATTTTCAAAGTGTTATAATTTATCACATATTGGCACAACAGCTATCTTTATGGCAAGCCAGTTTTCTATTCATTTGAACCACAGATATCTTATATGTTACATGAGATATCAAATATTAGATTATGATGAAAGATACCTGATATAATTTTTGCCCCTACCCACTTGGAGAAGTAGATTGGCAGTGCATGCATAGTGCTTCAATGCAGAGCTGAAACTGACAGAACATGAGTCCTGGTAAACCACTTAGAAGGTCTATTAAGCTGGCAAAGTGGTGAGGGCTGATCATCCCTGCATCTATTACCCCAGTGGATTGTTTGTGCAGCAGGGCTTGAGATGTTGATCATTTCATCTCAGTGTTAGAATTGGGACAGGGACATAAAAACCCAACACAAACAAAATTTGATATACTTCATAAAATATCTTATATAATATTTTAGATATCTAAATTATTACTATACCTTGAACATATGAGCATATAAAATATCTAATACATGTATATATGCAATATTAGGTAACTGTTTTAGCAAATAAGATGTGTTATATCTTATATAAGATGCTAAAGATGGTATATACTAAATAAAATATCTTAATTACCTCAATGTGTGTGTGTGTGAATTCTGGTTTAACGTCACTTTCAACAATTTTTCAGTCATATCACGACGGTGTCTGGTTGCGACAGGGAGCTCAATGCTCACGTTTATAGTGCTGCCTCACTGAAGTATCATGTCCCAGACACATTACATGATACCACACCCAGTCACATTATCCTGACACTGGATCGACCAGTCCTAGCTCTACCCCGTAAATCTGAGTGCCAAGCGAGGAGCAGCTAGTACCATTTTTAACGACTTTGGTATGTCGCGGCCCGGGGTCGAACCCCAGACCTCCTGTTACCTCAATGTAAAATAAGATATCTCATATCACATTAAGATATCATATCAATCAATTTAAATATCTTATATATATATCAGATATCTTTTATGTGATATAAGATATCTGATATAACATACATGCATAAGATTTCTAAATTACTACTTGAGATATCTTGTTTAATTAAGCCAGACAAATAGAAATATCTTATTTGATAAAGCAATTATCTTCTAGTATGATAGTGGCTTCCTTCAAGCTTTGGATCACTGTACACCACAGAGGTTATTGACACTGTACAATCATCATCATCACCATCATCATTGTCTTTATCATCATCATCGTCATGGTCGTCATCATGTTGTTGTAATAGGTCAACCATTAGATACTGGAAAGCTTAGGACATATCAGTTTAGTTAGCCAGTTTGCTGAGTTCTTGCTGAGCATGTAAGATGTCCTTCTATATCATGTATGAGGAAGCTGCAAAATAATAACTTCCAATAGGTTAACCCTTTTTGTACCAAATGGAATATTCTACCTTATATATAGCAGGAGTCCACTTCAAAATTTAGGGGTGTCAGGTTGTTTTTTTCTTCAAACCCTATTTGGAAATTTGCTGAAAAATTTGCAAACAGTGTAGGCCCTGATCAGACGCTGCTTTCTGCAGCATCTGATCTGGGCCTGCACTGTTTGCAAACTACCCATTTTGGGGTTTCCGGTACTGAATGGGTTAATTAGGTTGGTGGGTGGATTTTTTGGAGTGAGAGAGGGAAAAAAAGGTAAATGGCCTCACAGAGGTGCATCAGTGGGCTTAGTATCTTATTTGACATCTATCATTTTGCTGCATTGAGGAATTACATGTACTTACTTGTTTGAGAACCTGTACATTAGCATTTTGATAGGGGATCATATATTTAATGGAGTAGCCGCTTATGCTTCTTTTGGCTGTTATAACATTCCCAAAGCAATTAATCTGTATTTACATTTGACAATACTGGGTGCAGGGTGACACCAGGATGCTTCTGTTAAATGGGCCCCGTCAAGCGATTTTGGTACTTACCGCCTATGCGAGCAGCAAAGGTTCAGGCGAGCCTGCGCATCCGCGCAGTCTGGCCAGAACCTTCGCTGC
The DNA here is from genome assembly GCA_963580285.1 of Lucinisca nassula. NCBI lineage: Eukaryota > Metazoa > Mollusca > Bivalvia > Lucinida > Lucinidae > Lucinisca > Lucinisca nassula. The sequence goes on from OY757019.1 coordinate 98,294,828, forward strand.
TCGCTCATACAAGCAGTGAATCAAGAGGAACCTTCAGACAGAAAGCCATATCCCTGGCCCCTCTGAATGACTGGGCATGCGCAGCTAAAATTTGTCATGACGGAATGCTCGAAGACACAAATTCGCTTGGCAGGGCTCATATGCTAATGATTAGTAGACAGTCCATGAAGAAAAGCAAATGCATGGTGATCATACCAAAAGACTTAAACTGCATATTAATTAATTCAGTTTTGATTTGTTAAAGTATGTATCAGTACTGTTTCTTAATTTACCGGATTTACGTATGACTTATTAATACCCAGCAGGCACATGGCGTAATTCTGACATCACATTAACGTCGGTGTCATGACGTTGTACGGAGGTTGATTAGGCATTGCCTTAGCGAAGTTTGCTTGCTGGGTAGGGACCCCTCATTTTAACCTTTAAGACACGTATATTAGATATGAGGTATTTCTCGGAAAGGAAAGCAGTGGTGTCTTAGATATCTTTTACAGTATATAGGATATCTTGTATATATTAGTAGATGCCTGATATTGGATATAAGATGTCTTATAGGTTATAAGATACCTGATTTATCAAAATATATAAGATGTCTGATATAGAATCTGATTTTTCGTATATACCATATCAGATATCTAATGTAATATATAATATGAGGTGCGGTTTTACTATTCAATCCAATTTCAAGATATCTATAAATAAAATGAATGATATCTATAATAAAAATATAGGACATCAATAAATATTATTAGATATCTATAAATAATATTAGGTATCATTTATTTTATGATACCCATAATATGTTAAGGGATATCTATAATTCCATTTATAGATATCTATTATTCGATATTTATCGATATCAAATATTGAAGAACATTTTATGATATCAATAATTACAATTATTGATATCTATAATGTATTTTCTGATATCCATTATTGAATATTGTGATATCTATAATTCAGCCTTTTAATGATATCTATAATTTGATTTTTAGATATCTATATACGCAAAGTAATAATGGATCATTAAACAAATTTATATCAAGAAATATATATTATTTATCATTGATAAAATTTTATGATATCAAAAATACTGATAATTATAGACACCAATAATGTTTATTAAAGATATCTATAAATTGGTTTATTCATATCTATAATTTGATTTATAAATATCTATGATTTGATATGTTAAGGGATACCTATAATTCCAATTATAGATATCTATTATTCGATATATAAATACCAAATATTGAAGAACATATTTGGATGCCAATAATTATTAATTTATTGATATCCATAATATATTTTCTAATATCCATTATTGAAAATTGTGATATCTTTAATTCGGCTGGTTAAATGATATCTATAATTGGATTTTTAGATATCTGTATATGCAAACGAATAATGGCTATCATTAAACAAACTTACAGATATCAAGAAATGTGTATTACATACCACTGATTACATTTATGATATCAAAAAACTGATAATTTTTTATATTAATAATGTTATTTATAGATATCTATAATTTGATTTATAGATATTTAAAATTTGATTTATAGATATCTATTAAGAATTATAGATATCTCGAAATTGTATTAAAAAGTAAAACGACACTACTTAATATAAGATATATAAGCTATCTGATTTAACCAAACATATATATATACAGTATATAAGATATTTACAATATAAGATATCTTATATACTGTATTATATATACCTTTTAAGCATATACGATATCATATATAGCGTGTAAGGTATCTTGTATGTTTGTATCTTATATCTCTTATTAAATATCTTGTTTGTTAAATAAGATATATCTAATATACTATATTGGATAATTCAGTAATTAAGATATCCTATATCCTACATAAGATATCTTATTTGACATATTAGATATCTTATATTGTGTAATATATACGATATCTTATATTTTTAATAACATATTTGGAATCTGCAATAGAATAACTATTGCTATATATCTTGGTAATGTGGCCAAAACTAAATTAAATAAAAAAAATCATTTCCTTGCCCACATAAACAGTCATATGAGGTTTAAATTCAAATGGCTAAGTAGTGTTTGAAAAAAAAAGTTTTACTACCGATTTCAATATTCATTAGACTTTGGAGCGGACACGATACTTAATAACTGTCAAGCCCCAATCAATTACAAAGCTGTTGCTGCAGGCTTCGAACTTTAGATTATGATGTCATTAAATGACTAGACAAAATATGACACACGTGTGCAGGTATCAATCAGATACAATTTCCACATTCAGTAATTAGCACATGTCAAATAAGGGGTAGTCTATCACACGTCAATCACCTGTGACAAGTCTGGAGTACAAAGAGCTCGGTGAAAGTTTGATTATCTTTATGGAGCATTGACCTGTGAAATTACATCCGAATATACCCCTTTGGTCTGCTACATTTGACTGAAAGTCGTATGGATATTGAAATCGATAGTAAACTCAAAATCTGAGTGACCTTAGGTCAAAGGCAAGGAACAACCTTGACCTTTGATGTATACTCAAGTGGGTTCATTTACTCATTTAGATGACAGCATTTGTCAACTTCGAGATCACAGACTGCAATAGTTTCTGAAAGTTGGCACTATTCATTTTTTTCGGTCCCAAGCATTATTAGTAACCAAATTGGACCTTAGCGTTAAATAGATCAAGGTCATAACATGGTTATGGTTTGAAAAAGTTTATGGCAGGTTCGAGTGTTAAACGTTATATACAAAGTTTCATGCCAAATGGCCCACTGGATTTTCAGAGCGGTAAAACCCACTGTTTTACCGTTTCTTCCCAAAGGCCTAACTGACTGAATTTAACCTGGACATAAAATAAGCCAAGGTGATCATTTAAAAAATGGAAGGCCCCAAGACACTAATACTGCATACCAATGTTCAAGGTCATCTGTCAATCATTTTCTCAAAAGAATATTTTCAAAGGGTTTTATCATATAGGGCGCTGTGGCCGTCTTTGTCATGTTACCTAGATTTCATGGAAGCTGCACATGTCTAAGTCAACCAAGGGTCGTCATTAAAAAAAAAATGTCCCAACACTGCATGCCAAAATTCACGATCATCCCCCACTGGGTTTCTGAGAAGAAGTGTTTTGAAGGCTTTTAACTATATATCGCCATGACAGCCATCTCGGCCATGCTACATGGAGCATTTGAACGAACAATCAAATTTGGCTTGAGTAAAATAAGTTATAATTTTGATATCTGAGTGACATTAGAGCAAGGTCAAACAGTGACCTAAACCTTTGGTACTCGTGTCGCATCATATTCTTTTTTTCTGATTACATAAACCGACCTAAAGTTCACAGGCAAAAGTGTGTGTGTATGTGTTTGGTGTGTGTGTGTGTGTGTGTGTGTGTGTGTGTGTGTGAATTAACAATTTCCACTTTTACTCATACGCAAGCATATGTGTGACCAACTTGGCCTTAGCGTAAAATGGGTCAAGGTTAACCCCACAGTCATAATTTGAACAAATTATGATGGACCCGAGTCCAGGAGTCCCAGTTACTCCGACCCAAGTCCAGGAGTCCCAGTTGATACATACCAAGTTTCAAAGTAATCGGCCTACTGTGCTGCCAAAAAAAAGTTTCTCTTGTACTGTTTACCATACATTGGTCGTGGCTACCACCTTCTGCGTGTGACTAGGACCATTTGAACACATTTTCGGTCACCTAGCCCAGGGAGGCTCCGCATGAAATTTGACTTTAATCGGCCTAGTGGTTTCAGAGACTACAGACAACATAGCCTACTCATACTATAAGCTCACGAATGAGCCAAAGACTCAGGTGATTTAATAATATACACCCCTGTAAATCCAAATTTTCTCACCATATTGTCGGGTCTATATGTCCTTGTTTATTATTATTATAGTTCTCCTTTTCCTGTATGTATTGCTAATATCGTTTTATTTTGGATAACCGTCTGGCCATTTTGTGGGAAACCAGCTGTCCTTTTGGCTTTCCGCCTGTGACGTTTTCATTATAGTGAAGTTATTTTGTGTCCATGTTTCTTTCCCTTTTCGTGTCTTGGATGGGAGATAAGATAATTGTATCGATTCCTTATCATTGCCTTCACTTCTATTTTTCTGCAAGATATTTATTAGGAGTAATTATCGTGCTCTTGACTTTTTGTACCGTGATGTAAGAACCGTTCTTTCTATATTTCAGACTTGGCTGTCTTCCACATGCGAATTGAAGGGTTGGTCCCACAACAAATCGCCACTTGTCTGGCGAGAACTTATCGACAGGGGTGGCAAGGGAGTGTTGATAGGCGGGGCAAACGAGTTTCAGGAGTACGCTAAAGGCTATTATGGAATAGAGTCAGACCTCGTCAGTAGCGATATGCAGAAAATTTCCAGTGAAAACCTTCAGTACAAATTAGATATTGATCAAGAGGAAGCTGAGTTTAAAGCCAAAAGCAAACCTCTCCGCATCTGTATCACGAATGCAAACTCACCTGTTTGTTACATGCTTTTGAATACTTTAGGTCAAGGCGAGGTGTTTGGTACAAAGAATGAACTGATAATCCGCTTTCATGACTCCCCTGATAAAATGGATCAGTTAGAAGGTTTGAAAATGGAGGTGGAGGACCTTGCTCACGGTCTAGTTAGAGGAGTTGAAATAGTAACAGACACTAAGATGGCTTTTGAGAACTGTGATGCAATTTTGTTGCTAGACGAAATTCAACAAGGTGACAAGAGTAGGGATGACTGGATAAAAGAAAATGCTGAACTGTTTTCAAATTATGCTAAAGTAATCGACGAGGTAGCAAAGAAGACTGTTAAGGTGCTGTTAGCAGGTTATGGTCCAATTAACTTTAATGCTTATATGATGATCAAAAATGCGCCATCAATTCCACGACAGAACATTGCTGCTATGTCAAGAATGACTGAAAATCGCTACAAAGCTGTGATTGCGGACAGACTTAAAGTGAACAGTGCTGGTGTTGTGGACTTGATAATATGGGGTGATCCGAACGGTGGACATCTAGCAGATGTTAATGTATGTCGTGTGCATGGCTATGACGGAGCTATCATTGGGCCAGACAGTTTCTCTGTCTCGGCAGTTGAAATGGTTTTTGATAAGAACTGGCTAGAGGGTGAATTCAACGAATTGGCTAAATGTAGAAAAATAAAATGTGAAGAATCTATTAAGCACCCTGCTTGTATGTCTGTTGCGTCAGCAATTGCCACAACATTACAGCACTGGTTCAATGGGTCGCCATATGGCCAGATGTTTTCCATGGGTATCTGCTCAGAAGGCTGGTATGGTGTGCCGAAAGATTTAGTATACTCTTTTCCTGTCACATTTCATCCGAAAGGATACTTGAATATTGTTCAAGACATTGACCTGAACGATGCCAATAAAGCTATTATACAGCAAACAATAGAGGTACGTAGAAAGAATACGAAACACATCCATGTGAGACTAATAAAATCTGTGAAGGGACTGAAATCGAGACAAGAATATCTCAGGCATGTTTTCAGTTTATTAAGTAGCTCGTCTGTTTTTTGTTTTTTTTTGTTCTGAAGAAAAACTTTCAAGCTATTGTCGTCACAACGGCGTCTGCGTTGTCGTTATTGGCGTTGTCGTTCCGAAAAAAAAAACTATTAGCCTTGGATAATAAGTAAGGGCGAGGATTGTGGCCACGTAAAATCGATTTAAGCCCCCCAGTGGAAATCTTCCACTGACCGTTCCAAGGCGGCTCTTCTGTGGCGATTTATTTATGTTGTTGTTTGTTACTTACTGTGTGTATCACTTGTGTCTTTTGGTTTTGGATGGCCATATGGCCATTTTGTGGGAAAGTAACTGTCCTTATGGCCTTCCTTTGTTTAGGTTTCCATTATGGTCTGGTCGCTTAATGTTTGTATTTCTTTCCCTTTGGTGTCTTTTATGGGTGGAGTAAGTTAATTGTATCAATTCCTGATCTTTGTTTTACTTCTACTTTGTCTATTACTTCAAAAGTATTTGACCTAGCCCCATGAAACTTCATGCACGTCTCACAATCGCAAGAGCTACATTTTGACCAAGGGCCATAAATGTGTTGTTGATTTTGGCTGAATTATCTTCCCATTTCTATTTTTTGTTCTGAAACACATTTTTCCTCTCTTTGCAATACAATTTATAACAGAACATTCGAACTTTACATGGATATTTCTTTGGACAAGGCCTCTCCATTGATCAATAACAAACTTTTTGACCTTTGAACTTTGACCTGTTTTTCGAAAACTTAACAAACAACTTTAACCTTGACCGTATGTCCAAAAGTGTTTTGCCTACCTTTATAGAACAGAAAGCGCATACCATCACAAGAGCTACGTTCTGATCAAGTTCCATTACTCTATCATGCAATTTGACTGAATTATCTACCATTTTTCCTCCGTTTAAAAACAGTTTGTGTCACTTGTTTTAATACATGTACCACTAACTAGAGCTGTCAGTGAAACTGACTAGGGCCCCGGCAGCGCTATCAGAGGAGTAGGAAAATTTGTGGACGGACAGACGGACAGACAGACAGACAGACAGACAGACGGACGGACAGAGTGATTACTATAGGGCACCCACACTTTCAGTGCGGGGCCCTAATAATACAGCCTTCAAGCTTTACATGGCTGTTTCTTCGGACAGGACCTTTGCATTGATACCAAGCTTTCTGACCATTGACCTTTGAACTGTGACCTATTTTTGGAAAATGTAACCAAAAACGTTAACTTTGTCCATATGTCCAAACCATTTGGCCTAGTCTTATGGATCTTGACACATGTCTGAATGATCACAAGAGCTACATTCTTATCGAGTTCCATAGCTATATCATGCAATTTGACTGCTTATCACGAAAATATGCCCGTTTCAAGAAAACGTTTTGCTGTCTCATAAGCATGGACGGTCTGACACTCACGCCGCTTTGCCTGGTCAGTCTTAGAACCGCTTAGAGGATCTAAGACTGCCCAGGCAAAGCGGTGTAAGTGTAAGACCGTCCATGCTTATAAACCCTATTGGTTTCATTGGGCGACATGGCTTGAGATGTCATTCATCTAAATGTCAGATAAAAGTCCCACAAATTATGAAGCAACGTCTCCAAGTGACCTTTACAGTGTTGACGGGGACGTTAAATCTCAAATCAAACGAACAAATCAAACAATAAATACCACACACAATACAGCTTTCAGAATTCAAATGTATGTTTCTTTCCATTGATATCAAACCTTTTGACCTTGACATTTGACTTTTGACTTTTTTTTTTTTTTTAAATAACAGAAACTTTAATCTTGGCCGTTTTTACAAAAGTAAAGCCCAGCCTAATGAAACTTTACCCACATCTGTATGATTACAAAAGCTACATTGTGACCAAGTTTAATAACTCTATCATGTAATTTGACTGATTTATCCCCCTTTGTGACATACGAAAAAACAGTCGAGCATGGCACCCGCTTGCGATGCTGTTGTTTAATTCTCCTATGAGGTTAATTCGGGCCTGAGATTTCCTTTTCGAGATCTCAACCCCATAATTATTTTTCTCACCTATGCTATAAAAAGTGCTTTGAATGGTAAAGTTCTTCCGTGATATTGCCATCGGACTGCAGACGAATACAGAAAAACAATCCCCAAAATGGCCCCTTCACACAAATGTAACAGAGCAGAAAAATAGAGCCTTGATTAATCTTACCTTCTGAAGAAAGATGTTGAAACATTTACATTTATTTTTATCTAGGGAGACTTTTGAACTTAAAACCAAATGCTGAATTCTTAGCACATTGTACATCTGTGGACACAACTCTGTTTAAACTCCTATACATATGAAGTACCTTTCAATGTATCTCTTTGCGCCAAGTTAGCTTGACAAGCAAATGTCGTTCAACGGAGAATTCTAAAACTGGATCAAGCAATATACTTTGATTGGTCTCATTTTCATTTTTAGGTATGTTTGACATTTGACATGTATTTTGATTGGACAGTGCTGGAGTCTGAAATGAAATGTACTTTGATGTAATTCCTGGCTTGCAGTTGATTGACATGATCTTAAGATAATTTAAAAGGTGTTTCCAATCAAGATAAAATGAGACTCATCATAGTTGGAACATATTTGTTTCCACAGGTGTATGTTCATGTCTTGACACTTGACAGCAGTTTTATGACATACCAAATGTTCATTTCGTTGAAGGCTACCTAAGAACATGATATTATGGCTGTTAATAATGAACATCCTGGGAGAAACAGAGAAGGTAATTCGCAGTGCGTCTTTGCATTGGCAGCAAAACATACAGGACTTGAAAAAAATGACCCACTGAAATGTACGTTTTTGATATACAGATTGACAGATTGAAGCAGTTAATGATTTGTTTGTTTGATTTGAGGTTTCACGCCCCCGTCCACACTGTAAAGGTCATTTTGGAGACGTTGCTTCCAATTTTGTGAGACCTTTTACCCGACATTGAGATAAAATCCTAGGGTGAGATAGTTGTTTGAACTGAAGAAACCACACTCCGTCATGCAAAAGGATATTATTGTCACATGGCAGGGGGTCTTAAAATCTCCCATGGGTGTGAGGTGAGGTATAGAAAAATGTCCCTTGGGTCGCTCTCCGGCCTCACGAGGCTTGCCAAGTGATACCGGGCAGTGATTCCGAGTGACAGATTTTTCTATATACCCCTCACACCATGTAAGATTCTTTTTCTTGCATACCTTTCATTTCTGGGAGTAGAGTTTTCTTATAATGCAGTCACTTCAATTATCTTTGTCCTCCAAATTTTGTTGACAATAATACGGCGTGTTTATGTCATTGCACGGGTAATGACTTCAAACTTGACGACTATTTATTCAGTGCACATCAGACACGTGACCATTCTCGGTTTTTATGCTGTCCCAGGGTAGGATAACCTGGATAGGGTAGCAATTACTATCCCAGGGTTAAGTCCAGGTGATTTCCTTGTCTGTTGTGCAAGAAAGTAATATCTGCCTTAGCTCTGATAAAGACATTTTCCTGCTGAAAACGTAGTTTTTTTTTAATTTCAGCCCGTATCATCTTTAGAATTGCCTCATAGAATAGGGCTTACATGGGTCTTCGATATATGAACTTATATTGTGACATTAAATAAAAATACGCACGAAAATTGTCCATGACAGTCATAAGTCATGTAATTTATTTCTGAGCGAATAGATTTTCCTAAGACTAGTCTCCTTTTATAATCTCATTTGTTTACATCCACATTACATGTACCTGTGCATTCATTTTTATGTACCACCGACAGCTAATGTTATATGGAGACGGGACCTCGGTTAAAATAGAAGTGAAAGCAATGATCAGGAATCGATACAATTAATCCACAGCTCCCATCAGAGACACTAAGTGCAAGAAACACAAACATGAAACAACTAGACCCTAATTGAAACATCACTAGCGGAAAGCCAAAAGGACAGTTACTTTCCCACAAAATGGCCAAATGGCTATCCAAAACAAAATAATATAAGCGATACACCCACTGAAAGACAAGTCATAAGAAAAATAAACCACGACAGAAAAACCGCTATGGAACGGTCAATGAAACAAATTCCACTGGGGGCTTGAAGACTCATCCGAAAGTTTGGAAAAAAAAAAGCCCAGAGTCGAACCTAGGATCCCTAGTTTATGAGGGCCCAAATTCTATGGTTGCGGCAGAAAAGAACATTGTCAATTAAAAAGGTTCTTTTCGGAATCATGAATGAACGCACTATGTCACACGGGTGTGTTGTCTTAGGGCGATGATGTAGTTGTGGATTTAATTTTTCAAAACAGCATTTTATCGAAAGCAAATTGGATGTAAATTATTTCAACCCAGTTTATACAATGGAATCCCAAAATGGGTACCCTGGCAAACAGTTCAGGCCCATATCAGACCCCACAGAACGCAGCGTCTGATCAGGGCCTCCACTGTTTGCTATAAGTTCAGTCATTTTCCAAATAAATCTTGATGAAAACACAACCTGCCACCCCAAAATTTAAGAATTGACTCCAGCTATGTATAAGGAGGAAGATTCCATAAGGTACAAGAAGGGTTAGCATAAACAATAAGGTAAAATGAACAATTTTCATTAAAAAAATCGGTTCATATTTTAGCTGAAGCCTCCTTGGTGTACTGGTTATGCAACTCGCATTGTAAACCAGGGGTCACAGGATCGATCCCGGGCTTCTCCAGACTTTCGGATGAGTCTTTAAACCGAGGTCCCGTCCCCGTGTGACCTTAGCTGTTGGTGAGACGTAAGACTCAGACACTCACTCACTCATATTTTAGCTGTTATAAAAAGAAAACAACTTCATTTACCAACTAAAAAGTTTGAAACTGCACAGTGTTACAATTTCATAAACATGATAAAATACATCATTAATATTTATGGTATTCTCTTTTGGTGATATGACTGTGTAAGTTATCAAAGCGTTGACAGCACTGGTAAGTCGATTGTCTCATAGGACTTTGTGAAAATGGTTCTGTTGTTTTTATTTCATTCTTATTCTTGTATGGTAAGCCAACAGTTTAGACCCTTAACAGATGTCGTAGAAGGCAGTGTATGATCTGGATTTACACTGTTTGTCTGTGTCTCAACACGATCCATATTTTACAGACAGGTCTCTTTACAATGCAGTATCATCACACTGGAAAGACGTGTGAAGATATAAATAAACGTGTCCCGGATTTTCTTTGTAGTCAGCGATAGACAAGTGGACAATAGCATGCGGGGAGCTTTTAGAGCATTAGCACCTGGGTCATTTGATAAATAATTGACCCAAAAAGTATTCTCAGTTCTGACTGGGTCATATCTTGACAGCAGGAATTTCCCATAAAAGGTGTGTGTGTGTGGGGGGGGGGGGGTTAGCATTGAAGTGTAACCCTGATTTAGACAAGAAAGCATGTACTAATACTACAAACGCCACTTCCTCTTTCCTTTGACAAATTCAGTGTTTGTATTCCACTGATTGTTCAGTAAGTTGGCTGTAATTTCAATTACTTCAGTGCTATCACAAAGAAGTTGATATTATAAAATGGACAAGTCGCAGCTGACAAATTTTCACCATTTATTTCGTAGAGACAACTTTTATTACCTTTGACTTTATTTTCCTTTTTTTTTTGATCCACTTCGAAAACGAGTCTTCTCTTATACAACTTTATTTATAAATGGTTTTCTTTACTGAATTTATAGTTTTTTTTTTTCACAATCATCACCTTAAATCAGTCGCCATTATCATTCATAATTTAACGTCCTCGTCGAAGTCAGGCCTAATATACTCATCGAAATTATGTCTTATCCACTTGTTCACATCAGGTTCGATTTATTTATGGATATTGGGCACACGCCCATCGGGCACAGAGAAATAGATTGGGCTACATGGTGCTTCGATGCAGAGCTGAAACTAACGGCACCTAAATACTGGTAAATCGCTGAGAAGGATTCAGCCTTCCCAGGCTAAGTTGTATGAGTCGTACCGCCCAATGCTTATGAACATTATTGGTTTCATTGGACGGTAGGGCTTGAGATGTCATTTCATCTCATTGTCGGGAACAAAGCTGGAAACAACGTCTCCAAGATAACCCGAATAGTTTTGACGGGGACGTTAAGCCTCAATTTAATCAACCAATACTTGTGGATATCAAAATAGAATTGAAGGCAATGATCAGGACTTCAGTTACCTTACACCTCCCATCAGATCCAAGAAAAAAAGGGTAAGAAACACCAGCCTCGATAGCGCAGTGGTTAACGTGTTCGACTTACGATCGAGAGGTTGTGCGTTCGAATCAGGCCACTGGTGTCGAGGTGTGTCCTTGAGCAAGACACGTAATGACACTGCCCAACTCCACCCAGGTGTTATTGGGTAGCAGTGGTGTAAAAGCCACCGCCTCCCTCTCTCGCGCGCGTGAAAACACCCGGAATGAGTGTTCGAGAGCGATTCAATATGCCTGAAGCTTTCATTGCAATCGAACTAAAATAAATTAGTATAAACAAAGAAACACCAACCTAAGGTAAAAGGATAGTTTCCTTCCCACGAAATGACCAATTGCCTATCCGAAATAAAAAGATACCAGCAGTACATACATGCAAAGACAAACTGTAATAATAATAAACCACAACAGAAGTACTGTCTTGGAACGGTAAGAAATTTTTATACGGTGTGGGGGCGGGGGGGGGAGGGGTGCTTCAATCAATTATACGTAGCAACAATCTTCTCCCTCGTCCTCTTATATACCAGTCTATTCTCCTAGATATGGCGATTGGTCTTCTGCGTGATATCATTTACCTACTCGTAGGTACTAGACACAATCTATTCTAATAAACGACACCAAACCTGGTGTACTCTTTAAACACCCGGTCTTGTCTTTTAGTAGATGCCAAGCCTAAACCGCCTGTAAATAGCAAGTATCATATGTTCTTACATGCAGATACCTGGACTAATATTCTTATTAAGTATCTTATTCATTTGTAGATATTTTACCTAATATACCTGTATGTATCAGTTAAAATGTAATCGCAGATTTCCAGCCTAATCTACTTGCAGATATGATGCCTAACATACTTGAATTGGAAGCAACGTCTCCAAAATGACTTTACAACGTTGACGGGGGCGTTAATTAAAAATCAAAAATGAGTTCCTTTAAGAGCAATGAAAACATTCATAAGAAAGAAGATGGGTCATACTACGTAGTTTCGGCTAATAAAGCCAAATCAAATCAAACAAAAACAAACAAAACCCGCTAGATCTCCGAGGCCAGTATTTGTATGCAATTATATTGGCTACACGTACCTTCCTCTTTTTAGGACTTAGAGTCCCAAATAGATGTGATGTTCCCACGACCAAAACCTCCGAAATCAGACTCAGCTAAAGACAGTTCAGACACTAACCAGTCCGCTAGTCAGTCATCAGAAGACGAGAAGAAAGATGGAGGTAGGTCTTAACCCATATTGTCTTCAATGGAAGCCTCTTGTATGAAACAAGATTCCTTTTCGAAAGTTAGGAGAGTCATGGTGTCTCAAAAAATGAAGGCCGGACAGGAGGCTTTTTGCTGTCAATCTAGGGTTTAAAGGGTGCCGCCAGCATATCAACCCATGACCTTACCCCCCCCCCCCCCCCCTCTCAATTGGGCACTGCAGACAACACCGCTAATTGATATTTCAGACCCTTTGCAAGAAGTTACATATACAAAGGTTCAAAATAGACGTGTAGGCAATGATCAGGAATCGATACAATTAACCCACAGCTCCCAGCAGTGACACCAAAGGGAATGAAACACAAACATGAAATAACTAGACCCTAATGGAAACATCAATAGCAGAAAGCCAAAAAGATAGTTACTTTCCCACAAAATGGCCATCTGGCTCTCCAAAACAAAAACACGATGAAGAACAAATCATAACAAAAATAAACCGCGGCAGAAGACCGCCTTGGAACGTTCAGTAAAACGAATTCCACTGGTGGTTAGTGGGGGCTTAAATCGATTTTACGCAGCTGCAATCAAAAGCATATATTGTGGTACACGTTAAGAGCCGCCACACGGGGTACCTGCGTTCTACAATGAGTATGTGTGTTCTACAATTTTATCCGGCCCCCGCCCATCGGGGCTTAAAGAAATAGGTGGGCTGCATGATGCTTCAACACAGAGCTGAAACAGATTGCACATGAGTACTGGTAATCCGCTTAGAGAATATAAGCCTGTCCAGGCAAAACGGTGTGAGTCGTTACGTCCATGCTTATTAACCCTATTGGTTTCATTGGGTGACAAAGCTTGAGATGTCATTTCATCTCAATGTGGGGAAAAAGTTCAACAAAATTGGAAGCAACGTTTCCAAAATGACCTATACAGTGTTGACGGGGATGTTAAACCTCATATCAAACAAACAAATCTACAATGTCAGCCAAAATACGAAACTTATTACAATTCATATAAGCCAGTTGTCATAATGACAACATTATGTAACATTGTGTGTTTCCCGGCTAATAAATTTCTTTCATATACAGGAAGCCTCAGAAACACGTTCCAATTTTGCAGTAGCAGTTTTCTTCCCACTTATTATATTAGAGTTTGGGTTACTTATGATGTGGTGATTTCCCAAACTGGCCAAACTAACACTAGTCTACCCGAGACCACAAATACGGTATATTTGTTTGTTCTCTCTCGAACAAGGCAGAATAATTTGGAACCTACGTAAGGTGTTTTTGATATTTTGAGCTCAACTGTCACGTTGTGACGATGTGAGTTTTTGGGATCACTATTTGTCCGTCGTCCGTGCGTGCGTGCATCCATGTGTAAATAATTTCTTCAAACGACATCTCCTAAACCACTGATCGAATTTTGATCAAACTTCACAGTAATGATCCTTAGGGGGTCCCCTTACAAAGTTGTTCAAATTGGACCAGTTCGTTGCACACCTATGTCACAGCAGCCAAAAATAGATTTTTTTTCACTGAAAACTTAATAATCTTCTTCTCTGAAACAACACGGCCCAGGTCTTTGATATTTGGTATGAAGCTTCATCTAGTGGACCCCTACCAAGATTTCTCAAATTATAATGCTGGGACCAAAAATGCCCCGGCCCCGGGGCTCTTTGGTTTTACATAGGATTATATAGGGAAGAAAATCTTTTAAAAATCTTCTTCTCTGAAACTGCAAGGTCCAGGTCTTTGATATTGGGTATGAAGCTTCATCTAGTGGACCCCTACCAAGATTGTTCAAATTATAGTGCTGGGACCAAAAATGACCCCGCCCGGGGCCCTTTGGTTTTACATAGGATTATATAGGGAAGAAAATCTTTAAAAATCTTCTTCTCTGAAACCGCAAGGCCCAGGTCTTTGATATTTGGTATGAAGCTTCATCTAATCGACCTCTGCCAAGATTGTTCAAATTATAGCCCCGGGGCCAAAAATGCGCCCGCTCCGGGCCCTTTGGTTTTTACATAGATTTATATCGGGATTTCTTTAAAAATCTTCTTCTGTGAAACCACAAGGCCTAAGTCTCTGACATTTGGTGTGAAATCTAGTGGACCTCTATCAAGATTGTGCAAATTTTAGCCCCGAGACCCTTTGGTTTTACATAGACTTATATAGGGAAATCTTTGAAAATCTTCTCTGCAACAGCAAGGCCCAGGTCTTTGATATTTTGTGTGAAGCTTCATCTAGTGGACCTCTATCAAGATTGATCAAATTATAGCCCTGGGGCCAAAAATGCCCACGCCCCGGGACCATTTGGTTTTACATAGGCTTATGTAGGGAATATCTTTAAAGAAATCTTCTTCTCTGAAACCGCAAGGCTCAGGTCTTTGATATTTAGTGTGTAGCTTCATCTAGAGATTGTTCAAATTATAGCCTATGTTGATATTTGGTATGTAGCTTCACCTTTTTAGACCTTCCTCAACATTATGCACATTATAGCCCTGGGGCCAAAAAATGGGCATTATGGTCTTCCCGGGGCCCACTTGTTACTCTATGGATCAGGTGAGCGATCCCGGGCCATCATGGCCCTCTTGATGTTAAGAATATACTATTTTTCTACATGTATCTTATTAGACAACTGAGCACTTTCTGCTGAATTGTAAAGCATTGGACGATACTAGACAGCCTATGCTTGGTCGGCTCCTGGATCTCACTAATAGCTTTTTACAGCAGTCCCCAGACAGCAATATACAACTTATCCTAGACTGCAGCAAACTGATTCACCTGATAGCATACCGGTATATCATTCCCATCTCAGAGATCTACAAAGACAGTCAGTCAGCCTGTGCCACGCTCTACACATGGCAAGATATAAAAACTCTCATTGATTCCCAAACGGAGAAGATGACTGCAGCACGCAGCACTGGGAATGGTTTTATTCACGATATTTAGAGAGTTTTACAGTCTACATAAATAGTGAGTTTTTAGTCCCTGTAAATACACCCACGTCTAACAACTCAAGAATGGCCCCGCCCATAGGGGCTTGAAGAAATATATGGGCTGCATGATGCTTCCACGCAGAGCTGAATCCGGCCCACACACTAGTACTGGTAAACTGCTTAGAGGATCTAAGCCTGTCCAGGAACCGCGGTGCGAATCGGACCGTCCATGCTATTAAACTCTATTGATTTCATTGGGCGACAGGGCTTGAGAAGTCATTTCATCTCAATGTCGGGTAAAAGTCCCACAAAATTGGAAGCAACGTCTCCAAAATGACCTTTACAGTGTTGACGGGGACGTTAAACCTCAAATCAAACAAACACCTCAAGAAGACTCCAGATTGGAGATGTGCCTCAACTGGCAGAAATTAAATAATACTACTACTACTAATGCCGGCCTCGTTAGCGTCTGACTGGTGATCAGGAGGACGCGGGTTCGATACCTGCCGGGGTCGGAAACATTCTTTCGTGGAGATTGATCATGAAATCTTTTTTATGTTTATTCTCTCCCTTCCACTGATTGAAGAAGGGCAGTTGTCGGTTTCTGGCGAAAGAATGTGCACTGTACCGGTTAACCGCTTACGTGTAAGCATGCTCAGGAAAAGTGTGGATAGGTAAATTGACCGGCTAAATTGACCTAAAAAGTGTTGACTGGGCCGATAAACTCCAAAACAAACAAACATGTATCTTAAAGTTTGGGGACATTGGAGTCACTTGTGGACATCTCAGTACAAAATAGCTACCCTGTGAATATGGCTGTTCTCTATATGGTAAAAATCATTACGAATTTTTGAGGTAATAATCAGAATATGTGTGAACACCTTGTTTTCTGGAGTTCCATATAGTTTTAGAGTCGGCAGGATTCTGGACTTTCAGGGAGAGCAAAAAATATTTTGGCCTTAAATATGATTTGTTTTTATTCTTGAGAGCATGTGTGCTTCTGACTGGCTTTCAGTATGTTCATACGTCCATGTCTGTTTCCTGATTACAACCGAACTTCAATGACTCGAACGGCTTTGGGACCATGACAATTTGTTCGAGACAGAGATAGTTCGAGCCACTGATGGCTATTCCCAGCAGACAAAACGGGATAAATTTAGAATTTCTTTTCGTGTGTGTACTCATTAGAATAACATCAGTGAGGCGATTCTAATGAGTATACACACTACACAGCATACTTTTGCAAGATAAAAGACGAAAATATCCATAAATTTTCCCTCCCTATTTCTTATGTGGAGAAATTCCCTAGGGACAGAACAGGTTCGACTCAGCCATGATAAACAAACCATCTTTGTTTGAGCCATCACGCTCTACTGTATAATGACCGGCCCCGATAGTTCAGTTGGTAGAGTGTCCGTTTCGGAGAACGGGAGGTCACGGGTTTGATCCCGGGCCGCGACATACCAAAGTCGTTAAGAATGGTACTAGCTGCTCCTCGCTTGGCACTCAGATTTACGGGGTAGAGCTAGGACTGGTCGACCCAGTGTCAGGATAAGGGGACTGGGTGTGGTATCATGTAACGTGTCTGGGACATGATACTTCAGTGAGGCAGCACTATAAAAGTCTACATTGAGCTCCCTGTCGCAAGCAGACACCGTCGTGATATGACAGAAAAATTGTTGAAAGCGACGTTAAACCTGGATTCACACACTCTACTGTATAATGGTATGTATAATCTTCCGGACCAAGTTTTCCAAAGCCTCGTAACGAACTTAGTGCAATATGGTGGACTTTAAGACACGTTGAGGTTTGCATTAACAGCGATGACACGTTTCCAAAGGAAAAAAAAACACCACAACTGAACAAAGCCAACTCAAATCACTGAAAAAAGTGAGTCAGCGACATGAAGGCACGCGCAGAGTCACCAACATAAATTCAATAGGAAACTACAAAGTTAACACCCGTTTTGTGTGGGTGGATAAGGATTGGTGTTGGGGGCAGAAACTTATTTCCAGAGTGTACGAATATTCAACCCACGGTTCCATTCCAAACCAGTATCCTGCAATGATCACTGGCTGGGCCTATTTGGTCGGAAATGGCTAGACTGGCACAGAAAGTGCTGTGTAGTGACGGTAGAACGTCTCACCATTCTCCCCATAATGCAGTTCAATTTATCCTAAAAATTTACAATACGTAATTGACCTGCATGGCGGAATCCAAGTCATATCGACAGATAAGGTGTGTAGTTTGTGATAATTGAAGGTCAGTTTTCATTATTTCTCCATATAAACCTATGTTAACATAGGTTTTAAGGGAGAATTGACAAAAACTATACTCCAGTTATCACAAAATACCAACCTTATCTGTTTCTAGGATCCCAGTACAGAAGTGAATGTGACAGCATAAAGTAATGTAAAACACTTCCTGATTCTAGAATACGAAATGTAAGTTTTAAAGGACCGAAATGTCGACTTCATTCTAATATTGATTTCAGTTACTTAGCGTTGGGAAGAAAAGGTTGCTGCATTGAATGAATTCGGTAATCGATGGTGTAAGCGAGAGTACGTTAGGCATAAAGTACTTAAAGAATGGAAACTGAGCATTTTGAAACTAGTTAGCAAACGCATCTTTTTGTATTGTCAAATGTTGCGTATTATTTTTGTTATGGTTTGTCTTTGAATGTGTGTATCGCTTATATTTATTTGTTTCTGATAGCCAGTTGGCCATTTTGTGGGAAAGTAACTGTCCTTTTGGCTTTCCGCTATTGATGTTTCCATTATAGGGTCTAGTTATTTCATGTTTATGTTTCTTTCCCTTTGGTGTCTCAAATGGAAGCTGTGGGTTAAGCGTATCGATGCCTGATCATTGCCTCCACTTCTATTTTACGTCACTTAAGAATTTCATATGAAGTATGTCTTGGCTCCAACAGATAAAGTTGCAAATGATGCCGTCGGTGTTTGACGGCTCCACTATTCAGCAAGAACTTAAGCTGAAGAGAGGTCTGTGTGATGATCATATTAATCATTGAGTCACCAAGTTTGTTGTAAAATCCAGACGTTTTCATGCATTTAATTTGCCACACTTTACTACACTTTCTGATTGTCTTATAAAAGAAAAATCTGTGATTTAATTGAATGGACGCTCCATAGAGAAGGTTCCCTCCAACTATTTTGTCACCTCCGAAGAGCATAAAAATTACACATTATGGTTACAAAGTGTATGAAGCTCTCACCTTTCTACTTGACAATATTTATATAAGAATTGGTATTTAGTGGTTATGTAGATTAATCGTGGAAATTCGGATGGGTACGAATCGCGCATCCGTTGCGGCTGATTTGTTCTTGTTCGGTTACGGAGCGATTTCATGACGCCCCGTTCTGTAGAAAAGCAATCTGAAGTTATTATAGCTTTCAGCTCGACGTCTAGATATTTCATTGATTTATTAATTATAGACAATACCTACTTCGATGGTTTGATCAGTCAGAGGTACCCTTCAGAATTTCAATTCAATACAGCAAATTCTTCTGATACCAAAGCCCCGTTTTTTTTTTATTTACATTTATATAGGTAAGGTTGGTTAATCTCATGCAAAATTTAAAATAAACGCGATGATTTTGATTTTGATATTGAACATTTTCCTTTCTTGGATAGGAAGTTTCCTCGTGCGGCATCCTACTGTGTTTACATATGGAATTAATTCGGTTTGCCAGAGCGTCTAATCTTGGAACTGACTTCAACACGTGTTATAAATTATTAACTACTAAACTTCTTAATCAGGGATGTAGGTATCTTAAACTTAGCAAAACCTTTTCTAAGTTTTACAGAGGTCATTTCGATTTTGTTTCAAAATTGAATGCTGGGCTTGAATCTCTTCTGCAACAAGAGCTATCGGTACCTGAACTTTTAGGTGGCTTAGTAAATAAATTAGAACAAAATATATGCTTGAAATGATTCAAGTACCCAATTTCGTTGGCTCATTCTTCGATATAAAAGGATTGGGTACAGCATAAACGTTATACTACAGGCTGCATGTATGGTAGCTTCCCTCTTGAATTGCAAGTCGGCGAGTTGTGCCTCAAAAACTTTTACGGCTCCGGCCTTTAGACTTACTTAAACTTTTTAAGTAATGTCTGTTGGTACCTGACGTCCTTATCTTGGGCCGACCGGAGTTTAACTGTTGGTTTTCGGCGAGGCAAAGGTGTCTTGTATCCTGCGTCACTGGGCGACCAGCTGACATTGGCTTACAGTTGGACAAGGCCTGCTGCTCTTGCAGCAGGTAAGGGCAGAGGAGGAATGATGTTATTTCTTCAGTTTCTACACTTCCATGCATTTTCCTCTTTCTACCCTGTCCTTTTAATGTCTCTTCTATCTCTTTTCTCCCTTTCTCTGAGAAACGAATCAAAATGACCACAAAGGTTGTCGTTTAACTCCCACACAATCAAACAATCTTTTGTTTGCTCCAGCATTTCAGTTATTTCATGCTGTCGAATCCTCATCGTTGTTCCATATCTGTGTTAGGTTTGATTTTATGTTCGCGGAGATGTTGAACTGATGAGTTGTAAATCCTTCATGCTGACTGAACAATTGTTTGTCTAAATAAAGACAGAACCAAGGAGGAATGTAGCCATGTAAAACCTATTTTAGCCCCAGTAAAAACATTTACTGACCGTCCAAGTGGTACTTCTGTTGTGATTTTTATTGTTAAACTTTATCTTTACATGTTTCTGTTAATGTCTTTTTGTTTTGGATAGCCGTTTGGTTATGTTGGGGGAAAGGAAACTGTCATTTTGACTTTCCGCTTGTGACGTTTTAATCTGGATAAGGTTGTTTCATGTCGGTGTCGGTTTCCCTTTGGTGCCAGAGGTAATTGTATCCATTCATGATCAGTGCCTTCACTTCTATTTTGATATAGTAGGATAAATGACATCAATGCAATACTTAAGTGTACCTTTTTTGCAACTTATAGTGCTTAAAGAACCAAGTAAACTCAAACAGAAGACCACATTATAATAAGAGAACAGAAGTAAAGGCAATGATTGGGAGTCGTTACATTTACCTGCACCTCCCATCCAAGACAACAAAAGGGAAATAATCACAAATATTAAACAATTTCACCATAATGAAAACGTCACTAGCGGAAATCCAAAAGGACAATCACCCTCTTACAAAACAGCCAAACGGCCATCCAACACAAAAAGATGTCAGCAATGCATACATGCAAAGACGAACTATAATAACAATAAACCACAGCAGAATGACATATTATGCTGAACAGTGAATCAACCTGAAACGCGTAGCCTTATTTCCTCTGGAAAACAAAACAACTATTTCAAAATTTAATCTGCTGTATCATGACTGATTTTTAGGGAAAACATTTCCTTTATGTTATTTGCTTTTTCAGAGGACTCACAATCAGATCACCAGAGACTTGAGACAATCCTTGAAGATAAAGAGAGAGAAGTCTCTCAGAACGTCATATCAGACCAGGACTCTTCAAAAGAAGGGCAGAAAACAGATGGTGATGGACAAAAAATAGATGGTGAAGGTGAGAAATCTGATCTAGAAAAACAAGACGGACAAGGTGACGGAGGAAAAGATAAGGAAGAGAAAGAAGCAAAAGAGGATGAAAAAGAGCCACAGTTACCAACAGAATAGATTTAAACTAAAGGCGGTATGGGTGCACTTTCAGGAAAGCCAGCTGTGTTAGAAATATTTAATTTTCTCTGGCAGTAACACGGGTCTACTGGAAAGAGAAATAATTTGACCTCTTGTGAAATTCAGTTCTTACGATTAAGGGTAAATTTGTGTATTGAGGGATCAAGTTTACAAGACTGCAAACAAAAGTCCCATAGTTTTCCTCCTCATAAAACTGACGGGAAATACATAGGTGTATCCTTTCTTCTTCAATGAACAATGCTTAACTACTCTCAAGAAGATAATGTTTATTATTGCAGCATTAGGATAACACACTCATGTGATTTAGTGTTTGTTCTGTGACTCTTATGTGGAGATTTTTAATAAAAGAATGTGATATTTTTCTTATTGCTGCTGTAAAACTAAGGTTACCAATGCTCATTAGAACTGCATCGATAAGGAATTTAAATGAGTATTTATAATCTTTGTTTTGGGGCAGAAATAAAAACAATAATTCACATTCTTGTAACCCACATGTTTCACAATTTAAAGAGATTTTTATGGCAGGGTTATATAAATAGGTACAAGATAACTGCATAATTGCATGAGAAGATATGTGGGTTATTGCTTGTCATATTATGTGGCATAACTGTTACAATTTACTGTTTTGTGATAGGTCGTTATTTTTTGTTGATGCATATGGTGTATAAACAACCTGTGATAAGATGTGACAATGGACTTCTATTTAAGGGGAATGGGAACACCTGGCAGATTTTTCTTGCCATTTTTCAAAGGGAGACCACTTTCTGGAGTTCCATTTCGCTTTTCTATAAGCCCTGTCCCACTGAAAAAGGGGTCCACTCTTAAAGGTAAGAATTTGCTCCTCAGGAGCAAATTCTTTTCTTTAAGAGTGGACCCCTATTTACATGGTAGACAAAATACTTTCGCAGGCGTTGCCTACCCTGAAGGTGTATCCATTCCCCTTAGAATTTTCTTAAGGTTCTTCTTGTTATTTAATTCACACTTGCATCTTTACTTTAGATACTGTAATAAATGAATAAAAAATATATGTTTGGATTGTCTTATATGTACATCTCAGTTTGATGTTTGATTTACTGGTGTCGCATTGCACTTCTACTCGTATTTGTCACCACGTTAAAATGTTTGTGTGATAAAAAAACATTGTGAAGGCCATTTCATATAGAGAAAAGTGGGTTCTGATAATAATGGTATTTATTATTGTCAGTTTCTGCTCAAAGGCACATGTTGAGTATACCTGTTAAAACTGCCTCACTGTCCTACAAGCACACACTTAGTTTATAGCAGAAATTAGGCAAACTGACACATTGACACGGTAATGACACCGGACAATGACAATTTTTTAGGCACAAAAGAAAGCATTATCTCGCAAGGCTATGCTAATCACAACGGTGGAGTCTTTGAAGCAAAAAGGTGTATGGTTTTTAGCTCACTTGAGCCGAAGGTTCCTGGGGAGCTTATCGGATGGCTGCCTGCGTCGTCCATCGTCGTCCGTCGTCCACACTTTAAAACTGGACTATCTTTGCAGCCTACAAGCGGGCATCAGCCAAATTTTATTTATAGGATGTCATTGGTGGGGGACTACTTGCATATGCATTTTAGGAAAATTGCTCCAGAATTTTGTTTGCTATGGCAACTGATAGGTCCCATAGACTTACTATGAAAAAATGATTGTGATCAGCGTAGCTTCTTTATTTTGTTGCTGAGTCTTCGATAACAATGGCATGCATAAAATCTCGGACAAGTTCGAAAATGGTCAGATCCGGCCAACAATAGCAGCGTAACGTTCTCTTGATTCTTAAAAATGGCCATTTTTGACCTTGTAATATGCGTAGCTTCTTCATTTTTTGCCAGATCTTATTGAAACTTGCAGATAACGATGACATGTATACAGTCTCGGACGAGTTCGAAAATGGGTCAGATCCGACCAACAATAGTTCAGTAACGCCCCCTTGTGAACCACATAGTTAGGGCCCCGCACTGAAAGTGTGGGTGCCCTATAGTAATCACTCTGTCCGTCCGTCTGTCTGTCTGTCCGTCTGTCCGTCCACAAGTTTCTGATAGCGCTGCCGGGGCCCTAGTCAGTTTCACTGACAGCTCTAGTTTCTTCATTTTTGGCTCACCTGACCCGAAGGCTCATGGGGAGCATTTATGATGGCAGCCTCCCTCGTCTATCATTATCTTTCGTCCACACTTTCATCTTGGAATATCTTTGCAGCCTGCAATCAGATGTTAGCCGAATTTTATTAGTAGCATGTCTTTGGTGGGGGATTGCTTGCATATGCATTTTAGGAAAAGTTTGCTTGTGGACAGCGTAGCTTCCTTATTCTCTGCTGGATCTTTATGAAACTGGCAGATAACAATGACATGCATAAAATCTCGGACGTGTTCGAAAATGGATCAGGTGGGACCAACGTTAGCAGAGTTATGTCCCCCTGATTCTCAAAATGGCCATTTTTGACATGATGAACAACGTAGCTTTTTCCCTTTTAGCTCACCTGAGTACAAAGTGCTCATAGTCAGCTATTGGGATCAGTCAATGCCCGTCATGCATTGTACGTCGTCCGTCTTGCGTCGTCATCAATTTGATTAAAAGACTACTCCTTCTAAACCCTGGGACCAGTTTATTTAAACTTCACAGAAATGCTGCTTTCGTGACTTTCTACTAAAATAGCTAAAACTAGAGAAAGCGACCAGTGGGTCACGTATACCCCCGACCAGGGCCATACTCTGATATACAATGTAGCTTTCAAGCTTGTAATGTAATATGAATGGATATGTCAAGAAGCTATAAGAATCTATAAATGTGCTTGTAAAAGCTAAACTAAACATACAATTTCTAAATGGACCAAGGGAGTGAGGGCATCAAAGTTACTGAAGGAGTGGGGGTATAAATGTTACCGAAGCAGCAGGGTGGGTTATGCATCAATGAAATCTTTGGACTGGTATGCAACATCGATGCAAGTATCAATTGAATTTGTCTTAGAGTTTAGAACATACAGGCATCTGTAAACTTTGTCACAAAACTTTAACCAAATGTAAAATTTCTAAGTCTGTGACCTTGAGGCCAAGGTCACCCTGGGTGGGGGAAGGGACATACATCACAAAATGTTGGAACTGGTACATTGATGCAAGTAT